>JALMGJ010000003.1:126005507-127205507 GCA_023362775.1 Charina bottae
CAAGGACATTTCCTCCAAACGTGTGACATGGTCCTGCCTATTCAACAACAGGAGAACATTTGTTAACCCTTGGCTGAAGTACAACAGAGATTGAAAAAGCGGTATCGTTCCCCTAACCTGGGTTTTAGCAGTCAACCAATCAGACCCACTCTAGTCTCAATGCCACTCAGCATAAGTAACACTTTTGATTTCTCTTCCCTCCCACTTTTATTCAATTTTTCAGTACCTTTGATGTATTACATTGAGCATCCACATGATGCACATTCTGCCGGGGTGATTTATCCTGATCAGAAAATATAGTGGTGCACAACCTTACTTGGATCAAAAGCCAGGTCACTTAGAGGCTCTTTTTAATATCTCTGCTGCTATTTGTTGTGTTTTATTTGTCTGTCTGTCTGTCCCTCTCTCTCTTTCTTTCTCTCTCTCCCACACACACAAAATACACACACAAAAACTCATACCCCAACTCAAAATCTAGTTATCCAAGCTAGGTTTGAGTTCCAGAAGGATCAAGGTAGGATGGTCACCATGTATGATACTTCATTCTCCAGTATGTGATGGCTCCAAAGTTCTGCAGCATCTATTTTTATGAGTTCCAACAAGGCTTGGGCATTTGGTCCTCTTCTCATGCCTCCTGGTACTTATACCCTTGATTGTTGTCACCTCATCTTTTTCACATGGGAACTGTTCCTTGTTTGGAACACTATCCCTTGTGGAGTCTTATTGAAAATCTTCCTTCTGGTATTTTATCATGAGCTGCAAAACTTAACATCTACTAGAACAAACTTTCCATCTTTATAGCTTGCTTTGAATGGGTCCCATTTATTCCATCTTCCATACATGTCCATTTGTAAAAAGGTAAAGGTTCCCCCCGCACAGTTGTGCAGTCGTGTCCGACTCTAGGGGCCGGTGCTCATCTCCGTTTGTTAGCCGAAGAGCCAGCGCTGTCTGAAGACGCTTCCACAGTCATGTGGCCGGCATGACGCACGCGGAACGCTGTTTCCTACCCACCAAAGTGGTACCTATTAATCTACTTGCATTTGCATGCTTTCAAATTGCTAGGTTGGCAAGAGCATTTGTACTTCTACATAATTTGGCATTGGTACTTCTACATAAATATATGGTACACAGCACACACTCTATAGAAAAACTAATCAAAATATGTGATAAAATCCTAGTAACCCTGGTTACAATATGTTGGGAGACACACTTGGCTTTTGAGTTGTGGGTTGTAGTATACACTCCAAAGAGCAGGTGATGGGAATGAAAATCTAATTAAAATCAAGTTTAATAAATTGACTCCAGGCTTGGCTGCCAGCTCGACCAGTCAGATTTCTCAGAGAAGCTGACTGAATTTCCCTTGCTTGCGTGGATTGCAGAAGTTGTGGTCCACTGAAGTTTTTTTTTCCCCTGGAGAAGGGGAGACCAGAAGATTACTCGTGGGGCCATTGGGATTGCCTACCCTTGTTTTTTCTGTAGTTTTCCACCGCGGAAGGAACAGGGTAAGTGCAAGGCAATGGCCGAGATATATCAGGCTCTCGCAGGGGAAACAAGTCTCTTTGAAGAGACACAAGAGCGCCCAGCCGCTTTTAGATCACTTTAGGAATGTTTTTTTTTTAGATTAAAATATTTTTGAAATCTAAGATCGATTTTTTGGACTTTGTTGAAAATGTTGGCTAACTTTGTGCTTTCTTTGCTATAACTGATTCTGGTGGAAGTTTGATGGACTCTATATTTGCAACATAATGAAACGTCTGCATTTTTTTTTTTACTTCTCTTTTGTATTAGAGGGATTTAAGAGACTCTGTTTGTAATTCTTCGCTTGATAAACTAAATGACTATTCATTTTTTGAGAAACTCTTTGTTTGGATTAAGCAGCTTGCAGCTTGAAGAACGAAAGCTCGCAGTTTGAAGAATAAAAACACAGGGTAACGTGTTTTTTTCCTTGTCGTCTTTTTCTACATCCTCCCTGGTTGGATTTTGCTTCATTTGGAATATATTTTTTATTTCTCCTTCTATAAACTGTTTAAAATATTATTCTCTCCTGTATTTTGGATTATTGGAACTTTCTTTTTTCTTTTGACTTTAAAAAAAAAAAAAAAACAACAACGACGTTCTGCTTAATAGATTCTGCTGGTAGTATTCCATGGACAGATTACATTATTATTGTTTTGACTAGAAGGGTTGTTGTTTTAATTTGAAGGACACAGGAAAGATGGCTTTCCAACTTGTACCTGAGGAGCTCAGAAGAGAGATTACTGAGGCTTTTTCAAATATTCAAAGGTCGTTGGAATTACTGTTCGTAACTCTGCAAAACAGAGAGAAAGAACAGAGAACAGAAACGGAGACAGAAAGGAAAAATGTTTTTCAAGTGGAGGAGAAACAGAAGGAGGAAATTTTGAGTATATTAGTTCAGAAGAACATTCTGAAGGCTTTACACTACAATCTTGGTATAGATATGTTGTGGCAGTGGAGACAGAGTGAAAATATGGGTGCACAGTTGGATGGATGTTGTGAAATATGTGGAAAGGGAGAGAAGGTTGCTCTGATATTCTATATGAGATATAGAAAAGAGCAGGCTGTATATTGCGAATCTCCCACAGTGTATTGTGATTTTGGCATAACCTAAACAGAAGATATGAGAAACTGTATGGATATAAAGGTTAATGAAAAAATATGGACTTGAATTGTTATGAGAAATTGTATGGATATATAAAAAGTGATATTCTAAATGTAAGATGCTAAATACAAACACAAGTTGATATTATAGAATATTGTTTTCCTTAGAGATATATTTATGAGAAGATAATGATATGATGGAATTAGAATGATGGTTACTACAGGATGATATATATCAATATGTATTGTATGAATATTATAAGAATTGATATATTAGCTATTAGGTTAAGTGATATGATAGATTATGCATTTAGTTTAAATGGACACTACTACAAGGAATGGAAATTACAGATGGATAATTGAGATTCAAGAATTCCTTTTTTATGGAGATATATATATATATTAGAATTAAATTATAGAAATATATATGTATGAACACTATAAGAATTGCTAAATTATGTATTAAGTTACATAACATGTTAGGTTATGAGTCATAATATGAATAGAATATATTGTAGTTTATTAGAAGTAAATAAGGCTTTTATTTGTTATACTAATTGGTCTTTATTGAAGATATAAATATGTAGTAATGAACATTCAACATTTAACTACTACTTCAAGGAGTGGAAGCCAAAGATGGATTATTGGGAGACAGTAAGATGAAGGTTAGAAGATTGGATTAAAGAAATCAAAAGGCATATGACAAAGAAAAGTTCCTGTATACTGTATGAAGGACTAACATTTAAAATCAATTGTTGTACTTTAAGTTCAAAGATAGATTGGAGGACATCTATTTTCTATATTTTCTTTGCTTATTATTTCTTGACTTCACTTTTTCTTTATCTTTTTCTTATTTTGTATTTCTGTTTCTATTTCTTTTTCTACTTTAAATTTTATTATGTATTGTAAAACTTAATAAAATTTAATAAAAAAAAAAAAAAAAAAAAAGTTTAATAAATTCACTTAATATGACCGCTATCCATTTGTTTAACAAGGTTTCACATCATAGTTAGGTGGTTGAGCCCAAGGCTTTCAGGGTGAAATATGGTTCGGAGTGTAAAAATTCTGATCACAATTCTATCCAGACATAGAATTCCTAGAACACTGACCATGTGAATGCTCTGGAGGACTCTGTCTTCTCATCAAATGGTGCTGTCTTTCAAGAGATATTGTCTTTCCGCAGACATCCCACATGAATGCCCAGAGAACAGAAGCTGTCCCAGGTGCAGCCCCATGAACGTTGGCTTCCATGCCAGCCAGAATCTTGTACTTAATGGAAACATGCCTGCAATTGTACATCCTGATTGTTTCTCATGTATTCACACAAAGCATGCAGCGGTTGGCAAAAGGAAAACATCACTTAGTAGGTATTGGGTGAAAGCCACCATGATTTCACCCTCATCATCGTGCCAATCATGCCAATCATGTAATTTGTGTCAGTCTTATGCAGGAATGATGCAAATTCCCTCATTTGCACATGACATCACCTGCCCCCCTCCCCATCCCCTCTTTGAACCCCCATGTATCCCTGGAGCAACTTTGGGTCAACTAGAGCAGGGGTCCCCAACCTTAGCAACTTGAAGATGTGTGGACTTCAACTCCCAGAATTCCCCAGCCAGCAACACTGGCTAGGGAATTCTGGGAGTTGAAGTCCACACATCTTCAAGTTGCTACGGTTGGGGACCCCTGAACTAGAGCATTGATGCTTGGATAACTGATGAACAGAAAGACCACAGACTCAACCCCCTGCATCACAAAGTGGAGGTGAAAAGGACTCCTATCTGCAACCTTGGAAACATGTTGACAGGCAGTACTAACAGTGCTGAGTTGGTTGTGCTATTTCGGTCTTCAGCAGAAGGCTCCGTTTCAACGGTTTCTGTTGGTTGATGTCATAAATTGTCCTGCGATTTTTAAAGAATTAAACGTGACTGCAGAACTGGGAAGCTGTGACAGTTAACACCAGCTCTCAGGTCTTTGCTACTGAAGTCCTCTCGCATTCCAGTCAGTTTACGCTCAGCTTGTCTTCCCATCAACCCACTTCGGCTTCCATCTACTCAGGCTGGAAACAGCTTCCAAATAACTATGCTATGCTAAAGCTCACCAGAAAGAATGTTCAAACCTATGGCTGTGGGAGCTGGACCATAAGGAAGGCTGAGCGCCGAAGAATGGATGCTTTCGAGCTGTGGTGCTGGAGAAGACTCTTGAGAGTCCCTTGGACTGCAAGGAGGTCAAACCAGTCAATCCTAAAGGAAATCAACCCTGACTGCTCATTGGAAGGACAGATGCTGAAGCTGAAGCTCAAATACTTTGGCCACCTAATGCAAAGAGAGGACTCCCTGGAAAAGACCCTGATGCTGGGAAAGACTGAAGGCAAAAGGAGAAGGGGACGGCAGAGGATGAGATGGTTAGATAGCATCACCGATGTAATGAACATGAATTTGACTAAACTCTGGGAGACAGTGGAGGACAGGAAGGCCTGGCGTGCTATGGTCCATGAGGTCAGAAAGAGTCGGACACGACTAAACGACTGAACAAAAAGCTCACCAATTCTGGGACACATCCATGAAGTTCCATGGTTGCGCTGCTCCATTTATGGGTCTCCTCGTCCACAGAGGTTGTGATCAGCTTTCCATTTTATTTCACTGCTGGAGGAAAAATATACGTGCTTAGGACCAGTATCCTAATGCTGTATTTACTTTAAATTGGATTCTAAAAACATCTCAATATTGGCTATGATATGGCCTGTGATTATGACTTCCTGCTCTGTGTTTTATAGATTGCTTTTATTGATTACACTGGGGGTATACAGTTTGAAAACTTTGAGGGATGAAAAGTGGGATAAAGCTACCCTAAACTGAGACATTTATAATATATAACCTGTCTTTTCATGTCTATGGAATTTGGGAACGTGGAGACACCTGCCTATTAAAGAAGAATAAAGGAAAGAAGGTTGAGGGTGATATTTCTGCCTAGTTTATTTCAAGCATGCCTCTTGTGATAAGGATAAAATAAGATGTTCCTTATTTGCATGTTTCTAAATCAACACATGGACCAAAGTGCATCTGACCTTTAAAACCCACATCTTTCTGCATTTAGTGTTGAAATTCTCCCATCACAGGGTGCACACGCGAAGTCCATATTGAAGGAAAGTGCAACAAAATCCTGTTGCTGAAAATAACACAGCTTAATTACAATGGGGGGGGGGACACAGAAAACAGGAAAAAGATTGGATGAAAATGTGTCCATATAGAAAAGTATGTACATTAGAATAAAAGTAAGAAGAAAGATGCACTCAATTCAAGCTCACTTCTCGGTGACTACGTGCACATTTCCATCTCGTCTTTTAAAAATTGAAGTCTTAGGTAGAACCAAGGCCGAATGAACTTCTGGCTGAAAAAAAGGGCCGTACTTAATCTGATGGACTTCTCATCCTCACTGCTCCACGGGGCCAGCTAAAAATTAAGAGAGAGGGAAGCAAAAAGGATCAGCTTATAAGGCTTCACTTTGTTTCCAATTTCTCCAGCTTTTGCTTGCTCGAAAGGGCGTGAATGTAGCAGACATACAGCTACCCCTTCTGGCAAAAGTATAGAAGCATCTACTGCTTTGTTCTTCCAGAGACTCATACAAAATGGCAAAAACCTTCAGATGCTTGCTTCAGTATCTGCTGGTGGAAAATAAAAGGTAGATGAAAGAAGCTATTTTTAAAATATTGGAATATGTAGGTGTGAAGCGAGCAGAAAAGCACATCTGTTCCCATCCACACACAAAAAAAAAACCCAAGGGGAAAAAAACAAAGATTTGTTCGGCTTGACACAAACAAATACCAACAACATTTAACTAGCTCTGTAGGGATTGCTGCAGAGATTTTACTCCCACCCAGTTTATGTAGAGAAGTTGTTCTCCTTCCTGCAAGAGGCTGCAGGAAGTTTCCAATTTTCCTGACATTTTCTCATGGGTACCCCACCTGATCTATCAAGGAAAGCAGAGCACTTAAGAACATAAGGGAGCATCTTTCCCTGGGTGTTGGGCTGTTGGGTGTCTTTCTTTCAGGACCATCCAGAATTCAAACCAGAAACTTCCACGGCTCCTTGCTGATTAAAAAATGGGGGCAGAATGAAACTCCCACTCGTTCCCACTGAATTGCCCCTAAAAGGGGCTTCTGTTTTTCTATTTCATTCCCCCAGTACAATTTTTTTCCTAGGTCTTCCTCTGAATGATAATGGGCAGGAAAAATCACCACACATTCTGAGTAGAACACAGGGCAGAGGTAGAAAAGTTGGTGGCACCTGCCTCTCTTTTTCACTTTTTTTTTGGGTGGGGGGGAAGAACCAGTGCTGGACTAGGAGCCAAGCACAGGAGACATCTTGTGCTTGATTTCTCCAGATGTGGTTTGGCTGTTAATTCTTCTGGGTCAATATTGAGGAGGACTATGCAGTACTTCTGATTCCATTTCTAAAAGATGCTTCAGCAAACATGAGTAAATATGAATGTTGTACTTGTCAGCAGTACATTAAGACAGCTGCCAAGAAGCCCTCCATTCACATTCTGACATGCTCCACAACCCCTTTTTGTGATCGTATCTGCCCTCGTGTCTTAGTCTTCCTCTGGATACTACCAGATTCCACCCTTGTGGGACCTCCTGACTTGTCTCAGGCATGGTCCCATATCTACTGGGATCTTCCATTTGTCCAGAGATAAGGTAGGATCCCACACCAGAGAACGTCAGGATTAAAGGACAGAAGTGGTAGTGGTTCTGACCTTCCCAACCTTCCTGAGATCTGCAGGAAGCTATGACAACATCACCAGAAGGGTAGGAGCAATGTTTCCCCTTTTTTTAAGGGGAGGAAGAATTTTCCCTGCCCCTTCTGGTGACCATGTCACAGCCTCCAACAGAAGGTCAGGAAGCCAAAATACCCACTGCCAGTCCTTTCAACCTCACCCATCCCCAAGACAGGAGATGCTGAGAGATAGCAATCCAAGCGCTGAGTCCAGACAGAGTCTTTGCATACATCAACAAGCCTGTTGCCTTCAGAACATCGCCTGATTGTGAACATTCAAGAAAGAGATTCCACTGCTTACCCAGTTGGATTTTGCATTTCCTATCTGATAGGGAAGCATCCGTTTCCTCACCTTCTATAACAAAGTCAATACAAGTACTACAACCGAAACATGAGAGACGTTGTGATGATTTTGTGGTTGAGGTGTTGGATTAGGACTGAGGAGATCCAGGTCCAAGTCTGCCTTCAGCCACAGAAACTCCCTGGGTGTTGGGGAGAGGGGGGTCTCTCAGCCCCAGAGCCAGGGCGGTGTAGTGGTGAAGATATTGGACTTGGAATGGGGAGACCCAGGTTCTGGTCCCATCTCCAGCCACAGAGGTACCATGGGGGACTCTGGGACAGTCCTTCCTCTCAACCCAAGAGCCAGGGTTGGGTATTAGGGAAGGTAATGGACTAAGAGCACAGAGACCCAGACTCTAATCCCCCTTCCGCCACAGAAGCTCCCTAGATGACTCGGGAGGCAAGTCATATTCTTGCCTAGCCTATCTCACAGGGTTCATTTTGTGAGGATAAAAGTAAGGGAGAGCCTTGTGTAATCTGTATTGAGTTGCCGGGGGACAGAGAGAGCAAAAACGTCACATATCTGCCATTTTTTGTTGTGATTCCCTACTTTCCTAGAGCATAGATAGACGGGGCAGCTTGAATTCTGGGTGTTGGAACTTGCCTCTTTCCACACATGCTCACAAGGGTAACATCTGAGGACTTTAAAAAAGCATCTTCTCACAACCCATCTCACTTACCAAATGGAATCTGGAGTTTGAAAAATACTGCCAGCGGGAGAGTTAATGAAGAAATAGATTATTTGCCCAACTGAGCCCAACGTGGAGAAAAATTAAGTTTGCAGAGAGGGAGCTGACATTTGGGGGGGAGGGGTGGGACTGCTGCCACTGCTTTCATCTGACATGAGCACAACCAGTGACCAGCAGTAATGAAATAAGCAGAAAATACCAAGCTAATCAATCAGTTGGTCTGCGAGGCACATATGGAGTAGAATTGAGAGACTCGAGTGCCAGCATGCAGCTTGTATCTGGGATTCTTTGGTAAATAAGGAATACATTTTCTGGGATGAGGAGGTGATTGGCAGCCCAGATTGATAAAAAGGAAGGTTGCTAGGTTCGCTGCTAAACCCCAGGGTCTGATGATGCAACATCGTGGCTCCAGGTTGTGTGCCAAGGCATTCCCAGGCTGCCCACTTTATTCTTCCAGCCCACCCACCATTGCTGTTTTTGGCAGGGTGGATTTGCAAAACTGCTCTTCTGCTCCTCAAAAGGCTGTTCCTTTGGCAAAGGTTGCCACGCTTTCTAGGCGAGGAGCCATGTTTGACCTTTGATAGGAGACGCAGACCAAAAAGGAGACGTTGGAGCCAGGACAAAAATGAACTTGATGTCATTCCACTTACAGTAGATTAAAATGAAATCTAGTTGCTGTGATTACTCTACAGGCATGCTTCTAATCATTCTTCCCCTTCTGTCACGTTCAAAATTCTAGTCATCATTGGCGATCACTCGTAGCCGAGTAAGATTGTCTTCCAAAGGTGAAATTTTAACGGTGGATCCGTAAGTGGCTGTAAAGGCCAATTCTGGATCCGCACAACCTCCCACAATGAGGGCATAGGTTTCTGGGTGGGAGACGGTCATGATGAGGGTTTGCCTGACGTGCCTTCCTTTTAGCTCTTTTCTCCCTTTCGCCCTGTACTCGTGCATCTTCAAAGTCCATAGCGCCATTAATAAAGGCTGACCTCCAATTGAAACGCTCATGAGTTAGGGCTTCCCAGTTCTCAATGCTGATACTACATTTTTTTTAATTAGCTTTGAGAGTGTCTTTGAATCTCTTTTGCTGCCCACCAATATTCCATTTCCGAATGGAAAACAAAATTCTAGTATGGTCTCCAAGGTGGGCTCCAGAAGCTTTCAGAGGGTGGAGTTTGCGCACTTCCGGCTTAAACAAAATCAGTGTAGATCTCAGCAGGTCTTGAGGGCTGCATCGAGGCCCTTTGGGGACCTGCTTGAGACACAGATGGTAATTCCCTGGAAAATTACACTAGGACTTCAGGGAACAGGAAGTTCTACCACATTCTGAGATTAAGGAACATACAGTGTTGTTTAAGGTGTTCTTCTCCTGCCCATAAAACCAGACTAAAATTATTTAATTGCACCTTTATGCTCATTCTGTTCATAAGGTTGGGGGGGGGGGGAATGCCCACCTAAGTAAGGCATCAAAGTGTTCCACAATAAAGCACCTTTTATTGGCATGCTCCACTGGGGCCCTTGCCCTAAACTCACAAGGTTACAGGCTATATAACCTCTGAAATGATACATAGATTATCATTGATTACATGCCATCAAGTTGGTGTTGACTCTTAGCAACCACAGAGGGAGGGAGGGAGGAAAAGGGAGGGAGGGAGGGAGGGAGGGAGGGAGGAAAGGAAGGAAGGAAGGAAGGAAGGAAGGAAGGAAGGAAGGAAGGAAGGGAGGGAGGGAGGGAGGGAGGGAGGGAGGGAGGGAGGAAAGGAAGGAAGGAAGGAAAAGAAGAAGAAAGAAAGAAAGAAAGAAGAAAGAAAGAAAGAAAGAAAGAAAGAAAGGAAGGAAGGAAGGAAGGAAGGAAGGAAGGAAGGAAGGAAGGAAGGAAGGGAGAGAGGGAGGGAGGGAGGGAGGGAGGGAGGGAGGGAAAGAAGAAAGAAAGAAAGAAAGAAAGAAAGAAAGAAAGAAAGAAAGAAAGAAAGAAAGAAAGAAAGAAAGAAAGAAAGAAAGAAAGCAGGCAGGCAGGCAGGCAGGCAGGCAGGAAAAGAAAGAAAGAAAGAAAGAAAGAAAGAAAGAAAGAAAGAAAGAAAGAAAGAAAGAAGGAAGGAAGGAAGGAAGGAAGGAAGGAAGGAAGGAAGGAAGGAAGGAAGGAAGGAAGGAAGGAAGGAAGGAAAAAGAAAGGAAGAAATAAAGGAAGAAAGGAAGGAAATCACACTTAAGGCTGTCAGGGTATGCTTTAATATAGGGGGCAATGTCAAGAGCTGAATTAATAGCCCAAAATGCATAATGCAAAAGAAGAGGGGGCCATGCAAATATATGCAATTTGCATAATGAGCCATAAATTGCAATGTGCATAATTTATACAAGATAAGAGCAGTTGTGCAAAGGCGCTCCATTTGTGGAGCAACTACAGGTGGCAGAATTCAATCTCTCCTGGGACCCAATTTTAAGCTTAGCCATCGAGTCCCTCCCACAAAACCTAACCCCACTGAACATCAGGTTCCAGATTGTTTAGCCTGCTGAATGTCAGGAGCGCAAGGAAACGGATTTCCTTAGGCAAAGGTCCTGGTAAAAAGAAATGTCTTATCTGCAAACAACCGCAAGAACTGAAAGAAATGGGAGCTCTACTGCAGTGCTGCCTCTGCGTTCCAACATCTTTGAGATGGTTTGCAAAATCTTTTTGGTTGAAGGTGTCCAATTATTTTCTCGTGCAGAAGCAAGAGAGGAGTCCGAGCAGAAACAAAGGCCACCAAATTTTTAAATGCAATTTGAGCACTTGTTGGGAAAACTAATTAAGTACCATACAAGCCCTCACTCGAGCGGTTGCAAATATGTTGTCGCATAAGGCATTGTTCTTAGGAAAGGCATCCACTTTATGTAATTCTAATTTCCTAATTCTCAGCCTGCCAAGGACTTCAAGTCTGCCCGAATCAGAGATTCAGCTGGTTGTGCTTTGTTCTGCTTTTTTGTGGGTTTTTCTACCCCTCCAGGTAGTAAGGATTAGCATACATTGAAATGTCAATATTGGGGGAAATAAAATATAAAAAGGAAAACTGCTGATCGATACTGAAAAAGCAATGTCACCTTTTCAGCAGCACAAGGGTTGTTGGTTTTTAACTGGAGAATGTGACACCGGTGGGTGCTCTGCGTGAGGGCCCACCCCACATCTTCCTCTGCCAACTTTATATCATCCCCTAGACTGCCACAAGAGCAGAAAACACAAGGACTGTTTTCACACTTAACCAGGTCATGTAAAAACCATGAAGGTAAGCCTCATATCATGCCCATCTTGGTTAGCTTTGACCTTTGTTAGTTTTTTGGGGTTGGCCTAATATGCAGCCTCAGCCTGTTGGTTATTTCACTGTTCAATGTATTGTAGGAACCTAGGAAATGGATTCATTCAGTAAGCAAGTTAATGGGGCATGCATTTCATATGGGCCCGCAAAACTTTACTTTTTGTACCTACAGCAGAATAGAAAATCCAACCTGAAATGCCACAGGAGAGCTTTTCCAGACATTTCAGACTGTTCTCCAAGGCTGTAAAAAAAAAAACACACAAACTGAAGGAGCAATGAATTTTTACCCCTTTTGTTATCATTTTGGCATTTGTACCTTTATGCTCTGCCCAATTCCATTGATAGGAAATGGATTATTTAGTTATTTATTAGAGGTATATCTCGACGTTCGTTGGGGAGTCAAGGCACAGAGCACTCTCTCCTCCTATTTTTTGCCCCACAATAACTCTGTGAGGTAGAGAGGATGATTGGCTTGAATCACCCAGTGGGCTCCTATGGATGAGGGGCTAAAACCTAGCTTCTATTCTTCTCCCATCCTTTTCCACTTTGGTCTGACCCCGTCGTTTGTTGGTGAACAGAGAAATCACGGTCCAACCATTACACGGTCTTCCATTTATATTTCTCTCATTCTTTTCCCCTTTCAAACTCTCTGCTGAGACTCACTTGTGATCTACCTAACGCTCCTGGGGCTAGTTAGGGGCAGCTGAAACTTAGCAGTGTGTAGTCTCGGTGGAAGGAGTGATTAGTGGATATACTCACACCCTTTCAGTAAAGGTACAGGGTCTTACGCACTAATGAAATACTCCAGGGAACATACAGGACACAGAGTCGCTATTAACCTCCAAAAACTTTATTGGATACAGTTTGCTTAAGCATACACATTTTTACTCATACTGTCAGCCCCACTAGGTAGATGAGACCAGGAAATCAACTCCACAGGAAGGCTAAAACAACTTTGATTGAGATTGGCCAGAACAGTGTTTCTCAACCTTGGCAACTTTAAGATGTGTGGACTTCAACTCCCAGAATTCCCCAGCCAGCCTATGTTGAAAAAGTAGCCGAAAATGAGCAGGTTAAAATATTGTGAGATTTCCAAATACAAACTAATAAAGTCTTGGCGCATAACACACCAGATTTAAGTGTGGTTGAAAAGAAGAAAGTGTGGATAATTGATGTGGCAATACCAGGGGATAGTAGAATAGAAGACAAAGAATTGGAGAAGACCATGAAGTATCAAGATCTGAAAAATGAAGTTGAAAGATTATGGCATAAACCTGTCGTGGTGGTCCCAGTGGTTATCGGCAAATTGGGTACCATACCAAAAAGCCTTGGACGGCCTTAGAAAATCTGTGCATTGACAAAATTTCCATCAGTCAATTACAAAAGGCCACCCTGCTTGGATCCGCACATATACTACGCCAATACATTACGACATCCTAGGTTCTTGAGAACTAGGCAGCTATGATTTCATGTTGTTGTACATCATCATCATCATCATCATCATCATCATCACATCAACAACAACAACAACAACATAAAGTATTCTAAGACCAGACCAAGGGGCGCAATGGCTCAGTGGTTAAGACGCCAGGCTTGTCGATCGTAAGGTCAGCGGTTCGAGACCCTAGACCCGCGTGATGGAGTGAGCTCCCGCACTCACCCCAGCTCTTGCCAACCTAGGAATTCGAAAGCATGCAAATGCAAGTAGATAAATAGGTACCACTTTGGTGTGATGGTAACAGCGTTCCGCGTGCGTCATGCCGGCCACATGACCGCGGAAGCGTCTTCGGACAGCGCTGGCTCTTCAACTAACAAACGGAGATGAGCACCATCCCCTAGAGTTGGACACAACTGTGCAGGAGAAAACTTTACCTTTACCTAAGACCAGACTAAATCCAAAATCCTGGGCCTCGTTTGTGTTCCTTGCTCTAGGAAATGGCATTTGCAAACCTCCTTGGAACAGTCTGATGGGATGAGCGGCAGATTTAGAGTTATAGATTCTTTAAAAAAAAAAAATCAACTGTGGAGTGCACCAAACCATTTTGTTTGCTTTAATATTTAATAGGGGGAAAAATCTGAGCTGTACTCCAGACACGACTCGGGGAGGTGGGTGTCAAAGAGGGACTGCAGAGACGTCAGCATATTCTCTGTTCTTGGAAGACACAATTCATTCTGCAAGGTTTTTATATACTCTTACAGAAGGGAAGTGGATCTCCAATTTCCTGCATAGCAGAAAGGTCCAAATGTGCGTTTTCTGTCTGGAATCTGGGGCTTCGTCGTAAGAATACTCCATGGTTTTCTTAAAAGACTTGCAGAGCCCTTATAATATTTGTTTCTCTACATAGAAGTATAAGCCAAATGGGCAAATCCTTAAAGCAGGGAGTACAACTCCCAGATCAACACAAGCACAAACTTCAGGAGTGAGCACAGACTACAACTCCCATCATCTGTATGTTAGAGATCGGGTTTCAACCAAGCACATCTCACACAAGCTTGAAGGAGGAGGCAGCCTCTGCTGTAACCTGATCTTACTTGCTTTGTGTGGGAGGGGCTGAATCCTGGTTTCCTGTTTCCTGTTTCCTGTTCCCTTCTCTTCCTCTTTCTGCTCGAATCTCCTACCAAGGAGCATGGCAGCCATGGCTGCTGCCCCACGTTGATCATACCTCCATCCAGGTGGGCCGCATTGGAAGCTTGTGGTTCACATCAGAACCTTCTTGCTTGCACGCATGGACCGTTTCTACTAAGGAATAGTGAGTTACAATAAAATTGTAAACTCTTTTTTTATGTAACTTTACATTTAACATGTGTGTTTATTTTGTGTTTTGAACTGATTAAGCCTTGTGCAAGTTTATGGGAACGCTTCTACTCTGCTATATACTAATAAGAAGCTGCATGGAGTTCTGGTACTACCGTATCAGAATTCCTACACTGTCAACACTGGCCATGCAAGATAAAGCAGAAACAAACATTTTATTGATAACATGCCACTCACTGGAGCACAGTCCAACCCCAGTCCAAATTAGCAAGTAAAAACTAACAGTTAAAAATCACACAAAAGCAATAAAATCAATATGCACCGTGCTATATTTATAGTCACGGTAAAATTTACACTTATATGACTATAAAATCCTGAACCTATAAAGCTGACACTCCTGCTGTCTAACTTCGCTAAGATTTACAAACCAAACAGCTTTTCCATCTAACTTTACTAACCGCCTGCTCAACCTCTGCTCACAACAGCTTCCATCAAGCTTTCAGCTTTATGAAATAAGTAAGCTTTCAAATCAATGCACCCAAAGATGTGTAGAGCTGGAGAAGAGGGGGAAGAAAATTCTACCATTAGGGTCCTGAAATGCATACCAACAGGATGCACACAAAAAGGAATGGAAAGAAGTCTCTGGGCTGTTGGTCTTCAGATAGGCAGGAATGTCTGCAAGTGGAGGTGGTGTCAGGGAGATAACGGGCGGAGATGGAGGGGGCTCCCTCCAGGAAGGGAAACACATCCGTAGTACTGAGACTCTATGTTTCCCTCCCAAGAGGCTCAAGAAAGCTCCGCCCTAGACTGAGGACTCTGTCGCTGGGCAGTGCCAAGTTGTGTCAGTTTAGCTGGATTCTGTTTAGGGGTTAGGATAATAAACATCAGAGCTTTGATCTCAAGTCTCAGCGTGTTTTTCCTGCACCCGTAGTCAGGACAGGTGGGGAAGTCACACAAGTCAAGATGGTGGCTGTGGCCACCCTTGTGGAGTCCTCTGCAGGTAAGCAGCAGAGCTCTGGAACGTCTGATGGGTCAATCTGTTGCAGATCACTGGGACAGCAAAGTCCATCTTAATCCAGAGAGCAGATGTAGGATCTGGAACTTGCCTGCACAAGGCATTTTGACCCACAGAGGCAGAGCTTTCCAAACTGTGTGTCAGGACACGTTAGTGTGTAGTGTCAGCTGCAGTGTCTGGGTGTGTCGCAGCTGCTGCCGCCGCTGAGCCCTGCCAGGATTCCACGCAGCTCCTAGTGCCTGCCTTGTGCCCTGCTGCCTCCAAACCTGCTGTGATTCCACACAGGTCCTAGTGCCTGCCTTGTGCCTTGCTGCCTCCAAACCTGCTGTGATTCTGCGCAGGTCCTAGTGCCTGCCTTGTGCCCTGCTGCCTCCAAACCTGCTGTGATTCCGCACAGGTCCTAGCGCCTGCCTTGTGCCCCACTGCCTCCAAACCTGTTCTTATTCCGCACAGGTCCTAGTGCCTGCCTTGTGCCTTGCTGCCTCCAAACCTGCTGTGATTCTGCGCAGGTCCTAGTGCCTGCCTTGTGCCCCACTGCCTCCAAACCTGTTCTTATTCCGCACAGGTCCTAGCGCAGAACCTCCTTTTGTTAGTTGGAACAGTGCACCACCAAGTGAGGTTATTCACTGCCAGTCAGCTGCTCACAACGATGACACCAATGTGGTAAAACCAGCTCTTTCACTACCTGTCACACACAAGGAGGCAGATGAAGCCTCAAACTTTGAGCACATACAACATAGCATCTTCATGGCTTATTCCATAACTATCCCGTCATCATCCTCAACCACTGCAATATTTGATGGATGGCAATGGCAATGAACAGAGGCTGGGTGGTAGGTCAGCCATGTTGCTATGTGCTCATGCCAGGCATAAACAATAACGAACTCTTAATTATGTGTGAAGAATTGCAAATCAGAAGTTCTTTTTGTTCAGTCATTCAGTCGTGTCCAACTCTTCGTGACCCCATGGTCCATAGCACGCCAGGCCTTCCTGTCCTCCACTGTCACCCGGAGTTCACCCAAATTCATGTTCATTACATCGGTGATGCTATCTAACCATCTCATCCTCTGCCGTCCCCTTCTCCTTTTGCCTTCAGTCTTTCCCAGCATCAGGGTCTTTTCCAGGGAGTCCTCTCTTCGCATGAGGTGGCCAAAGTATTTGAGCTTCAGCTTCAGCATCTGTCCTTCCAATGAGCAATCAGGGTTGAAGTTACCCACCTTTAAATCGTAAGAGAAAAATACTGGATTGACTTCCATTGTAAACACATCAATGCTGGTGGTTTTCGCGGGAAGATAGGCGGACTAATGTTAGTGTATTAGAAGAAGCGAAAACCACCAGCATTGAAACAATGATCATCCAACATCAACTTCGCTGGATCGGTCATGTTGTTCGAATGCATGACCATCGTCTTCCAAAGCAGCTACTTTACTCCCAACTTAAGAATGGAAAACGGAATATTGGTGGACAGCAAAAGAGATTCAAAGATACTCTCAAAGCTAATTTAAAAAAATGTAATATCAGCATTGAGAACTGGGAAGCCCTAACTCATGAGCGTTTCAATTGGAGGTCATCCTTTATTAATGGCGCTATGGACTTTGAAGAAGCATGAGTACAGGGCGAAAGGGAGAAAAGAGCTAAAAGGAAGGCACGTCAGGCAAACCCTCATCATGACCGTCTCCCACCCGGAAACCTATGCCCTCACTGTGGGAGGTTGTGCGGATCCAGAATTGGCCTTTATAGCCACTTACGGATCCACCGTTAAAATTTTACCTTTGGAAGACAATCTTACTCGGCTACGAGTGATTGCCAATGATGAAACACATCAGTGCTGGGCTCGCAAATCACATTAAACAATGTGTTGCTTAAACCATGGTTTGTTGAATAAACCCCAATTGGCTCGTAGTTGACCAACCACTGTGGCAAAACCAAGTTTTGACTGAGCAAAATTGGCACAGCTTGTTCTTAAGTTTATTTTAAAGCTAGATAAATATGTTTTAAGATCTGTGGCCATCACCCCCAAAATGGATAAAACTGGAGTTCATCTATTGTGGTGTGATCTAATATTGATTTGGTCACCAATCTTGCTAGTTCCTGTGAGCATGTAGCTAAAACTTGGGGAAAAGACAGGATATTATTACACTCTATCTCTCATTTACTCAGAGAACAAGCTGATTATAAATAACAACACATGAGCAAGGAGTATAAATACAACAAATTGCTTCTCTTTAAAGCAGTACATCAACAGAAGTCCATCTCTGTGCATAATGAATATTTGTCCTACCTCAGAGGTCTACAGGAATCTTCTTTTATTTAAGATAGACCCTTCCCTTCTCCTTTTTTTCATTCTTTCTAACAGTCTAGTGTCTCTCTTTTTATTCCTCACTATGTTCTCTAAGATGTACAATGACCTGTAAATCTTATGAGGAAGTAACTAACACACTCTTTCTCTGTTGTAACACAACAAAATATCCTTTAAACAAAATCACAAAGGGCTAAACCAAAAACAAAACCACCATATGATGGCTTTGTGCAATGCACAAAGCAAACCATAGTGGAAACCAGTGCTAAAATAAAGCACCTTGCAAATCTTCTATCTATCTATCTATCTATCTATCTATCTATCTATCTATTTATTTATTTATTTATTTTCTATCCGCCTCTTTAATTTTTATAAATAACTCAAGGCGGCTAACATACCTAATACTCCTTCCTCCTCCTATTTTCCCCACAACAACAACCCTGTGAGTTGGGCTGAGAGAGAGTGACTGGCCCAAGGTCACCCAGCTGGCTTTCATGCCTAAGGAGGGACTAGAACTCTCAGTCTCCTGGTTTCTATTGGCTCCTTCCTAGGGCTGAGAGAGAGTGACTGGCCCAAGGTCACCCAGCCAGCTTTCGTGCCTAAGGCGGGACTAGAACTGTCAGTCTCCTGGTTTGCCATTGGCTCCTTCCTAGGGCTGAGAGAGAGTGACTGGCTCGAGGTCACCCAGCCAGCTTTCGTGCCTCAGGCGGGACTAGAACTCTCAGTCTCCTGGTTTCTAGCCCATTGCCTTAACCACTAGACCAAACTGGCTCATTATGTAAATAAGCTCTAATTGTTAAATTATGTTAGCTTGTTTGTTCATAAAGTACATGACAACATCATAATATAACTTTAATAGAGTGTTTTTCAACCTTGGCAACTTTAGGAGGTGTGGACCTCAACTCCCAGAATTCCCCATCCAGCCATGGCTGGCTGGGGAATTCTGGGAGTTGAAGTCCACATATCTTAAAGTTGCCAAGGTTGAAAAACACTGCTCTAATACTTAGTTGCTTCTGCTCTCCCCCTTCTCTGTTTGAGTACTTATTTGGGCTTAGAGCAAATCCTTGGATGAAATCTGTATCAAACATTTTGATCTAATGTTTCCCAGTAGATTTCTCCATTGCTGGTGAAAGAAAATCAAAAGCATTCAAGCTTGATAAATGGGTATATTTGGTCAATTTTTTTAAAACCTGTGTGGGGTGGAATCCAGGTAGGTTTTTAATAGATATGTAAGAAAATCACTTATTTACTTTGTCCCACAGGAGATGAATTAGTCATCAATGGTTCCTTCCTTCAGTTCTGTAACCTGAGGCTGAGCAGACAGCTGGGGGCTGCAGATCAGATTCAAATCAGTTCCAAGGAGCGTATTCATTGTGGCGCAGGAGAGATGAAGTGTTGGAGAAAGCAGACTACAGAATGCAGAATTTGTCCAGGCCAGTTGCCCTGATATTTCCATCTGCCTGTTGGTCTCCAGAGAGAACCAACCAGTTGAACATACCTTACCAGCAAGAGGGTGAATCTTTTCACAAATAACAGAGAACTTTGCAGCTATCTGTTCACCTACTGTAAGTCTTCGGAATTTTGATCAGTCTGGAAACCAACCGTGATAGATAAGAGTATCAATCGAAGAGAATATTTGTAGCTCAGGGTTGAACTGTGGAGTCCTTGGTGCTCTCTGAGCCTTGTTGTTTTCTTGCAGACATTTCATTGCCAGGCTAGGCAACATCTTCAGTGCGAAAAGTGCATATAATCACCCAGATATGCAAAGATTAACACCAGGATTAGCACCAGAGGAACAATCAAACAGCACAATATCTGGATATACAATATATACAGAACACGGCCACACAGCCCGGAAGACCCACAACAGCCATTGAACTCCGGCCGTGAAAGCCTTCGACAATACATAGCACAATATACCCTTATCAAGGAACTATTAACTCAGTCCATCAACCAAGCAGCAAACAACAGCCCAATCAAGGAACTCCTAAGGGGAGAACAACACCTCCACCAACACAAGCAGGACAAGCCAGGGTATATAAACAGAGAGTTTGAACACTGAAGATGTTGCCTAGCCTGGCAATGAAATGTCTGCAAGAAAACAACAAGGCTCAGAGAGCACCAAGGACTCCAGAGTTCAACCCTGAGCTACAGATGTTCTCTTCGAAATGAGAAGTTGGTATGCTGCAACGCACTAACGTTTTTGGTATTGCACCCCCTTTTTTTAGGCAGTCCTGAAAAAGATCCTACCGTCACTAAACGAATGGTTGTTACCAATCGAAGAGAATATTTGTAGCTCAGGGTTGAACTGGGGAGTCTTTGGTGCTCTCTGAGCCTTGTTGTTTTCATGCAGACGTTTCATTGCCAGGCTAGGCAACATCTTCAGTGCGAACTGAAGATGTTGCCTAGCCTGGCAATGAAACATCTGCAAGAAAACAACAAGGCTCAGAGAGCACCAAGGACTCCACAGATAAGAGTATCTCAAAACCAGCGAATTCCATCTATATTAATGCTAGTAACTATAATGTGAAGGGTCCTCTGTGAATTTGGTTAATTCTAATTGGACCATATTGCTAAGAAGGAACATGTACCTCTCCCATTCAAAGCATTTATCCAACAACCCTTTCCATGAGCCAGGGATCCTTCTGATTTCTTCTGCACCATTACATTAAAAATAAGAGTCCTGAGGATGGATCAGACCAAAGGATATCTAGTTTAGCTTTCTATGTCACATAGTAGCAGAGCAAATGTATGCAAAAGCCTCTGCAACAGTGATCACTTGCACTGATGATGTTACTTAGCTGAGTGATAAAACGTCTGCAAGCAAACAACTAAGCTCAGAGAGCACCAAAAACTCCACAGTTCAAACCTGAGCTATAGGGATTCTCTTCTATAGCCACATTTGCTTCCTTACAGCTTCTACTCCAAACATATTTTATTTATTTATTTTATTTATTTATTTGTCTTATTTATACCCCGCCTATCCCCTCCCTACTGGAGGACTCTAGGCAGCTTACAGTATTATATATATCCAATCCAATTATACAATTATACAACATCATTTTTACAATTTATTCCCGCGCGACAGGGAGAGAGGAAGGGAACCGGCTCTTCCGCTGCAGGCATTGGACTGCAAGTCCCAGAATGCCTCGCTCCGCGCCGGCTGCTGACATCCAGGAAGCTGGTGTCTCCGGATCCGTCGTCCTCCGTCGACATCGCCTCTCTTCCAGGTCTTTCTTTGGAATCGAGGACGACCCTCCGCTGGACGCCCGCAAATTGCCCCACGTGAGTGGTACCCATTAATCTACTTGCTATATTAGCATTCGAATCGCTGGGTTGGCAGAGAGCTAGGGCAAGTGACGAGAGCTCACCTCGTCACGCGGTTTCAAACTGCCAACCTTATGGTCGGCAGTCTAACGGCTCAGCGGTTTAACCCGCTGAGCCACCGCGCCCCTTTTATATTATCATGAGAGAGTAGATAGCAAAGAACCATCGAAGACTAGTGACTACTAGCAGGCTGATCCTCCATGACTTCATCCAGTTCTGTTTCAACTTATCCAAATTGGTGACCACTGCAGTAAACAAATGAGCAATCATGTTGGTGGCTACATCAGAATGGTGTTGGAAACTGGATGAATAAAACCCAAATTAGCATCCTTAGAAGGAAACAATTCAGAGAAGTTCCCAAGGGACTTTCTTGACCTTTTGCCATGTTCTCTCCATCTTCATCTCTAGACTTCTAACCAAGAGAAAACTCTTCCTGGTTGCTTATCTCCCCTCATCACTTCATAGCTACATGCAAACTGCCTTGTAAATTAAAACATAGATTCATCTAATGCAGCAGTTCGAAGCACTGCTGTCAAAATGTTTCATTAGCTGGCCTGTAACAGCTGGCAACCAGAGATAGGATGGCTCTGAATAGGAACTTTTCACTCATGACTGACAGGATTTGTTTTTTTCCACTGCTAAGTGGAAATCCTATAATATCCCTGCTCCAATCAACCTTCCACCTCCTAAATCTCTCTCACAGAGGAAAGGAATTAGCAGGAAGTCAGTTTTTCTTCCCTGTCCTTATCTGCCTTAATTCCAGAGTCAGCCCCAAAGGATCCAGTTTGTCATACAGTCCCAGCAGGGGTGTTATCTACCTGGTTCAGCCGGGTTCATGAGAACGGGCTGTCGATTTTGGGTTAACCCAGGGCTGTCCACCTAGCTTCCAAGGGACATGGCAGTCAGCAGGATTAGTGGATTAAGGTGGCCCTGATGCAGCTCCACCAGAGCCAGCCTAGCAGTGCTGGGGACGAAGCATGAGGTGGGGCTTAGCAGAGGGAGGAGAGACCCTTCCCCTGCCTCAGGAAACCATCTCTAAGCCTGTCACCTCTGCCAGCATCATCTTCCACTGCTCAATTTGCCCCTCCTCTTATCTGCTCAGGCACCGGTTGTTGCTTAACGTAATGAACTCAGAGCCTGGAAAAGTGGGTGGCGAATTGCAAAGTACCAAAGGCCTGGGACAGCTGCACATTCCTTCTGGATCAGTAAAGCGAGTGGCAACCTCCCCAGTGTAGCAAGAGACAGTCAGTAAGAGGATCAGAGAATCTCCACTTTACTGAACTTACTGATAAATGGGTGCCAGAGTCCACGTAACCAGTTTCCAAGACTGTGTAAGCTAACTTGCTTCTTTTTTCTTTCAATACATCTGATTAATAAGATTCTGAAAATCTAGCCTTGTCAGTTGTAAGGGGGTGCCAGGGATTTTGCATCTAACTTACGTCCTAGGACTCCAGGATCCTCTTGTTCCCCCAAAGGGACCCCACTGCTTCATCCCTACCTCACTCTGCCTGGGCCTTCAAATTTCATGGGATTCTCACCCAATGTTCGGATTCCGTGTAATGGTATGTGGGAAAGACCTTGGGAGATGGGGCAAAGAGATGCTGCAAAGGGAATGGTCAGATAAGAGAGGGCTTAGCCCACGGCTAGATAGTGGGTGGGGCAAGAGGCTCAGGAGGGACCCCCCCCCCTAATTTCTCAGGCTGTAAAGGGGACAAGGGGAGATTTGTACTTTCAGACTTGCAAGATCCTGTAAAAGTAGCCTTACAATAAAGTTTTTGTTGTTGTTTATTTGTTCAGTTGCTTCCGACTCTTCGTGACTTCATGGACCAGCCCACGCCAGAGCTTCCTGTCGGCCCTCACCACCCCCAGCTCCCCCACGGTCGAGTCCATCACCTCCAGAATATCATCCATCCATCTTGCCCTTGGTCGGCCCCTCTTCCTTTTGCCTTCCACTTTCCCTAGCATCAGCATCTTCTCCAGGGTATCTACAATAAAGTAGAATTAGCTTGCTTGCTTGCTTGCTTGCTTGCTTGCTTGCTTGCTTGCTTGCTTGCTTGCTCGCTCGCTCGCTCGCTCATTCATTCATTCATTCATTCATTCATTCATTCATTCATTCATTCATTCATTCAATTTATCACCGCCCAACTCCCTCAAAGGGACTCTGGGCGGTTATCTGGTCGTGTTTCCTGTCTGGTCTACCTGGGAAGGCTGACATCAATCTTGCAAGTCTGAAGGTACAATTTTGGGGGGGGTCAAAAAAGTCAATATGGCAGCCACAATGGTGCAATCAAAGTTCTGCATGCACCATTCATAACAAACAGCTAGAGCTTCAGAAGCACCATTGTGGCTGCCATCTTCATTCTTTTGACCACGCCCTGCAGACACCTCCCCCCAAGCTTCCAGCCCAAACTGCTTCAAAACCCCACACATAACCCCATGCACGGTATTAACATCGTAAACTATCCTAAACAGCGAGGGAGGGAGAGTCTTCTGCTCTTTTATTTCGTGTTTTTCAGGGACAAAAACAAAGCTGCCTTATGCAAAATAAATTCACCCGTGTGTCTAACGCAGCCAGGCCCACATTTGGAAAGCATGCAAATATTTGTTTTAAATGGCTCCATTTGCCCAAAATAAACATTTGCTCGGTCAAAGACATACCAGCTGGCACCCTGGGCAAGACGCCAGACGCCTGCACCCTGGAAGGACTTCCTCTGTCAACCGTTGGACACCCCAAGAGCCTGGCCCCTGGCTGTCCATTTCTCTCTTAATTATCTGTTTCTTTAAAGAGAAAGGTGGCTAACTGGAGTGAGAAAGCCACCCATTAGCATTGCCAGACTCCACCTGTCAGGTCGTCCTGAAACACTTACGGCATCAGACAGGAAGAATGGAGCGGGTGGGGGGGCGGATAACAGCATGCCGTATTAATAAAACATAGAGGTATAAAAGCTAGAGGCAGCTGAAACGGGTTGCGATGCAAACGAGTTCGAAACATGACAAGGTTTCATCCCCTTCTAAAAGGCTTTTAAGGAAGAGGAGCGTTTGCATTTTTCCCCTTCTGTTCCAGACCGATGCAGCTGGGATGAGAGGTATCAGAATGGGACCTCCTTGGAGACTGTAGTAGTGCCGTGACAGTTGTGGTGGAGGAGACGTGGGATTGCTCCTTCCTGAGAATTGTGTTTCACACCTAGAGCTGCCCTGCCTTTGGATCCACTTGGTTCCAACTTTCTTTCCCACTGTGAGCAGGTGTTTTATTATTGTATAAATGGTTAGATGTATAACTCACCTTTCCAGTTACGTAAGACCTCAAGCCAACTTAGGTTCTTCACCCTTCGCCTTCGGTGAGGGAGAATGAGACCCCTCGCTTCATTGCGCTTGTCATCTTTGATCTTGATCTTTTATGTTTTATTGATTTCTTTGAAATTTCTTTGATTGTTATAAACCACCCAGAGTCGTTGAGAGTCGGGCAGCATACAAGTTTAATTTATTATGGTTGGTCTCACAGTCAGCCAGATGTTTAGGCTGGATGTGGCATTTCTGTCCGCCTATCGAGTCCTTCCCAAGGACCTGAGAGAGGCAGATGTTGGATAATAATAATAATAATAGACATTGTAGGAGGAGAGCCATGTTACACTATGGTGGGGAAAAAATCAGAAGCCTATTAGCACCTTTTCTGACTAGCAAATTTTATTAAAAGGCAGAAACTTTGTTGAGCTGCTACTCACTGCATCCGATGCAAAGAGTGGCTCAACCAGCCTTTCTCCACCTTTTGACCCTGGAGGAACCCTTGAAACATTTTTCAGGCCTCAAGGAACCCCTGCCCATTCAGGCTCAAATATAGGCCAGAAGTTACAAAATTATTATATTCGTTTCATGGGTAGGCCTATATATATATAAATAAATAAATAAAATAAAATTTATTTATTTAATTTTTATCCCTCCTTTATTATTTTTATAAATAACTCAAGGCGGCGAACATAGCTAATACTCCTTCCTCCTCCTATTTTCCCCACAACAACAACCCTGTGAGGTGCATTGGGCTGAGAGAGAGTGACTGGCCCAAGGTCACCCAGCCGGCTTTCATGCCTAAGGGGAGACTAGAACTCTCAGTCTCCTGGTTTGCCATTGGCTCCTTCCTAGGGCTGAGAGACAGGGACTGGCCCAAGGTCACCCAGCTGGCTTTCATGCCTAAGGCGGGACTACAACTCTCAGTCTCCTGGTTTGCCATTGACTCCTTCCTAGGGCTGAGAGGGAGTGACTGGTCCAAGGTCACCCAGCCGGCTTTCGTGCCTAAGGCGGGACTAGATCTCACAGTCTCCTGGTTTGCCATTGGCTCCTTCCTAGGGCTGAGAGACAGGGACTGGCCCAAGGTCACCCAGCTGGCTTTCATGCCTAAGGCAGGACTAGAACTCTCAGTCTCCTGGTTTCTAGCCCATTGCCTTAACCACTAGACCAAACTGTAGCTCTATTTTTGTCCTGGGTAATGGTAGACTTCGTTTATTTTTATTCTTCTTCCCATGATAAGAGGCTTATCGTGATCTGTTCCATTGTGCAAGAGTTCTGGAAATAACAGGAACTCTAAGTCTAATCATATCGGGAGGAAGGAGGAAGGAGGAAGGAGGAGAAGGAGAAGGAGAAGGAGAAGGAGAAGGAGAAGGAGAAGGAGAAGGAGAAGGAGAAGGAGAAGGAGAAGGAGAAGGAGAAGGAGAAGGAGAAGGAGAAGGAGAAGGAGAAGGAGAAAGACATAACCTTCCAATTCCAAGAAATACATCACCACCCACTCCATTTATGGAAGATTTAGGTCTTTTCTTCTTCTTCCCACTCGGCTTTTCTATAATGTCATCCCACCACCTTAATATACCTGCATTTGCAACAATTTACTGCCAGCAGCTGCTAATTGAAATCCCAGTTGAGGATTCCACCACAGGGGCCAGCCCCGAATGTTAATCATCCTGCCATTTGGGCAGGCCTCTGCCTTGGTAATCCAGAAGCAATAGGTCTCCTGGGAGGTCTGCAGGAAGCGATCACTCCTGGAACATCAGCATTAAAGTCAAAATGTCCTGCTGGCTCAGGGATTTTGGATACAGGCACAGGAAGCCACCAGGGATGGAGGGGAGGGGGAAGAAAGAGTTGCTGGCATCAGAAAGGCTGTCAACACATCTGTGTCCTCCCTGGGGCACTTACGGGGAATGAAGCTCAGATGCATCAGAGATTCTTCATGCAGGTTAGATCAAGATTTTGATCTGTTGTTTTATCTCTACCAGAATATGACGCAGTTGGTTCCTACCTGGAACCTAAATTAAACTTCCTTGCATGGGGTCCAGATCACAGGCTGACCAATTCCAGTATTGTTCACTGGCTGCATCTCTCCAGGATCTTGGGCAGAAATCTCTCCTTTTAATAAACTGAATCGCTGACTGATTTGGCCTTACTTGATGGCAACCTTCCATGATCTAAGGCCCTGGATCTTCCTGGGCCTTCTGTCTCCAATTAACTGGTCACCGAATCTTAGACATCTTAGCCCAACCTCCCACCCAGTGCAAGAATCCCAATCAAAGCATCCCTGATAGACGGGTGTTGTTAATTCGCTTCCGACTCTTCGTGACTTCATGGACCAGCCCACGCCAGAGCTTCCTGTCGGCCGTCGCCATCCCCAGCTCCCCCAAGGCCGACTCCGTAACCTCCAGAATATCATCCATCCATCTTGCCCTTGGTCGGCCCCTCTTCCTTTTGCCTTCCACTTTCCCTAGCATCAGCTTCTTCTCCAGGGTATCCTGTCTTCTCATTATGTGGCCAAAGTACTTCAGTTTTGCCTTTAATATCATCCCCTCAAGTGAGCAGTCTGGCTTGATTTCCTGGAGGATGGACTGGTTTGATCTTCTTGCAGTCCAAGGCACTCTCAGAATTTTCCTCCAACACCACAGTTCAAAAGCATCTATCTTCCTTGATAGACGGGTGTATCTGGCTTAATTTCTCAAGGATGCCTTAAAATCTACCAGCAGGGTCATTCATGGGGCATCCCTAATTGGCATCTCAGGATGCCTGGTGCCTAGCAACCAAGAAAAATTGCAGGAAGAGGACTCGCTGAGATGAGAGAGAAAAAGGAGTATTTCAAACATCCCTCCCAAAGAACAGGTGGGTCTTCAGTGTCAAACTCATCTGGAAAAAGGGCAGTTAGGCCTTCAGCTCCTCCAGGGAAAAATAGCTTCAACCAACTCCCAGAGACCTCGCCTTAAGGCATTAACTCACAGATGAGGGCGGAAGTGTCACTTTCCCCAATTCTGCATGCGAACCCTTTATTTTTGTCGTTAAACGTGATTAAGGAAACTTAATGAGAACTTTGCTTCTCTGGTTGTGCTCCATTGTTAGGGGCTGGGCAGTGACTTTCAGACTGGGCTTCTCTCTGGCAGATCATGTGCTGTTGGTTAAAGCTGGTTTCAACCCTGTCGTGATCTTTCCTCAGGAATCCTTCTACTGCTTTGGACTGCTTCTACTTGTTTATTCCTGCATTAAGTAAAAGATTATACATTTCTTAAGTGACTGGATACAACCCACTTATCTGAGAGAGTCAGGCATTGAAACAACATCTGTGTCAAACTAATTCAGACGGCCTTGTCTAGAACCTGGTTACACTTACTCAGATCATGATTGTGTTTTACTTCCTACCCTCTGCCTGTATCTCCTGTTACAGAGAGTAGAGCTCTTTGCCCTGAACCCTGGTTTGGACCTGAATCACATTCTTACCTATTAGCTCTGCTTTCAAGTCTCTTTTTTAGGTTCTCAGAACAGCTTCCCTAATATATCTAGCTCCAAATCTGCATGCTTAAATATACATGCGTTCAGATCATGGTGTTTTAATCTAGGGACGCTTTTGCTTGTCAAGAACACCACTGGGGTATTCCAGGAAGTCTAAAAGTAGGGTGACCATATTTCCTTGAGACAAAAACGGGACATTGGGACGGCAAAACAGGGCAGGGTCTTATGTAATATGCCATATTCATGAAAAAGACAGGGGTCCCCGGCCCCAGTCGGCGCGATTGGCTCTCGCCTGCAAACCTCGCCCCCCGGTCCGCACTATTGGCTCCCGCCTGGCCAATCGCCCTCCTCTCCACCTTTCTGCCCTCCTTTGCCGTGCGCTGATAGGCAGGAGGGCTTCCTCTTCCGGGCTGCCTCCAATCGGCAGCTCCGGCTCGGATGCTCCTTCCGCGCCATTCCCGCCGAGTTAAAAAAATGGGACAAAATTGAGATTTTTATCAAAACGACGGGAGGGTTGAAAAATGCTAAAAAAAATGGGACTGTCCCATTCAAAACGGGATGTATGGTCAGCCTATCTAAAAGCCGGTGGCTAACGAGGTTCGATGAACTGATTAGGCCAGGACATGCAGATCAAGTCAATTCACATCAGAATTCACAAAGAAAGAAATGTCTGTTTATTTGCCAGCTACGCCTACTCTGGCTTCACTCCATTCCAAAGAGAGACGGTTCTCAGAGCAGGCCAAGAAACTCAGTTAATTAATCCACTTCTGCAATTCAAACAACAATGGAAGCTGCCATATTGGTGCTGAGAGCCGTTGGTCTGGCTTCTCAGCTACGCTCTTACAATATCTGCTGAGGTTAATCAGGGAGCAAATTACTGGGATATTCTGGTTACTAGACCCAACTTTCCTCTGCTCCCCAGGCCTGGGCCGGGTTAGGGCTTTGAAGCTGCAAAAGGGTCATTCTACCTTCTGAGATGCAGTTTCAAAGACCCCCTGAAAAATAGTCCATCAGTTTATCCAAAGCCAACTCACTGAGAATGCAGAGACCAAACTTAGCAAAACATAAGTGAACCAGGGAGGACAGGGTTCAAGGTACAACAGCAGAAGTCGGACAGGTTCACAAACAGCAGAGCTGCTTCCAACCATGAGCTATTCTCAGCAGACAGCTTTATAGCAGAGGATGCACAGATGGTCCTCGCTTAACGACCACAACTGGGACCGGAATCTCGGTTGCTAAGTGAAGCGGTCATTAAGTGAATCCAACCCAATTTTACAACCTTTTTTGCAGCAGTCATTAAGTGAATCACCATGGGCATTAAGCGAACTGCGTGGTCGTTAAGTGAATCACGCGGTTCCCCATTGAATTTGCTTGCCAGAAGCTGGCCAGTCGAAAATGGCGATCACGTGACCACAGGATGCTTCGATGGTCATAAATGCAAACCGGTTGCCAAGTGCCCAAACCATGATCATGTGACTGCAGGGACACTGCAATGGTCATAAGTGTGAGAACTGGTCATAAGTTGTTTTTTTTCAACACTGTTGTAAATCTGAACCATCACTAAATGAATGGTTGTGAAGTGAGGACTACCTGTAGTTATTAGAGGTGTGAGGGTCTTTCACAGCTCTGATAACTCATCATCATCATGATCTCAATCTCAGGCCTCAGCAAGACGTTCTGCCTCACGGAGGCATGTTGTTCCATGATGCTCACAGAGGAGCATAGTTCCGTGTTGACGTAGAGACAAGGTGGGCCAATTCACCACTTCTTCAGCAGCGCCCCTTAATAACAGAAGCTTTCCCATAACAAAAAGAAGGGTTGCTTCGCTTCCAAAGGACGCATTGATGGAACACTTAGTGGAGCCCGGAACCCCGTCAAAGCAGCGCAGAGCTAGGACTTCCCGGCCTTATTTGAACAATGCGGCCTGCCTACCTCCTCCATTCCCAGGGATCTCCCTCTCGCCATCCAGAACAATGGCCTCTCACCACCTTGGGATAAACAGGCAACAAAACTTTCTGAGCCTGCCCTGCTCAGGCCATGGGTCCAGAGTCATCGGGCACCAAGCAGGGTGACTGTTTCAAAGGCATGTTGTCAACCAGACAAAGGTAACACGCCTCTGGAAAATTGTCCGTGAAAAATCAATCTTGAAACCCACTTTAGAGCTCCTTTCTTTCCTGGTAAAGGTCTCCCTGCATGGGATCAGTTCCTGAATGGAAAGAATAACCAAGCACTTAACAGGTGCAGTGAGAACCCCAGTGCGCAAATTAGGGAATGACTGGCTATCGTTCTGGGCAATTACCAACAAGGTTTTTATTGACTGAGTTTTGTTGCTCTGAATCACCGAGGCGGTTCTCTTCCCCAAGCCACTTTATTGATGAGAAGTAAAGTTGGCATCCTGGGTGAGCTATGGTGGTGGAAGCCCATAATAAATAAGGTAAACTAATTAAATTGGATACGTTTCACATATGCATTTCTGCCTTCAAAGAGGAACAGGTCTGGTGGAAGGACCAGGATATAAAAAGTAGCCGTATTGTGCCTCTGAGCTGGAAACAAAAACCTTGAAGGATTGGTCCTTGTACGAAGAACAGATGAAGCTCTCCAAGGTTTTAAGATGGAGTTTTTCCAGCCATTTCTGGATATTCTGCATATCGAACCAGGACTCTTTGATGCAAAATATGGGCTCCACCTCTGAACGCGAAAGAACAGAGCCGAGATGAGCAACAGCTGGACCTTAACCCCATTCTCATACCCTCTCTTGGCTGCAGCTCCCCAGCCAGCGGCTACTATAAGATGGGCAGGAAAGCGACCTTTTATGCAAAATATATTGCTAACGGTTCCATTAGAAAAAAGGCAAGATCCAGTTTGGTGTAGTGGTTAAAGCATCAGGCTAGAAACCAGAAGACCGTGTGTTCTAGTCCCGCCTTAGGCACGAAAGCCAGCTGGGTGACCTTGGGCCAGTCCCTGTCTCTCAGCCCTAGGAAGGGGGCAATGGCAAACCAGAAGACTGAGAGTTCTAGTCCCGCCTCAGGCACGAAAGCCGGCTGGGTGACCTTGGGCCAGTCCCTGTCTCTCAGCCCTAGGAAGGGGGCAATGGCAAACCACTTCTAAAAAAACCTTGCCAAGAATACTGCAGGGACTTATCCAGGCAGTCTCCAAGAATTGGACACAACTGCACAGATTTAAAAAGAAAAAGACAAGAGGCAATTTTTTTTGCCCTTTATTTGGTTTGTAGAGCTACACAATCTCAAGTGTGTGACTCTGTGTGGCTCACAACAATTAAAAACCACAGCAATAAGACACAATTAAAAATATAAACAAAGTCAACAAACATATAACCTTAATTTTAAAAAACCACCATTAAAAGCTAAGTTAAAGAAAAACAGTCAGCAGGTGAAAACAACCATTGAAAAGGTTCAATTGGGAAGGTGCACAGTTGTTTTTGTTGCTGTTATCATCATCATCATCATCATCACCACCACCACCACCACCACCACCACCACCACCACACAGTCTACCAGTTAGTCCTGACTGGATTTGATACATTTGACTATCAGATACTTCCCAAGGATCTAGGATATCATCATCATCAACATCATCATCATCTACATGGCATGTCCATCAAGTCATCAGAGTAATTAAGATTTGAAGATGGGGATTTACTTTTGATTAACAGGTTCTTTAAGGGGCGCGATGGCTCAGTGCTTAAGACGCCAGGCTTGTTGATCAGAAGGTCGGCAGTTCGAATCCCTAGCCCCGTGTGACGGAGTGAGCTCCTGCACTCGCCCCAGCTCTTGCCAACCTAGCAATCCGAAAGCATGCAAATGCAAGTAGATGAATAGGTACCACTTCGGTGGGAAGGTAACAGCGTTTCGCACGTGTCATGCAGCCACATGACCGTGAAAGCGTCTTCGGACAACGCTGGCTCTTCGGCTAAGAAACAGAGATGAGCACCTGCCCCTAGAGTCGGACACGACTGTGCAGGGGAAAGACCTTTACTTAAAAGGTTCTTTGGTTTGCTTTTAGTTCGATATGTTAAGCCTGCCTGAAGTCCTGCAAACTGTTTTACTCAGTTTCTCAGCAGGAAAAAAAATGCAGGAGATCATGCTAGCTTTTTCGGATGCCTTGCTGTCAAGATTGGGCAGCATGATTCTGAGGAGCCCTACTTACATCTTGCTCCAGCACGTAGCAGCATTACCCAACCGACTTTGGCTGATCCCAAGGAAGTTAAGTAGCAGGGCTGGACCTGGTTAGCTCTTGAAAGAGAAATGGCAATCCAAAACTCCAAGACGGTGAACTCTTTAGGGAAGTAAAAAAAAAATCTAGAAAATGGCAAGCCAACCAGTTTCATACTGTTGCCAAGAAAACTATATGGGGTCCTTTTGCTCAGTCTTGTGGCTGTAGACCGAGGGCTTGAAAGAGGAAATAACGGAGATGGCCCCCAATTCCCTGCCCCCCAGGCATTACCCCCTGACCATATGCCTTACTGCCTTAAAGGGCCTTTTCCCCAGATCCTAAACAATGCCTAAAGGAGAGAAAGCAACTCTCATGGTTGTTATTGTTGTTGCTAAGATAAAGGCTCTGAGTAAACTGTTGTGGAGGGGGTCTATGTTTTCTAGACAGGTTCATATTATTCCTCCATGTTGTGGGGGTGTTTCGTTGCTGGTGTTTAATTTCAAGTTTAACAGCCACCTCGGGGGAATCACCAGGAGAATGTTGGGACAAACAAACGGCTCCAATAAATAAACAGAATAAAATGAAATGAAATAAATTTAGCACACCAATGGTTCAGCCACCCCACACAAGGGCTGTATGGTGAAAATCTGGGCTTGAAGTGAACTAAGTTGCAGAGAGATGATCACCAAGGACCCAGGTTCTAGTGTACCCTCTGCCATGAAAGCCCATGGAGGATCTAGCCTACACCCATTAGAAAGAAGCAGGACTTTGACTTTGACCACACTTTGAACATGAAGTCTGCAGCTGCCATCTAGACTTTTTTGAATTTCACACACACACCCAGATGGCCCTGTTTGGAGCAATCGTTCACTCTCAACTCAACCTACCTCACGGGTTGTTGTTGTAAGGAAAAATTGGAGGAGGACGTGCTACATCACCTTCAACTCTTGGACTTTGGCAAGAGAGCAATCAAGAATCAATCCATAAGGGCTTTGATTGCTTCTACTCCACCTCTCCAAGCCCATTTTGGTGGATCAGCAAGAACTTTCCATGTTTTCAAAAGCCCACCCACACCACCCTCAGGCCTCTGTTCCAATCACCCTCGTTTGGACTGCTGACCTTCCAGGCCCTTGGGCTCTGCTAGCCACTGAAGTTCTCATGTTTTTAAATTCCCTTCCCCAGTTGAGAGACTTCTTTCATTTAAGCAGCAGTGATAATTGCAGCTAAAAAACCCCTCCTGCCATTAAAGTAAGCCTCATTAATCACCTCACTCTGCCAGGATGGAGAGGAAAAGGCATCTATCCCAACACCAAGTACTCAGCCTGGCCACCATTCATAGTAATTTGATAAGGAAAAGAGAAGGCAAAGTACATTTATCTCAATTAACAGCAATGAGCTGTAAATTATAGGAATTTGCTTTCTCCCCCTCACCCGCAAGAATGTTTTCTCCCCAATTACTTTTCAAGCGGCAATTTATTTCATTAAGAGGTTGACAACAAAACTTGCTCTCCTTTGAGCAAGTTCGAGCCACACGTCCCTCAAGCCAAGAGGGAGGGGCGGTTGAGCAGCCGAAGAGCAACTGGACGTGGAATAAATCAGGGGGATGATGGCGATCATCAGCACAATCCGTGTCTGTGGCCATTCCAGAAACAGGAACCCAGTTCTTGCTCCATGGAGTCTACAAGCCCACAGAGAACTTCCTGTGATAGAGTGACCAGCCCTGCCATTAGGCCGATCCAAATGGCAGAGTAGGCCAGGCAGCCTACTGGGCAAGGCTCCTCCTCCCCGCTTCCCAGTCCAGTGGCTGGAGCGGTCCTTGAGGCTAAGGCACACAGCTCTTCAGTGCCCCAGGCTCAGAAGGGATTCTTAAAGGGAAGGGAAGTGGCCATGCCAATAGTCTACACGGTGATGTCATTAGAACAAGCCATTTCTGTGAGTCAGAAGATGAGCAGCACAGGGGTGCAGGATGCACCACGTGGTGGGAAGTGGTATCAGCAGAAGGATGGGTTGGATTCCCACCTCGAGGGAGGCCTTCCTCCTGGCTCAGGTGGCAGGTCTTCTTAGGCCATAGCTGTTCAAGCTCTCATATAAGATGGATGAGTCTAATTTTGGCCTCAAAAATGAGAACATGAAAGAGGTAAGAGAGATTGCGAGGGCGGTGGGGAGGAGCTTCCTGCCTTCTTCTTCTCACGCTCCATGGCTTCCAAATGTGTGTTTGTAAAGTAGCTCCATCACCTTGGTATCCTTTCTGTTTGCAGCGTAGGTGAAGGGCCTTGTGATAACCACAACTTGGGGGTCATTAATGGGCTAACTCTTCACCCAGTTGCCTCTGGGCCTTCTCCCTGTTCAAATCCTGGCAAGTCAGTCTTGAAATATCTTGGGCTCATTCTGGAAGCCCAAAGCCAATTCAAACTTGAATCTCTTCATTTTGTAAAGCAACAACAACAACAACCAAAGAATGAAGGACTTCTTTGAAAACCATCCAGAAACTATTTGGTTTCCTCAAACTGTGTGGAGCATATGTTGTCTATCCTTACCCAGGCCAGAGAACCAATGCTAAAAACAGATCCAGTTTATTTGACTGCAACAAGAGTATCCCTTTTCTTACCAAAATAAATCTTTAGAGCAGAGCTTTCCATACTGTGTGTCGGGACACGTTAGTGTGTCAGCTGCAGTGTCTGGGTGTGTCGCGGCTGCTGCTGCCTCCTGGCTTCCGCGCAGGTCCTAGTGCCTGCCTTGTTCTTTGCTGCCTCCAAACCTGCCCTGCCAGGATTCCACGCAGGTCCTAGTGCCTGCCTTGTGCCCTGCAGCCTCCAAACCTGCTGTGATTCCATGCAGGTCCTAGTGCCTGCCTTATGACCTGCTGTAAGAGTGTGTCGCGAAATGATGCATGTCTAAAAAGTGTGTCACCAACATGGAAAGTTTGGAAATCTCTGCTTTAGAGGCTCAAAGGTGCAAATGAAGTTAACAGCCATGCAATTCTGAGCAGCAGCCAATCACTCTTTTACCAGGCAACTCCACCAGAGTGAAAAGACATGTCTCCTTCTCCTTCAGTGGCTTGGGACAGACGACAAAAAAAGTGAACCTAAGTACTGCTGGAGTTTATTTCATTCTTGACCTTCCAACCTGGCCAACTTCCACTTTATTTTCTCCTCTACTAAGGAACATCCAAAGCAAATGTATTGAGCTTCTGGTTCTCCATCATGCACAGTATTAGGTGAATTGTGTGGTTTCGTGGACTCTTTCTGATTGGCTTCCTAATTGCACCCCACTCTTGCGTTAGAGACAGAGATCCCAAATAGGAAAGTGAGGAGGCATCATGGCAGAAGATAGTGGAAGATCCCATCCAGTCCTTTCTACCAGCCAGATCTGGAAGAAATCTCTATTCTCCCCAAACCCACTAACAGCAGATCCTTCACAAACTCAACACTCTGAATTAATTTACTGCAGACAAGAAAGAAACACATATGAGGAAGTTCTATTTACTGCAGAACACAGTAATCAAGAGTTCCTCCATCCATCCACCACCCCCCGCAAAAGTTTAAATCCAAGGCCTTTTCCTCCATCTTTTCAATTCCACAGACTTTTAGCCATTCTTTTCCTGGCCTAGAGACTGGGAGGCACCTTCTTGAAGTTGGCCTAACAGTTCTGCACCATCTCCATCATTCTAGCATAGAGGAAACCATAACCACCTGAAAACATGATGCCAATGGAAGGAGGTCAGCATAACAAGTTTGTTCCAGCTAGGCACATTTGAACTGTATGGGACTACAATTCCTGGAATGCTGTGCTAACATGGCCAAGGATTGAAGAAATTGGTCAAAGAGATGGGGGTTAGCAGGAGACAGTAATGGGCGGTGGATTCTTGGACTGGGATGGGGGTTGGAGTAAAAGTTCTCCAGGAACCCTTCCATTCCATGAAAGATGGCCTTTTCCCCAGAGCTCTCAATCTAAAGGGAGTTGGGGAACATTAACTGGAACTACACGGACATACCAGATCCCTTTTCAGATACTGTTCTGAACATGCATTACTGGAATAAAAAATCAGAAAAAAAAATCTAACAATCATGAAGAAAAAGGTCCCAGGGTGGGGTGGGGTGGGGAGTGAGTATTTTATGAATTTAATAAATAAAACTTAATAAAACTGCTTTCAGAACTCTGTGAGATAATAACTTTAGCATTTTAGTACCACTACAGACATTGCTGTAAAAGAAATGGGGAAGTTATTGTCTCTGAGATCTCTGGAACCCGTTTTGTGATTAAACATTTTAGCCTCTATTGCCCCTAAAGGAGACCTTTGTTGAGGCCCCAAATCTTAATAAAAGCATTATTAATTCAATACCATAATTTGAAAGGGCCTCTTGCAACTTAATTTCTCAATGCTTGTACATGAAAAAGAAGTAGAAGTCACCGTAGCATGGGGCAGTGGTGGAAAGATGGCAGAATGCCTCTTCCATCCTTATATAAAGGTTACAATAGTTCGAATCCTTGGCTGGGATCAGACAAGATGCTAGACTCAGATAAAGTTGGGTAGCAACAGCTGGCTGTCCTTGTCTGAGCTTCACGGTGAGCAGAGTCTGGCCTGGGTGGTTCCTGGATGGGAGGTCACCAGAAAATCCAAGACTGTAGTCCAAAAAAAGTTCTAAATGAAGTTAAAAGCAAACTCCTTCTGTACTGTTGAAAATTGTATGGATGTGTCCAGATAGTGCCCACAGTCAAGCTTGACTTGAAGGAGATTTTACCCTTCCCTAATTGGTGATCCACTTTTGAACTTTGGTGTTGGAGAAGACTCCTGAGAACACCGTGGGTAGCCAAGAAAACAAACCAATGAATCATCAAACAAATCAACCCAGAGTTCTCACTTGAGGCACAAATTTTTGTTGTTGTTTTTCAGTCGTTCAGTCGTGTCCGACTCTTCGTGACCTCATGGACCATAGCACGCCAGGCCTTCCTGTCCTCCACTGTCTCGCGGAGTTTACTCAAATTCATGTTCATTACATTGGTGATGCTATCTAACCATCTCATCCTCTGCCGTCCCCTTCTCCTTTTGCCCTCAGTCTTTCCCAGCATCAGGGTCTTTTCCAGTGAGTCCTCTCTTCTCATTAGGTGGCCAAAGTATTTGAGCTTCAGCTTCAGCATCTGTCCTTCCAATGAGCAGTCAGGGTTGAGGCACAAATGGCCAGGCTCAAATTATCCTACTTTGGACGCATTATGTGAAGACCTAGCTCTATGGAAAAGGCTCTAATGCTGGAAAAGGTGGAAGGAAAGAGAAGAAGAAGAGGACGACCAACAGCAAGGTGGAGGGACTCAGTTACAGTGGCCATGGGTGCACCGTTGGAAGACCTGAAAGACCAGGTTAGGGACAGATCATCATAGAGAAAATCTATCTATGTTATTGCTAAGAGTCGACAACAGCTTGTTGGCAGATAATCACCATCAGGCTAATCAATCAGTGTCTAAACATTACTGTTCTTTGGATTAATAAGGCATCACGGCCTCCAGACATGGTGCATTACACTTGCATCAAGGCAGAGTGTCAAGGCTTAGGACAGATTTTGGAAGCCTTCTAGTGCAAGTCAGCTTTCCCTACCTCCACCCAGCCTAGTGGCTTCATATAACTGACCTTAATAGATCTTGACCTTGAAAAGCTAGACTGGAAAATTGAAGGAAACCCCTGGAAGAGGGTGATAACAAACTGTTTCCATGTTGTGGCCAAGAAAAGCACGTGAATATGCCCATGGTGTCAAGAGGCATTGAGCTTGGCTCTAGCATGTCTTTTCCAATAGCTCAGCTCAGGAAGAGCATCTAGAAGACCTTGGATGATCTGGAGAAAATTAAACAGGGTTAGGCCTTGTCAGGCCTGGTTAAGTCCTTGGATGGGAGACTATTAGAAAGTTGAAAAAACCTTCAAGGAGAAGACAATGCCACATCACTTTTATACTATGACCACTCCGCAGATGTCTCCATGGATTGACAGAACCTTTACTTTTTCGTCTTTTTTTTATCTCCACCTTGCCCTATTTACCAAGGGCCCAGATAGCACACTCTACTCCAGTGTTTCTCAACCTTGGCAACTTTAAGATGTGTGGACTTCAACTCCCAGAATTCACCAGCCAGCCTTGCTGGTGAATTCTGGCTGGCTGGTGAATTCTGGGAGTTGAAGTCCACACATCTTAAAGTTGCCAAGGTTGAGAAACACTGATCTACTCAGTTCACACCAGATAAGATTTTGAGATGCATAGAGAGTTTCCATACTGCGGTACCTGCATTGACATGGGTTTTTTTCCCCTCTCTCTCTCTCTCTGTCATTGCACATCATCCTCAAAGCCCTGATCCAATTCAGCAGAGTGGGGAGATAGTACTGGGGGCAAGCAGGGGGCAAGGGGGTAGGACAGAAATGGTCTGAGCAGGCTCTTCTGATGCCTCCAGAGATAGAAAAGTGTTTGAATGTTTTCTGGTCTAGCAAGTCATTCTCTACGTGGAAGATTACACTTTAGTTATCCGTTCTTGTTCACCTGAGGTGCCCAAAGGGGACTGCGTAAGTCAGAGCATCTGAACAGAGACGGTGTCTCCCACTGGTGTCCAATAAACCGACGCCTGTCCAGATATATGGCTAGGTATTTGCTCTTTCTCGCAGAAAGAGCCAGCAGCCTCACAGCTCCCGGCCTAGCCCAAGATTGCTTCTTCTTCAAAACCTTTCCCCAAAGCCCTCCCAGTAATGAGAACATCCATCCTTGCAACAAACAGCCTTCTGACACTGTAGGAACTATCAAATTCTAGTGCGCAACAGCTTGGGCTGTAATGAATGTGTTCATCTTTATGATGCAAAAGACTGCTGGGCCTCTTTTTTTTTCTTTTTTTTTTTTGCAGCGAGAGATTAACGGGGCTGGAAATTTACCATAAAATTATTCTTTCCTTCTCAGCCTCCCACCCCGACACATCCTTCAAGTTTCACTTTGAACACTAACATAAAGATAGGAAATTCACACAGCGCCTTCCTGAATATGGCCCACAAGTGCCCTCTAGTGGTCAAAGAGAAGAACTGGGAATTGACCCCATGTGTAAGGAAAACGGGGGAAACTGTTCTTTTTCAAGGTGTTTTCTCCAATTGGGAGCTCTCATCTTAGCTAGAGAGTTGAAATCCAGCATAGTTGGAGGGTGCCAAATGAATAAAGCCCAGTTTAGGCAAACTGAGAAGGATTACCGTATTGTTTCTATTCCTTTTTTTAAAAAAAAAAAATTATTGGATTTTAAATATACAAAGCTAAAAGTTAAGAATGAAATGAAAATAGAACTACAAATTAAGAGAAAAAGAAAAGAAAAGTGCAGTAAAGGGAAAAAAAAGAAAGAAAAACACAGACAAAGAAATTGGATGACCTCCGATCCAACTATGGTCATAAGAATAAAATAGTTTGTTTTTACGTGCTGGTTATTCATATGACATTCATATACTTTTCTTGTCTATTATACTATATACTATTTATATATAATCTAATCATCAAATCCCCATGTTAGCTTTACTCCTCCTGCTTTTTGCAAATAGTCCATCAATGGTTTCCACTCTTTAAGAAAGTAGCAATTTGAATTATCTTTTAATAAGCAAGTCAATTTATCATTTTCTGCCATCTCTAATAGTTTCAACATCCAATCCTGTATTGTTGGAACACTTTGATTTTTCCAGTTTTGTGCATATAAGAGTCTTGCTGCTGTGATCATATACTGTATTATTCTAAAGAAATGTTTTTCTATTTGTACCTCCCAAATTCCAAGTAAAAAAAAATTCTGGTTTAAGTATTGTTTCTATTCCTCATTCACAGAATTTACAGATGAATTTATACCTTATAGCAGGCATGTCCAACCCGCGGCCCACGGGCCACATGCAGCCCTGAACAGCTAGTAATGCGGCCCCAAAATATCGTAAACTTTTAACATTATTTTGCAATTTTTTTGGTTGCCGTTCTCTCTTTCTTCTATTTTGCAGCTAGGCCCACGCCAAAAATAGACAATCCCGGTACATTTGAGACAGTAACAAGGCTCAGGGTAGTTACATCGCCTGCGTAGAGCATCCGTTTCTCCTCTCGGCTTCCCACGCAGGCAGGCAGCGGCCTTCTGCTGGTTTGCAAGCAGCCGCCAAAGTCAGTTTTGCAACTTGACTCGCAAGCCAAGCGGAGTCTGCCACTCTACCATTAATGCGTCTGTAGTTAGTAGGCGAAGACTGGCGGAGGCTGCCGCTCGGAGCAGAGCCGAGATGCCGAGCGGGAAGGGGAGGCCGCCAGTGGCTCCGGCAGAAAAACGCGCTGTTAGCAGCAGTCGCCAATGGGTGATGGTTCTCCCAGGTAAAAGCTTACGAGCACCTTGAGAACTCACTGAGAATTGCAACCACATTCATCGAACCAGACACTGATGCAGTCGTTTCACAAAAACAAGGTCAAATATCCCACTAGTTTTTTGTTGCCCTCTTTTTTTTTAATTTTATAATGAAAATATTAAAAAATAAATGAAGTTTTATTACTTACTGTATATGCATTAACTATATTATATATTTTATGTGTGGCCCAAGACAATTCCTCTTCACTCAATGTGGCCCAGGGAAGCCAAAAGGTTGGACACCCATGCCTTATAGTATCTTCCGTTTGTAACCCTCCTGTTCTTCCCTTCCCTTCTTCTTTTTTTCTTTGTGGAAAAATATCCATGAAAGATGAAAGGATGAAGAAGCTTCACGCAGAAGCAGAAGAAACCTTCTGATTAGCAAGGAAAGGAACCAACATGGAGAAACAGCCACCGTCCGGCTGAACTAATTTCTGCTTCTCTTCCAGACCCAGTTCAGTGGGCTGGTGCTGATCACCAGGTGCTTTCTCTGCCACTTTGGAACAGGGGCCCCTGGAGATCTGGATGGCCTGCCACTGCTGGCCTTCCGGAGGCTTTTAAAGTTCTGGATGATCCCACAGACATTTGGACCGGGAGGTTAAACAAGCCCCGTTGTGTGTTTTGGTGTTATTTTAGTGATTGGGGTGAATTTTGCAAGCCCAGATATATGATGTAGGGTTTTTTTAAAATATATATATGTGTGCGTATGTGTGCGTGTGTGCGTGTGTGTATGTATGTTGCACTACCCCATTCAGACCAAGTGCGGAATCTGGGGGTCCTTCTGGACTCATGGCTCCTGCTCGAAGAGCAGGTGGCAGCCGTGGCCAGAAGGGCTTTTGCACAGCTTCGTGTTGTGCGCCAGTTACGCCCTTTCCTGGATCAGGATGCCCTCCGTACAGTCACTCACGCCCTGGTCATCTCCCATATAGACTATTGCAATGTGCTCTACATGGGGCTACCCTTGAAGAGTATCCGGAAGCTTCAACTGGTCCAAAATGCGGCTGCTCGCGCAGTTATTGGTGCGCCAAGATCAGCACATGTAACACCTCTGCTGCGACGGCTGCACTGGGTACCTGTGTGCTTCCGGGTCCAATTCAAGGTGTTGGTTATCACCTTTAAAGCCCTACATGGCATGGGACCAGGTTACCTGAGGGACCGTCTCATCCCCATAACGTCGAACTGTCCCACTCGGTCATTTAGAGAGGGCATGCTGCGGATCCCATAACGTCGAACTGTCCCACTCGGTCATTTAGAGAGGGCATGCTGTGGATCCCATCGGTAAGGGAGTTTCACCTGACGGGGTCTAGAAAGCGGGCCTTCTCGATAGTAGCGCCCACCCTTTGGAATATGCTGCCCCCGGAGGTGAGGCAGGCCCCATCGCTCCCAGCCTTCAGAAAGAACTTAAAGACCTGGTTCTGCCGCCTTGTGTGGGAGGGGAGGGGAACAGCTCCTCTTGGGGATGGCTGGTGCCATAGAGCCCTTTTAAACATCGACCCATCAAATCTTGGATTTTGTATTTAAATTCACTGTATTGGAGAGTATTTATATACGCTGTTTTAATTGTTGAATTTTAACTGTCGATTTTTTGTAAACCGCCCAGAGTTCCCTTGCGGGGAGATGGAGCGGTAAATACAAGTCGAATTATAAATAAATAAATAAAAAATGTATGTGTGTATGTGTATGTATGTATGTATGTGTGTGTGTGTGTATGTATGTATGTATATATATATATATATATATATATATATATATATTGATTTATGAGGGGGCAGTGGTTTTAATTCTTGTATACCTCAGTGAGATAGGTGACTATATACATTGTTTAAATAGATAAAATTATACTGTAACCTGCTGTGGCTAGGATGGGCAACCTGCAGCCCCAAGTTCCCTTTTTATGGCCTTTTGATCTGATTGCTCAATACAAAAAGCCATTTTCTACCATTCTGAGGTGGGAAACCAGAGAACACTATAGGATAAGTGTTGGAATCCAGCAAATCAAGCATGCCTCATTAGCATATGGGTGATTGCTCTAGGAGGCAAACTCTGTGCTTCCAGAGGAAGCTGCTTGTTGCCCCTCCGACTTCCTCTTCTCTCTCTCTGATTCTTCCACCATCGAGGAGGAAGCAGCATGTGGCTGCTCCTCTCCATGGAAGGCCTCAAGCGCCTTTCTCCATGCAGCCTCTGGCAGCAAACAGGGACAGCGGCATGCAGTTTAGGGAACAGAAAGAAGAACTGAAACCAATTTTCTACTGAAATGGCTGTACCTGGACCGAATAAATGTAAGAACTCTTTCGTACTTACTTTTTGTACCTGCAATGTCTAAGCGTGTGTTTCTTTATGCTTGGGTGGGCTAAAAGTGTAAGAATAAGAACCTGAATCTCTCTAACATGCTCACAGGCTGTGTTTTTAAACAATATTCCTTTTTCTGAGCACAAGTTTACACAACGTTAAGCTCTGCTCCATTCACTGGTTCTAACAAGCCACTGAATGATCTTCAATAAGTTCTAAAATAGGTATATTACAAACAAAACACAAAGACATCTCAAATTCCCTGTCCGAAAAGTGTCTTCTTGCCCAGATGTGTGATAGAGCTCCACCCTCTTTGTTGTCTTCATCGTCTCCAAAATGTTCAGTGTTGTTCTTGGACACCAAAAGATTGCCTATTCCTGCTATATAGTGTCTTGCACACTCCTCTAAACTCTCGGACACTCTCCACTGGATCCTCCCACTTTCAAGCTGAGTGGGGTGATGACCAGGTTAGGGACTTTTCACTGGCAACACCTCATCTTTTGATGTCTCCTGAAGATGACCCTTTGATTTTCCCAGGACTTTTAGATGGTTGTGATTTCCTCTGCCTTGATTCTTCTGGTGCAGTACAAACAGGATGTCACCTTCCTGTCCGAGTTCGTAAGCTTCCTGGTCATCTTGTTGGCTACTAGTTGATGAAGAATACTGGACTGGCTCATCTTTCAACCTGACCTGGTAGGGCATTTCTTATCTTGCAAAGCCAATGCTACAAGTGCTTTATGTATAGCTCCCAAGCAAAGACTGGAGCTCATCTTTGTCTCCTGTAGGAAGGTCTACAAAGCATAAAACAGTGGTTGGATACACACATGTCCACATCCTACTTAAGGAGGAGTAAATCAGAGTGGAAGACATGAATAAGTTCTACTTGTATGCATAGAGATGAGCACATCCAGGGTACGTGCAAAATTCTCTACATGCATGATGTCCTGGGAGTTGGGAGTGAAAGATTGCCGACCAACGAAGGTCAGGATGACCTCACCGATTCCTTCCAACTCAGCAATCCTTAACAGCTAAGGATTTGGGTGAGTGCAGTTCTCACTGTGTCTGCCCTGAGGCATAACCTCATAAGTCCTAGCGAAGGAGCCATCGAGTCGGTTCTGACCATGTTTCAAAGAAGGCTTTTCTAAGACTCCAAGAAGCCCAGGAGGCGGAATGATCATTTGCACACATACCACATGCACATTTTTCTTGCTGCAACCTACAGTACATTAATGTACTGTAATGAATTTTTTTCCTCCATCATCCTTTATCCATTGAAATCAACAGTCCATTAATTGGGAAGGTGCAGAGAAAAACCTAAAACAGTGGAGTAACTCTTCATATGATTTTTAAGCAATTAGTTTTGCTGCCTTGGATGAAAACTTTGCTCCATTTGATCATTTCAAAGACTGAATTCAACTTGGGACATGGATGCTTCAGTGGGTTTGGCCCCGGAGCAATGCAAGCAAGGTCAAGAACTTTCTAAAATTTCTTTTCTACAGAGAAAGTGGCAACAGAAACTCATTAACCTCTGCATTTTCATTTCCCTTGTCTGGATGGACACATGGGAGAGATCAGGGAAAGTGGGGTGGGGAGCAATGGGGCCCCCAGAGCTAGATTCAGGGTCAAAGTCTAAAAAATCTCGATGGACTACTAAGGAGATGGGTTCATTCACACAACATGTTGATTCCAAAACCTGGATTAACAAAACACAATTGCTGTGTTCAGAACATCAATACAATAAGAACCATATTAAAAGGATAAATATAAAAACTTCTAAAATATACGTATATACTTTACCAAATATAAATATAAAATAAGTGTAAAAACCAAGTGGCTGTAAATATCTAATTCCGTGAGAAGGGATCTAAGGCGCCAGCCACCCCCAAGAACAGCTACTCCCCTACCCGCCCCAAGCGAGACGGCAGAGCCAAGTCTTCAGGTTCTTCTGGAAGGCCAGGAGCGATGGGGCCTGTCTCACCTCTGGGGGCCAAATGTTCCAGAGGGCGGGACCACTGCAGAGAAGGCCCACTTCCTGGACCCTGCCAGATGAAGTTCTTTTGCAGACGGGGTCTGTAGCATGCCCTCTCTGCATGACCGGGTGGGACAGGTCGATGTCATGGGGATGAGACGGTCCCTCAGGTAACCTGGACCCCTGCCATGATTATGCCGGAACCCAGATTAAAGCATCCCAGACAAATTGTGGCTTGAATCATGTCAACTGGATTTCTATTTTCTCAGTAGAAACGTTTCACTCCTTATCCAAGGAGCTTCTTCTGAGTAAAGTTAGTAAGGGAATCCTTAAATATGTTTCTAGGGTGGCTGTGTGACCTTGCACCTGGGGCTAGGTCATGGTTATTTTGAGATGTTTATTTCTAAGTCCCTTTATCATCTAAAGGAGGATTGTTAAGATTACCCTGCTGCTGTTGAGCTTGCGAAATGGTCTTAATCTTCCTAGGCACAGAAGACAAAGCAGGAAGGAAGATAGGGGAAAGGTTGTGCCTGAGGCCCCCACCTCTATTCAAGGAAGGATTTTCCAAGTTGGCATAAATGGATTCCTTGACCCCTCTCTCAAACCACCTATCTTCTCTGTCTAAAATGTGAACATTAATGTCCTCAAATGAGTGTCCTTTTTCCTTTAGATGAAGATAAACTGCTGACTCTGGTCCTGTGGTGTTACTTCTCCTGTGTTGGGCCATCCTCCTGTACAAAGGTTGTTTGGTTTCTCCAATGTAGAGTTCAGAGCACTCCTCACTGCACTGGATTGCATACACTACATTGCTTTCCTTGTGTTTTGGAGTTTGATCTTTGGGGTGTACAAGCCTCTGTCTCAGTGTGTTGGTGGGTTTGAAATATACAGGTATGTGGTGTTTGCCAAATATCCGTTTTATCTTTTCAGACACGCCAGCCATGTAAGGAATTACCAGGTTCTTCCGTTTACTCTGAGTTTCAGCCCTATCTGTTGCTGTTTTAGGTCTGGTAGACTTAGATTTAGTGAAGGCCCAATTTGGATATCCACAGGCCTTCAGAGCTGTTCTCAGGTGCTGCTTTTCATTCTTTTTGGAATCCATGGAGGTGGGGATGGTTTCTGCTCTGTGTGATAATGTCCTGATGACTCCTAGTTTGTGCTGCAGTGGATGGTGGGAGTCAAACATCAGATATTGATCTGTGTGTGTGGGTTTCCTGTAGATCCCTATTTCTAGCTTGCCACCGGTCCCAATGAGGACTTCACAGTCTAGGAATGCCAGTCTGTTGTCCTTGGTGTCTTCTCTGGTGAACCTAATGTTGGCATCTATAGTCTTTATATGGTCCATGAAGGCCTGTACTTCCTGGGCCTTGATTTTGACCCAGGTGTCATCCACATACCTAAACCAGTGGGTGGGCACCGTTCCCTGGAATGTGTTGAGAGCTTTCTTCTCCACTTCTTCCATGTATAAATTGGCCACAATGGGTGACACAGGAGAACCCATGGCACAGCCGTGTTTTTCTCTGTAAAAGTCACCTCTGTATGAGAAATAAGTGGTGTTAAGACACAGGTCCAGAAGATGGCAGATCTGGTTTGGGTTGAGATGGTTTCTCCTTTCAAGGGTGCTGTCCTCTTCTAGTCTCTTCCTGACAGCGGATAGAGCATGAGTGGTGGGGATGCTGGTGAAAAGGGAGGACACATCAAAGGAGACCATAGTTTCATCTGTATCCAGTTTCAGGATCTTTGCTTTGGAAACAAATTCTTCCGAATTTTGGATGTGGTGTTCAGAGTGTCCAACTAGTGTAATTACTTCCTGTGATTTGGAAATTACCCATCCGTTAATGCAGCCTAAAATGTCATTTGTCTGTTTTTGCAGCCGCATCACTCTGTTGGCTCACATTTGGTTTGCAATCAACTATTTTTCGGAGGATGTTTTCACAAATACTGCTACAAAGCCAGGTAGCCCCATATCACGTTTCTGCACATTTGACCTTTATTTCCAGCTTCTGTACTTGCCTCTGTGCAATTTCCTTTTGTTACTTTCAGCCTGTTTCTCTAACCCAGCAAGGCTGGCTGGGGACTTCTGGGAGTTGAAGTACACATATCTTCAAGCTGCCAAGGTTGAGAAACACTGTTCTAACCTGTGAAGATAATTTCAAAATTCATTTCTGTCTTCAAATACATTAGATATCCCACCAAATTTTGTGTCACGTGCACATTTTGATCAGCGTTCCCCCCACCTCTTCATCTAAGTCATTCATTCAAATTTAAAACCATTGTATGTCTTGCTTTTCTGCCTGTCTTTTGAAGAATGAACCCTAGGTGTCACCAGTAGCTAATTTTGCATTCTCAAAAAAAAAAAAATCAGGTAGTTTTCTGAAATAGTTATAGGAAGGAGGGGAGGGGAGGGGAGGGGAGGGGAAGGGAAGGGAAGGGAAGGGAAGGGAAGGGAAGGGAAGGGAAGGGAAGGGAAGGGAAGGGAAGGGAAGGGAAGGGAAGGGACTGATTAATCCATTATCCACCCAGGGTGAAGAGAGAGAGGTCAACAGGTGCCAAAAGGACATAAGAGGAGGTACCTTGCAGATTTCAGGAGAGATAATGTTCTATAGAAAGGTGCCACCATGAACAAGATCTACCTGTAAGGAACCTCAACCCACAGCAGGATCTCCTCTAAAGAGCCAAATGATCATCTCAGGTGATCTGTCCAGCAACCCATTCTGTTGTTTAAGGCAGAGCTTTCCAAACTTTTCATGTTGGTGACACACTCTTACAGCAGTGCACAAGGCAGGCACTAGGACCTGTGCGGAATCCTGGCAGGGCTCGGAGGCAGCAGCAGCTGCGACACACCCAGACACTGCAGCCAACACACTAACGTGTCGCGACACACAGTTTGGAAAGCTCTGGTTTAAGGTGTTATACTTCAGGAGCAAAACTGGCCACCAGGGTGGGCAAACAAAATGCAATACAGGTATGTTAAGCTTTGCAGAAACTTGATACACCTCTTTTGAATTTTTTTAGTGCAAGAAAAATGGAAAATTACACCTTGGCTGAAGGATTTGGGGCTGCCGTCAAGCAGGCAAAATGGGGGTGGGTGCACACAGTTTACAAACTAGAGGTCACCCACCACTGATTTAGTTGGCAACTGTTCTGGGCAACTTTTCTCTAGTCTCCATCCTTTCCTTTCTTAAGAAGGCTGTTGAGAAGATGGTGAGGGGCAGCTTCAGAGAGCCCTGGAGAAGGCAGATTATCTGGATTATCTTCAATTGGGTTTCAAGCCAGGACATAGTACCTGTTGATGACCTCTGTTGGACTCAGGATGGGGGTGGTGCATCCACACTGGCCCTCTTTGATTTCTCTGTGGCTTTTGATACCATCAATCATGGTATCCTCCTGGGCCAGTTTAAGTGACTGGGAGACACTGTTCTTCAGTGGTTCTCCTTGTTTGGTTCTAGTTGATGTTGGCAGGAAGGGAGATGTTGAGCTTTTGGCCCCTTACCTGTGAGGTGCCTCATGGCTTGACACTCCCCCCCTTTCCTGTTTAACCCCTACATGAAACCACAGGGTGAGGGCATCTGCTGCCACGGGGCTTGGGGTACATCTCCACCCCAGATCAACCAACCAATGATTTCCAGATCATGTCCCAGTGCCTGGAGGCTGTGAAGGTCTAGATGGGAGGAGCAGGCTGAAACTCAACCCTGACAAGATGGAATAGCTGTGGGGTTAGGGTTTGGTTCTCCCGGTATCAGGGACCTTCCATCTTTAGCTCTGGATGGGTTGCACTTCCGCAGATGGAATCAATGCATACTTTGGGGGGTCCTCCTGAATTCTCAGATTGGGTTGAGAGAGAGAGTGGTAGGTTAAATGCTACCCAGTGAGATTACATAGAGGAGAGGGGACCTGAACCCACGTCCAAGATCACCAATACACCACGTTGGCTCCTTAATACCTTTCCTCCACCGGATTGTTTCCCTTAAATGCTGATGCCCAGCCATGCCACAGAGCTACAGAAGGAGGCTCTTTTTAAAGAGCAGATCTTCCATGCCCTTCTATTTTTCTACCAGGCCTTTTGCAAGATAGCTCAGGCTCATGAAGAGGCCAGCTTGTTGATTTCCAGCTTCTGCAGCACCTCCAAGAGTGTGCTGCAGTAAACAGAGTCTCTCCGGGGAACCATGAGCTATCTCAACTGGTGGCAGGCTGTGCTCCAGTCCAGGAATGACGTCAGTCCAGCGTCCCAGGGGCTCCGTCAAGGAAGACCCAGCTGCTTGCTAATCTATCTTCCCATCCGGTGCTTTCTTGGGATAACCCACCCAAAGAATTCAGAGGAGGCCTTTAAATAAACCCTGTGTAACCTATACTGTGAGAAGGCTTTTTTAAATAAACTCTCCCTGTGCCAGCATGCAGACATTCAATACCATTCAGAGGCTGAGGAAACTCCTCAGAGTCAGAAGTTAATCCAGTTATAGAATGGTGGGATTGGATCATCTAGTCCAACTCTCTGCAGCGGGTGCAGGAAAACCAGTTAAACCGTCCTTGAGAAGTGCCTGTGCAGCCTCCTCTTAAAAACCTCCACAGATGGAGAACCCACAATCTCCATAGATAGACTTTCTACTGACATACAGATCTTACTGTTGAGAAGTTTTTCCTTGTAATTACATGAAATCTAGGTAGTGGCAATTTCCACCTGTTATTTCTGGTCTCTAGTTTCTGTGGAAAAGAAAAGAGTTCCTGAGCATCTTCCTTCAGCACCCTTTTATGACCCTGGACCCTGATATTTTATCTCCCCTGAGTCTTCTGCTCTTCAAGCTGAGCATCCCAAATTCCTTCAGTCTTCATTCCTCTCAGGGCAACTCCTCAGGTCTCTGAGTCATCTTCATTATGGTGCCCCAAATCATACCCAGCTCTCCAACTATGGGGTCACCAGTCAAAGCAGAGGGGAATAAGAACTTCATGTGTCTTTGATATGCCACTTCCTCCAATGCAACCCAGATTCAGCCCTTCTATCAGCTGTTCCCACTGTTGGCTCATGTTCAGCTTCTTCTCAAGGATCACATCCAAGTCTCGCTCCAGCGTAACCCTTCCAAGCCATGAATCCTCCATCTTGTATGTCTGCCTTATATTTTTCCTCCCTAACTGTAATACCTTACATTTCTCCCTCTTGAAGGACATCTTGTTCTTCTCAGCCCAGTCCTCCAGACTCTCCAGATTAGATTGCAATCTTGTTCTGTCTTCCTGACGGTTGGCCAGACCTCCCAATTTTCTGTCATCTGCAACAATTACTGAATGCAGACCAAAAGCTGCTGTCTTAAACTAACATATCAAGATACAAAGGCTAAAGAACTTCAAAGGTGGTTCTTCCAAGTAAACAAGACTGGTACCAAAGTACAAGAAACGTACAGGGTCATCCAGATATGGGAAAGCATTTTTGTAAAACTCCATCATTGTCCAAGTATTTTAATCACAGGATCTGGGATGCAGGATGAAGCTGCAGAGATTGGTCCTGCCTCTGCTTAAAAATCACCTCCAAAATCTAAGGTGGCTTTGTCAAGTCTGGCAGGTAGGAAAGTTCTCCTAGTGTTGACTTTAAATGTGCTTCCATGCCATTTCCAAACATGGGTCTAAGTTCTGCTTTCTGGAGGAAAAGGGAAGGAAACAGAGCCTATCTGTAGCTTGAATCATGTCAACTGGATTTCTATTTTCTCAGTGGAAACGTTTCGCTCCTTATCCAAGGAGCTTCTTCAGTCTGAGCAAAGTTGGTAAGGGAATCCTAAATATGTTTCTAGGTAGCTGTGTGACCTTACACCTGGGGTCATGGTTATATTGAGATGTTATTTTAAGTCCTTTTATTATCTAAAGGAGGATCGTTAAGATCACCATGCTGCTGTTGACGATCCTCCTTTAGATGATAAAGAGACTTAGAAATAACATCTCAAAATAACCATGACCTAGCCCCAGGTCACACAGCTACCTAGAAACATATTTAGGATTCCCTTACCAACTTTGCTCAGACTGAAGAAGCTCCTTGGATAAGGAGCGAAACGTTTCCACTGAGAAAATAGAAATCCAGTTGACATGATTCAAGCTACAGACAATTCCACCTGGATGACTGAGAACCTTCATAGAAACAGAGCCTACATCAGCCTTCTTTAACGTGATGCTCTTCAGATATGCAAAGACTCAGTTCCTAGAATTCCCTAGCCAGCCTGGTCGTACAACCCAATGAAGAGCCCAAGGCAGCTCTCCAGAGATCTAAAGACCATCTTTCTCTTTGCAGTCTTCTCTTCCCCAGTCAAATTGTATTCTCTTCTTTCAGACGTTCTGGAAGGTGTAGTTTCAGATCAGTCCCATTTCTGGTTCCTGGACTCTGGATTCATTCCAGCTTATATGCATCTTTCTTTAAAAATAGTGCTTCAGATATGACACAGAACTCCAGTCTTATTATGACACCAATTATTCACATTGTCATCATCCAAAAAAGTCTAAAAAGGTAAAGGTTCCGCCCGCACATTTGTGCAGTCGTGTCCGACTCTAGGGGCCGGTGCTCATCTCCGTTTGTTAGCCGAAGAGTTAGCGTTGTCCGAAGACGCTTCTGCAGTCACGTGGTCGCATGATGCGCGTGGAACGCTGTTACCTACCCACCGAAATGGTACCTATTCATCCACTTACATTTGCATGCTTTCGAATTGCTAGGTTGGCAAGAGCTGGGGCTAGTGCGGGAGCTCACTCCGCACGCAGGGCTAGGGATTCGAACCTCCGAACTTGCAGTCTTCCGATCGACAAGCCTGGCGTCTTACCCGCTGAGCCACCATGCCCCCTATTGTCCTGATACATCTTATTTATTCATTTACTTATTTTGGGCAAGTGATTTGGGAGACATTTCTGGAGCAAGTTTATAAAAGGGAAGCATGTTGCAGCTGAATGGCATCTTCAAAACTGACCTTGACATTCTTTGTAACAAAAATGTGCCAGTAATTATTATATTATTCTAACACAGCTAGGAATTGTCTTAACTGTCAGCAAGCTCCAATGTTTAATGATGCTTGTTGGTGTGTTATATAAAAAGGTGAAGGTTCCCCCTGCACATTTGTGCAGTCGTGTCCGACTCTAGGGGCCAGTGCTCATCTCCGTTTGTTAGCCAAAGAGCCAGCGTTGTCCGAAGACGCTTCCACGGTCATGTGGCCGCATGACATGTGTGGAACGCTGTTACCTACCCACCGAAGTGGTACCTATTCATCTACTTGCATTTGCATGCTTTTGAATTGCTAGGTTGGCACGAGCTGGGGCGAGGGCGGGAGCTCACTCCGTCACACGGTGCTCAGGTCTCGAACCTCCGAACTTGTGATCTTCCGATCGACAAGCCTGGCATCTTGCCCGCTGAGCCACCATGCCCCTTAAAAAAAAAGTCTACACTGTAATAAAACTTGCCCTCTTAAAGACAACACAACTTCCTTGGTTTTTGTGTTCTTACTGCAGCAGACAAACATGGCAATTCTCTGGAAATGAGGACTGCAGTTCTACCTTGGATAGCAAAAGTAGGGAGGAACTGTTATTAGTCTTACCAGATCTGGCCTGGAAAAATTCAGATGACCACTAGATCAAAGCAAAATGTTCTATATCCTTATGTGGCCATGCAGTGCTTATCTGGATTTTTCCAGCCTAAACGTAATAACTTTGTTATATATTGTTACTGAAAATCACAAATACAGATTTAATTCTTCTTTTGAAATAAAAATTCGTCTTTAAAGGGCTTGGATGGGAGACCTCCAGGAAATCCCACTAGTTAGAAATCTCTCCAGAACTCAGCTCAAGGAGTTTTTTACAAGGGCCCAGCTAGATGACAGCAGCTAGCCGACCTTTGTTGATTTTGAATAACTAAACAGGGCTGGACCTGAGTAATACTTGGATGGAAGATCACCAGGACGTCTTCATTGTAAGCTAGACAGAGAAGTTGAAAAACATCCTAGAGAAAGGCAGCACAAACCACCTGAGAGCCAGTTTGGCGTTGTGGTTAAAAGCACCAGGCTAGAAACTTGGAGACGTGAGTTCTAGTCTTGCCTTAGGCACGAAAGCTGGCTGGGTGACCTTGGGCCAGTCGCTATCTCTCAGCCCTAGGAAGGAGCCAATGGCAAACCAGGAGACTGAGAGTTCTAGTCCCGCCTTAGGCACGAAAGCTGGCTGGGTGACCTTGGGCCAGTCCCTGTCTCTCAGCCCTAGGGAGGAGCCAATGTCATACCAGGAGACTGAGAGTTCTAGTCCCGCCTTAGGCACGAAAGCCGGCTGGGTGACCTTGGGCCAGTCGCTCTCTCTCAGCCCAAGGAAGGACCAATGGCAAACCAGGAGACTGAGAGTTCTAGTCCTGCCTGAGGCATGAAAGCCGGCTGGGCGACCTTGGGCCAGTCCCTGTCTCTCAGCCCTAGGAAGGAGCCAGTAGCAAGCCAGGAGACTGAGAGTTCTAGTCCCGCCTTAGGCACGAAAGCTGGCTGGGTGACCTTGGGCCAGTCCCTGTCTCTCAGCCCTAGGAAGGAGCCAGTAGCAAGCCAGGAGACTGAGAGTTCAAGTCCTGCCTTAGGCATGAAGCAGCTGGGTGACCTTGGGCCAGTCGCTCTCTCTCAGCCCTAGGAAGGAGCCAATGGCAAACCAGGAGACTGAGAGTTCTAGTCCCGCCTTAGGCACGAAAGCTGGCTCGGTGACCTTGGGCCAGTCCCTGTCTCTCAGCCCTAGGAAGGAGCCAGTAGCAAGCCAGGAGACTGAGAGTTCAAGTCCTGCCTTAGGCATGAAAGCCGGCTGGGTGACCTTGGACCAGTCCCTGTCTCTCAGCCCAAGGAAGGACCAATGGCAAACCAGGAGACTGAGAGTTCTAGTCCCGCCTTAGGCACGAAAGCCGGCTGGGTGACCTCGGGCCAGTCCCTCTCTCTCAGCCCTAGGAAGGAGCCAATGGCAAACCAGGAGACTGAGAGTTCTAGTCCCGCCTTAGGCATGAAAGCCGGCTGGGTGACCTTGGACCAGTCCCTGTCTCTCAGCCCTAGGAAGGAGCCAGTAGCAAGCCAGGAGACTGAGAGTTCTAGTCCCGCCTTAGGCACGAAAGCCGGCTGGGTGACCTTGGGCCAGTCCCTCTCTTTCAGCCCTAGGAAGGAGCCAATGGCAAACCAGGAGACTGAGAGTTCTAGTCCCGCCTTAGGTATGAAAGCCGGCTGGGTGACCTTGGGTCAGTCACTCTCTCTCAGCCCTAGGAATAAGGAAGCAAGGGCCAACAACTTCTGAGAAATGTTGCCAAGAAAACTGCAGGGACTTGTCCAGGCATTTGCCAGGAGTCAAGATTGACTTGAAGAGGCGCGCACACACACACACACACACACACACACACTCCAACCACATCTCTATGGCTGCCAGGAAAATTGTAGGGATGTGTCCGTGTAATCACCAGGATTCACACTCAACTCAAGAGTGTTTTCCCATTTTTGTTTCAACTGAGTTTGACCCCTCCAGCCCACACAGACAGACCGGGGTCACTCAAGGAGGGGGAAACACAGGCCTTTTCTCAAACTTGGTATTATTGGCGAGAGGAACTGGGAACCGAGTCACACGCACACATGAAATAAGACATTTGAGCCCACGTATGATCAAACAGCAACTTGCTCACATCGGGGGCAGGACCCTCTGGCTCTCATTTATTCTGAAAGTGAGGGTTTTAAGCTGAAATGTTGATTTTAAAAGCAACCAATGAAGGGAAAATAAACACGTTGGGATCGGCCTCTCTGACAAAACAGCAGATAGGTATCTCGCCTGTGAATGAAAATTAAGAGGCAGACACAGGAGCAGCACAAATTGCACAAACTGGCAATCAGCATTGCCAAATAACTAGGAAAAGTAGGGTTGGCCTGATAAAATGCCTTTAAGAGATGCGTTGGGTTCAAACATCAGCAGGCAAAGCTTTCTATCTCCCAATACATCTGCACCAAACTTTTGTTATAAGAATAGTTACGGTGACTCATTAAAAATTGGCCATCCCGATCCAAGAATTCAGTCTTATTGGCGTGGTATAAAGGCTCTCTAGATTTCTGTTTCAAGCAGCGAATGATATTTTAAACCTTTGCAATGCCGATCATCTTTTTTTAAATGCTTTAACGGTTCCCAGCAAAGTCAGTAGTAATGATGCGTTTTCCGAGCCTCGTAAATGCCTATTTCTTCCCCCAACTTTATTGCATACAAAACTAGAAAACCCAAATGCATTAGTTCCTTAACAGAGAGAAACTGCCATTATTCATTTATTTGCTCGATGAATATCCTGCCTTTTCTTCAGATGAAAGAGAAGAAGAGGATGACCAGCAGCACCCTGGATGGACTCAATTACAGCTGTGATGGGTGCACCATTGGAAGACCTGAAGGACCAGGTTGGGGACAGATCTCCCTGGAGAAAATCTATGGTCGTGGTCACTAAGGGTCAACACCCACTTGATGGCACATAAAACGAAGGAAATAATAGTTCCTCCTGGGGGTGGTTAGCTTAGTTATATCCTCCTTTTAAGAACACACCATCTTTTGGATTTTTTAAATTTATTTTTTATAGTAGTTTTTAGATGTATAGGTTTTTAACTTTTTATATTGTGGTTGTAAACCACCCAGAGTCTACCATGGTGGAGATGGGCGGGGATAAATCCAAATAATAAATTAATAAATAAATAAAACAATCATCAATTTCCTTCAGAAGCAAAAGGTGGCATATACAGTGTTCCCTCCTCATATTATTCCCCACAAGAACTCTGTCAGGTAGGTTGGGTTGAGAAAGGGTCCCAGGGTCCCCCAGGAAGTTTCTGTGGCGGAAGGGGGACTAGAATCTGGATCTTCCTGCTTCTAGTCCAGTGTTTCTCAGCCTTGGCAACTTTAAGATATGTGGACTTCAACTCCCAGAATTCCCCTGCCAGCCATGCTGTCCATGCATGGTGACTGGGGAATTCTGGGAATTGAAGTCCACACATCTTAAAGTTGCCAAGGTTGAAAAACACTGACCTACGTTACAACATAATTTTGAAAGCCTGCCAGCATTTTCTCTCCCTCCGTTTTATATCAAAGAGAGTCAAGGCATGACAATCTTGAGCTTCTTTTTCACACTTTCCTGTCTTCCCAGATTAAGATCACATTTTGCTAACAGCAGCCACATTTTTCTTTTCTTTCTTTCTCTCACATCTTTCTAACCTTCTACACAAAGGGCTTAAATGTATGTCAGAAAATACAGGTAGTCCTCACTTAACAACCACAATTGGGATTGGAATTTCGGTTGCTAAGCAAAGCAGTCATTAAGCGAATCTGACCTGATTTTATGACCTTTTTGCAGAGGTAGTTAAGTGAATCACCACGGGCATTAAGCGAACCACATGGTTGTTAAGCGAATCACGCGGTTCCCCATTGATTTTGCTTGCCAGAAGCCAGCCCAGAAGGTCAAAACTGGCGATCACGTGACCACAGGACACTGTGACAGTCATAAATGCGAACCAGTTGCCAAGCGCCCAAATCGTGATCATGTGACAGTGTTTTTTCAGCACCATCATGTCTGAATTGTCACTAAATGAATGGTCATTAAGCGAGGACTACCTGTATGAACTGATATCTCCAATTCAAGGTGTTGGTTATCACCTTGAAAGCCCTACATGGCATTGGGCCAGGGTACCTGAGGGACCGTCTTATCCCAACCACATCCACCCGCCCCACCCAGTCATGCCGGGAGGGCATGCTTCGGACCCCATCACTAAAAGAATTCCATCTAGCGGGGTCCAGGAGGTGTGCCTTCTCTGCAATAGCACCCGCCCTGTGGAATATCTTGCCCTCTGAGGTGAGACGGGCGCCCTCGCTCCTGGACTTCCGGAGGTCTCTAAAGACCTGGTTCTGCCGCCTTGCTTGGGACAAAGGAAGTAATAGTTCCTCCTGGGGGTGCTTAGCTTAGTAATATCCTCCTTTTAAGATCTCACCATCATCTGGATTTTTTCTATTTATTATTATAGTGTATTTTAGATGTATAGGTTTTAGTTTTTTTAAAAATAATATTATTGTAAACCGCCCAGAGTCTACTGCTGTAGAGATGGGCGGTGATAAATCATCATCATCATCATCATCATCATCATCATCATGTATTGTCGAAGGCTTTCACAGCCGGAGTTCGATGGCTGTTGTGGGTCTTCCGGGCTGTGTGGCCGTGTTCTGGAAGTTGTGGTTCCTAACGTTTCGCCAGCATCTGTGGCCAGCATCTTCAGAGGGCAGGAGCACAGACAGAAGTGAAATCTCTGTGCCCAGGTAGAGTGGCAATGTTTTGTTTATTTTCTATTTATAGAGCTAAGTTATAGGAGATTAGGTGGGTTTTTTTGTTGTGTTGAAATGTTAACGAGTAGCTGATGAGCGTGATTAGCATGTTCATTGTGAGAAGTATTCCCATGTCCTGGTGGTTGGACTGAGTTCGTTGACCTTTTGCAGGCTGTGTTTTTCAGGACTGGTAGCCAGGTTTTGCTAATTTTTAGACTTTCTTCTTTTTTATTGTAACTGTGCTGGTGTTATACATTTCAACACAACAAAAAACCCCACCTAATCTCCTAATCTCGCCTGGAAGACCCACAACAGCCAATAATAATAATAATAATAATAATAATAATAATAAAATATCTAGGTTGTGGGTGTGTATGAGAGTAGGAGTCTGTAGGTTGGTGACAGTTGTAAGTTACACCCAGCTTATTTATTTATCAATTATACTCTGCCACAATCATAAAGAGACTCTTGGCATCTCACAACATGTAACAACCAATAGATAATAATAAAAAGCAAAAATACAAAAACCTGTAACCCCAAATAGCATCTGGCATCAACCCTCAACGTCCTCTGGAAAAGCTTAGTTCCAGCTGCGTCGAGAAGGTAACCAACACTGGGGCCAGTCAAACTTTCCATGGGAAGCTGTTACAGAAAAACAACACTTCTGAGTTTCAACCCCCTGATCTTCCGAAAATGGGACCAACCAGCTGTATATCTTGGCATGGTTAAATAGGTCAGGCTGACCCCAGTAGAGAGATGTGGTCCTGTAAGTATGACACTGGAAGAACCAGAGATGTGTTTTCAGAAAAACTATGCCACATTCTGAATGAATGTGATCCATGGGAAAATATTCTCCTCCTCCTCCTCCTCCTCCTCCTCCTCCTCCTCCGATTGGGTGGAATGAGCAGAGTACAGAAAAAGTATTTGGAAACCCAAGAATGAGATTGATGGTGACTGCTGAGCATCTGCTTAGAGAAAGAGTTGTTTTAAGAATATGGTTTAAACAACACCCCCATAAACATACCATTCTGGAAGACCCACAGGAACGTGACAAGCAACAGAAGAAGAATCAGTAAAAGTTCTAACCAAGCTATGCCAGGAAATCTGGAGAACGACACAGTGGCCAACTGATTGGAAGAGGTCAATCTACATTCCAATTTTACATGCCAGCAAAATAATGCTTAGGATCATCCAACACAGATTAAAGCCCTGCAGGGAAAAAGAGATGCCAAGGAACATGAGACATTATTTCTGATGCATGATGGATAATTGAGAAAGCCAAAGAATACCAAAAAGAAGTCACTATGTGCTTCATTGATTATAGAAAGGCCTTTGATTGTGTCAATCACATCAAGCTGTGGAATGTGCTCAGAAAAATGGAATCCCAGAACAGCTAATTGTCCTCATTAGAAACTTTTATTTATTTATTTATTTATTAAATTTCTCTGCTGCCCATCTTGTGCACGACGACTCTGGGTGGCTTACAGAGAATAAAAATGGCAAGTCACTAAAAACAATTCCATATAACTATAAATATAAAAGCACATAAATACAAATACAAAATATAAATATAAAATTCAAGATGGGAGATGAGATCTTCTCCTTTGCACCCTCACGGTATTAACCACGCCTATGAATAGCTGCCCCCCCCTCCCATCCCAGGCAAGGTGACATAACCATGTCTTCACCCCTTTCCGAAAGGCCGGGAGAGTGGGGGCCTGTCTTACCCCCGGGGGAAGCTTGTTCCAAAGGGCAGGTGCCACGGCAGAGAAGGCCCTCCTCCTGGACCCTGCCAATCGGCAGTCCTTCATGGACAGGGTCCGTAAGATGCCCTCTCTGCCTGACCGGGTGGGACGAGTCGATGTAACGGGAGTGAGGCAGTTCCTATATACAAGTCACAAAGCGACAGTCCGCACAGAACATGGTGAAACAGACTGGCTCCAGGTTGGCAAAGGAGTGCGACAAGGCTGCATCCTCTCCCCTTATTTATTCAGCCTATATGCGGAATATATATTAAGGGAAGCTGGATTGGAAGAAGATGAGCGTGGTTTTAAAACTGGAGTAAGAAACAACAATAGCCTAAGGTATGCTGATGACATTTTTATAGCTGAAAATGCAAAGGATCTGCATGCTCTAATAATAAAAGTCAAGGGGCACAGTGGGAAAAATGGGAGCAAAATTAAATATAAAGACGACCAAACTAATGACATCAGGTAGAACAACCAGCCTTAGCGTTGGCAATGAAGATATTGAAGCGGTGGATTGCGTCTGCCTTTTAATATCAGCCATCAACCGGAAAGGAACAAGCAGTCAAGAATTACGTCTCAGACTAGCACTTGGTAGAGCAGCCATGAAGGGCTTGGAAAATATATTCAGATGCCATGATGTGTCTATACCTACAAAGATCAGAATTGTGCAAGCCATGGTATTCCGTATGAAACTCTATGGAAGCAACAGTTGGACTCTGAAGAAGCAAGATGATAACAGTATTGTTATAACTCTGAGCTTTGGAGTTGGAGAAGACTCCTGAGAAGACCATGGACAGCCGAGAAAACAAACCAATGGATCATTGAACAAATCAACCCAAAGTCTCCTTCAAGGCACAAATGGCCAGGCTCAAATTATCCTACTTCAGACACATTATGTGAAGAACCAGCTCCCTGGAGAAGGCTCTGATGCTGGGAAAGGTGGAAGGAAAGAAGATGATGACCAGCAGCAAGGTGGATGGACTCAGATACAGTGGTCATGGGGGCACCATTGGAAGACCTGAAGGACCAAGTTAGGAACAGATCATCCTGGAGAAAATCTATTTAGGTAGTCGCTAAGAGTCGACACCAACTTGATGCCATGTATTCAATCAAATCAATTCCTACTCTTCCAGGCAAGGGAAGGAAACTTAAGTCTAGGAGCACGTTTGATAAGTTCATTTACTGTATGATGAACAATTGTGAGAATGAGTGAAGGCCATGGTGGCCCTTGGGTTACGAGAGCAATTGGGACTGGGATTGCTGTCACTAAGCAATGTGGTTGTAAAATGCAAAATCACGTGACCACATCGCTTAGCAACAATCCCGACAGTCGCCATTGCGTCGTAACCCCAAGATGTTAAGCAGGAAGCAGTGTGAGTCCCAGGCAAGGAGGGCGGGGATGCTGTGGGGGGGGGGGGCAAGGCCGGGGAAGGCCCTAGGAGGACTTACTGGAGCAACTTCTGACCTTTCCTGCCGGCTTCCTCATTGAGTTTGCTTGTGGGAAGCCGGCAGGGAAGGTCGCAAATCATGACCAAAGGGGTGCTGGGGTGGCCAGAACTTTGAGGACTGGTCGTAACTCCCCCTCCCCTCGATCAGCACCGTCGCAACTTCAGTAGCTGAATGAGCAGTCAGTAAGGGAGGACTACCTGTAGATTCATGGGTGGTAAGTTTTTATTCTGGACAGATCATATGCTGGCAATGTCAAACGTTGATCTTGGGGGGAAATTATGCAGAAGAAATGGGAGGGGGGAAAGTGAAAGAAACGAGAGAAAAAATAGAACGACTGCAAGAAGGGACTGTAGGAAGAGTCTGTGGTGGCGTAAAATCAGGATTCTGGTAGCAGCTTTCCCCACTAAGAAATGTTATTAAAACGCTCTCTTTGGAGAGCTGCAGCAAAAAAAGAGTCCCTATTTCTCTTTCTAAAAAGGGGAAAAGCAAAAGGCTATTGAACAAAATGTTCTCACGTTCCTCCATCTTTCCTTAATTTCACGGAAGAACCACACATCGTAACGGCACGTCACGGGCTTGCACACTAAGGCTATTTCCTCAAGGTTTGGCACGACCCTTGCGCACCGTCCCCTGGAAGTCTGCTCCGGCTCCCGGCGAGAAAGTCCACGCGGGAGTCGGCCCGCCCCCTCGCCCCCGGCTGGCCCGCCTTTGCAAGCTTGCAACCGAGACGCCCGACCCCGACAAGCCCCGGCGCCCGGGCTAAAAGGGGAGCGCGAGCGCTCGGCTTCCAGAGCCCGCCGCCGCTCCGCGCAGCCCAGCCCAGCCCAGCCCACGCGCGAGCCGCCCCACGTGACCCCCCCGGAGCACGACTCGTCCCGTCCCGCCGGCGGCGAGGAGGGGGCGTGGCCGGGCCCGTCGCGGCCGCGAGCTCGGGGCGGGGCTGAGTCCGGAGCAGGGCGCCGGGGAGGGCGCGCTCTGATTGGCTCCTTCGCTCGCTCGCTCTGGCGCGCGCCGCGGTGGAACGCCTGCACGCGCGCGCTCGTTTCCTCCCCCCCCGCCCGGGTTTGCACGCGGGAGGTGCGAGGCTGCGCCGCTCTGGACCAGCAAAGCAGGTAAGGCGTAGGTGGTGGCGTGGGAAGGGAAGTGTCGCGCCGCGCGGCGGGGCCCTGCAGCCGCCGCCCCCCCCGAACGTGTGCATGCTGGCGTGCCCAGGGAAACGCGCGCCCGGGGCTGCGCGGGGCGCTGGCCTTGCGCTACTGCAAGGCGGGGGCGCCGCTTCCTCGCGAGGCACGTGCCATGTCGTGCAAGGCCGGGCAGGTCCGCGGAAAGGGGGGCGCAGCGGGGAGGAGGACGGAGGAAGGCGGGCTCCCGAGACGGAGGCCGCGGGCGGGGAGGGCTGCCCGGCACGGAACCCCCGGGAGGCGCTGCTTTTGCCCGCCCCTCCCTTCTCAGGGGCCGCGAGCCCGGCAGTTGCAAGCGGGCGAGGCGGCACAGCCCTGCGCGTTTGCACAAGGCGGCTGGTCCCTACCCGGGAGGGGCGGAAAGCGCGCCGGGCGGCTGCCCGCGTGCACCGGGAGGCCTAACCCCGATTGCGCGCCCGCCGCCCGAAGGGCTGGCCGGGCTGCCGGCTCCCTTCTGCGGGCCGGTCTGGAGCAGCTCCGGTGGGGCCGAGACCGGACCGGGCTGTAAAGCTGGATTTGCGGGCTCTGCGCTCCTGGCGCAAAGCTTGCGCCCAGGGCTGCTTCTCGGTTGCGCATCCGAGCCTTGGAAAGGGCCCTAATCCAGAGCCCTTCGGCCCCAGGCTGAGCAGCAGCCGCGGTTGGAATTTCCCAGGAGGAAACCTGCCCAGGCTCAGTTGAGTTTCGACAAGACATGAAACTCTGATGAACTGAACCATGAATAAAGATTGAACTGGCCGGGGAACCCTCACCATTCTGAACCCTAAACTCGACACCTTGCCTCAACAATGCCTGGAAGGAAACAACTGCCTTTTAGCCCAGCGTGTTGTGTGAATGCATGGGACTTGGTGTAAACGTTCTCCCAACCAGGAAAAAGGACCAGGTTGCAGATTAAAGGATTAAAGACTATCCTTCGTTAACGGGGGTGCAGTTTATTGTTGGAAAAGAAATCTGCTTGGAGGTGCCTGGTTCTTGAGGCGGTGCTTAGATGGAGCAGAACTTAGAAGGATACAGGTAGTCCTCACTTAATGACCATTCATTTAGTGATGGTTCAGACTTACGACGGCGCTGAAAAAACCAACTTACAACCCGTGCTCACACAACCATCACAGCGTCCCCACAGTCACGTGATCACAATTTGGGCGCTTGGCAACCGGTTCGCATTTATGACTGTCTCAGCATCCTGTGCTCATGTGATTACCATTTTCAACCTTCCAGGCTGGCTTTTGGCAAGCAAAATCAATGGGGAACTGCGTGATTCACTTAATGACCATGTAGTTTGCTTAACCACTGTGGTGATTTGCTTAATGACCGCTGCAGAAAAGATCATAAAATTGGGTCAGATTTGCTTACTGACCGCTTTGCTTAGCAACTGAAATTTCGGTCTCAATTGTGGTTGTTAAGTGAGGACTACTTGTATATTTATTTAACAACTCAGGTGTGGCCCAGAACTATGAACAGTGACTGAGTAGCAACAGTTTTCCTCTAAACCAGTATTTTTCAACCTTGGCAACTTTAAGATGGGTGGACTCCAACTCCCAGAATCCCCCAGCCAAGGGGCTGGCTGGGGGGGTTCTGGAAGTTGGAGTCCACCCATCTTAAAGTTGCCAAGGTTGAAAAACACTGCTCTAAACCATCCTTCTCCACACTGTGGGGTGTAACTAGACTGGAGAAGGCTGTAAAGCATTGATTTAAATTAAGCTTCCAACTTCCTGCTTGGAGCTTTACTAAGTCCACATCATTTCACCTGCCTCCCCTGGGGCTGTATTGATAACCTGATTAAGTTTGGTGCCCACTGTTGCACCACAGACAGTGTGGCACCTTCCTTGACAGTCTGACCTATATACGGCATGTAGCAAACACAAGCGGCGTCAGTTGCAAAATAGTCCTGTGCTTATTACATACATTTCCTATAATTGTCTGCAGCCTTTGACAGGCATGGAATTGAGTGTGCCACCTCCCCTTAAAAACCAAAAAATGAATGCACCAAACATTCTTTGCAAACCTGTAAGAATGAGTAAAACTTACTTGGAGTTTTGCTCTCATGTGGTTTATAGTCTTTAAAACAGTTGTAGGGCAGCAACGCTTCGGGAGCAAAAGCAGAAAATTGCTTCACCTGCATTTTTGTCCTGGGATCAAGCATCTATTTTACACCTGCAGCAGCATCCTGGGAAAAGACATGCATGGCTTAAGGTGGTGCAGACAGGTGGTATGTTTACATCCCGTGTACTCCAAAACACTTTCTACCTCTAAAGCCGTGCTATGCTATTTAAAGCCCTTCCAGAGAACTGGGCAGATTAAACAATCAAAGCCCTTTCTCCTGCACTGCTTGACCTCGATCGGTTTTGAGGGATCCATTTTGGGTCTCTGACTTTGGTGGAATAAATTAGCTCCTGGGGTTGCTTTGGGCCTTAACACTTGCAAAATCTAGTCATGAAGGTGACCAGGGTGTATAAAATTCCCATTTTGATAGTATTTAGCATTTAGCCTTACTCTGAGTTCGAGTAGGGCATACCTAAGTAAGAAAGATGCATTGATCCACAAGGTTCTTGATCTCACCATATTGAACAGGCGGGTCCATCATGGGCTTCAGCTTGTAGCTGCAGACTGTGAGCAGAAGCCTATATGAGCAGGAAACGGCCCCCTGATTTAGCCAGGTTCCTAATGTCATAGGAAAAGTAAAAGTACAGATGTCATGCATGCTTTCTGTTGAGCCATGGCTGGTTTTGGGATGCTTCCTTGGGTAAACTTCACTTAACGCACAAAGCCAAATGCAAGCAAACCATGTGCAGGTAGTCCTCGTTCAACGACTGCCTCGTTTAGCGACCATTTGCAGTTACGACTGGGGAAAAGATAATTTTGCGACCCTTCCTTGCATTTATGACCTTCACAGGTCTGTAAAGCAAAGGAAAGCTGAAGTAAGATCATAAGCGCTCACAATTTCACTTAGCGATCACTTCATGTAATGGCCAAGCTGCCGGTCCCAATTGTGGTCGCTAAACGAGGACTACCTCATAGCTTAGTTCTGTGTATGAGCTGAACCACATTCAAGCGAATATAAGTCAAAACTCGGCAGATTTCCCATCCTTAATATTGGGAATTGGGGTACATGGAAGGCAGGATCAGTGGAGACAGATTTCCTTCTTATTTGTATTAGAAGATCCTATTTAAAGCTGAGCGGGTCATCCAGCTGAAGCGATACAAAGACTGTTCTCATTACTGTTATTTTGGCCCAACGGTTGGGTGACACTAGAACGTAGCTTTCCAAACTGTGTGTCGCGAAACAGTACTGTGTCGCCTGCGGGGCCCAGGTATGTCACGTGAAAACCCAGAAGTGCTGATGGTGTCCTGCGCGTGGCAGCAGCGGCAGGCCATCAGTGCTTCCAGGTTTTCGCCTGGCACACCAGGACACCAGTGCCACCACCGCTGCGGTGCGCGAAAACCTGGAAGCACCGCCGCCGTGCACAAAACCTGGAAGTGCCACCGCGTGCAAAAACCCGGAGGTGCCGCAGTGGCGGCGCTTCCGGGTTTTTGCGCGCCGCCGCTGCAGCAGTGCTTCCAGGTTTTCGCACGTTGCTGCAGTGGCGGCACTTCCAGATTTTCGCGCGCCGCCGTTGGTGTGTCGCCAACGGGAAAAGTTTGAAAAGCCCTGCTCTAGAAGATGCTGCTCCATTGCTAATGGAGAAACAATCTTGGTGTGATGGCCCTCAAAGGAAGCTTCTTCTGAAATGTGTAACTTGTATTGAAAATGGAATTTGAGGTTATTTTATGTGACTAAGAATGAATGCTCCATTGTGCTCGGGAACTCTCTGATTGCATTCCCAACATAATTTGGAAGACACTAAGTATTCGGAAACTGAAATGATTTAATAAGTTTATTTATGTCTTTGGCTTGATCTTGAGCGGGAGTGGTGAGCTAAAGGAAACTCGGGGCAGTGATCTGGGTCACCTACTGTGCTAAGCTATGGTTTGTTTAATCATGGCTTACTGAATAAGCTTCAGTTGGCACAGACATTACTAAATCATAGTTCACAAACTGTTAGGACTTAACCATGTGTGGCCCCAGTTTAAGTTCAGGCATTTATAAACCATGCTGGTTTACCTTGAAAGAGTTCCTCTCTCTGCTCGGCTTGTTTCACGTGCTTCTGTTCAGCATAAAATGGTGACACAGACCAACAGTGTTCCCACAAAATAGCTAACCCATTTTTCAAGTTGGCACAGTACACTGAAATATAGAACAGTGTTTCTCAACCTTGGGAACATTAAGATGTGTGGACTTCAACTCCCAGAATTCTCCAGCCAGCCATGCTGGCTGGAGAATTCTGGGAGTTGAAGTCCACACATCTTAAAGTTCCCAAGGTTGAGAAATACTGATATAGACTAACTACGTAGGCTTGACTCATACAACATGTTAAGTAAGCTACCCCTACTCTTCAGAAGCTCCAAGGCTAAATGTACCCATGTTTAACCTGATTAGGCATGTTGTGGGAACACAGCTATTATGCACCCTTCCTTGGGCTCCTTAAAAGAATGATAAGATAGAAACGGAATCTGTGGATAACCTAATGAATGTGGCATTTCAGAAGATGGTCTTACAGTGTGTGAGAACAATGTGATGCTTCTTCAGGACATTTACTACTTTCAGTCTGGTAATTATAACATGCAGTTGTTTTCTCAGTGTTACACAGATGGCTGTTGTTATTTTCAGGACTTTGGTTTCAGCGTAGAACCCTGGGTGCTAGAACTGAGTAACAGGATCTTGAGTCTGTGACAAATAGGGTTTATCTTCTGGAGCTTGTGGTTGTCCTCTTTCCCCCAGAAACACTTCCGGACGTCTGCACAGCATTCCTGCATTTGCCCTCCTCTTCCTCAGCTGAGATGGATCTTGCCAGATGAAAGTGCTTCTCGTGGTAGTTTCTCAACCGCATCCCTGAATGCTCTGCTGTCCGCAGATCACTTGTGGCTTATTCTGGTCCCTGCAGGTGGGTCTTCAGGGAGCACCAGCATCCAGCCACTCAATGAAGAGGCTCTTCTATTGAGGTTAGGAAAGAACCATGTGGAAAGGAGAAGCCCACCTGAGCTGTAGGCATTTGTAGGGAGACTCCATCCATCATGACTGAGCAAATCTCTCTAAAGCAGGGTTTCTCAATCAGGGTTCTGTGGAACCCTAAGGGTCTTCAAGGGGTCACTAGGGGTTCCCTGGAAATCACAATTTATTTAAAAAATTATTTCAAATTCAGGCAACTTCACATTAAAGAGGTAAGTTTCATTCTTTATTTTTAGTTGAAGAACACTGTTAATGCATCTATACAGGCCTACCCATGAAACGAAGATAATAATTTAGTAACTTCTGGCCTGTATTTGAGCCTGAATGTGCAGGGGTTCCCCAAGGCCTGACAAATATTTCAAGGGTTCCTCCAGGGTCAAAAGGTGGAGAAAGGCTGCTCTAAAGGAGGAGGAAGCTGCTACGAGGAGGCCATGTAGAGTCTCATGGCTGGGCTGACCCAGCAAGGTCTACTGTGTTCAAATGAAGAGAAGGGACAGATGACCATGTACATCATCCATGTACTTTGCCCATGCACAAATGCTCACCCTCAATTTGTGCATGTGTAAAGTCCTATGCACAGAATCCTTTTAAACATACTCTGAGGCCTGGTCTCTCATTACCACATGTGATAGGTGGAACGCTGGATAACGAGTCTATGGATTACAACAGCCACCTGTATAACATATTCACAGCTCTTCTGTTTAGCGTTCTTGAGAAAGTGTTTGTCAAAATTCATTCAGCTAATAAAATTTTAATTACGATGAACCCTTGAGCATCTTTTTTTCCTTTTTTGATTTTTGCTATCATGCGTAAATTGAGCTTTGGGAAGATCTTTCCCGTGTATTCTCACATCTGTATCGTAATGACACCCATGAGTTGCCCCCCCCCCCCCAAATGAAGTAGTTATAGCTAAATACTGTATTTTTCTTGGAGAATAATCCAAGTTTTTGTTACTCAGCATGCATTCCTTTTCTGTGATAGTTGTTCTTTGTTTAAGGAAGTGCTTGGGAAAATGAAGATTCCACTCCTGGTTTAAATATTATGGGTACTGAGCACAGTGACTTGCTTGAATCAGAAGCAGGTGTATATTATAGCGCACAAGAGTTAACAAGAATGCCTGTCTCTCTGTTGCATCCTCTTTCACATTCTAGTCACACTTTCTCCAAGACACTTAAGCTAGTGCCTGAATCGAGGATGTTGAAACATGTTCGTGCAGCCCGATAAGCCATGACAGTCTAACCAAGGGTGGAACTTACCAAGCTTAACACGCTGTGCAGAGCAAGCCCTCGGTCTTTGACTTAGTGAAGCATATTGTGTGAATGTAGCCCGGGTCTTCAAGGACATGGACCTTTCCATGTCCTCCATGATTTCTGCAAGCAGCAGGGAAATGATGCAAGGACGGCACAGTGACACAAACAGACTGGCTGGTTTATCCTGTTCTTTCTTAAGGGATGCTGGTGGGTAGAGTTCGCTTTAGTCATGATTTGGCGAACTGTCCATAATGGCTAGGTTGATCACCGACTGTGAGAGCCCAGTGATTGCGTGTGAAACTAGACCTTGTGGCAAAAGGAGAGCTGGAAGGTCATGGATGATTTGAGCTCTGGCCTGGGAATCCCTTGATCTTATAATGTGTAAATGGACCCATGGCTTCATTCAGTCTTAATGGATCAATGCAGTCTCTCAAAGGAAAAGCATCAGAGGTCAGGAGACCAGGAGAGACCATTTCTCACCACAGTGGTTGTATCATCTGTTGAGGAAAATGCAATGGATTCAGTCTTTACATAGGGATCCTTACTATATTGGATCTAGGGCCACTTCACCCAGCATCTGTTTCCAACGTTCTGCAGTGGAAATGCAGCCCAGTGCTTACCTTGGAAGTGTGATCATCTGCCCCCCAAAGGACAAAGAAAATGTGAGGTGGTTGAGTGCATACTAGAACGCCAGAGAGGGCTCATTAGTTGTTGCTTTGGTAAATGGATGTTGCACATTGACCACATTCGTCTTTGAACATGCTCTCAGCATCCCAAATGTGATCCCCAAAAGTTGAAAAACCATGCTTTTGCTAAGCAAGGTTCAAAGGGTTAGGAGCCCCATGTGAAGACTGTCTGGGACAGCCTTTCTCCACCTTTTGACCCTGGAGGAACCCTTGAAATATGTTTCAGGCCTCAGGGAACCCCTGCACATTCAGGCTCAAATAGAGGCCAGAAGTTACAAAATTATTATATCCGTTTCATGGGTAGGCCTGTATATATGCATTAACAGTGTTCTTAAACTAAAAATGAAGAATGAAACTTACCGGTTTAATGTGAAGTTCTGCTATGGAGGTCGCAGAAGAGGAAGGAGGGGGTGCATTCCCCCTCCTTCCTCTTCTGCAACCTCCATAGCAAGTTGCCCGAATTTGAAATAACTTTTTAAATAAATCATGATCTTCCAAGGAACCCCTAAGTGACCTCTTGCGGAACCCGAGGGTGCCACGGAGCCCTGGTTAAAAACCCTGATCTGGGCATCTCTAGTTGCCTCTTGGGTATCGATGGAGCTTTCAGGTGAAGCCAGTGGGGCTGAGCCAGGTGTGACAAACTAAAACAGGCTTCTGGAACCAGCTTGGGGAGATGTCTTCACAAGAAGGCTGTCTGCAAGTAGGTCACCACTTAGAGCAGTGCCACTATCCTTTTTTGCAAGACTCTTCAGGTGGGAAGTGTGATTTGGGCATCCAGCTTCTATCTCAAGTTACTTAACTAAAATCTTTATTCCTATCAGCAGGAATTTTGACCCCATGATTCATTTCAAGCACGGATCCAGTTGTAGTGTGCTGATTGCTAATTATGTTTAGGCACACACCTCTGAGATCAGGATTCAGATCTAGGTTCAGCCACCTGGAGATGGTTACAGTGAAATGAGTCGCACAAACAAAAATTAGACTAACCCCACCCCCAAAAGGCCCAGTTTTGAGTTGTTCTGCAGTTGTCGTCACAGCTGAATTTGTGCTTAGCTCGGACCGTCTATCAAAAACAGCCATCACGTACTTCCGGAATTACATGATGTGAGAAATTTTGCCCTGTTCAGGGCAGTTGCCTGCTGGGAAATTCAAGATAGTGTCACCAGCTGGATTCGTGCATCATGCTAAGCCCTTCTGGTTCGATTCTGGCGCGGTATGTTGCGGCCACAAAGTTATTGTGGCTTATCAGCTAAGGTTCTAGAACAGAGCTTTCCAAACTGTGTGTCGCCACACAAAAGTGTGTCGCCACACACAGTCTGGTGTGTCGCCACACAACCCGGAAGCGCTGATCATCATCAGCGCTTCCGGGTTTTCCCGCGGCAACACATCAACGGCGGCGCGCAAAAACCCGAAAGCGGCAGCAGCGTTTCCGGGTTTTTGCGCGCTGCCGCAACGGCGGCACTTCCGGGTTTTCCCGTGTCGCCGCAGGAAAGCCCTGTTCTAGAAACTGCTAACAATAAATCTGGAGGTCACAAGTTGCCTATTCCTAGCACAGTGTATGAAACACAGCTGAAAGTTATGGTAGGCATTGTAACTGGCCTTTGGTCAAACAAAGCAGATACCGTGGACATCAGGAATTTGATCATCTAGACAAGATGAGGAATTTGCCCCATCTCTGCTTTCCCCAACTCAGCGGTATACAGGAGTGTCTGGAATCATAGATCTATTGCACTGGACCTCAGAAAAGTCTGTTGTGGCCCCCACCCTCTGGAACAGCATCCCCCCAGAGATAAGGACGGTGCCCTCTCTCCTAGGGTTCCGGGAAGGTTTGAAAACCTGGCTCTGGTCCCAGGCCTGGGGTTAATGTTCATTATTTCTTCAGTAGCCCCTGCTTTGTTGATTTTGTTGTCTATTACATTATTTTAATCTGGGCTGTCTGTTTGATTTAATGCTTTTAGCTGTTTTTATGTTTTCTTAGCTTTGTACGCCGCCCAGAGTCCACGGGAGTTGGGTGGCCAATACATTTGAATTAATGATGATGTTGATGATGATAATGGGAGAATTCGTGCCAGTACTTCCATGGAAAGAAGGTAGGGTGCTTTCCCCACATCATTCCTGGGCATAACAACAGAGACAATTCCACCTCTATCCTCCGTTCCAACCTGGAAAGGAGCCGTGGTTCTCCTTCCTTTCTGGTTGGCAGAGGGTGATGATGGGACCCTTGTCGTGGTCAGAGGAATTGCTGTGCTTGGAGGAGTTTGGGGTACAGGGTCTTTGTCATAGTTGCATAGTTTCCCTCTCGCCCCTTCTGCCAGCGAGGGCAGGGACGTATGTGGTAGGACATCACAGGGAATTAGGGTGGACGTGGCTCAGGTGCACTCGTGTCTCTAGCAGATGTGTAGCTCCATCCCTAGGAGTTGGCAGGTTCAGATGGTCATTCATTCATGGGTTTTCCCACTCAGCCTAACCTACCTCCATAAAGAATTTGTGGGAATGAATGAGGATTCTGAAGCTTTTCATCTGCAAAGAGAACTAGAAATATAAATAATTAAGAGGTGTTTGGGCGATGAGTCCCTTCATAATTGGTCTCTTCTGGATCTAAATCGGCTTTCCCCAACCCTCCAGATGTGTTGGGGCCACAACTTCCAGAGTCCCCTTTGACCACTGTGGCTGGAAAATCTGGACGTTAGGGTTCCCAGTCTACCAAGTTGAAGGAAATCGTGTCAGCGTCTTGTTCCACAGAACTCAATAACCTGAGAACGAAATTCATGATTTCTAGATCATTGAATAGAATGTTTATATGGAATCTGTTGCAACATTCAAGTATGTTAGATACCAATTAGGTGGCATACAGTGCATACTAAAAATACTTAGAATATTGCCTGAAGATAACCTGTTGCCAAGAAAAACTAAATATAATCTGTATACATTAGGAAAATTAAAGAGGATTGCACTTCATTTATAGATGGTTGTTGTGTTCGGTTTTTAGCTGCGAATCATTTATACTGGATGGAGTTTTTATAATTGATGAGTCTCTTTCACTTGTACCGTGCTTTGTTAAAGGATCATACATGATGTTGATTAAAATACTTTCCTCCTACAGGACAATGTTGCAAAATGCAGGACCCAGGAGATTTAGTAAGCCTTTTATATTGAATGATGAGGGAAGGACAGGACAAGCTGTATAGTTTCCAATTGGTAAATCTCACTTTGTCAGTTTTACAATTTCCCATGTGCTTCCTTTGTGAACATAAGGGCTAAGAAACTGTCTTCAAAAAAGGGGGGGGGGAGCTGTGGAAAGCCCCGTGGGCTTTGAAATACCAGAGTTTACTTTTCTGAGGATCTGGGGTAGGATTATTTATTTTATATATTATATTATATTATTATATTATTATATTATATTATATTATATTATATTATATTATATTATATTATATTATATTATATTATATTATATTATATTATTATATTATATTTATTATATTATATTATATTATATTATATTATATTATTATATTATATTATATTATATTTATTATATTATATTATAATTATATTTTTGTCCATCCCACCTTTATTATTTTTATAAATAACTCAAAGCGGCGAAGATACCTAATATTCCTTCCTCCTCCTATTTTCCCCACAACAGCGACCCTGTGAGGTGAGTTGGGCTGAGAGAGAGGGACTGGCCCAGGGTCACCCAGCCAACTTTCATGCCTAAGGCGGGACTAGAACTCTCAGTCTCCTGGTTTGCCATTGGCTCCTTCCTAGGGCTGAGAGAGAGTGTGACTGGCCCAAAGTCACCCAGCCGGATTTTCATGCCTAAAGCGGGACTAGAACTCTCCGTCTCCTGGTTTGCCATTGGCTCCTTCCTAGGGCTGAGAGTGAGTGTGACTGGCCCAAAGTCACCCAGCCGGATTTTCATGCCTAAGGCGGGACTAGAACTCTCCGTCTCCTGGTTTCCCATTGGCTCCTTCCTAGGGCTGAGAGAGAGGGACTGGCCCAAGGCCACCCATCCGGCTTTCATGCCTAAGGCGGGACTAGAACTCTCCGTCTCCTGGTTTGCCATTGGCTCCTTCCTAGGGCTGAGAGACAGGGACTGGCCCCAGGTCACCCAGCCAGCTTTCATGCCTCAGGCGGGACTAGAACTCTCAGTCTCCTGGTTTCTAGCCCAGCATCTTAACCACTAGGCCAAAGTGGCTCATTACATGTACGGCTGAGTTCTGTGCTTGAAGGGGGCTTTGCAAAGCCCATGCAAAGGGCCACTGTTAAGGCATTGGGTAGTTGTGTCCTCTGGTGGCTGCTTTCCAAGCTTTTTCTGGCTGTCTGCATGCACAGGTACAGGCAATGCTTGCACTAGGGCTGTTGGCAAAGCAGCTGGGCCAAAATACAGCTTTCAGAGGGTTCAGCTGCCTCTCTCCTTCACGGACGAGTAGTTTCCTTGTGCCTTCTTTCTGCACTGAAACTGTTGGGACTCTCTGGTGTGGGAGAAGAACATCTGACTGGAGCCTCAGAACTGTCTGTATGTCAGAAGAAACTGCTGTAGGTTGGAGGGGGGTCACTTTGAAGCACACGTCCTGATACACACACATCCGTGTCCAATAAATCCCAGAGCAAAGCAGAGAGAAAGGGCACTTCTTGCTGTTGGTTCTGCTGCTGTGATGTCCTTTTCAAGAAGGCAGGTATTGTCTGCTTAAAATCTGTGTTGCTCAACAGGGTTTGGGCTGCCTCTGTTGAGTAACTTGCTTGCCACAAAAGGAGCTTGCTTAGCCTCTGAAGCAGTTAATTCCATTGCTCTAGCTCAGCTTGGAGATTGTAGAAGAGATGAGGAGGCTGGTCCTTACCTCCTTCGCAGCTTCCAAATCTGGGGGAAGCAAGAGATTGACTTAACTCTGGGTCTCCTGAGAAGCGTGAAGCAAACGCAGACTCCCAACTCATCTATCCAAGATTAAGTGAAGGAGCAGGGGGCAGAAGAACCAAGGAAGAACTCTGCTGGATTAGATGCTAGGTACACCTCGGCCATCATTCTGTGGCCAGCAACATATATTTGAAGTCACAAGTCTTACCTGGAAGGGATCCCTCCCTTCCACTGTCGTTTCTTAGGTATATCTATTGATCAGGCAAGTTGTTTGTGAATCAAAAGACAGTGAACAGTTGGGCTATGCAATTGTTTGAAGGGGGGGTTTCAGCATGCAGTGGAATGTAAAGAAAATGTCTGTCTCTGATTTTTTAAAGCAGCTGTGTCAGAGTGGCTGTGCACGCATATGCATGTGGAGGCAGCCGAGAGCAGCAGGACCAGAGAAAGATGGGGCTGCTTTAAGAATTTGAGAAGAGATACTTCTCAGTTACACATTCCGGTGGGTTTCACAGCTCCTCTCTCTAAGGTTTTATAATCCTCAGTAAACAGTCATCAACGGGTGGGGAACGTCTGGCCCGCGGGCTGTATAAGGCCCGCTAAATCATTTGGTTTGGCCCTCTAGGAGCTCCCGCCCGCAAACCCCGCCCCCTTCCGCCTGCAAAACCCACTTCTTCCGCTTGATTGGCTCCCGCCCGCAAACCCCGCCCCCCGGTCCGCAAATGATGTTTTAAATATCCAAATGGCCCTTGGCAGAAAAAAGGTTCCCCACCCCTGCTTACAGCACATTAGCACAGCTCCTGGCAGCCAAGTCCACAGTGTAACTGCACCGTGTGAAAAAGCACTTCCGTTTGGCTCTACCTGATTCACTGTGAGAGGTGACCTCAAGTTCTAATGGTGTGAAAGCAAGAAAATTACTCTCCCATCCTGTGCATGCTGGACAATTTCTCTCCCCCTTTACCCATCTTCGTGTTGAAATGAAGAACCCCAATTGCTGTAGTTCCCCTTGTGGATACGTTGCTCCAGCCCTTGGTCACGTGGATTGTCTTTTCTGCACCTTTTCCAGCAATATAACAATCTTCTTACAGTGTGGTGACCAAAACAGGAACTTGATCTCCAATCTCGTGGTGTCCCTCTTCCGTGCTTGAGTCTCTGTTCAGACAGGATTCTCGTGCTATACCAAGTCACAGTGTGGTTTGTTTCAGCTTAGGGGGGTAGGTGATTCATAGAAACGTCTGCAAGAAAACAACAAGGCTCAGAGAGCACCGAGGACTCCACAGTTCAACCCTGAGCTACAAATATTCTCTTCAAGTGATTCATAGAATTGTGGTTTGTAATTAGCTTGTTGTGATTGGTGAACCCAGGGAGTTGTGACTTGTTCATTAAACCACGATTTAGTGCAATGTAGAGTCTGCAAAATTTGCGCTTGTGCAGTTCAGCTTTCTCCAAGGATTTTTGAATGCAGAGTTCTGCAGATTAAATTTATTGCATTAATTCTTGGTCTCCACTTTGGCAGGCCTGATTTGAAATAGTGGGTCCAGTTCTCAGCAGCATCACGCTTCTAAGGTGAATGTGAGCTAGATTTCCCCATCTTGGTCCCGTTTGGGTGCCTGTGGAATGCAGCTCATAGAATTCCCAACCAGTGCTACAGATGAAAATGTTGGAAACTCTAATCTGAACCTACCTGGAGGGCACCGGTTTGAGGAATAGTGATGTAACCAAGTTGGATCGGGATCAAGGAGAACAGTGGGGATAGAGAAACCATCAGACAGCTGCCAGAAAGAGCAGTTCCCTTGGAGAGAAAAAGTTATTGAGTGATTATGTGCCATTAACTTGGTGTCAATTGTCAAAGACCACATATATAGATTTTCTCCCAGAAAAGTTGGTGATACACTTAAAATCTTCAGTGTCCTCCACAAAGAAGGCAGGAATGCCACAGAATTGTATTTAACAGGCTTAAATAAAAGGATGATAAATTATTTACGGAATGTTAGAAGAAACGTGTTGATGATCAGAACAATTCAACAGTAGAGCATGATGACCTTGGTGAAGTGGTGTCTTTCTTGCTGAAGATCTTCAGATGTTAACTGGGTTGAATAGCTTATAGACCGCCTCTTCCCCATCTCATATTCCATTTCACATGGGAATTGCCCATTGGGTGCCCATATCTGTAACGCTGGTCATATTTCACTGAGAGCAGCTCTGGATTTTAATCTCTGTTTCCATACAAAAGAGTGCTGAGTATTAAGGAAAATGTCTCGCAAGGACCGGTTGCCCACATGTTTTGCAGCACATCATCTTGCAGCCTGATAACAATATGTGAAGGTACAGTGAATAGACTTTTCAAATGACGCATGTCGGACCCTGAGCTGTCACATCAGGAAGCCTTGATGTTATGCCCAGATGGCAAAAGACAAGGTGGTTGGCCTTCAGAAGTTTCATTTTATTTCTGTTCTTTTTCCCCTAAACCTGCTGCTGATACTGATCTCTCTGGAAACTGCCAATCCCTTTTTGCAGTTAAGAAGTCTGAACACTTTTTGAAATGTGCACCTGTTGCTTTGAAGTAGACAGAAACTAGCCAAGAGCAGAAAATTTACACAGTGCAGTAATGTAGTTCCTTTAGCGTCAAAGGAGTGTGCTGTGTGAACCCAGGTTTCCAAAAATGTATTTATGGCTTAATGTTACACGTGAACCCACAAAATTGGGGCTTATTCAGCAATCCATAATTAAACAAGCCATGAGTAAATACAATCTGGGATCCTAATGGTCATGTTCCTTTTCTACTTATAAGTATGTTTCAAAGTTTGTTCGCATGAGTTACCCGAGCCGAAGAAGAAGAGGAGGAGGAGGACACCACATGCCTTTTTCAGATTGAACTTCAGTCATTGGTCTTGGGGGCGAGGAACAAAGCGAAGATCCCCACCTCTGCCTTACAAAACAGGCCCCATGAAACTGTCCGTGCCGGTAAAGGAATATGGTGTTTATAGTCCAGTGAACTTGGAGGCACCAGCTGTAGTTTGCTTCCATATATTTGCACTGATCTGCATTAAGCGCTTAGTCAGAATAGCCGTCTGACAATGAATGCAGCCCACGACGGTGTCAGTGCAAAGACATCGTTAGGAGTCAACTGGTAAGCCATTTTGTTCCAAGGGGGAAGCATCTTCCATGCTAGACTAGCAAGGAGCAGTTATTAATGGGCTTCCTTTGGGCAAGGATAGGACCATGTTCGCCTGAAGGTGGCAGGCGCATGACCAGGTCGGTCTCTCTCCAAATCATGTGCTTCCTCCTCTTCTGGGGGTTTGTGCTTGGGGGAAGAAATGCTTGTGACAGTCTTTGCACATCCCACCGTTCAGGCCTGCACTGCATGGAGAGACAGCCCCGCACAGGCAGGGGAACGTGAGCGCAGGGTGGAAGTAGCCTGCTGCTTCGGCTTGAGACGCCGGGGCTGTGAGGCACGTTGGATTTCGAAAGGTGCATTGGCACACAAATAAAGCATCTGTCGGCAGTGTGTTCAAGCAGATGTTTTCATGATAGGCGTTGCGTTCGCCCTCTGAAGGAAATCCATTCTGAAGCATTGCACAACCCAATTAGATAATGCCGTGCATACATAGAAGCTCTCTGCAAAATCAAAACAGAGTTTGCTGTTCGTGAGTTGCCAGGAATACTGTAATAATCTTTATTGTGTTTTGCATACATCTCCTGTTTCAGAGTCCTCTTCTACTCCTGATTGCTCTCTGATACAAACCTTGGCCACCTGGCCTCTAGAGCAGTGTTTCTCAACCTTGGCAACTTTAAGTTGGGTGGACTCCAACTCCCGGAATTCTGGGAGTTGAAGTCCACCCATCTTAATGTTGCCAAGGTTGAGAAACACTGCTCTAGATGCAGACACAGCCATAATTTCATTCCTTATCTGGAGTCATCTTTCCAAACCCTGCAGGATCCATTCCAGTATCATTTTCTTTTCTTTTTTTCAAATAGTTTTTATTAAAAGATTTTACATAGATAATAAGAAATACATTCAAAGAAAGGAAAAATATATAGTAAAGTAAATGTGAAAAAGAGAAAAGAAAAGAAAAAAAGGAGATAGAAAAAAGAAAAAAAATAGAAGAACAGAAAACAGAGAAAGAAGTGGATTCCGATCTTACTCTTGGCAGTTATACATACAATTCTAATCAAAATCCTCTCAGATTAGATCATAATTCCCCTCTTTCTATAAACTACTCTTTCTAATCATCAGAACCATAAATCACAAAATCATTTTCTTTTTTAGGCAAAAAGTCCATAAGGGGTTTCCAGTCATTGATGAATGTCAATAATGACCTTTCTCTAATCAAAGGAGTTAGTTTGGCCATCTCAGCAAGTTCTGTCAATTTTACCAGCCATTCCTCCCTGGTGGATGATGCCAAATCTTTCCATCTTTGTGCATAGAGTAATCTCACCGTAGTAATCATATATTGAAATAATCTTCCATGGCTTTTTTCTAACTCTTTATCCATTAGTCCTAAAAGGAAAAGCTCTGGTTTCAATTGAATATTAATCTTTAAAATCCTCTGTATCAATGTTTGTGTGTGACGATCTCGACCCCTTTAGCTAATAAAACAGCATTGCTTACACAACTCCCGTAGGAATATGCTAGTGTCCCATGACACCTTAAATATTCAAGTGAATAGGACACCCTCCATCAACGATTTAAAAGCCTATGAACTCCCCCCCCCCCCAATCGAGTTGTGTGATTGATCTCTTTCATCTGCCTCCCGGCTTCCAGGTCCGAGCCTCTTGCCAAAGCAGCGGCCTCCTTTGATCTGTCCAGGGTGCTGATTCATTCGCCTAGGTGTGAAGTGAAATCCCCATTGACAGGAATCTCCTGTTTTACATGTCCGGTGTTTTTGCTGCTAGGCGCCACCATCCGACCCTGTGAATCCGACAGACAGGTGGGATATCTGCCATGGCGCCATGGCAGTGTGTATTTGAATCCAGAATTTTTTAGCTTTTTTTCATGTCCACCAAGCATGATAAAATGTCCCTTCATGTTGTTCACATTTCCAACATATGTTTGAAATGCCTTTATACGTTCTAGATAATTTCTCTGGTGTCATGTACCAATGATACATCATTTTATAAAAATTCTCTTTAAGATCATAACATAATGTAGACTTCAACACTTTTAACCCCATATTTTCCCATTGATCCATTTGTATATTATAACCAACATTCTTAGCCCACTTTATCATACATTCTTTGACCTGTTCTTCCGTTTCAAATTTCAACAAAAGTTTATACATTTTAGCAATTACATGTTCATCATGGATACACAATTGCACTTCAAATTCTGTCTTACTTTACTTTATACCATAAATCTTTTTGTGCATTTTTAATCTTTCTGATAACTGTAAATGGGGAAACTATTGATATCCTGCCATTAGTTGCTCTGTTGATTTAATTTTATATTCCCCTTGGCGATTCTCCAATAATTCCTGGTACGTTAACCATTTGTCTTTGCCTGTTGTTTCTCTTCTGTGAAATGCTTCTTGTGCTGAGATCCATAGAGGATTTCAGCACAGCCTGAGTTTATAATTCTAGTATCATTTTCCACCTGTTTATGATGCAGCTAAGGGGCATTTTCTTCTCCAGGAGAGGATCCATACTCCATGCTTTTCAAACCTAAGGTCACCTTCACTGGAAATAATCTGACCAAATTCTTGAAGCTGTTTTCTGAACTGCCTGCAAGCTCTCTTGGAACACCTGAAATTATTTTTCAGGCTGTCCTTGCAGTCTTCTGATGGGTAAGACGGGGAATCCGCTGTTCTCAGAAATGGCATATGATCAGATACATGTGTATTTTATTTCCAGGATGTTTCCTTAAGCCACCTCATTCAATATTTCTAACTTGCTAATAAATGAACTTTGTGTACTGGTCCTTAGATGTTAGGCATCTTTACATATTTTACAGAGTCCAAACCGCTTCTTACTCCATCCCACAAAGAGGAGAGCCTTACAACCTCCCACCTTATTTGAAGTTAAACATGTTTGCATTACACACTTCTCTTTGCCCTCAATGTTCTTCCAGGTTCTTTCAATATCTCACTTCAAGATTGCATACATTTTTTAAAAAAAATTATCTTGCCTTTATTATTTTTATAAATAACTCAAGGCGAGGAACATACCTAATACTCCTTCCTCCTCCTATTTTCCCCACAACAACCCTGTTAGGTGGGTTGGGCTGAGAGAGAGTGACTGGCCCAAAGTCACCCAGCCGGCTTTCATGCCTAAGGTGGGACTAGAACTCTCTGTCTCCTGGTTTCTAGCCTGGTGCCTTAACCACTAGACCAAACTGGCTCTTCTGCTTTTTATCTTCTGCTTGTACTTGCCTTCTAGAACCTTTCAGATTCCTGTTTTTCTACTACTCAAAATGCTAGCATTCATTCCATGATCCTCTCTGTCCAGAATAACATGGTCCTAGATCTCTCTCAAGACACCCTCATCTGTTTGTCAATCCCTACGTTGGTTGGGTCTTTGGGAATGTTGCCAGCTTAAAGAGCTGGTGCTGACCTTCCATACTGTGCATACGTGAACCCATGTTATTTGAGACACTTGATTACAGTTCATGTTCCTGCGGGCTCGGCTCAGTCATGCAACCAAGGTCAGTTAATTTCTCCTTGTCTTAAAATGGCCGCCTCCTGTTTTAGGACTCTTTCCCATTTAGCTGCTGCTCTGTGAATCGACTCCACCTTGACTCATGGTCTGGAGTTTGTGGTGGTGCTGTAGTGCAGGACGGTTCAGTGTTGATTTTTGGTTTTGCTTGGCTGGAATCGTATTTGGTTCTGTCTTCCAACCACTGCTATTCCAGACCAGTGGTCTACAGAATGTTGGGGAAATGGCATAAATGTTCTCCTGGCTATGGGATGCCAAAGCATAGTGCAACCTAAGGTCCTTTGAGATGCAGTAAAAGTCCATCTCATGCTTCCCAAAATCAGGAGGAGTCTGGTAGCACCTTTTCCAGTTTAGACAGCTGGCATCTTACAATTTACATGCTTCATGTGGATGTCCGTTGGTATATCCTGCTGTACATGCCAGTTTCCTACTTTACTGCACAAAGTGAAGTAAGCCTTTAATACATTTCAAAGGCTTTTCTACCAGAGGTGCTTTCTTTAATACATGGAACCTTTCAAACCGTAGATACGTTTCTGTACCTATTAACAACAGCATCCAAATCTCTTTGTCTTCTTCCTAGTAGGGGGAAGAAAATGTGCAAATCTGAAAGGCAACACTGCCAATTTTGTGATGATGGAATCTGTAGCAGCGGTAGAAAATTGTATCAGTAATAGTGACGTTGGAGCCCAATTAATAATGTCCTGTGTTTCTTATCTTCAAAAACATTCTGTTCCTTTTGTGTCTTTTAATGTTCAGTCATAAAATAATAGGTTTTAGTTTGTTCTTTGTAGTCAGAGAAGGGGGAAAAATCCTATGAATTACTTGCAGAATTCAGACTGGAACTGCTGGTGCAAGTTTTCTGGGGTGGGGGGGAAGCCTCGAAGAACAAAGCCTCTTTTGTGAGACAGGAGGCAAGCTGGCAAATTGCCCTGTGAATCTGAAGATGTTCAGATCTTCAGACAGTGCCCTCCAGACCTCCACACCATCCCCCAAATCCCTGGGCAGGGGATTCCTGCAAGATGGCATGCCAAATATGGACCCTTCCTCTTGCTTCTCTTTAACTCTTTGGAAGTTTTCACACATTATTCTCTGCCCCCTCTTGATTCCTCAAATTTCAGGGTTCATTTTGTCTTGAAGGCCCTCCCAAAGAGAAATGTTTCAACCAGCTGGCTCAGCCTTGGCAGAAATAGCAGAATGAAGGACATGGTGCTTTTCAGTGGAAGTCCTGTTGAGTTCCACAAATGCAGTAAATAAATGATCTCCATTGGAGATCATTAGTTTTCCTGATGGGAGCATGAGAAACCCAGCAAATAGGAGATCAACCTCCCTGTGGGGGAAAAACAATGATTTTTATATCATTGCTCCCCTCAGAGAACTCTTTAAGTGGAAAAAGGAGTCTTTTTCTTCAGATCAAGACTCTGGATTTGCTCTTGTTTGCTCTCAGCTTCTCGCTCATTTTCCTTTGTGCAATTCCAGTTACGTCAAGTAAGGGGCTGACTCTCTTGATCTCCATGGACAGGAGGAACCTACAGCTGGTGTAGATCCCTCCAGCATCTTGCATAACAGAAATGTTCCTCCATAGGAACTCACACTCAAGATGTAGCCTTTCACATAAAAAAACACTACATATCCTAGCATCTGATACTTTGGGAGGGGCTTATGAAACCCCATAGCATTAAATGTTTCACAAAACCCAGTTCAAGTCACTTACTGACAGTGGTTGGGACTGGGAACTCTGTCGCTAAGCGGCGCTGTGATAAGGCACGATGTCACATGACTCCGCCAACGTACTGCGGCAATTCCAGCAGTCCCAGTTGCTATTGTTAGGTGAATCCCACGAGGTCACAGCGTCCCGTGGTCACGTGATCGCCATTTGTGACCTGCTGCTGCTTCCCCATTGCCTGTCGGAAGTTGGCAGTGAAGGTCTCAAATGGCGACCACATGACTGCGGGACGCTGCAATGGCCACAACTACGAGGACCCATCCTAAGTCCCCTCGTTCAGTGCCATCGTCATTTCAAATGGTCGCTGAACAGGTGGACATTAAGCGAGGACTACCTGTAAAGTCATCTAAGTTTTCTAGTTGCTTCTTGGAGGTCTTGCATGTGAAGCATCTAACTTGGTTTTGGTTGGTGGTGTCACCTTCAGCTCTTCCTGCCCTCATTCCTGCATCACATGGAGAAGGCCATGTTCTTGGGTTCATGAGATGGCATGTATCAGTGGGAAGGTACGAAAGATAAGACACTAACAAGAACAGTTTTACTTTTCTTCCCCAACAGGGAAAATAAAATACTGAAGCTGATATTTTTGTGATTAGATTGGAATCAGCGGCAAAGAGTTGCTAAATCTCTGTCTACGACCTCACTGAGGAAATCCAGACCATCCCTCTGGGTCTGAGTGTGTAACCTGCTTCATCTCACCTGTTGACTTTTTCTCCTTGCAATAGTTCCTGTGATTGATAGGTTGCCTTTTCGAAGTAAGCCAAAATAAGGCTTTTGCTTAGGATACTCCAGTTAAAAATGGCTTGAAGAACGTGTATTTGCGAAGGTGTGCCTACTGACCTGCTAAAGCACATTACGCCAAGCATTAGTTTGTTGATTAAGACGCGTTTGGCTTTGTTCGCCCAATGCATTAAGTCAAACCGGACAAGCTACATTATGGCTTAATGAGATTGGGAATTGAGTCACATTTACTTACCCCATGGACATACTGGATTTGGAAGGTGATTAGTGTTAGAAAGACAATGAAGAAGGTATCAAATTAGCCATGAAGTAAAGAAGGAACACTTCTCTAAGGTAAAGGTAAAGGTTCCCCCCGCACATTTGTGCAGTCATGTCCGACTCCAGGGGCCGGTGCTCATCTCCATTTGTTAACCGAAGAGCCAGCGTTGTCCGAAGACGCTTCCACGGTCATGTGGCCGCATGACGCGTGCGGAACGCTGTTACCTACCCACCGAAGTGGTACCTATTCATCTACTTGCATTTGCATGCTTTCGAATTGCTAGGTTGGCAAGAGCTGGGGCGAGTGAAGGAGCTCAATGAGAAACTATGGGTCATCGGTGAAACTGAATGGTTGGAGATATGGGGCAGAGAAGATAAAATCTTTCACACACTTCATAGCTAAATCATATGTTCAGCTACCACAAGTTGTTGGCCAATTCTTTGGACAAGCTTTAAAAGGGCATGAGACATATTCGTGGGAGATAAAGAGTATCAGTATTTCGAGATACCTGTTGCTGGGAACATAAGCGGGTGAATGTTGCCCATGTATATTCATATTTAAAGTAGCAATAAAATAATAAACATATTTCTGTGGAACACATTTATAGTAGCATTTCCAGAAATACAGTGTTGGTATCCCCTTCATGTTTGCTAGTTTGAAGGCAGACATTAGTTAACTTCTGTAACTCAGGCCACTTCCTTCTTACAAATTACAGAATGATTATTTTCATGTTGGGTTCAAGTTTTTATGGACTTGTTAGAAAAGGTTTTAGGGTTAGCGTCTACCTTCATTCCCAAAATGTGTTTGTTTCCCTTATAATTCAGGGGGGCATTGTCTCAGAACAATGAAAGTGAAAGAGGAGAGTGCAAAAGCTGGCTTGAAACTCAACATTAAAAAAACCCAGATCATGGCATCTGGTCCCATCACTTCCTGGCAAATAGAAGGGGAAGAAATGGAAGCAGTGACAGATTTTATTTTCTTGGGCTCCAAGATCACCGCAGACGGTGACTGCAGCCATGAAATTAAAAGACGCTTGCTCCTTGGGAGGAAAGCTATGGCAAACCTAGACAGCATATTAAAAAGCAGAGACATCACCTTGCCGACAAAGGTCCGTATAGTTAAAGCTATGGTTTTTCCAGTAGTAATGTATGGCTGTGAGAGTTGGACCATAAGGAAGGCTGAGCGCCAAAGAATTGATGCTTTCGAACTGTGGTGCTGGAGAAGACTCTTGAGAGTCCCTTGGACAGCAAGGAGGTCAAACCAGTCAATCCTAAAGGAAATCAACCCTGACTGCTCATTGGAAGGACATATACTGAAGCTGAAGCTCAAATACTTTGGCCACCTAATGCGAAGAGAGGACTCACTGGAAAAGACCCTGATGCTGGGAAAGACTGAAGGCAAAAGGAGAAGGGGACGGCAGAGGATGAGATGGTTAGATAGCATCACCGATGTAATGAACATGAATTTGAGTAAACTCCGGGAGACAGTGGAGGACAGGAAGGCCTGGCGTGCTATGGTCCATGAGGTCACGAAGAGTCGGACACGACTAAACGACTGAACAACAACAACGAACAGAGCGGCGGCGGTGGCGTGCGCGCGGCGGTGGCGCGGGGGGCGTGTGGCGCGCGCGTGCACGGTGGCGGCGCGGGGGGCGTGCGGCGGCGCACGTGTGCACGGTGGCGGCGGCTGCCGCTGTGCACGCACACGCGCCACCGCTTCCGGGTGGTGTGGCAACACACCACGCTGTGTGTGGCAACACACTTTTGTGTCGCGACACAGTTTGGAAAGCTCTGCATTAAGCATTGGACAGATGGTTGTGGTGGTAATGGAAGAGCAATAAACCAGATCAGATCTGGTACCCTAGGCTTAGTATGCTTGGTATGCTTAACCTTCCAAATAAAGTGCGCTGATATATTTCTTACCCCATCCACTTTAATAACAGGAGCTTTTAATCGTTAATTGAGAGTTTGGAGTGAAAAGCAAGAACAGGTAAGAAATGGGGAACATCAGAGACAATTGATATAATGCCAAAACAGAATACATTCTTTGAAACAGTATGGAGGTTGGTCCAAGAAATGGAAAGTCTTGAGAAGGGGTCTATCACAGGAATGAACAACATGCTGTCCATGTCCCTTTGGAAAGTCCCCTTTCTGCTTGCCAGGCTCTCTTGCCTGTGTGACTTCATGGAGGGGTTGAATTATGCTTTGTATTTATAAATAAATAAATGAGAAGTTGTGGAGTCCTTGGTGCTCTCTGAGCCTGGTTGTTTCTTGCAGACGTTTCATTGCCAGGCTAGGCAACATCTTCAGTGCGAAAAGGGAGTGGGACTTGCTCTGCTTATATACCATGGCTTGTCCTGCTTGTGATGGTGGAGGTGTTGTTCTCCCCTTAGGAGTTCCTTGATTGGGCTGTTGTTTGCTGATTAGCACTAGAGGACCAATCAAACAGCACAATATACCCTAAGAGCAGGTGGCCAGGAGGGCCTTTGCACAGCTTCGGGTTGTGCGACAGTTACGTCCATTCCTGGACCGAGATGCCCTCCGAACCGTCACTCATGCCCTTGTCATCTCCCATATAGACTATTCAAATGCACTCTACATGGGGCTACCCTTGAAGAGTATCCGGAAGCTTCAGCTGATCCAGAATGCGGCTGCGCGGACAGTTATTGGTGCAGAGCTTTCCAAACTGTGTGTCAGGACACGTTAGTGTGTCGGCTGCAGCGTCTGGGTGTGTCGCGGCTGCTGCTGCCTCCGAGCCCTGCCAGGATTCCGCGCACGTCCTAGTGCCTGCCTTGTGCCTGGCTGCCTCCAAACCTGCTGTGATTCCGCGCAGGTCCTAGTGCCTGCCTTGTGCCTGGCTGCCTCCAAACCTGCTGTGATTCCGCGCAGGTCCTAGTGCCTGCCTTGTGCCCTGCTGCCTCCAAACCTGCTGTGATTCTGCGCAGGTCCTAGTGCCTGCCTTGTGCCTTGCTGCCTCCAAACCTGCTGTGATTCCACGCAGGTCCTAGTGCCTGCCTTGTGCCCTGCTGTAAGAGCGTGTCGCGAAATGATGCATGTCTAAAAAGTGTGTCACCAACATGAAAAGTTTGGAAAGCTCTGTATTGGTGCCATAAAATCAGCACGTGTGACACCTGCTGCGTGAGCTGCATTGGGTACCAGTTTGCTTACGGGTCCAATTCAAGGTGTTGGTTATCACCTTTAAAGCCCTACATGGCATGGGGCCAGGGTACCTGAGGGACCGTCTCATCCCCGGAACATCGACCCGCCCCACCCGGTCATGCAGAGAGGGTATGCTACGGACCCCATTGACCAAAGAATTCCATCTAGCGGGGTCCAGGAGGTTGGCCTTCTCTGTAGTAGCGCCCGCCCTTTGGAATATCTTGCCCCTGTAGCTGAGGCGGGTTTCCTCGCTCCCGACCTTCCGGAAAAACTTGAAGACCTGGTTCTGCCACCTTGCTTGGGATGGGAATGCCAACAGTTCCTCCTGGGGCTGGCTGATCCCATGAAGCCCTCCCTAGTATTAACAGCCATCACCCTTGGATGTTATATTTATTTATTGATGTGATGATTTTGTATTTGTATTTTTAACCTTGCTTTTATTGTGAACCACCCAGGGTCCCCCGATTGGGGGAGTTGGGCGGTAATATAAGTTTAAATAAATAAATAAATAAATAATCAATCAATCAATCAATCAAGGAACTGTTAACTCAGTCAATCAACCAAGCAGCAAACAACAGCCCAGTCAAGGAACTCCTAAGGAGAGAACAACACCTCCACCAACACAAGCAGGACAAGCCATGGTATATAAGCAGAGCAAGTCCCACTCCCTTTTCGCACTGAAGATGTTGCCTAGCCTAGCAATGAAATGTTGCAAGAAAACAACCAGGCTCAGAGAGCACCAAGGACTCCACAGTTCAACCCTGAGCTACAGATGTTCTCTTCGAAATGAGAAGTTGGTATGCTGCAACGCACTAACGTTTTTGGTATTGCACCCCCTTTTTTTAGGCAGTCCTGAAAAAGATCCTACCTAAAGCAGTATCATATAATTCCTATTTCAGGACCTCCTATCCCTATATATACAGTAGAGAGAGGAGGAGTCGGAGAACAAAACTAAAAATAGCTTCGGCAAATAAATATACAAACAACCAACTTATATGTAAAATATATCTGCCCTGCATAATGCACCTTTGAGAACCAACGCTGAGGTGTACTATTCAGGGCTAATTTATGTACATGTTCTCATTTCACTCTATTCTGCCCCTTGTAGAGATGTATTTTTGGCTTCCCAAGTAAACAGACTTACTGGCTCTCCTTAAAATTCGGCAATCCAAAGGTTCAGAAGAGGCCAGATCATCGACTGGGCTGACCCTTTCATCAGGAGTTGTCCTGTCACCCCAGAGTTGAAGAAACTTGGCCCCTCTTATTAAATGAGAAAAACCACAATGCAGCAGGGAGCAGTATTTTTGGATTCCTGTGTGAAAGCGCCAGAAAAGCCTCAGTGCCAATTTTCTTATTCCCAGGAAAGTAATTCGCCCCAGAGATGACTTAGGTTTTGCCTTTAACTCATCAAGATGTGTCACATCTATTTGATAGCCCCTTGCAGGCTGCGTTGATGGAAATCACCATAAGCTCTTCATCCACTTCCATTGGAGAAATGCAGAGCCATTTTTATCGATCAACAGCTAAAAAGCTGTGCTTGGAACTTCATATGAAAGCTAGTACGCATCGGCCAAAATATTCAGTTGTGCGTTACAGCATGAACGGATTACAAGCGAGCAGTTACAAAATTCGCAGATTTTATGTAAATAAGGCATTAAGAAAGGCCATCTCACAAATGTCTACCACATTCTGGGCATGTGGGCTATTAGTGTGGACAGAATAATGTACCTCATCCAGCACATTGTGTTAAGATGAAGGTCCCTTGAGAGATTTAATACGTCATACGCCTATGAAGTTCTCATCTTCATGAGATCAAAGAAGAGGGCACAGTCCAACCGATGTTTAAAAAGGTTTAATTTGCGTTGATTTCTAAGGGAGCAGAGAACAAAGAACTGACTCTGTCCATCTGAAAGTAATGAAATTTCAAATTGCTTTAGTCGTGCCATAAGTATCCATGATCATCATTTACAGCTTTCTGCAGGGTTAGTCATGCTGATCAGAAGAAGGTACCTGCCTCTTGGGGGGGGGGGGTTGGGGGAATACATATTCCCTTTGCAGAATTCGTAGGAGACTGTATGGGTGGGGTACACCCCCAGAATCTTTTAGAGGAATGTATTTGTTCTCTGAACTGCTTGAAGGACCTCATCTTCCTTCCTGTCAGCTATCCTAAACACGGGAGATCATTGTCTTATTTATCTTGGTGTCTTTGAGTCAGTCTTGACTCCTGGCCAGTGCCTGGACTAGTCCCTGCAGTTTTCTTGGCAGCATTTTCAGAAGTGGTTGGCCCTTGCTTGCTTCCTAGAGCTGAGAGAGAGGGACTGGCCCAAAGTTACCCAGCTGGCTTCGTGCCTAAGGCAGGACTAGAACTCACGTCTCCTGGTTTCTAGCCCGGTGCCTTTAGTCAATACACCAAACTGGCTCTCTCATTCTCATGCATAACTGTGTATGTATACACACACACACAAATGCACGTGGGCACCCCAGCACACACACATTAGCAGAGAAGCTTGAATTTGGATTTCTGGGATGGGAGGAGGTCCATATTTATCCCTACCACCACCGAACCCTGAGTAGGATTAGAATAGTGATTGGTCCAGCAATGTGTAATCTGAATTGATCAGCATGCAAGAAGAAGCCGTTACAAAGCTTTCTCTACCTGGTTCTTCCTGCATATTTTCCCCTCCAGCACTACCATCCAAGATATAAGTAGGAACAAAACAGTCCCAGTATAAAAAGGAAAAATTATAGGAAGGAAGAGAGATTTTAAGCCTCCCCTTTTACTGATCCTAGAAAACTGGATTGTGAGTGTGTAAAACCCAAGAAGCATCTGCACTTTGCATTTTTGGGATAACATGTAGTTTGGCCCATAGTGAAGTCTTTATTTACCTTGTGCATCCTCAATAATGTGTTAGGAGTCTTAGTCTCCTAGTGACTTCTAAATCAGTGGGAAGGAATGTGGGGTGGATGGTACACAGTGTCCCATGTGCTGATTCCGTACGTTATTGGAACAAGCAGGAGCTCCGTCCTGGATTTATGACCTTCAGAAAAATCAAAAATAGTCTGTGAGCGTGTTCTTCATTCCAAAATTTTTCAGAATTCTCCACTGCCATCCCCAAGTTTCTAGCAGCAAGACAAAATGTTTTTCTGACAAGATAACAGCCGACAAAGAATGTCAGGTGACTGATTTGGGGAAAGGTTTTGGAGAAGTAAAATAATTCAGCCCAGTTTGGGGGGGCAATGGGGGTAGCGGAGAAGGGATTTCTGGCTCCAGGAAGAAGGCTTGTGGTCTGCTTCTCTTCTGTTAATCTAGCCTCTTCCTGTGATTGAATCACTGCAGGGCATTTTGTAAACATGGTCTCAAATGACAGCTTGGCCTCTTTCAGAGGGATTTGTAAATTGAGATGGGCTGCCACAGGGTGACATATTCTCCAGAACCAATTTATGTGTGACTCATTAAACCCATTTTCTGAATGTAAATAGTGAAACCTCACTTTGTCAACTTGGGAGGGTGTTTTCCCCAATACAAAAAAACAGTTCTTTACTCATTACCTACATTATAATTATGTGTGCCCATTTATCCTTGACCACTACATTGTGATTCACACATTGCACTAAGTTATTATTTGGTTTATTGTGACTTAATGATACGCAATTAGCTTAGAAACTCTCATTGCAAATCAGGCTACTGTTTCCCCCCCCCCCCCCTTTGAATCAGGTAGTAAGGTTGGGGTCATATATATACATTTTTCTTTTCTTTTTTAATCAGTGTAATTTGGAATAAATCTGTTGCTTCACTGACTCTAAAATCATACAGTTGGAAGAAGCCTTTTAGGGCATTAAGCCAATCCTGTAATACAGGGCTTTCCAAAGTGCCGCCACTGGCGACACACCGGCGGCGCGCGCACGGCAGCGGCGCGGGGGGGCGTGCGGCGGTGCGTGCGTGCACGGCGGCGGTGGCGGCAGCCTCCGCTAAAACGCGGAAGCACTGATCCCGCGCCGTTGCCGCCGTGCGCGCACCGCCGCTTCCGGGTGGTGTGGCGACACACTTTTGTGTCGCGACACAGAGTTTGGAAAGCTCTGCTCTAATAAGTTGCAGGAATCCAAATTAAAGCATCCCCTCACTCCAGTTTGATGAAGAACTATTGATGAGCAGTCCTTGAGTATGTTTTTCAGCTGTGTATCTCCTTAAACATCATCCTATTCAACCCACGTTTAAATAACTTGCTGTTCAGAATATTTAATCAAGCTATATTACATCTACAGCATTCCCATAATCAACTAAGATTGGCAAATAAGATAAAGTCAGTCTAGCATTCCATGATCAGTGATTTGATTGAATAAATATTAAGATTCAGTTTGATGGGTTTAGAACTTCAACATTTCTCCCCTCTTTCACAGGTGTGGCTGGTGAATTGTAACTTGGTAAAGTGCCAAGGATGGAAATCAGTGAACAGAGATGAAATTATTTTCCCCAGCATTGGACTATATTGGGCACTGTCCTGACAGTCTGTGCTAATTTAGGTAAGTCGTCTAGTGTTCAAGGGTATAGGGGTGGATTGTCCCAAACATTGGGAAGTTATGCATAATAGCTGCTTTATTCTAGACACCAGCCCACTCTTCTCCTGGAGACTTTTTAATTTGTTTTCCATCTCTCCTCGTTTTATTGGTTTGGATTCCGCATGTGTTAAGGATCTGTACAGCTGATTTGCGTTTCTTGTTGGAGTTTCTACAATATGAGGGTGGAAGGGAGAGTTGCATCGAGTGACAAACGTTTGCTAGTTGACTGCAGAAAGGAGGTCATACCTCAAAGGGAGGCTGGGAGATTTGCTTCCTGAATTCAGCTGCTCCCACAACCCACTGCCATGTATTCTTGGGTATTTGGGGTAAGATTCACCGCTTTTAGCCCATAAGCATTTTGGAAGCTTTCCATCTCGAGGAGAGGGGGAAGGTGCTAATTGGCAGTTGATTTGCAAGTTGGGGAACAGATTCTTTTTCTCTGTGTCTGAGTCAAGTAATACAATGAGGACCTTTGTGAGGTATGGATGGAAATGGCCAGAACATACACAGAACAAGTGCTTCTCCATCTCACCCATATTTGTGCCAGTAGGAGGGGACTAAGAGTTCTCTGTGCTGTATGGACATATCTTGGTATATCTTCTGGTAGCTGGCATCCGGAGGCCTACAAGGTGGCACGGAGATGTCTGGAGAGATGGGGTCATTACTTGTCCCTATGATGTCTGCTCATAGCAGTGGTTGGTGACCCCTTTGCATTGGCAGCTCACGTTCTTCAATTATGTTAGGTTTTGGCTGAGAATTTTGGGAGTTCAGTCCAGCACGTGAAGGGTGCTTGGTGGAAGGAGGCTGGCCTACCACACACACAAAGTGTTGTAAGAACGTGGCTAGTAGTGATAGGTAGTTTCTGTAAGCAGCACAGGAAGATGGAGAAGTAAAGAATGGTAGCTGGTTGTCAGGCTTAATTATTTCAGTGTGTTCACCTCAGCCTGCCCAAACGCTCTCCAGAAATGTTGACGTCAATGTTGAGGATTCTCTGGATGCCGTTGCTGAAAATTCTCAGAATTGACATCCGCACATTTGGAGAACACTTTCTTGGCATAGTCACTGAGGAGCGAGCTTCTAGAAGTGTAGTACAATCATCCTGGCAAATAAGGTGAAGGTTATCCTGGAGAAAAAACTGCAATAAAATACATCATGGGGAGAGGGGATCCCTGCAAAAAAAAATAAGGGAAAAGAAAGTAATGTAACATAGGACACTGTTTCCTTCTTGGATGTTTTTTCAGTATCGTGGTCTTATAGCAATAGACTACTTTTTCATAACTCCCCATATGTGGAATTTTTTGTTTCTCATAAGTTAGCAAGATCTTTTTCTTTATTTGATTTGTTGATAGGTGAACATTTTTTTAAAAATGTGTGGATCCTGCTGTTGATAGTTTTTATTAATGATTGAGTTTTTTTAACTACTGAAATCTTATTTTATTATAAATCACTTTCAGTAACTCCTAGGAAAAGAAGGTAGAATAATTCCCTTAATGTCCTTTAATGGAGGGGAAATTATCATCTGTTTCTAGGCATGGACTATTACTTCTTTATTAACTGATGGCTACCAGAATCTCCATCGCTATTAGGCAGAAAATCACAAGTTGTTTTTTGGAGAAATACTTGATTTATTATTTATTTTTGAATTTACAATTTATTGTCTTTCTTTGATTTATGAGTTGGAGTAGGTTCAAGCTAATAATTTTACGTAGGCTGCTGGATTGTTGCCAGAAGGCTCTAAACAGGGTGAATAACACAAGAAAAATGATATTTTAAATGATTAAACCATTTCGTCAAATGTTTTTTAAAGCATTAACTTTATTATTACAACTTTAATCATCAGCCGGCTTGATACTTAACTTTTCCTAAGAAATATAACACTGGTAAAACCATGAAATTAATTATTGAGTTACTGCAATTAAAATGCTATAATTAACAGTGCTAAGTAATGGTTCTGTGAATGGGAATGATTTCATGAATAGTTCTTTCCTTTTCTTTTATTCAGTGAGCCTATGGTTACCCTTTCCTTTAAGAACTGCAATTCAAATAGGGATAAAGCAAACTATAAGGGTTCCTGAAAAAACAAACGTTTATTTTTTTTAAAAGTGGACATACAGTATTAAGTTGACCGCCAGACCATTTGTGCCCCATCAACTTCATTTAATAATAGATAGTTAACCACATTTGATAGTTCCAACTAGAATTTGAAGATACAGTTGGAAGATAGAAAAACACATCACTGCTACATAAGGAGGGCTAAAAGGAAAACCCAAAGTTGCGTAATTTAAAAGACAAAAGCAAGGTGTTTTCCTCCTGAAATCTCAGGTTTTCGGGAAAATACACATGGAGGCTCCAGCTATGACCTTAACAATGAATGGATGGATTTGAAAACTTAAGGCTCGTTGGGAGGGGTCCTCTCCAGTGCATCAGGGAAGCAGGAGTGATGTAGGGTGGATGCCATTTTTAAGGGGGGGGGGAATAGAATAGAGGGCAGGATCATGCAGGAAATGAGAAGGACCACCCTGCTCTCGTTTGGTCATCTGCATTTCAAAGCAAGCTATTAAACCACATCAGAAATGCAAAGGAGCATAAAAGAGGAGGAACTTCTTGGGTTGGGAAAGGCAAGAAGTTCCACGTGAAATTGGAATCCTGCTGAAAAATAGTAGGGTAGTTAGCAAAATGAGTCCCTTATGCAACCTGCAGGGTTAAATGCTTCCACATGACCTCCAATGGTAGCAGTTAGGGGAAGTCTTTTTCTCCCGGTGCTTTCAAAGGAAGCTTCCGTGCTACAGATTCAGAGGACATGGTTGATGGCACCCTTCCAGGCAACATGAGATGTCCGATGGAGAAATCCCTTGGGTGGTAGGTGACCCTTCCTGATTTGGGTGGTGGGTGACCCACCCTGATTTCTTCCACCAATTTTGGTTTTGTGGTGCTTGCATGTTGACTTTGAAGGGGATATTCTTCCAGAGCCCTTTCCATCCATATGTGAGTCTATTCCATCTTTCTCCAATTGGTATTGTAAGGCACCAAAACTTACCACGCGCCTTTAGAGAAAGCCAAATACACGAAGGAGACTTTGTAAAAAGGAACGCAGCAAAATTTATTTGGCCAAGCAAAAGTTGCCGGGTGGTAGCCAGACAGTTGTCACGTGCAAGTGACCTCTGAATGAAACCACCACCCAGAGCATAAGGGTGCACAAACTTTTATACGGGGAATACAGGCAGGAAGTGAGGATGAGGAAGGTATGCCCACATGTGGGCGAGGTGTCTGATGACCATCCCCTAGGATTGGCTGATTCCTAGGGACAGGGTCCCTCCCAGAGCTGAAGCATTCTGGGACTCACCAGGTCAGGGGGTGACGTGGGTCATCAACATATTTACAAAGGATAGAATTGGGGACATTCACACCAAGGAAATACTTGCATCTTACAAGGACAACAGTAACATTCACAGAGACATTGGGTTACACAAGCAGGTTGAATCACAAAGGGTCAGAACCATAGAATCACAGTTTAACATATTTACATCTCAGGAGAGGGGAAGCAAGGCATTCCTTACATGAAGGTTAGGTAAACATATTGGCTTTGTCTCAGGAAGAGGATGCTTGACCAGATAGATGGTGCCAGACTGTTATGCATTCCTGAGAGAGGTAGACTTGGTTTCAGAGCTTTATTTAACATTCCTTATGCAGTTTTCTTTGGGGCTTGCTGAGGCCCATCTCAAGGGTCATTCTTGGGTAACAATTCTTTGGTTCAGGCACAATCTTTGGTTCAGTAATGTTGCATCATGGGGAAATGTTACAGCATGGTGTTTTCCAGGCCAAGGTTTGTGAGCCGGGTTTCCCCATATCCCTACAATCCTCCCTTTTCTTTTCTTATGGCGAAATGCCTTTCGCCCACCTTGGAGACTGGGTGGAGAGTCAGCAGTCTTGCTGGTTTACCCTCAGTGTGGGAAACCCCAGTCAACCCTTTGAGGGAGGACAATACGATTCTACGAACCAGAGGAACAATGCAGGGCAGGATAGCAAGTCCAGTAAGGCCACAGACAAAGATAAATACAAGTTGTTTTGATCCATGCTGCCCTGAAGTAAGTGGTACAGGAGGTGTTTCCCCCTTGGGAAGGATAGAGATTTGAGGTAGGAGATGGACAAGAGAGCAAGTGCCTGTCCAGTTAGCATGTAAACAGAGGTAAGTATTGGTTCCACAAAGGAAAAACATACCCTGTTCTAGGCAGATACTTAAGTCAACAGAAAAGATAGGCTTCTCCCTTTTCCATGGGTTCCATACCCCAACTGACCCTGCTAGAAACATTCCCGTAAGTGGCTGCAGGGGGGTGGCATTGAGATGGGGCGGGCCCTTAACTAAGGGGATGGAAGGGAAAACAAAGTAGTCGGAGTTATTCCCATGAGCATAAGGCAAGGGAGCACAGGGGATATCTTGGTCATCCCTCAGGCCAAGCCATGCTGGCATTGAGCCTTTGGTGTCAGTAGGCAGCCCAAGCCAAGGGGGAAGCAGAGGTCCCCGCGGAGAGGCAGCTAGCAGAAGCTTCGTTGCCAGATTACATGAGGGTCCCTCCTTCTCTTCCCCAGAGATAGAAACTGTGGGCCGGGCAGAAAAAGTTACTTTAACCCGATATCTCCCAGCAGCTGCTGAGAACAATGGAGGATTTATAAAAGAGTCCTCGAAAGTATCAGAGGCAGTGATGACGACCTTTGCTAGGCATTGATGTTGTTGAAGTTTCCCCAGCCGAACTCCCCCCTTGGGTTGCGTCCTAGTAACGCACAAAGAGGCGGTGCCAATCAGCGGAACTAGTGAGGCCACTGGGCTAAAGATGGGAACTGATGGATTCAGTCCCAGGGTCTTAAGCCGTGACTCAAAGTCCGCATAGAGTTGGCTGTCAGGATGTTCTCCTTCCTTAAAAGCAGGAGGAGTTTTGTGGGAAATGTAAGGCACCAAAACTTACCACGCGCCTTTAGAGAAAGCCAAATACACGAAGGAGACTTTGTAAAAAGGAACGCAGCAAAATTTATTTGGCCAAGCAAAAGTTGCCGGGTGGCAGCCAGACAGTTGTCACGTGCAAGTGACCTCTGAATGAAACCACCACCCAGAGCATAAGGGTGCACAAACTTTTATACGGGGAATACAGGCAGGAAGTGAGGATGAGGAAGGTATGCCCACATGTGGGCGAGGTGTCTGATGACCATCCCCTAGGATTGGCTGATTCCTAGGGACAGGGTCCCTCCCAGAGCTGAAGCATTCTGGGACTCACCAGGTCAGGGGGTGACGTGGGTCATCAACATATTTACAAAGGATAGAATTGGGGACATTCACACCAAGGAAATACTTGCATCTTACAAGGACAACAGTAACATTCACAGAGACATTGGGTTACACAAGCAGGTTGAATCACAAAGGGTCAGAACCATAGAATCACAGTTTAACATATTTACATCTCAGGAGAGGGGAAGCAAGGCATTCCTTACATGAAGGTTAGGTAAACATATTGGCTTTGTCTCAGGAAGAGGATGCTTGACCAGATAGATGGTGCCAGACTGTTATGCATTCCTGAGAGAGGTAGACTTGGTTTCAGAGCTTTATTTAACATTCCTTATGCAGTTTTCTTTGGGGCTTGCTGAGGCCCATCTCAAGGGTCATCCTTGGGTAACAGTTCTTTGGTTCAGGCACAATCTTTGGTTCAGTAATGTTGCATCATGGGGAAATGTTACAGCATGGTGTTTTCCAGGCCAAGGTTTGTGAGCCGGGTTTCCCCATATCCCTACAGTATCCTTCAGATGTAGCAGGTTACGTTCCTGTGTTAATGTTCCAGACATTATCGCTCTTGGCCATGTTGGGAGAAAATAGTTTTGGCTTGTTTTTTGAGTCAGTCTCAGCTTCTGGTACCTTTCCAGACATGTCCATATCTTGCCAGTGGCAAGAAAACCAAAATAGCTTGCCATTGCCTTCTACTGGGTTATCCTGGTGCTGTCCCATCCAGTACTAGCTGGGTATGAACCTATCTTTTTGAGGTAATCCAAGGCTGGATAGGTGCCACATAGCTGGGAATTTCCCTTTCTACGGTAGGCTAAGAATGTGACATAGTGCAGTACAGGTAGTCCTCATTTAACGATGCTAATTGTGACTGGAAACTGTTGTAAGTTGAAAAACCACATGAGCACGCCACGTAGCAATGGCAGTCCCAGTTGCTGTTGGTAAACGACCACACAGGTCATTAAGCGAGGATCTCACATGACCCCAGCTTCCTGCTGACTTCCCCATTAACTTTGCTTGTGGGAAGCCAGCAGGGAAGGTCACAAATCACAATCACGTGACAGCGGGGAGGCTGTGACAACTGTAAGTACAAGGTCTGGTTGTAACTGTCACTCATTCAGCCAGCTGCAAGTTCGAACAGTCGCTGAACGAGTGGTCGCTCAGTGAGGACCACCTGTATTTATTTCTCTTCATCTCTTGTGGCCTCGAAACTCCAAACAATAAAAATGGTTAGCTCAAAAAGAATTTGAACCCTACCCACCCATTTATTTATTCACTATATTTATATAATTTGCCCGGCTATATGTTGTCCTGTGCTCTCCAAAACTGAACAACACAATTTAGAATACGATGCCGCAACTTAAAATTGCAGCTTCAATTCATTTTTTTTAACCACAATTCAAAATAGATGAAACCAATTTAGAATCACAGACAAGTAATAAAATATAGATGGGACTTTCAGGCCTTGGTTCCTAAATTACAAATTTAAGGTGATTTGGGTGGGTACTGAAAAGATCATAACAAAGATGAGCATGAACAGTGCACCAAAGCTTGTTGAAAATAGCCCTGCTGTGCAAATACACTCTCCTGGTGAACACAGAGGGTGGATTATCTATTAATAACCATGCAGGTTAGCGGGTAGGCTGAAGTCACCCTCCCCATCAAGGTATCTCCTAGGTTTTAGCAAAGACCAATAACCTAATTTGTCCCTTCAGTCCATATCTGGCATTCAACTGTGCACAAATGAGTGAAAGTCCATTGCATACTACAATTCGAAAGTACAAAAATATCTGTGTCGTACCAAATGCTTTGTTAAGTTATCTGTAGCTTCCCTTCTCTTGTCCCCCCCCCCCCAAAAAAAAACCTAAACAGGGCAGTACTCCATGCATTGGATTGCGATTCACGAAAGTGTAAGTAATAACATTGGGTAGGCTTTAAATTTTCACAAACTGCTTTGTTCTTGGATCTAAGAGGAATTGAGTAAACAATGTCCATTAGCTAGGGAAGAGAAGAGATAATTGAGATACGATAGTTTTGAAGATGGAGTGGTGTTGGTGGTCATGCCAGGACCATCGGAACTGGAAATTGCCTGGATGCAGATTCAGCCAAGCATCTTCATAAGACTAGAGCAGAGCTTTCCAAACTGTGTCGGGACACGTTAGTGTGTCGGCTGCAGTGTCTGGGTGTGTCGTGGCTGCTGCTGCCTCTGAGCCCTGCCAGGATTCTGCACAGGTCCTAGTGCCTGCCTTGTGCCCTGCTGCCTCCATACCTGCCCTGCCAGGATTCCACGCAGGTCCTAGTGCCTGCCTTGTGCCCTGCTGCCTCCATACCTCCCCTGCCAGGATTCCGCGCAGGTCCTAGTGCCTGCCTTGTGCCCTGCTGTAAGAGTGTGTCATGAAATGATGCCCTGCTGTAAGAGTGTGTCGCGAAATGATGCATGTCTAAAAAGTGTGTCACCAACATGAAAAGTTTGGAAAGCTCTGGACTAGAGAATGCATCAATTAAAAGGGACCTTATCGATCATCTTGACCAACCCCCTGTTCAATGAAGAAATCAATTAAATCATGCCCAAAAAGAGCCCATCCAGCAGTGAGGGGGAATCCACCCTGCTCCTGGATATACTTTTGCACCTACCTGGGCACAGAGATTTCGCTTCTGTCTGTGCTCCTGCCCTCTGAAGATGCTGGCCACAGATGCTGGCGAAACGTCAGGAACCACAACTTCCAGAACACGGCCACACAGCCCGGAAGACCCACAACAGCCATACTTTTGCACTGTTTAATGGCTTTTATGATCAAGAAATTTGTCCTAATATTCAGCCTGAATTTCCTTTCTTTTAATTTTAACCAGTCTTGGTTTCAGAGAGGATGACTGGTCTGCTCTGAGAAACATTGTGAAAACAGAAATCTTTGTAAAATTTCTTGGGAGGGTCTCTGTACTGAAAGGTGGATTATAAATATCTGTACCAATTAGAAAAGAGTACATCCAAGTAGGTAAGTAATGCAGTAGAACGGTGTTTCTCAACCTTGGCTGTTTTAAGATGTGTGGACTTCAATTCCCAGAATTCTGGGAGCTGAAGTCGACATACTGTACCTTAAAACAGAGCTTTCCAAACTGTGTGTCGCGACACAAAAGTGTGTCGCCACACACAGTCTGGTGTGTCGCCATACAACCTGGAAGCACTGATCATCATCAGCGCTTCCGGGTTTTCCCGTGGCGACACACCAACGGCGGCGCGCAAAAAACGAAAGCGGCAGCAGCGCTTCCGGGTTTTTGCGCGCTGCCGCAACGGCAGCACTTCCGGGTTTTCCTGCAGCGACACACCAACGGCGGTTGGTGTGTCGCCGTGGGAAAACTTTGGAAAGCCCTGCCTTAAAACAACCAAGGTTGAAAACACTGCAGTAGAACATCTGGATTCATGATCTCCTTTGCTAGAAGTATTTAAACAAGGGCCTGATATGTACTGTACATGGATGGCACAGATCACCTGAAAATTTCAGGGCTGTAAGAATTCAGTGGGAAAAAATCAACTCTGCAAGAGGGCAATGACAAAACTGCTTCTGAATTCTTACCAAGGAAGCAGCAAGTCACCAGGAGTCAAGCTGGACTCAAGAGAGCTTTACATCAAGAGTCACCTATCAGGGATGACTTACCTCGGCTTTTCCCAACCAAGGTGTTACTCAGATGCAAAGACTTAACACCCAGAATTCTCTAGCCAGGATGGCCATGGCCGAGAAGCCTGAGAGTTGGAAGTCTACATATCTGGAGGATGCCCATGTTTGAGAACCATTACAGGTGTTTCCCTGAGCAGAAGGTGAACTAGATTTTCGCAGGTTCAAGGACCTCATTATTTGGCTAATGGGTTACTACAGGCTCTGATTATTTTATCTCAGTTTCATTGAGATTGATAGCTTTTAGGGTATTATTTGTTTTATATTATTTATGAGTATATGCGCACTCCGGAGCATCCTAGGGCGTTCCTTTAAATATGTATGGTTGTGTTTGATTTGTTTTAGTTCTAAATATTGGCTTTACTCGGTTGACAGTTGAGTTGTGAACTAATTTTATGGGGTAGAATTTTGTAATGGTTGTATTTTTCTTTTGATCTGTACCACGCCTTCGTGAAGGTGTGTAATGAAGACATGTTGTTGTTGTTATTAAAGTCCTTCAGTGTCTCCTTTAGATTCTGATCATGATCCTGTAGAGCAGCTTCGAATGTTGCTCAGTACATTTACGTATTTATTTATTTATTTACTTTTCAAATTTTGCCACTGCCCATCTCCCCCCTTGCTTCACATTGCCTGGCGTTACTTAAAAGCTCTCGTTCTCCAACATTTGGAGAACATCAGGATTTCAACCCTGCTTATAAGACTCACCATTTTCCTTAGGAGAAGGGGACAGCTACTCAAGGCTTCAGTAGTTCCGGTGGTCAAGGCAGCTGTCATGGGAATTGCTGAAATAAGAATAGATGTGGGAGTTGGGGCTCATATAGAATGATATTCCCACGTAATAAATGAACTCATTTTGTGATGGACTTTTTTGAAGGTGCGAGAGGGGAATGAGTTTGTGATTCGTACAAATTGATTGAAAGTGTATATATACAAGCCCACACACATGCTTGCCTGGTATGCGCGCGCACACACACACACACACACACACACAAATGCAAGATCAGCATGGAAGTGTGCTCAGCTGAACAACCCCCTTGGAACCAGATCATTACACCTGCAGTAAAGATTGGAGGATTACATGGATAGCTGCTGGGTGAACTGAGTTGATTTGGTGAGTCAAACGCTGGAGAACTTGCAACTTTGAGGTCAAAATTGAGCAAGCTCTTGTTCTACCGCCTTGCAGCTGGTGCCAGCTGCAGAGGCAACATCGTCATGCCCATGCTAGCTGTTGGCTTGTCCTGGGAATGTAAAAAGTGCCTAGGCTTTCCTCTGACTCTTACAGGAAACCTCTCTTGCTTGATTCATACCTTCTAAGGCCTCTACCTTCTGCAGTTATACAAAGTAGATTTGCAGGTATCCCATGTCCAGGATGGGTGTGCCCTTGTTTCTTACGTTCCATCAAGTCAGTGGTACAGGTGTTATTGTGTTGTTACTTCAATAAGGAAGCATCAGTAACATAGTTTAAGCAACTTCCCAGGCAGATCAAGAGTCAGTTCAGGTCACTCTTCTTTTATCTGATTCAAATCCAGACGCTACCTCCAAGATGGTGAAATTGTTTTCTGAGACTGTGCTTACTAGGAAATAGATGGTATCACGGGTTATATAAAGGTTGGTCCTTAGATTCAAATCCAGTTCTACTACTAAATCTTAAATTTTATCGTTTCTTTCATGTATTTTGCTGTTTATTGTTTTGGTAATGTTTTCTGCTTATATCCCTGGTCTTGGGCTATAATATCTAACTTTCCAAGTCTTAACTCCCTTCCATCACAAATCTCCTTGGAGATTTTAGGTGACAGAGAGTTTTCAAAGAAGTCTCTATGAGATAAAAATGGTGTAGTGATTTACAGCTGTGGCAATACAGATGTTGTTTCTGCTGCCATGCCCCAGCCTGGTATCTTTCAGATATAATGTGGTTGCAGCTCTTTGGCCATGCTGACACATCTGGAGGACACCAACTTCATTGTCTCAGGTTCTGTAAAAACCCGGCAGAGCTGAGCTTCGTTATTCTGTTTTCAGATTAATCAAATTAATCCCTTGGGTGAGTTTAACATTCAGAATTCATTTTAACTGCTCTACTGGTGGGAGGCCACCAGCAGAGTGAATGGGAGCTTTCTGGATTTAACTGCTTAACGCCAGCAGCTGTTTTGGATGCAAAATATGGGTAATTTTTTTCTCAAGATGATTCTGACACACTAAAACACAACACGTTGGTTGAAGTCCACACATCTGCCTTCGTGGAGCCATGATATATAAGAATGGAAATGCCAGTTCTGCTTTGAGCTTGCAGCAGAGTTCAAGTGGAGACTATATGAATTACTGTACAGGAATCATGCCAAATCATAATGAAAGTGAAGGTCTGCTTTTGGGGGGCAGGACGTGGGAAATGAGTAATCAGAAGCTTTCCTTTCTGGTAGAATGCACAGGTTTTTGTTACAAGGTGTGAGAACTACTAGCACTGTTGTTAATTCTGGGCATAGTTTTGTGGCTCTCCCAAAACAACTCATCAGAAGGAGTTTTGCATTTCAGAACTACTGGTTACAAAAGGAAAAACAACTTAAAATTCATGGTGTTCTATTAGAAGGTACCATGACATAGTCAGTAATAGTTATGGTGCAAGGGGAATGATTCTTATGGGTTGGGGTATTGATCACTGGATCTGAAAGGAGAGACACTCACAGATCATGTGAAGAAAGAAGTGCCCGCCAAGTATCCATGCTGGGAACAAGACCTTTCTTCTCCATCTTCCTCCTGGGTGGTATGGGAATGGGATCTCTCAGACATGTCAGTATTAAGTTCAGCATCTCATTCTGAGCAGACGTTTCCTTTAATCCAGGAGTCATGTGCGAATCTGCTCACATACGTGCAACATGTGTATAGTTCTTAAGAGTCTGCATTTTTTTACAAAAGGGGCAGCTGATAGATTAGCTAGGCCTTTCTCATGTCTCCTGTTGGAGGTGGGCTTGAAGGAACATGGAATGAGATGTAAGTATGGCTGCTTCTGTCTGGTGATACCGTCTTTTTGGAAAGTTTGAGACTGTGAGGGGAAAAAAGAAGATGGAAACCCTGGGTGGATGGGAAGGAATTACAGAGGGTGCGGTCACTGAGAAACTCAGAAACATCTGATCTGAGATGGCTGGACTTCTGCACAGATAATGGCAGGTCCACCCCACATGTTCCTAATTTATAGATGTAATCAGGCATAAATAAAAACATGATGTCATAGAAAATAAAAGAGTACAACCTTTCAAACTCATTGAGATTTCTCTCTTTTCCCTGTCAATGAATTGTCTTTACACCTAATATTCAGTAGGTGTAATATAGGGTAGGTTCCCCCAACATGGTGTCCTCCAGATGTGCTGGTTTGCAATTAGCAGTGTGCAGAATGTTTCAGATTCAAAACCTTTTGAGTTGTAAATGTGTTGCTTTAAATTAAAGACAACTGGAAATATTTCAGTTCCTCTAGAGGTGTCCCAGGCCTGAAACAGCCTTGTTCTGAGCTCGAAACAGGGTTCTTTCAAGCTTGGAACTCTTCCAGAATCAACCAGTCAGCACTGGAATGCTCCTAGTAAAGTCAAATGGTTTCAAATTCAAAGCATTTTGCACAATCCATAATGGCAACTACCATCAAGTTCTTAATGGCTAGGTGATGGGGGCTGTAGTGCAGCACATCTTTGTTTGTTGTTGTTTATTCGTTCAGTCGCTTCCGACTCTTCGTGACTTCATGGACCAGCCCACGCCAGAGCGTCCTGTTGGCCGTCGCCATCCCCAGCTCCCCCATGGTTGAGTCCGTCACCTCCAGAATACCATCCATCCATCTTGCCCTTGGTCGGCCCCTCTTCCTTTTGCCTTCCACTTTCCCTAGCATCAGCTGCTTCTCCAGGGTACCCTGTCTTCTCATTATGTGGCCAGAGTACTTCAGTTTTGCCTTTAATATCAGTCCCTCAAGTGAGCAGTCTGGCTTTATTTCCTGGAGGATGGACTGGTTGCACATCTTTGTAAAAAGAGAATATTAAGCAGCCTGTATTGTTGGCTGTTGGACCAGGAGCACGTAACTCAAAAGGAAGGTCTGTACCAAAGATGGAAACATCTAAGTAGCATTCAGTACAGGAACTTCTCCAAAGTGGGGAATCATCTTTGAAGATGTATTTGCTCCTCCTGGGCACTGGCATTTATCTTTCTGTCTCTTGGACAAAGGTGTGTGCTCCTGGGTGAAAGCTGTTGGCTTTAACTCATGCAGGGCTAGAGAGCCGGCAGCTTTCCTTTTTGTCTTTACTCTTCCATATCCCATCAGGGTGCACGTAAATCACAGGAAACTCCCACCATTACGTCAAGACATTTTCTGGCTTTCTGTAAGCTTGTCGGATTAGCAGCCTGTTGACAATATCTCACCGGTCCATTGGCCATCATCCCAGCCCTTCTGTTTGGAGCGTATCTCTGGGATTATATGTATGACGTAAGTAAGGATGTTGTAATGCATAGAATTCCGGCTTCCAGCTGCAAAGATTTGCATTTTAAAAGCCCATTCAGTCACAGTTAGTCCAAGAAAAGTTGGGAGAATAACCCAAGCCTTTGAAAATGGCTTTCTGCTCCTTAAGACTTTGAATGAAGAAGCCACTTTCCACAGTCTTTGAATGAGTTTTCATAGTTCTAATGATGTGACCGGAACAATTAAGTGGAACTCTAAAATTCCTCCTTCCGGTATTTTATACTACGTCTTTGAACGCAACCGTACTGTAGGTTCTGCCAGCTTCTGCCTCTGTTTCACCTGCATTTTAACGTAAATGAGGGGGGAACATCCAATTTTGATGTTATGGCTCTGGCTACTCTAGGGGGCGTGGTGGCTCAGCGGGTAAGACACCAGGCTTGTAGATCGGAAGATCGCAAGTTCGGAGGTTCGAATCACTAGTCCCGCTTGACGGAGTGAGCTCCCGCACTAGCTCCAGCTCTTGCCAACCTAGCAATTCGAAAGCATGCAAATGCAAGTAGATTAATAGGTACCACTTCGGTGGGTAGGTAACAGCGTTCCACACGTGTCATGCTGGCCACATGACTGTGGAAGCGTCTTCGGACAACGCTGGCTCTTCGGCTAACAAACGGAGATGAGCACCGGCCCCTAGAGTCGGACACGACTGCACAACTGCGCGGGGGGAACCTTTACCTTTTTACTCTAGAAGACACAACAGTCGGTTTTCTAGAACGTCATATTGTGGGATTTAGATTTAGGAATGGATAAACAAGCTTTTAGGACACACGGCATCTTCACTACTCCAAAATACAGATCCAGAGTAAGAGAGAAAGCAGGCAAGCTTGCAATTCGGGGCATAAATCTTGAAGAGTATAGGGACATAATCCTTGCTCTGGGCCTGAGTTATGTGCACTCGGACCCGGGCTCTGACTCTAACTGTGAATGCAGCCTTTTTCCCTGGCTGTTGCTCTGCATTGCTGAAGGTGATAAAAGCTTTTTCACTGTATTGTTTTATCTTTTTAAACAATTGTTTTGGTTTCTGCCCAAGAGGAAACCTTTAAATTCCTAGGAGAGACCCTGGGCATTTTTGCTATCTATCTATCTATCTATCTATCTATCTATCTATCTATCTATCTATCTATCATCCATCTATCTATCTATCTATCTATCTATCTATCTATCAATCATCTAATTTCACCATGGCCCATCTCGCCCAAAAGAGGGACTCTGGGCAGTTTACAATAAAGCTGAAAGGTTAAAATACAATAAAAAACAAGATATGTTACATAAATATGAAATATAAAATAGCGTCCAAGATGGCAAATTCAAATTCATAAATACATGGGGACCACTTTAAGGTGCTAGCCACCCCCAGGATTGACTACTCCCCTTCCCGCCCCAAGCAAGATGGCAGAGCCAGGTCTTTAACTTTTTCTGGAAGGTCAGGAGAGAGGGCGCTTGCCTCACCTCTGGGGGAAGAGTGTTCCAAAGGGAGGGGGCTATGGCAGAAAAGGCCCGCTTCCTGGACCCCGCCAATTGACATTCTTTCATGGACGGGGTCCGTAACATGCCCTCTCTGCGTGACCGGGTGGGACGGGTCGATGTAATTGGGGTGAGACGGTCCCTCAGGTAACCTGGACCCATGCCATGTAGGGTTTAAAGGTGATAACCAACACCTTGAATTGGACCTGGAAGCAAACCAGCACCCAATGCAGCTCTTGCAGCAAAGGTGTTACATGTGCCGATTTTGGGGCACCGAAGATTGCCCGCGCAGCCGCATTCTGGACCAGTTGTAGCTTCCGGATACTCTTCAAGGGTAGCCCCATGTAGAGCACGTTGCAGTAGTCTATATGGGAGATGACTAGGGCATGAGTGACTGACCAGAGGGCCTCTCAATCCAGGGAAGGGCGTAAGTGGCGCACAACACAAAGTTGAGCAAAGGCCCTTCTGGCCACAACTGCCACCTGCTCTTATGTATGTCTCTCTTTCCTGAAGGCTCTGAATAGTTAACAGCCAGAAACATCATTAAAAAAAAGCATCAATAAAAGTAAAAAAAACCACCGGAAAAAAATAATAAAAACCTCAACAGCATCAAAAAGGATTTGTTTAAAAAGTTCTATGTCTACCAGTGAATCCCATCATTCAGAGGGTGCCTTCCTCGGCTAGAAGAAAAGTGAGATCTTAACTGCTGTCCAGGAGGGAAAGGGTATACTGGATCTGTGTAGGGAGGGAATTCCAAAGCATGGGGGTGACAATAAAAAATGTCCATTTCCTAGATTCCATCACATGGCATTCTTGGATAAACAGAACCTGGAATGAGTTGGATCCATATGGATGGGTAGATAAATAAAGGAGAAGGTGGTCCCTCAGATAACCCAAGTCTGGAGCAGGTAGGACTTTATGATGACAAGCAGCAGCTGACTCACACCTGGAAGCCAACTAGCAGCCAATCCAGTGGAGTCCTCCAAGTGTAATGGGCAATGCCTAACCCTGCATTTTGCACCAGCTGTAGCTTCTGAATGCTCTTCCAGGGCAGCCCCATGTAGAGCACATTTAGTAGTCCAAACAGGATTAATGTATGTTGGCAGGAACATAAGACTAATTCCAGATGTATTTCTGGAGTTTGTGTCTTGATAAACATTGAAGGGAGCCATGGTTACAAAGTTTTATCAATGCCCAAGTAGACAAAGATGTTTGATTAGCCTCAGTAAACTTGAAGAATATTGCTTTGGGCCACTGAGCTCAACTTTACACACGTGTAAAGTTGCCAGGGATAAGTAACCTTGTGGTTCCTTCATCATGTCACAAAACACATTGCAAACGTAGTGTGAAATGTTACTGATCCAATTTCATCTTGTCTCAGGCAAAAGATATCCCAAACAATGTATTGCCAACTCAAGGTTGTTCCGTGTTTGTCCTAGCATATAAAGTTTCACTGTGCTTGATCAAGTACTGGGCAGGGGGGTGGAGGAATTAAAAGCACCTGAATTGATAATTTAAAAGGAGGACGTGAAGGTTGGATGATTTCTGCCCCTGTAATTCTGTGGATTATTCAGAAATAATTTGCAGTAATGCTGGTATGAGTTGGAGTACATTTCTCATGAGCTTTAATGCTTCCAATTTGGATCTGGTCAAAACGGAACAGAACGACTTTTAAAGGGAGGAGGGATGGAACCTATCAACAGATAGGGTATATATGCTTCCTTCAGAAATACTTGCTTAGCATCATGTCTATGAAGGTTCTCAGTCATCCAGGTGGAATTGTCTGTAGCTTGAATCATGTCAACTGGATTTCTATTTTCTCAGTGGAAATGTTTCGCTCCTTATCCAAGGAGCTTCTTCAGTCTGAGCAAAGTTGGTAAGGGAATCCTAAATATGTTTCTAGGTAGCTGTGTGACCTTACACCTGGGGCTAGGTCATGGTTATATTGAGATGTTATTTTTAAGTCCTTTTATCATTTAAAGGAGGATCGTTAAGATCACCATGCTGCTGTTGAGCTTGTGAAATGGTCTTAATCTTCCTAGGCACAGAAGACAATGCGGGGAGGAAGATGGGGGAGAGGTTGTGCCTGAGGCCCCCACCTCTATTCAAGGAAGGATTTTCCAAGTTGGCATAAATGGATTCCTTGACCCCTCTCTCAAACCACCTATCTTCTCTGTCTAAAATGTGAACATTAATGTCCTCAAATGAGTGTCCTTTTTCCTTTAGATGAAGATAAACTGCTGACTCTGGTCCTGTGGTGTTACTTCTCCTGTGTTGGGCCATCCTCCTGTACAAAAGTTGTTTGGTTTCTCCAATGTAGAGTTCAGAGCACTCCTCACTGCACTGGATTGCATAAACTACATTGCTTTTCTTGTGTTTTAGAGTTTGATCTTTGGGGTGTACAAGCCTCTGTCTCAGTGTGTTGGTGGGTTTGAAATATACAGGTATGTGGTGTTTGCCAAATATCCGTTTTATCTTTTCAGACACGCCAGCCATGTAGGGAATGACCAGGTTCTTTCGTTTACTCTGAGTCTCAGCCCTATCTGTCGCTGTTTTAGGTCTGGTAGATTTAGATTTGGTGAAGGCCCAATTTGGATATCCACAGGCCTTCAGGGCTGTTCTCAGGTGCTGATTTTCATTCTTTTTGGAATCCATGGAGGTGGGAATGGTTTCTGCTCTGTGTGACAATGTCCTGATGACTCCTAGTTTGTGCTGTAGTGGATGGTGGGAGTCAAACATCAGATATTGATCTGTGTGTGTGGGTTTCCTGTAGATCCCTATTTCTAGCTTGCCACCGGTCCCAATGAGGACTTCACAGTCTAGGAATGCCAGTCTGTTGTCCTTGGTGTCTTCTCTGGTGAAGCTAATGTTGGCATCTATAGTGTTTATATGGTCCGTGAAGGCCTGTACTTCCTGGGCCTTGATTTTGACCCAGGTGTCATCCACATACCTAAACCAGTGGGTGGGCACCGTTCCCTGGAATGTGTTGAGTGCTTTCTTCTCCACTTCTTCCATGTATAAATTGGCCACAATGGGTGACACAGGAGAATTATTATTTTTTTGCTTAGCATCAGTTATGCTACAGATCATTGATGCTAAGTTCCTAGTCAACACTGATTAAAAAAGAAGGGATACAATGACAGTAACTTGTGGAGATATGGATTAGGAAGATAACAGTTTCTTTCTCCCTGTTTTCCTGCTATGTTCACCATTCTTCTCCAATCAGGCACACACTTGATGTGTTGGCAGGCAGTCACGGAAAGCGTGATCCTGACTTATCTGGAGGGCATCAGGTTGAGTAAGGTTGTGTAACCTCTGTGGTGTGTCACAAAGGGCAACAACTTTGATTCTCCTCAAACTGCTGTGTCCCTTAGTTGCTACCAGGCAACTTGCAAACAAATCTACATAAAGGATCCCACATCAGTGAACATACAAACATGGCTTGCGTTTAGCTGGCTGTCAGGTTTCGGGTAGAGCTGTCACGAAGCTGTTTAGAGACACCATTTAAACCTAGGTCTATCTGTGAAAAAAACGTGTTTTAGATTTGCCTGACTGAAGCATCTTAAAAGTACTTGCAATAAATAAATAAAATATTCTTTGTTTCTGAGCTGCAACCCCAACTGTGTTTACAGTAGATGTATTTTAAGAAATTCTTTCTTTCTAGAAGTGGACTGTAATCCATCACCTTATGCAAGGATAAATTGGTTCATCAGTAAGATGCCACAGTGCCCTTTACAGCGTGTGTGTTGCAAAACAAGTGACTGACCTTGAAAATACCCAGTTCTCTTACCAGTGGCAAGGGTTTATTTTCAGGTTTATTACTGGGGATGCATGTCGTTTTAAGAAAAAAGCATCAATTGATGAAATTGGGCAGCGGCTTGCATATTTGCAAGACTCATTCCCTCTAGGACTCCCTCAGTTGCATCGGCTATTGGAAGACACCCCCTCTTGACAATTGCTTGGACCTGATATCCAATAGAGAAGCGCACACTACACCAGTGTTTCTCAACCTTGGCAACTTTAAGATGGGTGGACTTCAACTCCCAGAATTCCCCAGCCAGCAAGGGAATCCTGGGAGTTGGGAGTCCACCCATCTTAAAGTTGCCAAGGTTGAGAAACACTGCTCTACACTGAAGTTTGACTCTACACCAGAGCTTTCCAAACTGTGTCGGGACACGTTAGTGTGTCGGCTGCAGTGTCTGGGTGTGTCACGGCTGCTGCTGCCTCCGAGCCCTGCCAGGATTCCACGCAGGTCCTAGTGCCTGCCTTGTGCCCTGCTGCCTCCAAACCTGCTGTGATTCCGCGCAGGTACTAGTGCCTGCCTTGTGCCTTGTGCTTCCAAACCTGCCCTGCCAGGATTCCGCGCAGGTCCTAGTGCCTGCCTTGTGCCTTGCTGCCTCCAAACCTGCCCTGCCAGGATTCCACACAGGTCCTAGTGCCTGCGTTGTGCCTTGCTGCCTCCAAACCTGCCCTGCCAGGATTCCACGCAGGTCCTAGTGCCTGCTTCGTGCCTTGCTGCCTCCAAACCTGCCCTGCCAGGATTCCACGCAGGTCCTAGTGCCTGCTTCGTGCCTTGCTGCCTCCAAACATGCCCTGCCAGGATTCCGCGCAGGTCCTAGTGCCTGCCTTGTGCCTTGCTGCCTCCAAACATGCCCTGCCAGGATTCCGCGCAGGTCCTAGTGTCTGCCTGGTGCCTTGCTGCCTCCAAACCTGCTGTGATTCTGCACAGGTCCTAGTGCCTGCCTTGTGCCTTGCTGCCTCCAAACCTGCTGTGATTCCACGCAGGTCCTAGTGCCTGCCTTGTGCCGTGCTGCCTCCAAACCTGCTGTGATTCTGCACAGGTCCTAGTGCCTGCCTTGTGCCTTGCTGCCTCCAAACCTGCTGTGATTCCGCGCAGGTCCTAGTGCCTGCCTTGTGCCTTGTGCTTCCAAACCTGCCCTGCCAGGATTCCGCACAGGTCCTAGTGCCTGCTTCGTGCCTTGCTGCCTCCAAACATGCCCTGCCAGGATTCCGCGCAGGTCCTAGTGCCTGCCTTGTGCCTTGCTGCCTCCAAACATGCCCTGCCAGGATTCCACGCAGGTCCTAGTGCCTGCCTGGTGCCTTGCTGCCTCCAAACCTGCTGTGATTCTGCACAGGTCCTAGTGCCTGCCTTGTGCCTTGCTGCCTCCAAACCTGCTGTGATTCTGCACAGGTCCTAGTGCCTGCCTTGTGCCTTGCTGCCTCCAAACCTGCTGTGATTCTGCACAGGTCCTAGTGCCTGCCTTGTGCCTTGCTGCCTCCAAACCTGCTGTGATTCTGCACAGGTCCTAGTGCCTGCCTTGTGCCTTGCTGCCTCCAAACCTGCTGTGATTCCGCGCAGGTCCTAGTGCCTGCCTTGTGCCTTGCTGCCTCCAAACCTGCTGTGATTCCGCGCAGGTCCTAGTACCTGCCTTGTGCCTTGCTGCCTCCAAACCTGCTGTGATTCCACGCAGGTCCTAGTGCCTGCCTTGTGCCCTGCTGTAAGAGTGTGTCACAAAATGATGCATGTCTAAAAAGTGTGTCACCAACATGAAAAGTTTGGAAAGCTCTGCTCTACACATATTTAGGAATGTCTGTAATCACGTGCTCTTGCTTCATCAAGTGTCTATAGGAGTGCCTTAATTATTGCTGTAGCTACTGTCTTCATTTTGTTGTAATTACAGGTTCTGTGATTGAATTTGAGTGTGCTACGAATTGAATAAGATGCATATTAAACCTGTACCATAGTGCTAGGAAATTCTTTCATTGTGACAAGGGAGGCTGAGCTTGGACTAGGAATTGCTGGATGGGTGGAATTAATACATGTGCTCCCTATGCACATGTATTACACCCTCTCTCTCCCCAAAGGCTCCCTTTTAATGGAGACCAATTATTGTGGGTGGACGTTAGGGCGTGTTTTCTCAGTTAGGTGTCCAGAAAGCTAGTCAGGGAAGGCAGGGTAGGCGGGGTGGGCTAATAGGTTGACCTGGGAGAAAAAATACACATTCTACGTTCCCTGCTAGCTTTGATTCTTCAGACCAAGAACAAAGATCCCACTTTGCTATCAAGTTTTATCATGAAGAAATAGTTAACTTCTCTGGACCTATTTAAGCCTTGGGAACTGTGAGAAGAAGACACAGAAGGGACCATTTTAAAGGCTTTTGGCAACCAATACGGAGTTGTTGTGTTGTTCTGAGGTCTAGCAGCTGGAGTCTGTGTGAACCAGTGGTGGTATTAAGGTTGGATATACCCAGCATTCATTCATTCATTCATTCATTCATTCATTCATTCATTCATTCATTCCTAATTCAGATTTTGCCACCACCCATCTCCCCCAGAAAAGGGGAACTCTGGGCGGTTTACAATAAGAACCGTATTAAAACGATAGGTATAAAAACATCTAAAATATAAATATACAGTTTACCAATATAAATATAAAATAAGTATAAAATCCAAGTGGCCATAGAAGATCTAATTCAGTGAGGAGAGCTCTAAGGCACCCGCCACCTCCAAGAACAACTACTCCCCACCCCAAGCGAGACAGCAGAGCCAAGTCTTCAGGCTCTTCCGGAAGTCCAGGAGTGAGGGGGCCTGTCTCACCTCTGAGGGCAGAATGTTCCAGAGGGCGGGGGCCACTGCAGAGAAAGCCCTGGACCCCGCCAGATGAAATTCTTTTACAGATGGGGTCCGTAACATGCCCTCTCTGCATGACCGGGTGGGACTGGTCGATGTCATGGGGATGAGACGGTCCCTCAGGTAATTAAGAAACTAAGGTCCCTCCGAGCAATTAGGAATTTCAATTTCAGCCTCAAGCACTGTCCACACACTCCCCAATTCGTTGTTTTTTCTACCAACTTTCTCTGTTGCAGCTTTCTAATTCGGAGGCAAAGTATTCTGTTAATGCTATTAAACTCTTGGAAGCTGAAAATTGAGTCCAGTTACAGTTATTTCCCTCCAGCAAAGGAGATCGTTACCTTGTCGTGGTGCTGGAGCTTGAGCACCTCAATGAAACCATGAGCTAAACCGTGAAGGGACACCCAAGACGGGAAGGTCGTGGCAGAGAGGTCAGACTAAATACGATCCCTGGGGAAGGTAATGGCAACCCACCCCAGTATTCTTGCCATGAAAACTAAATGGATCAGTACAACCAAAGATATGTCGGTATACCATCGGAAGATGGGACTCCCAGGTCAGAAGATGGTCAAAATGCTACTGGGGAGGAACAGAGGATATGTTCAACTAGCCCCAGACGTGATGACGCAGCTAGCTCAAAGCCGAAAGGACGGCTAGCGGCCGACGGTGCTGGTGGTGAACGACGAATCCGATGTTCTAAAGATCAACACACCATAGGAACCTGGAATGTAAGATCTATGAGCCAGGGCAAATTGGATGTGGTTATTGGTGAGATGTCAAGATTAAATATAGACATTTTAGGTGTCAGTGAACTGAAATGGACTGGGATGGGCCACTTCACATCAGATGACCACCAGATCTACTACTGTGGACAAGAGGACCACAGAAGAAATGGAGTAGCCTTCATAATTAATAATAAAGTGGCTAAAGCAGTGCTTGGATACAATCCAAAAAACGATAGAATGATCTCAATTCGAATTCAGGGTAAGCCATTTAACATCACAGTGATCCAAATATACGCCCCAACCACAGATGCTGAAGAAGCAGAAGTAGATCAGTTCTATGAGGATCTGCAGCACCTACTAGATAATACACCAAAAAGAGATGTTATTTTCATTACAGGAGACTGGAATGCTAAGGTGGGTAGTCAGACGACACCTGGAATTACAGGCAAGCATGGTTTGGGAGAACAAAATGAAGCAGGACACAGGCTGATAGAATTTTGCCAAGACAACTCACTGTGCATAACAAACACTCTCTTCCAACAACCTAAAAGACGACTTTATACATGGACTTCACCAGATGGTCGACACCGAAATCAGATTGACTACATCCTTTGCAGCCAAAGGTGGCGGACATCTATACAGTCGGTAAAAACAAGACCTGGAGCTGACTGTAGTTCAGATCACGAACTTCTTATTGCAAAATTTAGAATCAGACTAAAGAGAATAGGGAAGACCCACAGATCAGTTAGATATGAGCTCACTAATATTCCTAAGGAATATGCAGTGGAGGTGAAGAATAGATTTAAGGGACTAGATTTAGTAGATAGGGTCCCAGAAGAACTATGGACAGAAGTTCGCAACATTGTTCAGGAGGCGGCAACAAAAAACGTCCCAAAGAAAAAGAAAACCAAGAAGGCAAGATGGCTGTCTGCTGAAACACTGGAAGTAGCCCAAGAAAGAAGGAAAGCAAAAGGAAACAGTGATAGGGGGAGATATTCCCAGTTAAATGCAGAATTCCAGAGATTAGCCAGAAGAGATAAGGAATTATTTTTAAACAAGCAATGTGCGGAAGTGGAAGAAGACAATAGAATAGGAAGGACAAGAGACCTCTTCCAGAAAATTAGAAACATCGGAGGTAAATTCCAGGCAAAAATGGGTATGATCAAAAACAAAGATGGTAAGGACCTAACAGAAGCAGAAGAGATCAAGAAAAGGTGGCAAGAATATACGGAAGATCTGTATAGGAAGGATAATAATATTGGAGATAGCTTTGACGGTGTGGTCAGTGAGTTAGAGCCAGACATCCTGAAGAGTGAGGTTGAATGGGCCTTAAGAAGCATTGCTAATAACAAGGCAGCAGGAGACGATGGTATCCCAGCTGAACTGTTTAAAATCTTGCAAGATGATGCTGTCAAGGTGATGCATGCCATATGCCAGCAAATTTGGAAAACACAAGAATGGCCATCAGATTGGAAAAAATCAACTTATATCCCCATACCAAAAAAGGGAAGCACTAAAGAATGTTCAAACTATCGAACAGTGGCACTTATTTCACATGCCAGTAAGGTAATGCTCAAGATCTTGCAAGGTAGACTCCAGCAATTCATGGAGCGAGAATTGCCAGATGTACAAGCTGGGTTTAGAAAAGGCAGAGGAACTAGAGACCAAATTGCCAATATCCGCTGGATAATGGAGAAAGCCAGGGAATTTCAGAAAAACATCTATTTCTGTTTTATTGACTATTCTAAAGCCTTTGACTGTGTGGATCATAACAAATTGTGGCAAGTTCTTGGTGGTATGGGGATACCAAGTCATCTTGTCTGCCTCCTGAGGAATCTGTATAACGACCAAGTAGCAACGGTAAGAACAGAGCACGGAACAACGGACTGGTTTAAGATTGGGAAAGGAGTACGGCAGGGTTGTATACTCTCACCCTACCTATTCAACCTGTACGCAGAACACATCATGCGACATGCTGGGCTTGAGGAATCCAAGGCTGGAGTTAAAATCGCTGGAAGAAACATTAACAATCTCAGATATGCAGATGATACCACTTTGATGGCTGAAAGCGAGGAGGAGTTGAGGAGCCTTATGATGAAGGTGAAAGAAGAAAGTGCAAAAGCTGGGTTGCAGTTAAACCTCAAAAAAACCAAGATTATGGCAACGAGCTTGATTGATGACTGGCAAATAGAGGGAGAAAAAGTGGAGGCAGTGACAGACTTTGTATTTCTAGGCGCAAAGATTACTGCAGACGCTGACTGCAGCCAGGAAATCAGAAGACGTCTACTTCTTGGGAGGAGAGCAATGGCAAATCTTGATAAAATAGTTAAGAGCAGAGACATCACACTGACAACAAAGGTCCGCATAGTTAAAGCAATGGTATTCCCTGTAGTAACCTATGGCTGCGAGAGCTGGACCATAAGGAAGGCTGAGCAAAGGAAGATAGATGCTTTTGAACTGTGGTGTTGGAGGAAAATTCTGAGAGTGCCTTGGACTGCAAGAAGATCAAACCAGTCCATACTCCAGGAAATCAAGCCAGACTGCTCACTTGAGGGAATGATATTAAAAGCAAAACTGAAGTACTTTGGCCACATAATGAGAAGACAGGATACCCTGGAGAAGAAGCTGATGCTAGGGAAAGTGGAAGGCAAAAGGAAGAGGGGCCGACCAAGGGCAAGATGGATGGATGGTATTCTGGAGGTGACGGACTCAACCATTGGGGAGCTGAGGATGGTGATGGCCGACAGAGGGCTCTGGCGTGGACTGGTCCATGAAGTCACGAAGAGTCGGAAACGACTGAACGAATAAACAACAAACAGTTATTTCCAGGGAAGATTGTTTGGACTGCCTAACTTCAGAATTAGAGCACAAGTTGCCCTAAATCAGAAGAACACAACTTCCCAGTGAAAGGCAGGCTCCTTAGAACCTTGAAAAACCATCTCAAACTTTTAAATACTGACATGGTAGATGTGAGGTTGATTTGCAAGCATGGAATGGTATGGTGAACATCATTGGTGTAAACTAGATCTAGCTATTAGTACGCAGGGAACAGTGATCTCAACTGTTTTAATTCTTTTAATTGCCTTTAAAATAAATGTAATCCAATTCCATTTTTGTCCCAGTTATGCTTGCTTGTTTATGTGAACCTCTTGCTTCCTACTCTCACAGGTTGTGGCCTCTCAACCCCCCCAAAGGTTACTCTGGTTTTAAGAATTGAAGGGTTTGGTATAACATTAACGTCTGCAATATATATTGTCCCAAAGTTCAGAGTTGGCGTTTCAAAAAGTGTTAATTCATGTCTGATTCTTATTTAATTCAGCTCATTGTACTATTCAGGGTTTCAGAACTGTATGGTAGGAAATAGAGAAGAACAAACCATTATGTGCTCAACACAGATTGTTCCGATCTCACAGGAAGGGTCCTGACCCCATTCCAGCCTTACTGGAAGGGTTCCAGGCGTGAAACGTCCTCTAAAGTCAGGAGAACCCATTTCATAATCAGAACATTTCAAAATCAAAATATTTTACCCACCTTTTGTAGAGAACAAGGAAATGTAGTCACATACTGGGACTGGTATTTGTAAGGATGATAAAGATGTATGGATACTGACAGCAGATAAGTGTAGTTCTTGGGGACCTCTACCTACCTTTTTCAAAGTTGGGGAAGTTGGGAAGAGCAGGTGGCAGTCGTGGCCAGGAGGGCCTTTGCACAGCTTCGGGTTGTGCGCCAGTTGCGCCCCTTCCTGGATCGAGAGGCCCTCCGAACAGTCAGTCATGCCCTTGTCATCTCCCATATAGATTATGTTGCAACGCGCTCTACATGGGGCTACCCTTGAAGAGTATCCAGAAGCTTCAGCTGGTCCAGAATGCGACCGCACGAGCAGTTACGGGTGCTATAAGATCAGCACATGTAACACCGCTTGTTCCGCGAGCTGCATTGGGTACCAGTTTGCTTCCGGGTCCAATTCAAGGTGTTGGTCATCACCTTTAAAGCCCTACATGGCATGGGGCCAGGGTACCTGAGGGACCGTCTCATCCCGACCACATCTACCCGCACTACCCGGTCATGCAGGGAGGGCATGCTTCGGACCCCATCAATAAAAGAATTCCATCTAGCGGGGTCCAGGAGGCGTGCCTTCTCTGCAATTCATTTTTATCATTTTTTCATTTTAAGTGGAATATCTTGCCCCCAGAGGTGAGGCGGGCGCCCTCGCTCCTGGCCTTCCGGAGGTCTTTAAAGACCTGGTTCTGCTGCCTTGCTTGGGACGAAGGAGATAATAGTTCCTCCTGGGGGTGGTTAGCTTAGTAATATCCTCCTTTTAAGATCTCTCCATCCTTTGGATTTTTTTTCTATTTATTATTATATTGTATTTTAAAATGTATAAGTTTTAATTTTAATATTATTATTGTAAACTGCCCAGAGTCTACTGCTGTAGAGATGGGTGGTGATAAATTTGAATAATAAATAAATTTGTGCCCCAGTAGATGTTATTAAACCACGGTAGTCCCAGTTAGCACAGCCAGTGGTAATGGATGCTGAAAGTTGTAGGTAAGTGATATCTATGGTCGTCAGATTCCCTTTTCTGATTCACAAGTGTCAAGAGGTTGTTGGTATTCCTACTAAATGAACCCCAACTAGGCACTGAAAAGAACCAGCAGAACATTATATGGTGTTTCCAGAGATTCTCACTCCAGCTTTCTTTCTAAGTCCTTTGAGTTGTAGATTGAAGAGTGAACTTTCTCTTGCGCAACTCTGTTTACACGTTTGACCATCAGCTCACAGGCCTGCCAAAGACATGGAAAGTAGTATAGGCATTTCCAAATTCTCTGGGCTGGAGAAGGCTAGTTTTCAGTAGTTTATAAAAAGCACTGTGCTTAGCCAGCAATCAAGAGGTCCTTTATTCTTTTCCCCATAGTAGCACTGTGACCCTTTGAGACAAGTCACACTGATCTTGCTAGAAATTGTGAAGGTGTGAGAGGCAACTGCAGAGGGGGATTTGCCCATGTAACTTGGCCAATGTTGAACCTGGCAATTGAGGTGGGTGGAGGAAGTGGGCCAGGGACTTCTCATGGTTTGCCCTGGCACAAGGGAGCTTGTCTGAAAAACAAGAACTTGGAACAAGGAGGATGTAAACAACTGCTTGGCATGTTGGGACACCACTTCATGTGTAGAGGGAGGGATAACATGAGAAGACAGAAGATGTAGGATCTGAAATGTCATGTCAGAGTTTAATAATGCTGAATTTACAAGAGCAGGTCATTTGCTGATACTAAATATCTCACTTGAATTTTGTGAGTTCCTTGGGTTCCCAAAATGGCTAAAAGCAATCTGTACCAAGGGGCAAGATGGAATAGGAGTTAGGCCGTGGAGTTGAACCCCCTGCTCTGTGTCAAATTAAAGCATCCCTGACAGGTGGCCATGTGACTTTTGCTTGAAGACTTCCAGGAAAGGGGAGTCCTTACCTTCCATGGTCATTGGGTCCACTGCTGAACTGTTGTTCAGAGGCTTTTCCTGAGATTCAGCCACAACGTGCCATCTTCTCACTTAAGACTATCTTGCACTCTGACTGAACAGGTCTTAATCTTCTGTGGGACTTCTTTTGAGGTACTGTGCTTGCCAGTTTGGTGTAGTGGTTAAGGTACCAGGCTAGAAACCAGGAGACCATGAGTTCTAGTCCTGCCTTAGGCACGAAGCCAGCTGCGTGACCCTGGGCCAGTCACTCTCTCTCAACCCCAGGAAGAAAGCAAGGGCACTTCCAAAATCTTTCCAAGAAAACTGCAGGGACTTGTCCAGGCAGTTGCTAGGAGTCAAAAGTGACTTGAAGGCACACACATACAAAAAACCTTGCAAAATACATTGATACCCCCTCTTCCCCCAGTTGTAATTTCTGAAGCTGATATGCTGATAAAGCCTGCAAGCATCATATAAATTCACAGCAAGTACATTAACCATGAAGGTTGTATCATTCTGAATGGAGTGTCATCCTGGATGGGGGAATTTTCTGTAACTGCACAGTTTTTATTTTGATAATGTGTCAGAACATCTCTTTGGGCCAACAGATCTTTAGTTGAATCCAAAGAGAGGCACCTTCTTCCTTAATTCTTGGTATACATTAATGAGTGGTATTTTGCTCAAGAGTCCAGTTGATGGATTTTAGACTCCTACTAAACCTGAAATTAACCTAAAGTCTTCCCTGAAGACTTTCCATAAAGGGAATTTGCAGGATTAGCCATTTGGATTCTGAGATGGAATATCCATGCACAGACTGACCTCCCCCCAACACACACACTCATATGCTCCCCAGCAGACTGATTTAACATCAGCTTCATTCCATTGTTTTCTTGTGTGTGTGACCCTATGAACTGAATGGGACCATCTCCAAACTTGGTCCCAGGAGGCTGCTTTTCTGCATTCCTTGAGGCATCTGAAAATAAAAGCAATCTTTTACCCCAAGGTAGAACTTGTGGATTCTTCCGCAGTTGCTTTCTATAATTATGGCAAGGAGGCTGGACACAACCTGTAAGGTTCATGCTGGTCTCAAGGCTGATGCACTGGAGTGGTTTTTACTTGTACAAGTTGCTATTCCATGTTGTTTCTGTTGCTCAGTGGCAAATGCATCCTGCATTTAAAGTTCCCATACTCACCTGTTGTGAAGATAAAGATACCTTCAAGTTGAGCTCAACTCCTAGTGCCCACTTGAGCACAACCATGTTGTAAGCTGTGTGTCCAGTAGGTGTTGGCAGCATACAGATTTATCGATGAGAGCCAGTTTGGTCAAGTGGTTAAAGTGCCAGAGTAAAAGATGGGAGACTATGAATTCTAATCCTGCCTTAGGCATGGAAGCCAGCTGGGTGACTTCGGATCATTTGTTCTCTCTCTCAGCTCTAGGAAGGAGGTACTGCTAAGCCACTTCCAAAAGCATTGCCAAGAGAAATGCAAGGTCTTGTCACTCCTGTAGTCAGCAGGAGTTAGGGTTGACTTGATGGACCATAACAGCAATAATAACAATATGGAAGTGGTTGGCCACTGCCTCCTTCCAAAATGTTTTTCCAACTTCCCAGTCTCACCTGCAACCCTGGCTTTCCACGATGGTCTCCCATCCAAAAAGCCTGAACCCATTCAGACCCTGGATGGGTGTAGCTTCTGAGTCCTGTTTTACTTCTGAACCAAGACAAGATCAGCCAAGTCCTTCCAGCTGAGACCCTTTTCCATGAGAGCTGCCTAAATGTTGACTTCCTCCTCAGAGATCTTCCTCCCTAAACTTCCCTTAAGAGTTCAGAGAAGCAACAGGTAGCAAGTTGGGCATTTTGGTGGTGGCATCCTTATTTTATGGGCCTTTAGTTTTCATTGATGACGCTTGTTCTAGTTTTCTGTAATTACATGGGTGGCTGTGAACTGTTAGAGTTTGGAGGATATGCAGGAGCCAAGATTTTGGCTCAGGTGGTCTAGAGGCCATGTTGGCTGGGAACTCTGGGCTACCTTCTGGAGACCTCTCCGTCCAGTCAAACTAACATGGGCATCTCTCTAGCTAGTGACTGTTCCATGGTTTCTATCAGCGCCCTCCTCTCTTCTGATTTATTGTGATCTCAAATCTCCTCCATTCAGCAATCTCTGTTCAGTGGAAAACAAACCAGCCAGTTCCCCTGCCTTCCAGCTGCCGCCACCCCCTCCCCCCTCCACTCCACTACACACACACACACACACACACACACACACACACACACACACGGCTTGTTGCTCGCTTCAGGCCTTGGCCTCCTGCCATGCAAGCCGGAGAGTCCAATGCCTTGCAAAGCTGCCAGTTTAAAAAATTATATTACGATTCCCCCTAGAGTTGGTCTCTCTTCTCTCTCTCTCAATCTCTCTCTCTCCCCCCCCCCCGCCCCAAACTGGCATTTGAGATTTCTAATTGAAGGCAGACATAGCAGTTTGGAACGGGACAGGGGTGTGTTGCTTCACCGAGGACGTTTCTCCCCTCTTTGCATCAGGAAGCAAAGCCGTGGGGTCCCAGGTGAGTCCGCAAGCCGCCTTCACAGTTTCTGTGAAAGAGCGGGTGAATATTTATTTTGCATCTGCCTCCTTCTCCTTGGCTGTGCCTGTCTCCCGTCCTCCCCCTTCTTGGAGTTCCCGAAGATTGCCTGGCCTGAAGATTGCCTGGCCTTGCGCAGAACTTTCAGGGCAGGAGAAGGGAAATTTGAGGACTTCCAGCTGTTGGCTAAGGAGGGAGGAATGGCGGTTAGAGGGGATACCCTTGCATATGATGCTGCTGCTTGGGCTTCCTCCCTCCCCTTGCAGCTGGGGTGGGCTGTGGAGAGCATTTGGCGGCGGGGGGGGGGGTTATCTTGGGAAGCCAAGCTGTTGGGGAAAGGAAGGGAAAGACCTTGCATTCCTTAATTCCAGACAGAAACTTGGAGTCTCTGTGTGTCTGGCCAGATTAATCTTAATTCTTACAAGATGGACTAATCAAAAGGATGCTCTGTCCCTAGATTATGGAGAACTGCGTTCCAAATTGCCCCAGTTTGAAGCAGTTACCCAGATGCTCCCGTATGTGTGACACACGGAGGTTCTGCATGCAGATCTGAGGCAAAAAAGTGTGGTCTTTGCTGAGTAGGAGCCTAGGCAGCAAAGCAGGTCTTGGCAGATGCGACGCAATCACCGTAAAAGACGTCGCTGCTTTGTGAGGTCTGGACTTTCTGCATTTCTGCTGAAGGTTGGGCTTAATTTACCTGACACAGAACTAGAGACTGACCCAACCGCTGTAGGTCTTTAAGAAGAGCGTGATAGGCTTTCTCCTCCTGGGGTGTTCAGCTTCTGAATTTTTTATTTCTATTTTAAAAATAAAATTATCCTGTCCTTTGAGCGTGTTTCTGTTTCCCACCGTTAGCAAACCACTGTGAAAACCAGGAGAGAATTAAAAGCATTAAAGAAGTGCAAGATGAAAAGGTGAAATGGCCCCAGATACCACCAGCTCAGCCTTCCCACCCAGGCACCCTCCTGAAGTCTGGAATTTAGCTCCTGGAATTCCACAACCAACAACCATTGCTGAGAAATCTGGGAATTGAACTCCACACTTGGGACAGTGCCCAGACTGGCTGTATAGAGCTTTGTTGTTTATTCGTTCAGTCGTTTCCGACTCTTCGTGACTTCATGGACCAGTCCACGCCAGAGCTTTCTGTCGGCCGTCACCATCCCCAGCTCCCCAATGGTTGAGTCCGTCGCCTCCAGAATACCATCCATCCATCTTGCCCTTGGTCGGCCCCTCTTCCTTTTGCCTTCCACTTTCCCTAGCATCAGCTTCTTCTCCAGGGTATCCTGTCTTCTCATTATGTGGCCAAAGTACTTCAGTTTTGCCTTTAATATCATTCCCTCAAGTGAGCAGTCTGGCTTGATTTCCTGGAGTATGGACTGGTTTGATCTTCTTGCAGTCCAAGGCACTCTCAGAATTTTCCTCCAACACCACAGTTCAAAAGCATCTATCTTCCTTTGCTCAGCCTTCCTTATGGTCCAGCTCTCGCAGCCATAGGTTACTACAGGGAATACCATTGCTTTAACTATGCGGACCTTTGTTGTCAGTGTGATGTCTCTGCTCTTAACTATTTTATCAAGATTTGCCATTGCTCTCCTCCCAAGAAGTAGACGTCTTCTGATTTCCTGGCTGCAGTCAGCGTCTGCAGTAACCTTTGCGCCTAGAAATACAAAGTCTGTCACTGCCTCCACTTTTTCTCCCTCTATTTGCCAGTCATCAATCAAGCTCGTTGCCATAATCTTGGTTTTTTGAGGTTTAACTGCAGCCCAGCTTTTGCACTTTCTTCTTTCACCTTCGTCATAAGGCTCCTCAACTCCTCCTCGCTTTCAGCCATCAGCTGTATAGAGCACTTCAGGTAAAATTCAGTGCCAGGAAACAAGTGTCTCCTTAACTAAGGTCTTAAACCATCAGTGGAAAACTAGGGTGTGGGTTTGGCATTCTCAGAGTACCAAGAACATAAGCAGCGCCATGCTGGATCGGACCACTGGCCCATCTAGTCCAGCAGTCCTCCCAGTGGCCAACCAACTGCACAAGAAAGCCCACAAGTCTCCCAGCAGATGGCCTTCAGAGGCAGTCCCACTGCCATCGAGGCTGATAGCCCTTGATCTCCATGACTTCCAGGAATTGGTCCAACCCTTTTCTGAAGCCAGCCAAGCTGGTAGCCAGCACCACATCTCATAGTAGCAAATTCCAACATTTGAATACATGTAAGGTAAAAAAAACACTTCCTTTTGCCTATCCTGATTTTTTCCAGGATTCAATTTTATTGGGTGATCTCTGGTTCTAGTACTTCGGCAAGGGGAAAACAGGTTCTCCTTGCCCACTTTATCCACGCCATACGTCATTTTGTACCCCAGTCCTGTCCCCTCTCATTCACCTCCTTTCTAGACTAAAGAGCCCCAGATACCTCAGCCTTTTCTCCTAGGGAGGCTGCTCCAGCCCCTTGATCATCTTAGCAGCGCTCCTTGGAACGCTCCACCACATCCTTTTTGAGGTGCAGCAAGCAGAACTGTGCACAATATTCCAGGTGCGGTCGCACCATTGATTTATATAAGGGACTGCAAGGAGGTCAAATCAGTCAATCCTGAAGGAAATCAACCCTGACTGCTCATTGGAAGGACAGATACTGAAGCTGAAGCTCAAATACTTTGGCCACCTAATGCAAAGAGAGGACTCCCTGGAAAAGACCCTGATGCTGGGAAAGACTGAAGGCAAAAGGAGAAGGGGACGGCAGAGGAGGAGATGGTTAGATAGCATCACCGATGTAATGAACATGAATTTGAGCAAACTCCGGGAGACAGTGGAGGACAGGAAGGCCTGGCATGCTATGGTCCATGGGGTCACAAAGAGTCGGACACGACTAAACGACTGAACAACAACAACAAGAAATTATAATATTGGCATCTCTGTTGGCAGTTCTGTTTCTTACTATCCCTGGCATGCTGTGGGATAAGGCCCCTGTGTGGATGCTGGGGTAAAGCTACTCCTCCATGGGGTGTCTTTAGACTGCTTAGAAGAGCCGCTACTCTGGCTGGCTGCTCTGACGTAGGGTACCCAGATCTTTTTGCATCGTGCTGGTGGGTGGCATAGGAAGGACCGGGGCTGCCCGCCTGAGAAGTGAACAGGGATTGAAATGCAGGACCCTTTAGGGCAGTGTTTCTCAACCTTGGCAAATTTAAGATGTGTGGACTTCAATTCCTAGAATTCCCATGCTGGCTGGGGAATTCTGGGAGTTGAAGTCCACATACCTTAAAGTTGCTAAGGTTGAGAAACACTGCTTTAGGGCAAGCTAGGAAGGTAATGGCTGTCTCTCCTAATGGGTTGGCTTCTGCTTCTGCAAGGGGGCCATTTCTTCATTAAGCATGCACAATCGCTGGAATTAAATTCACAGTTGCTCCTGGCAACCCTTTTGTCAAACCCCCGAAACCGATGCTTAAGCACGCTTTCATGTTCACCTCTTCACCCAGGAAAGCATCCTGATCAGCGTTACACATTCTTGCATTTATTTATCTTTTTCTCCTCTCCCACCCCCCTTTCTTTTTCTCTGCTAAAGTGATACCTTTGCCCCTTTTTCTGTTCCTAGAAATATAGGGGGTGGGGGATTTCTTCCAAGAATGGAATTTGCTACTAAAGAGGGCTTGGAAGAGTTACCATTTTATTTGTAATTGGGGAGGGGAGGAGGCTGGTAAGAATAAGGGATTTCCCCCTCCTCTTCCTTTTTTTTTTCTTGCTTGTCCTCGGGGAGGGGGGATTTTGATCACTCCAAGCATGTGCAGACTGCCAAGCCCTGCTTCCCGAGCGGAAGTGAGAGGCGAAGGAGAAAGGGGAAGACTGGTCCGGAAGAGGACATTTTGAGTGACACGTCCATCCTTTTTATAGCAACCACGCTTCCTTTTGCTTCCAAATGCAGAAGCATTCAACAGGGGATCTGTTATCCGTCTGCCTCTGCATATTTCCGGCCAGAGCAGCAGATGGCTACGGCTCTCCAGCTCTCTGTGGCTTTTGTTCATTCAGGAAAAATGCTTGCACCCATGACACCGCGTGGCTTCCGCCCACCCTCCTCATCTCTTCTTTCCGTCTCAGCAAGCCCTCTTCATAGTTTCCACGGCAAGCGTATTTATGCAGATGTTGAGCGCATTGATCCTCCCCGTCTCCTCCCTGTAACCTTTCATCTCTGTATCCTGTTCCTTTCCGCACCCTTCCGCCCATTGGGAGGTGGGTGAACTCTGCTTTCCTGTTGCTCATCTTTCTGTACAAGATGCGTGCACATGCCCCCCACCCCACCCATTGCTCAAAGGAATCATTCGCGTCTCAAGGAATCGTAACAAGCCGTTGAATTTGGAAGTAGAGAAGGAGGTAGAGACCAGTTTTGTGCAAAATTCACCATTTCAGGAAACCGAACACGTCCAGAACACCACGACCCTCTTCCAGAAGGTTTACTCTTTGTTGATCCGTCCTGGAAACAGTCAAGTTGTCTTGTTCCAGGAGGAAAACGGTGGAGCATTTTGTGGTGATCTGTTCAGAACCTGATACAGATCCAAATGACTGTTGGACTGCCCATTCCGCCATGATCTGGGAAGGGAGCATCCAGCTCACCAATTCATAATAAGACAGGAATAACTATAAAATTCTCTGCCTGAACCAACCGAAATGTGAATTGGGCTCTCCAGTGAAAGTAAGCTAGTTGTTGAGATGTCTGTAACGTTATGCCCTTAACTCTTTCAATCAATCTTGTTAAAGAAAATTATCTGAGTATCTTGCTTTGGATTGAGTTGGCTACCAAAATACTAGATGTGCTTCTTCTCCAGATAAGGAATTTTGCACATCCCTGCCTGGGCTTAAGCTGGAAATCTCAGCCAAAGTGGCTTGATCAATGTTCTGCTGGTTGGTTCAGTGCATGGACTACCAGACCTTTGCTGTTTGGGTAACTTTTATGTCTTGGAGAACTAACTGTTTTGTTGCTTTCTGCACCATAGAAACTTGGTTGCCATCTTCTAGAGCAGGTGTATCTGATGCTCTTTTGCAAAAGCTACTTCCTGCAATGCCTGACCATTGACCATAGAGCATCTGTGCTCTTAAAGATCTGTAGGATGCTGAGTTTTTATTTATTTATTTATTTATTTATTTATTTATTTATTCATTCATTCATTCATTCATTCATTCATTCATTTTATATGACCAGATATATATGAGCTTCCAGTTTTGCTCTAGAACAGAGCTTTCCAAACTCTGTGTCAGGACACGTTAGTGTGTCGGCTGCAGTGTCTGGGTGCTGCCTCCGAGCCCTGCCAGGATTACACGCAGGTCCTAGTGCCTGCCTTGTGCCTTGCGGCCTCCAAACCTGCTGTGATTCCGCGCAGGTCCTAGTGCCTGCCTTGTGCCTTGCGGCCTCCAAACCTGCTGTGATTCCACGCAGGTCCTACTGCCTGCCTTGTGCCTTGCTGCCTCCAAACCTGCCGTGCCAGGATTCCACACAGGTCCTAGTGCCTGCCTTGTGCCTTGCTGCCTCCAAACCTGCTGTGATTCCACACAGGTCCTAGTGCCTGCCTTGTGCCTTGCTGCCTCCAAACCTGCCCTGCCAGGATTCCACACAGGTCCTAGTGCCTGCCTTGTGCCTTGCTGCCTCCAAACCTGCTGTGATTCCACGCAGGTCCTAGTGCCTGCCTTGTGCCTTGCTGCCTCCAAACCTGCCCTGCCAGGATTCCGCGCAGGTCCTAGTGCCTGCCTTGTGCCCTGCTGTAAGAGTGTGTCGCGAAATGATGCATGTCTAAAAGGTGTGTCACCAACATGAAAAGTTTGGAAAGCTCTGCTCTAGAAGGACACAATCCTGGCCAGGTTTACTGGGCTTCATTATTGTCTTATTTTTATATAGAAACTCCCCACCCCAATTATTTAACTGCACTGTGGGGGAAAAGTTGGAGGCATTGGGCAAGTTATTTTCCTGAGGAACTGGACCTCCATGAATGTTCCAGTTGTTACCTGTTGCTGGCCGAGATTCCAAGCAATCCCTGAAAGTTCTCCAAAGTTCTGAAACAATGATTTGAGACCCAGTGAACGATGCAATATCTGCCCACAGTGTTCGTCCAACTTTTTGTAGTTGGCTTCATGGCCAAAGCTACCCTCTGTCAGAGTTGCAAAGCAGCTCCGCTTATCTCCGAACAATTATGAAAGCTGTTCCCAAGATGGACACTGGAAACATTCTTACAATGCAAATGTAAGCCTTGACATTTAGCAGATTGCCGATGCAATAGACGAGGTTTCCATCCAGACATCCATCCAAAATAATGGACAGGGTTATTGTATCCAAAGTAGAACTTAAATTTACATTTAATTCTATTACAGTTATGTCATTTGGGTCCATTTGAATAATGTCAACATTATCCAAATGATGTAAGTTGATGTAAATGAGTTAGGACTTCTTTATACAACTGACATAAGTTACTGGAAATGTATTTTCAGATTTGAGAATAACAAATGTCCCTCCCCCATTTAGTCCGTTAAATTGTTTGCTATACTCTGTAATAGTGTTTCTCAGCCTCAGGAACTTTAAGATGCGTGGACTTCATGCTGGCTGGGGAATTCTGGGAGTTGAAGTCCACGCATCTTAAAGTTCCTGAGCTTGAGAAACACTGCCTAAAAATAAATCTTTCTCCATTTACACTTTGCAGTACTTAGTTTTCTGATTGTTAAATGGGTTTTGAAAAGCTATAAATGCTGGATGTAATGGTCTTAAGAATTGGTGAATTGTGGGGGGGGGGGTGAGAGTTTATCCCTCCCTCAGCAAAGACTATGTTTTATTTAAAGACTATGCATGAATCTAGTCGCAGTAAAGGTAATGGAAAAATCTGTATTTGGCAATCTGTAACAGTAAAAAAAAAAAACAGTGGAAGGCAAAAGGAAGAGGGGCCGACCAAGGGCAAGATGGATGGATGGTATTCTGGAGGTGACGGACTCAACCATTGGGGAGCTGGGGATGGTGACGGCCGACAGAAAGCTCTGGCGTGGACTGGTCCATGAAGTCACGAAGAGTCGGAAACGACTGAACGAATAAACAACAACAACAGTAAAAAATAAGGATGTGTATTTCTGCCTTCCATGGTTTGTTCTTGTGCTGTAGACATAAGAAAGGGAAGTGATTCCTTTTTTACCCTGTCTGCAACCCACAAATCAATGTGGGCAGATGCCCTCTTAATTCTGTGGTTCTCCACACATATAACAAGGTAATCCAGGGACAATTCCTGTTTTAGAGGGCGGGAGAGGTGGGCGTCATTGACTCCCCACCAAATTGGATTCTATGCAGAATCCGCTTCAATGTCTTCTTGCTTTTTTTTAAACTCCTGACCTGGTGTTAGATTAGCAGTGTGGAGTAGTGGTTTCAAACTCTTGCTCCAGGACTGAGGAGAGCCAGGTTCAAGTCCACTCTCAGCCACCGAAGCTCCCTGGCTGACTTTGGCCCAGTCAGTTTCTCTCTGCCCATCCCACCTCACAGGGTTGTTGTGGAGATAAAATGGAGGACCCCTCCCTGCCATAAGCTTGAGCTCCTGGGAAGAAGGCAGGCCAGACCTCTAACAAACAAATCCATGTATTTATATAATTCTATTTATTAACTTCTACGCCGCCCAACAAGTCCGGGCAGCTCTGTGAAGTACCCATTTTAGAGATGAGAAATACTGAGGTCCGGTTATTTTAATCCAGGGCCATTCAGTCTCTCTGAATCTTTGCAGAGTCATTTCATGAGACCAAATTTGGCATATGCTACCTTGATCTTCTGAAAGGAAAGGTGGGCTATCGAGCTGATGAACATTAATGAGAAATAAGAAATGTGGGCATGTCAGACTCCTGGAAGTGGCACTTACTGAATTGTGTAAAAGAGTGTTTCACTGCCATAAGGTGAGGATGGTCCTGTAGAAATCCGGACTGGGGATAGAATGCTGTAATCTTGCTGAGTTAAAGCAGATGTTTGAGAAGTTGGTCCAGATAGACTAGCATTAATTTCTTGGGACAGCAGACTGATGAAGCGGACCAAGTAGAATAGAGCGCATTCCCAACCTCCAATCAACTGATAGTTCCCAAGAACCCACCAACCATGAATGGACTACTGCAGTGTGCTTTGCATGGGGCTGCCCTTGAAGAGCATCAAAATGCAGCAGGGTGAGCAGCTACGTGTGCTCCACAGCCGGTGCATTTTACAAACTTGCTCCGCGAGCTGCATTGGTTACTAGTGTGCTTCTAGGTTCAATTCAGGGTGCTGGTAGTCACTTATTGTCAGCAGGAAACATGACCGGATGAACTAATTCTACTTTATTGTAAAGCTACATTAACAATCTTGCAAGTCGAAAGTACAAATCTCCCTCTTATCTCCTTTACAGCCTGAGAAGCTAGGGAGGGTCCCTTCTGAGCCTCTTGCCCCACCCATTATGCAGCTGTGGGCTATGCTGCCTCTTATCTGGCCGTTCCCTAGGCAGCGTCTCTGGGCCCAGCCTCCCAAGGTCATTCCCACATACCATTACATTTATAAAGGCCTTTATGGCATGGTGCTTGTGGGACAGTCTCTCCTTGGTTGTATCTATCCATCCCATCAGACTGGCAGGGGTCCAGGCTACAGGAGAGCCTTCTCCGTCATGGCACGGAATACCATTCCCCCGGAGATTGGATGACCCCCAACCCTGGTGGCCCTTCGGACAGCTTTGAAGACCTGCTTATGCTACTGGGCATGGAGTCGGAATATGTGATAGGGCCTGTGGGATGGTTGAAATGGTTTTTACCTGATCTGCTGAGTCATATTTATTTTGGTGTAATTGTTATTTTATCTTTTTAACTACTGTTCACTGCCCAGGGTCACAGAGTTGAGATGGGCAGCCATATCAATTGAAATAAATGAATAAACCCTGCAAAATTCAGATTTCTCACGGACTATAGATCAGAGCTTTCCAAACTTTTCATGTTGGTGACACACTTTTTAGACATGCATCATTTCACGACACACTCTTGCAGCAGGGCATCATTTCACGACACACAGCAGGGCACAAGGCAGGCACTAGGACCTGTGTGGAATCACAGCCAGTTTGGAGGCAGCAGCCGCCACGACACACCCAGACACTGCAGCCGACACACTAACGTGTCCCGACACACAGTTTGGAAAGCTCTGCTATAGATACTGCAAGGCATTCCCCCCTTCTGAACTGTTGCGCTAAGTCAGCACCAGGCAAGATGCCCACAAAAAATGTGGTCTCTACTTTGGCATTCATCTCCATAAGCCCAGAGAATGCCAACTAAGTATGTAAACTAGTATTATCTGCCTACAGATTTGGGCAGAAGAAGCAGGCTCTGAGCCCTTAGGTAGGGAGAAGAGACTTCAGGAAAGGAGGTAGAACGATGTGTTCCTGAAGGGCAATGCAACTGTGCCCTATAAGAAGAGAGGGATGAAAATTGTGGGATGCCCCATGATGACACACTGCAACAAGGAATCAAAGCAAATGTATATAGCTGGATTAGCTGGATCACATACAAAAAAACCTTAAAACTGGTTCTATGTAGATTACTGGTGTGTCATTCTTGGATCAGATCAAAAGTCCTATCTTGCTGGTCTTTACTGCCTACTAGAATGGCTCTGTTTATCTCTGCTGTCTACAAAATCCAATGAAGGTGGAGTGGAAGCTGTCAAAACGCCAATTGTGCTCCAGTGGAGCTGTCAAAACGCCAGTCTCACTAGTCTCAATATTTGGCAGGTCTTGCTATAAAATAAGCAAATGGTTCCTCTCAAAATGTGCCTCCTTCTGAAGGTTGAAGGAAAAGATGGGCACAATTTGCAAGATAAGACTCTTCCGTTTTTCCTCTATTCTTTCCAACCTGTTCCAGCTCTCCAAACTCATACTGGATGCTCATATTGGGAGCTTCAGTCCCGGTTCATCTTAAGAATGCCAGGCTGGGGAAGATGGTTAAAAATAAATTATTTGAATTAAATTTGTAGCCCAGTTCTTCTCCAGGATTTCAAGATGACAGCACATACACATACCTGTGGGATCCACTGGCATAAGTGTCGTGGACTGTCCCATAATCTTCCATTGAGTTTCATAGTTGAGTAGAAATTTTAGTCCCAACTTATTTGGATGTAGGATGAAAAGACCTACTAGTAAGACCCACATTTGCTTCTCTCCCTTTCTCCTTTTTCAGAACTTTGCTGCTGATTTGAGGGTTCCACAAAACATGATTGTGGGAAAGTACAATGTCAACGGGTTTGTTTCATATTATCTTGGGATCTTACAGAAGGAAAACAAAAAGGAATAAAATCTCTGTGCTTCCTGGAGCTTCAGACAGATCAGATTGGAAAATTAATGTCTCTGCCTATATAAATTAGAAGGCAGAACGTTCTTGGGGTGATGCTAATATCTCACTGGCTTTTCTTCCTATATTTTAGTGACGGTCCCCTCTGTCAGAGATGCACACGAAGGGGAGGTTGCTTAGAACACACACGATACTGGAAACCCAATAACTGGTTAGTTGGCTGCCTCTCTGTTGCGGTTCATTTTGTGCTGAATGTGTGCGTGTTTATGCTTGCGTTCTAAAATCAGGGTGAATTGCCTGCCTGTTCCCACATGGTCCTCACGTTCTTTAATTTGTGTTCTCACAATTGCAACAAAAACCAATCCCTGCAAAGAACGTGTAAAGTGGTAAACCTATGGCAGGACTGAACCAGTTCAGTCTTCCAGTAGGGCAGGGGTGGGCAACGTCAGGTCCGCGGGCCGTATAAGGCCCGCGGGGCTCCCACCCGCAAACCCCGTCCCTTCCACGTGATTGGCTCCCGCCCGCAAACCCCGCCCCCCGGTGCTTGTGATTGGCTCCCGCCTGCAAACTCCGGCCCCCGGTCTGTGGAAATCCCAGGAACCCTGCCCCCCCACCCACCCCCGGTCCCCAGTTATAAGTATCCAAATGGCCCTTGGCAGAAAAAAGGTTCCCCACCCCCGCAGTAGGGGAATGCATGTTGATGGAATGTTCCCTCAGAGGAAGAAAGGTCCTGTGTGTTGGAAACAGGACCATTTGGAGAAAGAGAGGCTTTCCCCAACCTAGGCATCCTTAGATGTGTGGGCCACAAATCCCAGAATTCTCACTAGTGCCCATGCTGGTTGGATAATACCTGGGATTTGGACCATGCCTCTGGAGGCTCAAAGCCTGGCTTGGAATCTCCTTGCTCCTTGACATTTAGCAGCCTGTGTGGGAAGACATTTCTTTGTCATGTTTGAGGAACATTCCTGTTTTCTTCCACAGCCACATCTACCCCTCTCAAACTATTGGTGATGAAGCACAAGCTGTAGGTGGCTGTGTGGTCCTGGAAAGATGCTGCTAGACTTGGGTGGTGATAGAATGCACCAGATTCTGCTAACGAGGTGGCCTTTACCACTTCAAGCTGAAAGGAGGATGCTCCTTAAGATGTTTCATGTGTGTATGGCAAACAGAAATGGCATGTGTGGAGCAGGATGAGCTAGAAACCCTTACCGTGTTAGGTTTCAGGAAAAAACCTCTATGAAGAGGGCTAAGGGAAGATCTCCCACCGTCAGACTGAAGGGGCACAATACTATTAAGAATTTTGGGTTTGCACAATTTTGCAGGGACTCCTCTATTACACACAAGGTCTAGAAGGTCCTCTAAAAAGGATGTGGCCCTTGGATTGGAAAAGCTCTACAGGGCAGAGGAGATTGTCTCCTTCAAGTTGAGCTGGACTCTGCTGACTTGATGGTCACTTCAGCAGTCCACCTGCCCTTACCCTCTTCCTAGATGCCTTTTCCACATCTCATTCCAATCTACACCCCTGGTGTTCTCTGAGGCATCCCATCCACGAGTTGACCCCACTTAGCTTCCAAGCCCACAAAAGAAAGGGGTCAGCATGTGTTGATCGGGGTCTGAAGTAGACTTGACCTGATCTAAGACAACACAGCAGCTTTCCCAGGAAGAGGAAGTTGCTTTATAGCTCAGTCCAAAACCCCTTTCCTCTTGAATTGGAGATACCTGTTGTCTTCCTAGTATGGAGTCTAGACAGCTTGTAATGAGTTGAAGGCGCTGCTTACGTTTACAGGGCATATGGACATCTGCAGTAGCCTGTCAGATGATTAATTTCCTGGTGACACTTGGGACTGCACCAAAAACAGGAGATAGTTTGGGCTGACTTCATTTCCCATGCCTCAGCTGTAAAAAGAAAGAAAGAAAAGAGGTGATAATAACAACATTGCAGGATTCGAGGACCAGGCTTGGTTTCCCAGGTAGAAAGCAAATTTTGGACCTGGGTTGTAAACTTTGTGTTGTGAGCCACCTAAGAGCACCTTGCCGCAGTCCTGCTGTGATAAGACAGGAGGAAAGGATGAGAAAACACAGCACTTGATGGCTGTGCAAATTAAGCCCTGAGGGGGCAGCAGCTTGCGTCCTCGCCTTGTCTGCTCCCCAAAGGATTAATCTATAGGGCTCTAGAGCATTGCAGATTTGAAAGCAGAAAGGTGCTTTGGAGCTCACAGATTAAAGCATCTCTCAGCATCTCAACCTTGGCAACTTCAAGATGGGTGGACTTCAACTCCCAGAATTCCCCAGCCAGCTATGCTGGCTGGGGAATTCTGGGAGTTGGAGTCCACCCATCTTGAAGTTGCCAAGGTTGAGAAACACTGCCTTAAACTGATCACGTTTATTCCCAGGAACACACGGCAGCTGCAGAAGACAGCCACGTGATCCAGGCAAAAGCTGCAGCAGCTCTAAGGAGTCGCAGACAGGTGTTCAATTGCGCGCCGTCGTCCTCAGTTGCAAAGCGCTGTAGAACTCTCCTAATCTTGCCAGGAAAGGGGGAAGAATGGCCGTGCCGTGCCCAAAAGGAAGGCATGAAATTCCTAATTTCAGAGCTGAGCTCCGAAAGATGAAAAGCCACTCTTCCTCATCTGTCAGCTCATCTCTGGACGAGTCCTGACGCTGCTTAAATATAGTGGCTGGAGCAGTTTCTTTGCAGTGTCTCTTGCCCAGCGTGGCATCTTCTGTAAGCGGTGGACAGAAGTGCCCCCTGTGGCTAAAGGACGAGGGCTCTCGTCCCATGCTCCGTCTTCATTAGTAATATGCCAAATAGATGTTGGGGAGGCAAAACCTGTGTGGTCTCCCCACACCCTTTGTTATGCAGCACAATCACCCTTTGTGTTTTTCTGGGCATGGCTAGAAATGTCTTCCAAGCTGCCATCTACATGCAAATGGGGGGGGGGGCAGCCCCAGCCTTCCCATGGGCATGTGTCTTCCTCTTTCAGGGCTTTGATCCCGAGAATTTTCATACTGGCACAATCTGTCCTCTCACCTGCATTCAAATTTGTCCAACTCCCCCAGCCAAGATATTGCAGCACAAGGTTTCCTTTCTCAACTTCACCTGGTTCGCTGTTTGGTGCTGGAGGAGCTGGGAAGAGGCTGGATCAAGGAAAGTTTTCCCAGCCCTTCAGGATAAAACCTTGGAGGCTGAGGTGGTGTGACTACAGAACCTTCTTTCCGGTTGGTCACAAAGTAAACCCTCCTCGGAGTTTTGCTCAATTCCTAGTGACCTCTTAATGTTGTGTGTGCTGCTTCGGCTGTCTGCCTGGGGATTGAAGCCTCTTGGGCAGGGCTTTCCAAACATTTCCCGTTGGCAACACACCAACGGCGGCGCGCGAAAACCCAGAAGCGCGGCGGTGGCGCTTTTGGGTTTTCGTGCACCGTGGCGGCGCTGGCGTCCTGGTGTGTCGCTCTAAAACCTGGAAGCACTGATGGCTCGCTGCCGCGCACGACGGCGGCACACCATCAACGCTTCCGGGTTTTTTCACGACACATCTGGGCCCCACAGGCAACACAGTACTGTGTCGCGACACACAGTTTGGAAAGCTATGCTCTTGGGGTTGTAACTGAGCTGGCATGGTATTGGAGTGTTTGTGTACGTTCTGTGGTTGCTCAAACTAGAAAAGCAATGCTCCCCCCCCAAAGGGGACACCTATGCAATGGGGTTAGGGCTGGCAGGCATCTGAGGTCATGGGGGGAGTTCCTTCAATTGAGGCTGTGTTGAGTTTAAGTTCACACAAGCGAGATGTGCAGCATTCTTCATGGAGGACCTTGCTCAGCTGGGTATCAGTTTTCCCTGAAAAACCCTCACTTTCTTCTTGAGAGCCTGTCCAGCATCTATGCAGCACACCTAGAGAGTTTGAAATACCAGGAGACCCATTATCCACAAGAGCTTACCAGTAAGAAGTTAGATGGCTGCATCTAGCTGAGCTTAGCTGATCTCAGAAAAGCATACAGTTGGGTGGTAAAGACAACATCGGAATGACTTAACGATCAAGATTGTTAGAAGTAAAAGAAAGGAATATAAAGTTGGTTCGTTGCATCAAGGTTAAAATGAGACATGTTTTTATAAAGCTCTGGTAACCCTTTATGGACTTTTTGCTGACACCAGGACTGAAAAATGGATGATTTATGATTTTGCATAAAGAAGGGATGGGTGATGGGAGGAAGAGATATTTGTTTGTAATTTTATAGTGGATGATGAGTTATCAAATTTGTTCTTACTTGTGATGAAGACTGGAAGTCACTTACTTATATATTTCTTTTCTTTTTACCTATTTCCTTTTTTTCTATTTTTCTTTGCACTTTTTATTCTTTTTATCTCTTTTTCTGAGTTTAATTTGTATTTGCTTTTACCATTGCATTTTAAATCTTTAATAAAAATTAAAAGTAAAAAAGCAAAGCAAACTGTTGGACCTGATTAGTACTTGGATGGGAGAACCAAGAACTTGGCTTATAGGTTAGATGGGAGTCGTATGAGAGATCTCCAGCGAGTACCAGAGCTAGAGACAGATTGGAAAGTTTAAAAAAAAATTCACAGAAGATAAGTCTATGAAGGTTCTCAGTCATCCAGGTGGAATTGTCTGTAGCTTGAATCATGTCAACTGGATTTCTATTTTCTCAGTGGAAACGTTTCGCTCCTTATCCAAGGAGCTTCTTCAGTCTGAGCAAAGTTAGTAAGGGAATCCTTAAATATGTTTCTAGGTGGCTGTGTGACCTTACACCTGGGGCTAGGTCATGGTTATTTTGAGCATACAGGAATACATGGTTATTTTGAGAATACATGGTTATTTTGAGAATACTTTGTACAGGAGGATGGCCCAACACAGGAGAAGTAACACCACAGGACCAGAGTCAGCAGTTTATCTTCATCTAAAGGAAAAAGGACACTCATTTGAGGACATTAATGTTCACATTTTAGACAGAGAAGATAGGTGGTTTGAGAGAGGGGTCAAGGAATCCATTTATGCCAACTTGGAACATCCTTCCTTGAATAGACTTGGGTGCCTCAGGCACAATCTTTCCCCCATCTTCCTCCCTGCTTTGTCTTCTGTGCCTAGGAAGATTAAGACCATTTCACAAGCTCAACAGCAGCATGGTGATCTTAACGATCCTCCTTTAAATGATAAAAGGACTTAAAAATAACATCTCAATATAACCATGACCTAGCCCCAAGTGTAAGGTCACACAGCTACCTAGAAACATATTTAGGATTCCCTTACCAACTTTGCTCAGACTGAAGAAGCTCCTTGGATAAGGAGCGAAACGTTTCCACTGAGAAAATAGAAATCCAGTTGACATGATTCAAGCTACAGACAATTCCACCTGGATGACTGAGAACCTTCATAGACATGATGCTAAGCAAGTATTTCTGAAGGAAGCATATATATATGCTAGGACAAACACGGAACAACCTTGAGTTGGCAATACATTGTTTGGGATATCTTTTGCCTGAGACAAGATGAAATTGGATCAGTAACATTTCGCACTACGTTTGCAATGTGTTTTGTGACATGATGAAGGAACCACAAGGTTACTTATCCCTGGCAACTTTACACGTGTGTAAAGTTGAGCTCAGTGGCCCAAAGCAATATTCTTCAAGTTTACTGAGGCTAATCAAACATCTTTGTCTACTTGGGCATTGATAAAACTTTGTAACCATGGCTCCCTTCAATGTTTATCAAGACACAAACTCCAGAAATACATCTGGAATTAGTCTTATGTTCCTGCCAACATACATTAATCCAGTTTGGACTACTAAATGTGCTCTACATGGGGCTGCCCTGGAAGAGCATTCAGAAGCTACAGCTGGTGCAAAATGCAGGGTTAGGCATTGCCCATTACACTTGGAGGACTCCACTGGATTGGCTGCTAGTTGGCTTCCAGGTGTGAGTCAGCTGCTGCTTGTCATCATAAAGTCCTACCTGCTCCAGACTTGGGTTATCTGAGGGACCACCTTCTCCTTTATTTATCTACCCATCCATATGGATCCAACTCATTCCAGGTTCTGTTTATCCAAGAATGCCATGTGATGGAATCTAGGAAATGGACATTTTTTATTGTCACCCCCATGCTTTGGAATTCCCTCCCTACACAGATCCAGTATACCCTTTCCCTCCTGGACAGCAGTTAAGATCTCACTTTTCTTCTAGCCGAGGAAGGCACCCTCTGAATGATGGGATTCACTGGTAGACATAGAACTTTTTAAACAAATCCTTTTTGATGCTGTTGAGGTTTTTATTATTTTTTTCTGGTGGGTTTTTTTACTTTTATTGATGCTTTTTTTTAATGATGTTTCTGGCTGTTAACTATTCAGAGCCTTCAGGAAAGAGAGACATACATAAGAGCAGGTGGCAGTTGTGGCCAGAAGGGCCTTTGCTCAACTTTGTGTTGTGCGCCACTTACGCCCTTCCCTGGATTGAGAGGCCCTCTGGTCAGTCACTCATGCCCTAGTCATCTCCCATATAGACTACTGCAACGTGCTCTACATGGGGCTACCCTTGAAGAGTATCCGGAAGCTACAACTGGTCCAGAATGCGGCTGCGCGGGCAATCTTCGGTGCCCCAAAATCGGCACATGTAACACCTTTGCTGCAAGAGCTGCATTGGGTGCTGGTTTGCTTCCAGGTCCAATTCAAGGTGTTGGTTATCACCTTTAAACCCTACATGGCATGGGTCCAGGTTACCTGAGGGACCGTCTCACCCCCATTACATCGACCCGTCCCACCCGGTCACGCAGAGAGGGCATGTTACGGACCCCGTCCATGAAAGAATGTCAATTGGCGGGGTCCAGGAAGCGGGCCTTTTCTGCCATGGCCCCCTCCCTTTGGAACACTCTTCCCCCAGAGGTGAGGCAAGCGCCCTCTCTCCTGACCTTCCAGAAAAAGTTAAAGACCTGGCTCTGCCATCTTGCTTGGGGCGGGAATGGGAGTAGTCAATCCTGGGGGTGGCTAGCACCTTAAAGTGGTCCCCATGTATTTATGAATTTGAATTTGCCATCTTGGACGCTATTTTATATTTCATATTTATGTAACATATCTTGTTTTTTATTGTATTTTAACCTTTTAGCTCTATTGTAAACTGCCCAGAGTCCCTCTTTTGGGGGAGATGGGCCATGGTGAAATAGAAGATAGATAGATAGATAGGTAGGTAGGTAGGTAGGTAGGTAGGTAGGTAGGTAGATAGATAGATAGATAGATAGATAGATAGATAGATAGATAGATAGATAGATAGATAGCAAAAATGCCCAGGGTCTCTCCTAGGAGTTTAAAGGTTTCCTCTTGGGCAGAAACCAAAACAATTGTTTAAAAAGATAAAACAATACAGTGAAAAAGCTTTTATCACCTTCAGCAATGCAGAGCAACAGCCAGGGAAAAAGGCTGCATTCACAGTTAGAGTCAGATTCATGTTACTCAAATTCATGTTCGTTACATCGGTGATGCTATCTAACCATCTCATCCTCTGCTGTCCCCTTCTCCTTTTGCCTTCAGTCTTTCCCAGCATCAGGGTCTTTTCCAGGGAGTCCTCTCTTCGCATTAGGTGGCCAAAGTATTTGAGCTTCAGCTTCACTATCTGTCCTTCCAAGGAGCAGTCAGGGTTGATTTCCTTTAGGATTGAGCTGTATTCATACAGCAGATCATACAGCATCTGCCAACTTGGAAAATCCTTCCTTGAATAGAGGTGGGGGCCTCAGGCACAATCTTTCTCCCATCTTTCTCCCGGCTCTGTCTTCTGTGCCTAGGAAGATTAAGACCATTTCGCAAGCTCAACAGCAGCATGGTGATCTTAACGATCCTCCTTTAGATAATAAAAAGACTTAAAATAACATCTCAATATAACCATGACCCCAGGTGTAAGGTCACACAGCTACCTAGAAACATATTTAGGATTCCTTACCAACTTTGCTCAGATTGAAGAAGCTCCTTGGATAAGGAGCGAAACGTTTCCACTGAGAAAATAGAAATCCAGTTGACATGATTCAAGCTTCACAGAAGATAAAAACAGCACGCCACTTCGATATTGTTGCCAAGAAAGCTGGGTGAATAGGTCCATGAAGACAAAGGGAATGTGCTTGGCTTAAAGCAGGGGTGGGCAACATCAGGCCCACGGGGCTCCCGCCCGCAAACCCCGCCCCTTCCATGTGATTGGCTCCCGCCTGCAAACCCCGCCCCCCCCCAGTGCTTGTGATTGGCTCCCACCCGCAAACTCCGGTCCCCAGTCCGCAGAACCCCCCCCCCCCCGGTCCCCAGTTATAAATATCCAAATGGCCCTTGGAAGAAAAAAGGTTCCCCACCCCTGGCTTAAGGAATAGGCTAGCTTTCTAGATGGTTAGTGGTTTTTCTCCTGGCCGAGGAGCTACAAAAATACTGCAAAGTGGGGTCAGATGCTGGCTGGCTGGCAATTAACACTCCAGAAGAAAGTATCTCAGTTTTGGGGTAGATTTCCAAGAAAACAGCAATTCAGTGTGTGGTTGCAGATTAAAAGGCAAATTGCAAGTTTTTTAAAAAAAAAGATTAAGAATGTTTCAAGATAGAGTTGTTTTTACTGCCCCCCCCCCCCCAAAAAAAAGGAACAATGAGGTTGGGTTACGTGCAATGTAAAGATAAAGTAGAGATGGATCAAAAGACAAGAATGTTTTCTGTAAAAAGCAGAAGCGTTATTTATTGGATTTTTATTTTCTTTCAGGAGCTCCTCCTCTTTATTTTTTCTTTATTTTTTCCCCATGACTGTGAGGTAGGATAGGCTGAGAGACAGGGACTGGCTCCAAATAACCTAGGAAGTTTCTTTGCCTGAAGACGGTCTAGAAAATGGCTGTCCACAGTCCTAGTCCAGCACCTCACACACCTGCCATGAGATGTAGCAAAAATTCTTTTGCCTTCCTTTTCACAAACTACGATTTGGGTCATCCAGCAAACCAAGCACACAGTAGATTTGGATTTAGAACCAAACCCTGTTGTGGACAGTGCCTAGGTCAGAGCTTTCCAACCTTTTCTTGTTGGTGACACACTTTTTAGGCATGTATCATTTCGCGACACACTCTTACAGCAGGGCACAAGGCAGGCACTAGGACCTGCGTGGAATCCTGGCAGGGCTCGGAGGCAGCAGCCACCACCGCAACACACCCAGACACTGCAGCCGACACACTAACGTGTCGCGACACACAGTTTGGAAAGCTCTGGCCTAGGTGGACATCCAGGCTGTCTAGAAATACTGGGAGTTTAAATTTGATGCCATCTAGAATGACGAAGATTGTGAAAGGCTAGTCTTAACCTTCATAGAACAAATCAGCTCAGAGTTCTTTCTTGAGGCACAAATGACCAGGTCATATGATCATATTTTGGACCCCCTGCTCCCTTGAGAAGTTCATAATCCTGGGAAACGTGGAAGAAGAGAGGTGCATGGACTCAGTTACAGCAGCAATGGGTGCATCATTGGTGGACCTGAATGGCCAGGTTGAGTACAGCTCATCCTTGAGAAGGTCTGTCTAGGTCAGTGTTTCTCAACCTTGGCGGCCTTAAGATGTGTGGACTTCAACTCCCAGAATTCCCCAGCCAGCCATGCTGGCTGGGGAATTCTGGGAGTTGAAGTCCACACATCTTAAAGCCGCCAAGGTTGAGAAACACTGGTCTAGGTGATCACGAAGAGTTGCCCCTGACTTGGTAGCACATAATCAGACTGACCCTACAGAACTGCTTTCTATTCTTGAGACTTGGTTTGTATATTTTGCAGACTGGAAATAATCTACCCCCACCTGTTGTGTGCTGTGGTTAGTCTCTTGAAAACAAAAAGCAGATGCTGGTTAAGTGGCCACTGAGAAAACGGAGCACTGTGCAGCCAGAAAAACAGCCCGAGAACGTTGCACAGGATATGTCTTTCAAAGCAACCTCAGCTAAGAAGCTGCATCCTGGCTTCTAGACGGGGAGTCCTGTGTAATGTGATTTAGGGCTATAAATAGACCAAAGTCAAGGAGCTTTGCGTTGCTCTTCTCCCTTCTAAGTAGATACTAACCCTTCTCAAGAGGCAAGCTCTCCTCCTAGAAATGAAGATTTGCAGTTAAATGATCGCCAAAACAAAAACAGCATTTTGCAGCTTTGTCCCCCAAAAGAGATTGAAAAAAATCCAAGCATCTTGTAGCAAACGTATTACGGCATCACCTCCAGATAATAACCAAACTCCGAGAGACAGTGGAGGACAGGAAGGCCTGGCGTGCTATGGTCCATGAGGTCACGAAGAGTCGGACACGACTGAACGACTGAACAACAACAAAAGCTCAAGAAGTGACCTGAGATTCATAGAGGCTTATGCAATAAAGGTCAGGGAGAAGACCTGTTCTCCATCATTCCAGAGTGCTGAACACAAAGAAAACCTATTAGTAAGAGCAGTGGAGCCAGTGCCTCTCTTCGTTGGGTGAGTTTACACAGAGGCTGATCAGCCTTGGCCTGCAATGCTTTGATTTGGATGCCGGCATGAAAGGGGCTTAGATGACCTCAAGGGATCTTGCAACACTGAGATTCTGTGTTCTTGAAATAATTATTCATCTTTCAGGTGTTGCAGGCTAAAGCCTTCTTGTTTTAAGCGGCAACAGCTTAACACATGTTGCATTAAAAGGCCAGTTGTGTAAAAGAGAAGGCAGTGTGCCAAAACATGATCTTTCAGGACTCGCTTGGCACAGAGAGCGGATGAAGCGATGCTTCAGCGGAGAATAATGTGCAGCATTAAGCCACAAAATGGTTTCTTTGGTTTTGTTTTAGTCTGTTGTGTGGCTTACAAACTCTGTTTCATAACTTGGGAGCTGGATTTGTGGAACATGCTAGATGGAACTGAAATGGGGTGGAGGTGTCCAGGGCTCAGCATCTGGTGGGGAACCCCGCCATTGTCTACCTAGGCCATCTTGTTAAAGCATCATATGGTTACTTTAGCCCAGAGCTTTCCAAACTTTTCATGTTGGTGACACACTTTTTAGACATGCATCATTTCACGACACACTCTTACAGCAGGGCACAGGGCAGGCACTAGGACCTGCGCGGAATCCTGGCAGGGCTCGGAGGCAGCAGGGCACAAGGCAGGCACTAGGACCTGCGCGGAATCCTGGCAGGGCTCGGAGGCAGCAGGGCATAAGGCAGGCACTAGGACCTGTGCGGAATCACAGCAGGTTTGGAAGCAGCAGGGCACAGGGCAGGCACTAGGACCTGCGCAGAATCCTGGCAGGGCTCGGAGGCAGCAGGACACAAGGCAGGCACTAGGACCTGTGCGGAATCACAGCAGGTTTGGAAGCAGCAGGGCACAGGGCAGGCACTAGGACCTGCGCAGAATCCTGGCAGGGCTCGGAGGCAGCAGGGCATAAGGCAGGCACTAGGACCTGTGCGGAATCACAGCAGGTTTGGAAGCAGCAGGGCACAGGGCAGGCACTAGGACCTGCGCAGAATCCTGGCAGGGCTCGGAGGCAGCAGGGCACAAGGCAGGCACTAGGACCTGTGCGGAATCACAGCAGGTTTGGAAGCAGCAGGGCACAGGGCAGGCACTAGGACCTGCGCAGAATCCTGGCAGGGCTCGGAGGCAGCAGGGCATAAGGCAGGCACTAGGACCTGTGCGGAATCACAGCAGGTTTGGAAGCAGCAGGGCACAGGGCAGGCACTAGGACCTGCGCAGAATCCTGGCAGGGCTCGGAGGCAGCAGGGCACAAGGCAGGCACTAGGACCTGTGCGGAATCACAGCAGGTTTGGAAGCAGCAGGGCACAGGGCAGGCACTAGGACCTGCGCAGAATCCTGGCAGGGCTCGGAGGCAGCAGGGCACAAGGCAGGCACTAGGACCTGTGCGGAATCACAGCAGGTTTGGAAGCAGCAGGGCACAGGGCAGGCACTAGGACCTGCGCAGAATCCTGGCAGGGCTCGGAGGCAGCAGGGCACAAGGCAGGCACTAGGACCTGTGCGGAATCACAGCAGGTTTGGAAGCAGCAGGGCACAGGGCAGGCACTAGGACCTGCGCAGAATCCTGGCAGGGCTCGGAGGCAGCAGGGCACAAGGCAGGCACTAGGACCTGTGCGGAATCACAGCAGGTTTGGAAGCAGCAGGGCACAGGGCAGGCACTAGGACCTGCGCAGAATCCTGGCAGGGCTCGGAGGCAGCAAGACACAAGGCAGGCACTAGGACCTGCGTGGAATCCTGGCAGGGCAGGTTTGGAGGCAGCAAGGCACAAGGCAGGCACTAGGACTTGTGCAGAATCACAGCAGGTTTGGAGGCAGCAGGGCACAAGGCAGGCACTAGGACCTGCATGGAATCCTGGCAGGGCTCGGAGGCGGCAGCAGCCTAGACACACCCAGACACTGCAGCCGACACACTAACGTGTTGCGACACACAGTTTGGAAAGCTCTGGTTTAGGCATTGTACAATTTCAGCAATTTTGTTAACTCGGGATAAGGACATTGTGTGAACCCAGCCAGCAGGCTGTATGAACAAACGCATCATACAAATCCAGGCTGGGTTTTTGTAGGACACTACATGTGGTTGCCAGAGAGCTATAAAGACATTTCAGAAAAGTCAGTGACCCTCCCCAACGTGGTACATCTTTTATCAATCAAACAGAAATGTTCAGGGAATATAAAATCTTTTGTTTTGTGTAGGTGCTCATACGCACATGTGCAAACATGCTAATGGCCCAAGAGATGTAATATGGAGGAATGGTCAGCCCATCAGAAACATCAGTTTTCCGATTTTGGGGCTGAAGTTTGCATAGCTGGCATTATGAGCAAAATGTGCTTTTCCATGCGCATTTAGGCTTGAAAATGGCAGTTCGTATCCATCTATTTAATATTTCCTCTGTGCTGTAGTGCTTGCTGCAGGCTCCAGTAACAGGAATCCATCATAGGGGCAAAGCTGGCGCTGAACAGCTGGTGGGCTTTAAAAGAAAAGGCGAATAATCAAATCTGTGTCCTGGCCAAGGGACTTTCTTGTGCTTCCCCTTTTCTTCTTGGTTCTCCCTCTCTCGGGCATCTCCCCAAATGCAAATTAGCTCGGGCTTAGCCGGCAGAGAGCCTCCCCTTATCTGCGTTTATTTACACGCTTATGTTCTATTTTGAGGCCGTGCTTGAAGGTAAGCATTGCAAAACGAGCTTTCGGGCAGATCACACCAGCAGCTTAGCGGAACTCGAGCCAGGAGCAGCTGAGAAGCTGGCTGCAAAAGGCGCTTGGCCAACCAGGAAGTCGTTTTCTTCGCGCAAAAGGTAAACCGAGGCATAGGAGACTTCTCCGTGGGCAGAGCTGGCCTAGAAGTTTAGCAAGTTAGTTTACAAGAGGTCTTTTCCCCACCCGCCCAATTTATTCATGCGTTGTGTATTTCATGTGTGGTAGAAGAGAGGTTTTTCTCTTACTTTGTGTTTTTTTTTTCTTCCATGAATCCTTTGCTCTCTTGATTTGGCTTCATTCTTCGAGGCCCATGAGGCTGTAAGTTTTGGGTTAAAAGTGGTAGTCAAAATCGTTGTTTTCTTCTTAAGAAAGACAGCATATTGCTTGCAAATTAACATGGTTCAAAAGGTTTGCACAGCTCTGTGATGGATGCCTTTCTCTACAGCTAGTGGGTGATCCAGCTGTTCCAACTTTTCTGTTGCGTAGGAGCCTAAATTCAATGATGAGACACAGACTTTGAATGCAAGAGGTCTTAGGTTGTTGAACCCATTATGTTGAGGTAGATCTACAAGAGATCTTACCTAAAACCTAGAGAGCCCTGTTAGTAAGTAAAGGCAACATAGACTTTGATGGATCTGTACAGGGGCAGTTACTTCCTCAAATGTTTGACTAGAACTAAAACATTCCTCCATCTTTTGGACTGCCTTGTGTTATGGTCCAAAGTGTTGTCCTTCAAGGAAAATTCTGTGTTCTGCCTCATTGTGTCCTGGGTTAGCCAGCTTCTCTCATGGGTCGGCCAGAGCTTTTTTGATTTGGCAGATTTCTGATCAGCAGATATCTCTCTCAGCATGGCACTTTCAAGGTGGAAAATAAAAGGAAATTGTTGGTGACGGTTGCCTGGCACACCCATCCTTCTGTAGGAGGGATATACAAAGCCTGTGTCTGCCTCTGGCTGATCCTTAAGAGTGTTGAAAGTTCCAGTACTTTGCACACACAGGCATATTCTTGCTGGTCCTTCTGTCACGCACGGACAGGCTTTCGGCAGAAAACAGGAGTGTCTCTCCTGTGTCGAAAGGAAGGTAGATTCCAGGAGGAGGAAGATGCCTCTGAAGAAATGGGGAAAGTACCTTTCCATGAAGTGAAGGTGACCTCAGAGTTTTAGAGTAGTCTATCCGTGCGGCTGTGTTCCTTGGAACCCGGGGAGTTTCAACCCGTTCTGCTTATTCAGAAACTGAATGGTGTTGTGGTGTTTCAGATCTGTTGTGTGGGAAGCTCTGGACAAATTAAGGTAAGGTGTGGGTTTTCTCCTTCCATGCACATTCGGCATCTTGTTGTTCAATGTCTAAGTCAACGGCTCTAATCTCATGCCTCCTTTGCCAAGTGAGGGCATTGTACTCAAAATAGCACAACCTTTCCAGAGAGGGGTCAAGGAATCCATTTATGCCAACTTGGAAAATCCTTCCTTGAATAGAGGTGGGGGCCTCAGGCACAACCTCTCCCCCATCTTCCTCCCTGCTTTGTCTTCTGTGCCTAGGAAGATTAAGACCATTTCACAAGCTCAACAGCAGCATGGTGATTTTAACGACCCTCCTTTAGATGATAAAAGGACTTAAAAATTACATCTCAATATAACCATGACCTAGCCCCAGGTGTAAGGTCACACAGCTACCTAGAAACATATTTAGGATTCCCTTACAAAGTTTGCTCAGAGTGAAGAAGCTCCTTGGATAAGGAGCGAAACGTTTCCACTGAGAAAATAGAAATCCAGTTGACATGATTCAAGCTACAGACAATTCCACCTGGATGACTGAGAACCTTCATAGACATATCTTTCCAGAGGGCTTTTCTCAGCCCTTAGATACGAGCTTCCTCTCTTTTCTCTGTCTTGATCCTGAACGTTGATGCTTAGCTCCTCAGTCGGCTGCCCTCTTTATCAGTGTGTGGAAATGCATTGGGTGGCAAAGCTTGCATCCAAAATAAAACCCCACAACTGTCCATAGAACTGTATCTTCATTGTGGTCTTCCTGAGGGAACATCGATTCACCTTGGCATTTTTGAGGACTTGTCTAAAGATAATAGATGACAGAAAAGCTTGGTTCGCAATCTGTTTCAGAAGCAAGAAATTCTGTAGCACGCACCCACCCACTTCCAACAGTGCTATGGGGCACGCTGGGTGGGGAAGTGCATGACATCTCACTTAGGGGCACATATTGCTGGAAACTCAACTGCCTAATTTTCTGGAGTTTGGGGCGGGGTGGAGAGAGAAATATTTAGGTGCTGCACGGCATTGCCTATTTCTCTGTTCCCATCTTTCACCAAGCTAACCTAAGAAGCCTGTTGACCTCCTCTTTCTTGCAGCGAAGAGCAAGAAGTGGCTCTCAAAAATGGAATTGGAAATGAAAACTAGTATTTGTTTATATTACTAGGAAGGAAGGAAGTTGATCACATCTAGATTTGGGCTTCCACAAGGATATCAAAGAAACAAAAGTTCAGAGTAGCATTGATGAGCCCTTGAATTCCCATAATGATCCTTCCTCCAGGCGCTGTTAAGCATATTACAGAGCTCATATTACAGAGCTGGGGTCCTCGACTCCCGCTCTGCCATCCTTGTGCCCAGGGTTCAGAGCAGGTGAGAAGAGGCTGATAATGCAGGATTAAGATCATGTGCTCAGGGTTTACCGGTTGCAAGGGAAGTTGCCTTGCAAGGGAAGTTGAACAGTGAGAAGATTGAACAGTGAGAAGATTCGTCCACCTGCATTGTAGTCTCCCCTTGCTGGCTAGGCACATACACTGCAAGATATTAAATAATATCTTTCTTGGCTATATTAACATCTATGGGATTTGTTTACTCGGCGACCATATATATTTATTTTGTATTGTTTTAATTGTTTTATGGATTTTTATGATTGCATGCCGCCAGAGTCAGTTGTTGAGATGGGCGGCTGTAGAAATCAAATACATAAATAAATAAAATAATGTATATGAGGGTTGAATTTCAATCCTCCTAATGAGTCACAATTACAGGTGTCAGACTTCTCGGTGATAAATTCTGGAGGTTTTAGTCTACATTTCCGGAAATTGCCATCAGAATTACACACAGTGGGCACCAAATTGATGAGGGTTGTTTTGAGGATGCTCAGGGCAGCTGTGTTCCTGGATTCAGGGATGGCCAACTTAGTTCTGGTGGATTTCGGGAAGACAACATTTTTTTTTCTTCTCTGATTTTATCAGCCAGTAGGTCTTGTCAAGAAGTAGACACAAGAAGGGTTTTGGTAAGTCATAGCTTTCCAAACTGTGTGTCGCAACACTTTAGTGTGTCGCAACACACAGTTTAGTGTGTTGCAACACAACGCGGTGGCGGGGGCGTGCACGGGGGCGCGCGCGGCGGCGGCGTGCACGACGGCAGCGGTGCGCCATCAGCGCTTCCACGTTTTAGCGGAAAACACGAGGCCGCCGCCACGTGCACCCCCGCGCTGCCGCCATTGGTGTGTCACCAACGGCAGCAGGTTGGAAAGCACTGTGGTAAGTGCTATGTGGCAAGTCCCATCTGGATATTTTGGGTTTGCAATTCATCCATAAGTTCATTGGGATGGTCTTCAATGTTGCTGTTACCTGTTACCTGCCATAGAGAAACTGCCTGAATCTGCTTTCTCAAAAGCTAGTTGTGCTTCCATCAGAGGTACGTAAGGAATAACAGCCTTAGCTATGTTCCTGGTTTACCACTACAATTGCGTGAATGCCTTTGGCAGAAACTTAATGTCAGATTTGCTGCAAACTAGAAATATGGGGGCATAGTGGCCTTTCCGTAATTCTTTGCAGGGCAAGTGCTGGTAATTTTCCAGCGCTTAAGTTCAGCATCTGGTAGTTTTGAATCTGTGGTGCAGTTGTACGTTCTAGCTGAGAAGACTGGTTAGCAAGTAGTGTGAAAAAAAGTGCCTGAGGTCCTAGAGGAGAGAGTGGGCTGATTTTATCTAAAGCACTGTAGCTTCTGATGCTTCTCTGAGACCTGGCATGCCGCAGCTTTAGTTCACACAACCAAATTAGAGTATTGAGACCAGCAGTCTTTTAAAAAGGTAACCTTACCTCCACTCTGTCGATGAAGGTTCTCAGTCATCCAGGTGGAACAGTCTGTAGCTTGAATCATGTCAACTGGATTTCTATTTTCTCAGTGGAAACGTTTCGCTCCTTATCCAAGAAGCTTCTTCAGTCTGAGCAAAGTTAGTAAGGGAATCCTTAAATATAAACCTTACTAACTTTGCTCAGACTGAAGAAGCTTCTTGGATAAGGAGCGAAACGTTTCCACTGAGAAAATAGAAATCCAGTTGACATGATTCAAGCCACAGACTTACCTCCACTCCTTTTTCTAGTCCTTGGGACCCCCTTGGTTCCAAAATCATTGACCCATTCCTTGAGTTACATTGGTTTTCTCACAGACTGGATGAGCCTTGATTGGTTAGAGGGAGGTTGCCCCCTTCCCTGTTCTCTATTATGACCTCATGTGCCCCAGACTGTGACAGTAGAACTGTCTGGATCAGTTCAAGCTAGTGAGGTCAGCCTTTTGGGTTCCCATCTCCTGGCTAAAACAGAAAAGTGGGGATAGTCCATTGTACGCTGTTCCATGCTGCATATCCAGGTGACTCAAGTCTTTCCAAAGGTCTTCTACTGAGCTGAAGAACTGTTCTAGAATAAGCAAAGCAGGGAGAGAGAACCGGTGTATCTGGATCACTCTTCCCGACCCCGATGGTCTCCGGATGCTTGGGAGCAGGAGCCACCAGAATGCTGGCCATGGCTTCTGGGATTTGTAGGTTTACAGGCGCAACCCATCCAGGGGCAGCGGATTGGGAAAGAGGCCCTAGATGCATCTAACGGCCCAATTCTCACCTCCTGCTAAGTTTTGCAACCTAGAGACCTCGGGTGGAATTCTGATTCAGTCTGATCAAAGTGTCCCTTTTGCTCTTGCAGATCGTCCTGCATGCTGATCGGCTGTGGATTTATGGAGGGGCCTGGGCGCACTTTTGAGCACTGCCACGCGCAACATCCCACCCGTTGAAAGAGGACACTGCCCTGCCTGAAGCTGGCCCAGACCCCTTGGGCTTCACCATTCAGAGACCCCGTGGATGGCTATTGAAGTCAAAGGAGAACTTCTGCTGGCAGTCGCCGCATCCTGAGCAGCCCCGCGCTCCCATCGCTGCGCCCAAATATTTTACATATCCAGATGGGGTAACGTGACAGCCCCAGAGGAACACCAGCGGTGTCGCTGAATGCAGAGGCCTTTCTAACAGGAAGAGAACTAAGAAGGGAAGCTGGGCGACAGGGAAGGACGACTCCTTGAAATTGCACACTACGGATTTTTTTAAAAAGGGGGGAAAAAAACAAAAGTATTACTCAGCATCAAGCACAGGGTTCCTTTTTCTAATTGGAGGATTTAGAGAATCCAACGTTACTCTATTTGCACAACGTTTGGGTTGATTGAGGGGAAAGGTCGTCTTGTCCAGCTCTCGTAACTTTGTTCTCCTTTCGCTTGGCAATTCGTTTTTTTCTCGGGAGGTGGTTTTGATTTTTTTTTACCCAGCCCCTCCAGTCAATCTTGTTTTGTCTCCACCATGGCCCGCATGAACAGGCCTGCACCTGTGGAAGTGTGCTACAAGAACATGAGGTTTCTGATAACCCACAATCCCACCAATGCCACACTGAACACTTTCATTGAGGTAAGCTGTGTGGGGTAACTGCTCTCTGCTAGATGAAAATAAGGTCAAACAGCTGCTTGAACTTGTCAGGCTTCAAAACAAAGTAGGTTCTGGCCTAGTTAGTACTTTGAAGAGAGACCATCAGAACATCACAACATTGTACAGGTAGTCCTCGACTTACGACCATTTGTTTAATGACGGTTCAAAGTTACGACGACCTCGGGGAAAGTGCTTTGTGACCTGTACTTGCACTTCCGACCGTCATACCACCCCCGCGGTCACATGATTGCAATTCAGGCACTTGGCAACGGGCTCACATTTACAAGTATCCTGCAGTCACGTGATCGTGATTTGTGACCTTTTTTGCCGGTTTCCGACAAAACACTCATTGGGGAAGCTGGATTAACTTAACAACCGTCATAAAAATGGTCATAAAATCAGGTCCGGTCATGTGGTGACTTACAATGGAAATTCCGGTCCCAATTGTGGTCGTAAGTCGAGGACTACCTGTAGGCTAGGTTGGGGAGTCAGCATCCCAGAAGAAGATAGTTGCAAACCTTTCTGTATGGTTGCCAAGAAAACACATCCATGTAACCATGAAGAGGGGCGTGTTAAGGGGGCATGGTGGCTCAGCGGGTAAGACGCCAGGCTTGTCGATCGGAAGATCGCAAGTTCGGAGGTTCGAATCCCTAGCCCCGCGTGATGGAGTGAGCTCCCGCACTCGCCCCAGCTCTTGCCAACCTAGCAATTCGAAAGCATGCAAATGCAAGTAGATGAATAGGTACCACTTTGGTGGGAAGGTAACAGCGTTCCGCGCGCGTCATGTAGCCACATGACTGATCACTTTGATCACCTGTAAACTTGATCACCTGTAAACTTGATCACCTGTAAACAAGACCAGGTGGTTGGTGGCTTCTTCTCCTTTTCCAAGTGGATTTAGACCAAAGGACATCTTTCTTCATGTGTTTTGACGCCTTTCTTCGAGTTGCTTCTGTTCCTCTTCTCGTCCCCTCTGGCTTTTTAGCCTGGGCAGGGCCCATAGATACGTACAGTTTTTGCTTTGATACCTGGCTGCTGGCCAGGGTGCTGTTTATAGCTGTACCTTCCCCTTCCTTCCCTCCAATAGGCTCTGTTGTCTGCAGATGTTGCTCTGGTTACACAGGCAACTAGCTGAAATTGTTGCATACCTATGGGGATTAAAAATAAATGCCCTTGTTTACTCTTGGAAGGATCAGCAAAAGATGGTTGCCTTTCTCTGGCTGGAATAAATATTCACTTGTAACAGCAGCAAAGGAACCATTTTACAGGTAGTCCTCACTTAACGATCACAATAGGGACTGGAAACTGGTTGTTAAGTGGTGTGGTCATTAAGTGAGTCCCCATGTGGCCAGACCCAAATTTACGACCATTTTTACAATGGTCATTAAGTGAATTGGGTTGTTGAGTGAATCCAGCTTCCCCAATGGACGTTTTTTTGCCAGAAACCGGCAAAAAAGGTTGCAAATCGCAATCACGTGACCGAAGGATGCTGCAACTGGTTGCAAATGCGATCTGGCTGCCAAGTGCCCAAATTGTGATCACATGACTGCAGGGGTGGTGAGACATTTTGTGATGTTCGTAAGGGTGAGTACAGGTCATAAAGCACTTTTTCCAAAGCCGTCATAACTTCGGACTGTCATTAAACGGTTGTTAAGCGAGGACTACCTGTATCCCATTATCAATATTCCTATCCACCCACATTGGATGTTCTGTATCGGCACTCGTCTTAATCCGCCATAATGTTTGCCTTTGTAGGTTTGTCTTAGCACTGAAGAGAGGTTCTTCATTCTGGATCTCTGCTTAGCTACCTCTGAACAGCTTCCTTGTTTCTAATCTGCAATGACTGGAATTCCCCAGAATCAGACTTGTCTCAAAAGGCAGCCATGAGCATCCCAACATCTGTACTTAACATCCCGCCCCCCAAAATGTCAAAGATGGTCAGGAATTTGAATAGATGCAAATGCATCAAGTCAAAATGGCACTAAAAGTCTAGTTTTAAGAGGAGGGACTTAGCCAGACTTGTGAAGGGTAAATGCCACATTTAGTTCTCCATGTAGCCTTAGCTACATGATACATGTAGCCTTAGCTACATTCAGTGCAGCCCTTAGCTACTAAAAGTAGCCCTATATCTCAGATGTCCCCAACCTGCAGCCTGTTAGGAACTGGGCCGCGGGGCTCCCGCCCGCAAACCCCGCCCCCTTCCATGCAATTGGCTCCCGCCCGCAAACCCCGCCCCCGGTGCACGTGATTGGTTCCCGCCCACAAACTCTGCCTCCCCCGGTCCGCGGAAAAATCGTCTTTTGAAACCGGTCCCTGGCGCCAAAAAGGTTGGGTACCCCTGCTATATCTCGTCCAGAGGGACTACAGTATAGGCAGGCCACCCCCAAGCCTACAATGTCAGGGTACAATATCATAGAGACTGCACTTTGGTTTTTAATTCTGCCTTATTACATACATATACAGGTAGTCCTCACTTAACAACCATTCGTTTAGTGATGGTTCGGACTTATGACAGTGCTGAAAAACAGACTTGCGAGCCGTCCTCACACTCACAACCGTTGCAGCATCCCCAGGGTCACATGATCATGATTTGGGCGCTTGGCAACTGGTTCACATTTATGATCATCATAGCGTCCCGTGGTCACGTGATCACCATTGTCAACCTTCCTGGCCGGCTTCTGGCAAGCAACATCAACAGGGAACCGCGTGATTTGCTTAGCAACCATGTGGTTCACTTAACACCCATGGTGATTCGCTTAATGGCCGCCACAAACAAGGTCATAAAATCGGGTAGGATTCGCTTAATGACTGCTTTGCTTAGCAACCAAAATTCTGGTCCCAGTTGTGGTTGTTAAGCAAGGACTACCGGTATGAGCCATCAACATCATTGTGTGTAAGACGGTAATTATTTTCACTTACTCAAGAAATGTAAAGCCAAGAGAATTGCTATGGCTGCCCTCTGGGCAGAGAGTAAGTTGATCTCAAATATTTTCCTCTTGCTTCCTCTTTCTCCTGCACAGGACCTGAAGAAATATGGCGCAACCACAGTTGTGAGAGTGTGTGAAATAACGTATGACAAAACTCCACTGGAAAAGGATGGCATTAATGTGATGGTAAGTGCCTGCTTTTCCTCTCTCGGTTGGAACAGCCCAGCGGAGCAAGTATCATGAATGAAACAGACTGATTATTGTAAGGGAGTCGAACATCCTGCCTCGGCTTGGGAGGGCGTATGTGAGCTTAGTAAGGTGATGTGTTCTGCTGGAGGACAGAAGTAGGGGACAATCCAGTTTCTTCCCTTCCATGACTTCGGGAGTATTGAGGAATGTCTTCAGCATGGAAAGAGGAGGGTTGGAACTGTGTGTTGCGCATGAGACAAGATCCCTGTCTCAGTAGAAGCAGGGAAGCATATTTGTAAAGGGGGGTAAGTTAACAAGGATGGGGGGGGGTAGTCACCTGGCCCACCCACAAGACATAAAAGTTGTCCAGTAAATTTAAAATGGACGGACATGATTTCCCTACGGATCGTCATGATGAAGGGTCAGGGAAATTTTTTGTTTTACTTCATCATGTTTTATGTGGCTAGTTGTTTGAGTCAATTTAGAGTGTATTGTGCCCTGGAAGTTGTAGGTCAATCTGGATCTTCTCTTTATCGATATAAATCTAAATAGAGATACGCATGCAAGTTCTTGCTGGCCTTTTAGCAATGCAAATTAATAGGGAAATGGAAGAGACTTACGAGTGATGCATTTGAAGGAAGAAAAAAAAAAAAAGGATTTGAGCTGCAAAGAGAGCCAATCGTCCATTCCCTTCCTGGCACAAAACTGAGATTGAAGTTCAGTGGGCTTATTTGACCCAAGACTCCGATCTGGAAAACGAGAAAGAACTTGATCTCTAGATGCGAACGCAGCATATGCTCCGTATAGAGTCATCTAAGCCAGCCTTCACGCTAATGAGTCATGAGTGAAGTGGAAGCTTGCCAAGGCAGCCTTTACTCTCTTCTGGGCAGGAGACACTCCCTCCGAAAACAGATGTAAAAGGAAATTCCGGGGAAGCTGGCTGATTTAACATGCGACATCCGTTGAGAACCATAAAACAATCTAAAGAGCTTTGGGAGGTTCCTCCTCGTAAAACCAGCTGCTTATGGGTTATCTTTTGCGATGATCTCACTTAGAATCTATGAATTGACGCCGATAAATTCCCGCTTCAGCAGTTGGCTTGACGTTTAAAGCCCTTCACAAAAAATGAAAACCCCAAAGCTTGAAAAGGCAGAGAGCTTGCAAACTCCTGTTCTGCTTTTAATTACAAATCATTAAAAGCTGCTTTGGGCAGTTTTTGTCCAAGGGGGCGTGGGGTGGGGTAGGATGGAAGAAGGCTGTGATCCTCCCCGCTCAGTTCTCTGCTGCAAAATCTGTACCTTGCTCCAGTAACACTCTCGGGACAGACCGCACAGAGCAGGGGTTGAATCATTTGTCGCTGCCTCCTTTTTGGTGGGGGGCAGGTCATTTTTCCATCCTAAATTTGCTTTACCCTTGGCTTGTCATTTTCAAGCTGCAAAAAAGTACATGTTTGTGCACATTTTCCTAATACTTTACTTTTACAAACGGTTTTCCTCTAGCAGATCTTCGGCACGTTGTTTTCACATGGGACACAACCATTCAGAAAAGGGCAGATAGAAAAAGGACTTTTGGTGCACAGCTTTTGTCCCAAACATACAAATTTAGTAGATGCAGGGCACGCTTTTCTGACCATCTCAAGAGGCAACCTAAAAGAAGGCTTCTGCAGATCTGGAAAACATTATTTTGCAGCGGGAGAAGGAAATTCCTCTCCTCCCCAAAGGCGTCCCAGGTTGCATAACATCAAGCTTTCTTTCCTCTGTGGGGCAGCTCAAAAACTTGGAGGGGGGGGGGAAACGTAATAATTGCATTATTTCTGGTCACTTAGATTCTTAGCCCCCCACAGTGAGGTTGGTTTGATTGTTGGGATGGGATATTAGTTCTTCCAGTAGTTGGGGATGGCTGGTTTAGATTCAGAGTCCCCATTGGGAAACATGAAGGTCTGAATTCCAGCAGTTAAAATTCTGCCCCCAGAACATCTGTATTGGGCTCTCTGTATTTTTTATGCAAACATGAGCATAAAAGTTCCTGTTTTTATTTTTTTCCAACTCAGTGCAGTGTTGGAAGGAAATTATGTAAAGGGACTTGAGATTTTGCCTCTCCATCTACAGGATAACCCTCCAAAAACTGAAAGAGAAAGGGACTGAATTTAGTGTGGACAAAGAAATTGCAAAAAAGAAAGAGTCCCAAAAGGGCCAGATTTGGCCAGGGAATGCAGAGAAGAAAAATCCAGAAAAGGTCTCCCCAGTATTGAGGGGTTGGGGGGCAGTGTTGGGCAATGGCTTGGAATGCTGCTGACTCCTCCATTCTAATGCCCGCTCCTTCCTGGTCACATGATCCTGATGGCAGCCTGGTTTGTGTACCTTAGTGGACACATGCATGTAGACACATAGACCCAGCACAAGGAACCATAGCCACAAATGCACACAACCTGATTAGACCCTCAGGAAGAGACATGTGCATTCACAAGCAAAACATATGCACACAACCTCATTAGTCCTGGGGGGAGGGGGAATGGAGATGTGCACACAATAATAGTACAGGTAGTCCTTTCTTAGCGACCACAATTGGACCAGCAACTCAGTCGTTAAGCGAAGTGGTCGCTAAGTGCAGCTGCAACTGTGCTTACAATCTTACTTCAGCTTTCCTTTGCTTTCCAGACCTGCAGAGGTCGTAAATGCAAGGATTGGTCGCAAAGCCACTTTTTCATCACCGTTGAAACTGCAAACGGTCGTTAAACAAGGCAGTTGCTAAACAAGGACTACCTGTAATAGTAATTTATTAAATTTATATGCCGCCTGACCCCCAGTGCCTGGGCAGTTTACAAATCATTTAAAACATTTAAAAACAAGGAGCAATACAAAAACGCAACAAACGACAAACACAGCAGATGCAACACGAAGGAAGAGCAGAAGCACCCACATAGAGATGCCGCGTTACTTCATTGCACAGGAGGAAGTAGAGATTCCTCTTATGGCCACCGCTGTTGGTAAAGAGGTTGGAAAGACTTCCAGAAGCTGGGCCCTGCTTTGTTTGAAAGTGATAGGCTCTGCCTATCAGAAGCTCCCAGAGATGCTCCAGATTGCTGATGATGGGCACGTAACTATGGCACCAGTTCATGCTCATGGTACTTGGGTTAGCTCAAGCTGACAGCAACTTGATTGTTTCTGCACTTTTTCAGGATACATTTATTGTTAGGGAATTCTATGAGTGATTTGGCAGTTAGTTCTGAACTTAGCTCCATACAGTACATTGTGCACCAACAACAGCCTTACCCATTTTTATTTTTTTTTGAAAATGCTGGCTGGCTTGTAAGAATCTCCTTTAAAACACGCAAGCCAGCTCTTGAGAAAGGGTCTCGGTTTGGCTTCTCTGCACCTTGGCAGAAAATGCCACTGGCTTTTCTCAAAGACGCTCTTTTTGTTTATTTTGCCCATGGGATTTAATGCCCTGCTAAAGTTAATATGGGGGCGTGGTGGCTCAGTGGGTAAGACGCCAGGCTTGTCCATCGCAAGTTTGGAGGTTCGAATCCCTAGCCCTGCGTGCGGAGTGAGCTCCCGCACTAGCTCCAGCTCTTGCCAACCTAGCAATTCGAAAGCATGCAAATGCAAGTAGATGAATAGGTACCACTTCGGTGGGTAGGTAACAGCGTTCCGCGCGTGTCATGCAGCCACATGACCGTGGAAGCGTCTTCAGACAACGCTGGCTCTTTGGCTAACAAACGGAGATGAGCACCGGCCCCTAGAGTCGGACACGACTGCACAAATGTGCGGGGGGTACCTTTACCTTTTTAAAGTTAATATTGATCTGCAATTCAAGGAAATTTACCACAAGGCTTCAGCGAACAATGAGCAGGAGAGCCTTGTTTGTATCAAAATGAGATGGCGGAAATATCTGGGGACTGATTCGGTGTCCCCGAGAGCACCATGGAGCATGATTATCATACAAAACACACAACAGCTTTCTGAGCCCAGGGGAAGGAGCTAAAGCAGAGCAAGATTTATCCAAACCAGTGTTTCTCAGCCTCAGCAACTTTAACCCTAACCCTAACTGCCCAGAGTCCCCTTCTGGGGAGATGGGGCGGTAATAGAAATTGAAAAAATAAATAAGATGTATGGACTTCAACTCCCAGAATTCCAGCCATGCATGACTGGCTGGGGAGTTCTGGGAGTTGAAGTCCACACATCTTAAAGTTGCTGAGGTTGAGAAACACTGATCTAAACAGAAGGCATAAGGTCAGTCTGTTGCTATATTGATTCATTGGGCATTTTAGGAAAAGCCCCTTTATCTTCTCGCCTGAAGAAACATTTCCTTATTCAAATAACAGTACATGAAAAGAAAAATTCCATCCAGGTCACAAACAGTTGGTTAGCCTACCTACAGCACTGTTCCTCAATGTTTCCACCGTTGTAGACCACTAACTTAACATTTGGGAAATGCCAGGACCTCCCACTTAAGCCAACCCGTGCTCCCTCCATTTTTGATTTTAAGAGTGTGGGAGTTCATCTTTTGTGATGATAAGAGAATGCTTCATTTGTGTGTGCCTTTCCATTTTTTAAATGCTTTTTAAAACATTGCACCCAGAAATGTCCAAAATGAATTATTTATTTACCAATAATAATAATAATAATTGCATAACCACATCAACTCTTAGTGCAAATTGACAGTTAAGAATGTTCTTCAATAGAAATGGGAGTACTAGGATGCTGGGGGCAACTGAATCCTCCTGTGTATTCAGGAACAGTGGCTTGTGCGTGATCATAGCCCAGCACATAAGGATCCACAGTCAGTAAATGCTTACAAGACCTGCCTGTTCTTTTCTGAATTCAGCACTCCTACGACCACTTGTTTATCACTTTCATGGTTCTGTAAATTAGTTTTCAGCCACTGGTCCATTTTTGCAAGCTGGCTGACTGGCTGGCAAGCAGAGGTGAGGCTTGAGGCAACGAGCGGGCCGAGGCTGCAGCAGGCTACCGGATGGGCCTCAGTGATGGACCATTTCGAAAATTGCTGGTTTGCATGCACTTTGCGTTCCTGAGGCCTTAGTTTTAAGTTGGAGGCACAGCTTGCGACATCTTGATGACAGACTTCCTCCTCGTCAGTGTTTTGAGGGTTTTGTGGACTGTCTTTTTTTTTCTCTCCGAAACATCCATGTGTTAAAATCACTTTTAGAATTAATCCTAGAATTTCTGAAAGGAACCCAAACATTGGAGTTTTAAGATGGTCGGGTTCAAAACCTTCTTTGTGGACATGTTCCCTGGAAGGAATTGAAGTTAAGGATGGATCCCTAGTCCAGAAATAAATAAAAGCTCTACAGCAAGACTGTAGAAGCTTCATTCTTTCTTTCCCCCTTCACGGCATCCTCTAAGCCCCCCAAAACACATGCACTTTAGATAACGCACGTGTTCTGGCTAAGTTGGTTGTGACGGGGGAGTGCAGAAATCACTGTCGGTAAATGCTTTGGGGTAGCCACCGGCTGTGTTGGGGTACCATTGCAAAGCCATTGGGGATGGTGGCGATGGTGGTCCGACTTGGAAGAAGGTCACCCAGTTGGGGGAAGCCGATTGAAGCCAACTGCTCTATTTGCGTGGGACCTGCAGGGTACATCATTCTGCCCATTACCGTTTGAGCGGCATCCAGTTCTCAGGGTGAAGGTCCGTCTCCATCAGAGGCAGGCCCACCGCTTCGGCGAGGCGCGTGGTGCGGTTTGAGGATTGTATGGCGAAGGAGGACTCGGGCAGCCCTGTCCGTTTCCACAGCTTGTTGCTTCCTGCTCGCAGCTGAGTGCCAACCTAAGTGCAGGTGTGTGCTGGAATCAAAGAATGCCTCGGCTGCAGGTGTTTTCATCTTACCTTCTGGGCCTTCCATTTAAAAAAAACAGAAAAAAGAAATGCACGCTCCCTTTCAAAAGGCACAAGCTGCTTCATGTCTCTTGCTCTGCTGTCACCCCAGCAGTTGATCTGGAACAGGGCCAGCCCTCTTTCCACGCACTTCTTTTCCGGCAGCTGTAATCTTGCATCTGCTTGCTGAAATTCCGAGCCAGGACTCTCTTCAAGGGTACAGAGATCATCTCTCCTGGTCACGTGAATAGGTATGTCCAGGACTTTGCTTGGTCTCTGACACCACATGGGGCTCTAAGGCCTCCGTCTTCAGCATAACATCAGGGCAATGTCCCACGTGAATCAAGTTCAGGAGGAAAGCTGGTGGGAGGGGGGGGAGTTCCCACACTCTTCCCTACACCCCTGAATGTCAGGGCAGCTGCCTGGGCGACACGAGCTCCGATTGCCCCCTTCTCCTCATTTCCTTACAGGGTCCATCACATTCTCCTTCCCCTTCAAGAAGCTGTGGTCCCTTGCTTTTCTCCTCCTCTCAAAACAAGCAAACCAAAACGCTTGCATTATTTCAATCACAGCAGAGATGTCCTTCCCTGTCGGCCGCCTTCACATTTTGTGGTTGCAAGCTTGAGCTACCTTAGATGGCCTTTTCCTAGAGATGCTGGGAGGGGAAAACCTTTGCCTGTTCCACCTCTGTCTTACTCCACCCCTCCTAGATAGTTCACTGAGGGTTGCCTGTCAGTACCTGCCTGACAGCCAGCCAGCCAGCTTCCAAATCTTTGTCCCTGGAGGACAACTGGAGAAGACCTTCTCTTTGCAAGATGCACGTTGGCACAGGTAGTGCTTGGTTAATGACCATTTATTCAGCAACCATTCAAAGTTGTGATGGCACTGAATGAGTGGTATTTACGACCGGTCCGCGAAGTTCTGGCCATTGCAACACCCCTGTGGTCACGTGATCGCAATCTGGGCGCTTGGCAACCAGCTCACTTACAAAGGTTGCAGTGTCCCACATTGCATTTGCGACCTTCCCTGCCGGCTTCCCACAAGCAAAGTCAGTGGGGAAGCTGGTAGGGAAGGTTGCAAGTTGCTCCCACCACTTCTCCTCCCGAGGAGCCCTGCTACAGAATACGAGATCTCAGGGATCATGTACTCCATAGTGCGCACTCACACCACAGCCCCCCCTCCCCAGCCCGCACGCACTCACGCAGCACCACAGCAATGCAACCCCTCACCCCCACCTCACTCCGTAGCACTCACACGCCCTCCAGCCTGCTTGCCAGCCGCCCGGGACTTGCAACTTCATCCGGCTTCCCCATTGACTTTGCTTGTTGGAAGCCGGCAGGAAGCTGAGGTCATGTGACGTCCTCACTTAACAACCTGTGATTTTTGCTTAGCGATGGCAACTGGGATTGCCATCACTAAGTGATGTGGTCACATGACATTGCACTTTATGACCACATTGCTTAGAAACAGAAATGCTGGTGCCAATTACAGTCATTAAGCAAGGAGTACCTGTATCTCCTGGGGGAAATTGTTCTGTCTGCATCCCCCATCTCTCATACTGAAGAGAATAAAGCTCATACTGTCAGGAAGTTCCTCCTGATGCCTTTTTCTTTGTAGTTTTAACCCACTAGTTCTGACCCTGCCGTCTGGGGCAAGGGAGAATTAAATCCACCCCTTCTTCTGTGTGGGAACCCTTCAGATATTTGAAAAGTGCTATCTTACCTCCTCTCTGTCATTTTTTAATCTAGGTTAAAACATACCCACGTTCTTTAACCGTTCCTCATAGGACTTGGTTTCCAGACCCCTCCCTATCTTGGTCGCCTTCCAGCGTGTTCCAACTGGTTCTTGTCCTTTTTGAACTGTGATGTCTAGACTTGGTCAGAGTGGTCCAAGTGGAACCTGGCCAGGGCCGAATAGAGTAGCATCATTGCTTTCCATGATTTAGTCCATGCTAGCATGTTCCAAACGGAGAAGTTGGAAAATCAATAAGATACCCTTTATCTTTGTCTCTAGTTGCTGAGCTACGTTATTTATCCTAAACTGGATCCTAAGCTTTCTTGGAAGGTCCTTGTGGTTGATTAAATGCATGGCAGGGATGGCAACTCTGTTCTCTGTGAATGTGCGTGCAAACGAGACGGTGTGGAAAAAGAAGTGAGACTGATTTACTTGATATCTGTGATACTTTATTACAGCCTTCCTTAGCTAGTTGGGTCAGCAATTCCGGTGCCTTTGGATCCTGGAAATTGTGGATGTCAGGTCGAAGGAAAGTGCCCGTCTCTATGGTGGTAGATTCAGGACAAGAGTGAGAGACTCGCTTCTTGACACCGTACAAATCTTGGCCTGTGGTGTTGGGAGGTAAAAGAGCCTCACGTTAACAAATTCAGAGGGATGGGTTGGTGGTGGCTGTTCCAGTCGGACTTCTTCGGAAGCAGCCAAGCACTCTTGAAACTGAGATACCCAGAAAGCGAGATGGGTCCCGGAATCTTTAAATGGAAACCGTATGCTGGGCTCTGCTGACTGCACTTTAATCAGTAGTGACATCTTTCTTCATCTTAGATCATGGAGAAATCGAGTCCCCTTAATTAAGCTGTATCCTGGCTTGTATGTCTCTCAGAGGAAGCCCTGCATTATAAGCAGTGCAACTGCTGCTTTGTTTTGTATTTAATCGTTCGCTTCCTAGACCGAGAGAGGGTTTGTATGAAGGCAGGTGAGCCTTAGCGGATCTGGAAAAGCTAATCAGGGTGGGATTTGGCTGGGACACCACCAGGAAATCCCAATGCTGAGAGCTAGACTGGGAAGTCAAATTCTCCTGGAAGAAGGCAGTGGCAAACTACTTCTGTATTCCCCCAAAAGCTGTACAGGTAGTCCTCGCTTAATGACCACTTGTTCAACGACCGTTTGAAGTTACAGCGGTGCTGAATGAATGGTAGTTATGCCCATTCCCCGAAGTTATGGCCATTGCAGCACCCCCGTGGTCACTTGATCAAAATTCGGGTGCTTGGCAGCCCATCTGAACTTACGATCGCAGGGGCACTTCAACTCCCCCCCCACCTATCCCCCCCCCCCTCATTCTGCCCTTTTGGCCGCCCTGCACTCCGCTGGTCCTGACAGCCTGTCTGCCCCCAACTGACCATACCATCTCCTTCCAAAACCTTGAAAGAAACGACCAGTGGGATTCTATTAACGACGGCAATGGGGAGTGCCAGGGTTGCCATTGCTAAGCAATGCGGTCATGTGACGTCGCACTTTATGACCGCATTGCTTAGCAACGGATATTCCGGTCCCAATTGCCGTCGTAACTCGAGGACTACCTACCTCCATGAGGGCACAAGGAGTCTGGCTGGACTCAAGGGGGTTGTTACCTTTAAGTGAACCCTGGAAGGAAAATGCTAGAGAGCTCCATCCTTCCCCCCCTCCCTCCCCAGCATGGAAGCTTCCAGGCAGCCAGAAACCTTTCCTCTGGGGCTGTGCTTCAGTTCGGAGATACGATTCAAAGTCAGTTTAATTGAATCGTGTTAGAAAGTTGTCTCAAACTGGAAACTGGCCGAGTTGGTATTGATCCCTCTTTCTTCTCTGCCCGCGTTACTTATTATTATTTATTATTTATTATTTTATCTTATTTATACCCCGCCTATCCCCTCCCTACTGGAGGGCTCTAGGCGGCTTACATCAGTGTGTGTGTGTGTGTGTGTATATATATATATATATATATATATATATATATATATATATATATTAATTTATACATCATATATCATATCTAGAATTTTACCGCGCGATAGGGAGGAGGACAGGGAACCGGCTCTTCAGCTGCAGGCATCGGACTACATGCCCCAGCATGCCTCGCTTCCGCGCCGGCTGCTGACGTCCAGGAAGCTGTTCTTTCGGATCTTGTGATGACCTTTGCAGGGCCCTGCTCCTCCCCTGCCAAGCACCAACGAGCTGCCACAAAACCGAGTAGATACGCTAGTACGTTTTGTGGGCTTCTTCCTCCGACGGGTGAAATACCCCCTTAGTCCTGTTCCTGGGAGCGGGACATAAACGTCTCACCGGGTCTCTGGTGTTCCCCTCCTCCTCCCAGGACTGGCCGTTCGATGATGGAGCTCCACCCCCCAACAAAATTGTGGACGACTGGCTCAACCTGCTGAAGACCAAATTCTGCGAAGACCCCGGGTGCTGCGTCGCTGTCCATTGCGTAGCCGGCCTGGGACGGTGAGTGCCGGCCCGCCAGGGACCGAGACAGTAAAAAGAGCTGCATTGCTGCTGTTGGTGCTTTTCTTTGCACAAAGCATCTCAGAAGAAGGTAGTGGCAAATCATTTCTCTGTGGCCAAGATAATTCCATGTACATTCCCCAGAATCAGGTTCAACGCAAAGGAATTACTGCCTTCACTAATATATGATGTATTTATGTTTTAAAATGTGGGTGGGGAATTCTGGTAGTTGAAGTCCACACATCTTAAAGTTGCCAAGTTTGAAAAACACTGGTCTAGATGTTCAGTTTTGTGCACAGCAGAAACATACAGGTAGTCTTCGACTTGCGACCATTTGTTCAGTGACCATTCAAAGTTATGACAGCACTGAAAAAAGTGGTTTGCAACTGGTCACTTACAATTGTCCCCGCCGTCACATGATCAAAATTCGGGCGCTTAGCAACCAGCGTGTATTTACAACGGTTGCAGCGACGCAGGGTCACGTGATCCCCATTTGCGACCTTCCCAGCTGGCTTCCGACAAGCAAAATCAATGGGGAACTGCACGATTCATTTAACGACTGCGTGGTTTGCTTACCGTTATCGTGACCACCGCAGAAAATGATGTAAAATCAGATGCAGTCACATTATGCCTCGCTTAATGACCGCACCACTTAACAGTGAATATTGTCATAAGTCAAGGACTATCGTATACATAGACGTCCCCAACCAGGATTTTTTCCTCCAGCCTTGGCCTCCTGAATTGTTCTTCAGCCATTTCACTTCCTTCAAATTGGACAAGAGAAGTAACATCCCTTCATGGGCCTGATCTCACTCCTATCTTTTCCTTTCTAGGGCCCCGGTTCTTGTCGCGCTGGCCCTGATTGAGAGCGGGATGAAATACGAAGACGCCATTCAGTTCATTAGACAGTAAGTGCTCCTCGGTAAACCTCTGTGCCGCCCGCTGTGGTTGAGATGAACGGCCACAGGTGGGCGGGCGGTCTGGAGCAGGTGCTTGGTGCGTCCCCAAGGAATACACAGTTGGCCGGAACCTCCCACCTGAGCTGTACCACTTCAGGCTTAAAAGCGCTCCCCCCCCAGCCCTTAACAAGTTGTAATAAATGCATCATCTTATGCCAGAAACTGCTTAGAACCTAGTTCTCTGTGCCAAACTCCTCCTAATCTGGAAGGAGGTTAAGTGTTCATACCTGCGTGCGGCCCAAATTCTGTTTGAAGTATAGGAAAAATGTGGCATCGCAGTGGGCACTTGGCAACCGGTTCGCATTTATGACCATCACAGCTTCCCGTGGTCATGTGATCACCATTTTCGACCTTCCTGGCCGGCTTCTGGCAAGCAAAATCAATGGGGAACTGCGTGGTTTGCTTAACGACCACGTGGTTTGCTTAACGGCCGCCACAAAAAAGGTCGTAAAATCGGGTCAGATTCGCTTAGCAACCGGAATTCCGGCCCCGATTGTGGTTGTTAAGCGAGGACTACCTGTACTCTTTCCAGAAAGCAGTTGGTGTGCCCCTCCTGCGGCGTGCCTGCCTTTGGGACAAAAATGAAGCCAGCCCTGGGTGAAGCATCCCCAAATCCTTTGTGATGAGCAGGAGTTCCTTTATGGGTCTTCCCCACATGGAAGGACGCTCCTCGCTTTCAAGCATTTTGATGGAACGTGCCGTCCCTCCTCTCTTCTTTGCAGGAAACGCCGTGGAGCTATCAACAGCAAGCAGCTGACATACCTGGAGAAATACCGACCGAAGCAGCGCCTGCGTTTCAAGGATCCCCAGAACCACAAGAATAAATGCTGCATCATGTAACCTCGGTGATGTCCCCTTGCTGCGACACGCCCGCGGGGGAAGACAAGACCGTGCCCCTCACGAACGCACGGGGCTTGACTTCTGAAGGTGCAGAGGACTTTTTGTCACCGTTTTTCCTTTGAGTTTCCCCAAGGAAGAGGAGAGCTGAGTGCCCCCTTGTCGGTTTCAAAGGCTTGAAATGACAGTGGTTTTTTTCCCTTTCTTCCCCCAATATTTGTCTTGTCAAAAGCTCTTTGTAATGACATCAACCTGCAATGCAATAACTCTTCGGTGTCCTCTTTCTCTAGAGAACTGATTGATGAATGAACTAACTAACTAAAGTAGATGCAATAGGGTTGGCAGGCCTGTAGTTAAGCCCACCTATTTCTGGGCAGGGAGAAATCTAGATACACAGAGGAGCAAAATGGGGTGGGTTACAAGGGGCGCTGTGCTGTGCTTGGTTGGTTGGTTGGCTTCCATGCTTGGAAAGGCAGCCGTGGCATGCTTTCTTGCAAGAGTTGTGAGGACTGAGCTGATCCATTGAACAGGAGATGAGAAGTCACCTGGTCTGTATAGCGAAATCCAGCGATGTGTTTTACACATCGTGATCCCCCTGCTCTCCAGCTGTGTGCCGTTTCTCTGTGCGCATCTCACTGCACTTGGTTCTAGCCCGTGAAGTCATAAAATTCCCACCGATTCCATAAGCGTGCGATTCCATAAGCGTGCTATCCTTGGATGTCTTGGGGGAGAATGTGGTTGATGTTGAAGTTGGGGGCAGGGCTAGTCTCTCGGAGTGAGAACTGAAGGATTTCAGGAAGGTGTGGAATAAGGTTTGGGAACGAAACAGGAATGGGATGTGGAAGTGGGTGTGCGGAATGGCACTTGACTTGGACATCTCGTTTGATGGAGCTCCTGCAGTAGGTTCAGACAGGCTGAATGGCTCTGGGCATTTTGAGGAAGAAGCTGAGGAAATCTCTTTTCTGGATGTTGGGGGGTGGTGGCTTGTGGAAGTGTCTGGCTGAGAGTCATTTTTCACACCCATACACTTACAGTATGGACTTTGTGGAATAAATATTTTTAAACAAAGACAGTTCACGTCTTCGGTGACTTCATGGAACTCGCAGTAACTCTGAGTTTTACTGATTTCTCAAATGTGTGCGCAATGCACTATTGTACATACTTCCTTGCCACTCCTGATCTGCATTTACCCATTTCAGGCCTGGTTACTTGTGAGACAAATCACAGCCTCTCATTTGTAGTTCTTTGACTTGGGTCTATCTTCTTATCACAGTGAGCAATTCTTACATACATCCAATTGCCAGCTGCTTTGTTTTATCCATGGAAACACAGATGCCTGCAAGGGGTTGGGGCATCTCCTGGTCCCACAAACAGCCCAAGACTTGTTTCTGCTAAGCCAGAGGATCTCCTGAGTCAGCACAGTCTGTCAACTGCAGTTGAACTCATGAAGAAGTTGAGACTCCTTATCGGTCCTTCTGTTTACATATATTTTTATTGCTGGCTGTTTTTTATGTGGATTGATAAGCATCTTGAGTGTTACGAGTAGAAAGGCAGGAAATGAAATGTAGAAATGAAAAATAAGAAAGGTTTCGTCAAACCCTGAAATAAATCCATCCAGTAAAAGTTCAAAGAGGGCGGGGAAGTTGGGGGCCTTCCCCCTTTCTTGGAGAGCTGGCTTCTGTCTGCATACTTCGGATGTGTGGCTGGAAGAATGTTACGGAAGAAAATTCCCTGCAGTTCTAAATCCTGTCCTGAGTGTTAACAGTCTGAGTGAGAGGCTAGAGAATGTCAGCCCTTCCTGGTAGGCCAGCTCAGGAAACAGACTCCACAAGATTTATTGGAACTCCACTGTATTGACCTAGGCCATAGTAACAGAACCTTGGAAGCCTAACCACTTTTTTTCTTCCCTCCCTCTCATAGCAATGAGAGTTAAGTTTAAGTTCCTTTCTAACATTGTCTTCCTGTCCTGGGCTTAAATCCTGTTTTGCTAGCTGCTCTAACATTCCCCCAAGATCATCTCTGGGATCCTCTATGGAGAAAGAGAAAAGGAACCATGAGGTTAAAATGGAGGCCTGAAATTGATACGTAAGGTGTCACCCATCAGCTTTGAATATTAAGAGATGATCAGATTGTTCTAGAATCCAGCTTAGATTCTGGATGAAGGGTGCTCAGTTGGTTTATGATGTTGTCCGTGGGGAAAAGAGGACCAACGAATAAGAGTTTTTCCACCTGCCTTGATATCTGCAAAGGTCTTGTGATTTTGAAGACAAGGATTCATCAGTTGGAGGGAGAAGAAGAGTTTTATCTAGCTCTTTGTAGGTTGTGAGAGTTACCAGAAGCTCCAAAACCATTGTCATCTGCGTTTTGCTTTCTCTCAAAGCACTTCTGTGTGTATTGCTGCATAAATTCTTGACTAAAATTTCAAGATGCTTGCTGGATTTTTGGGGAGTTCCATCTTTGCAGAGCTACTTCATGTGGTCTCTCTCTCTGGAACATCCAACTTGGTTTTTGTTGCTTTTCTAGCTTAATTTTGGGATCTGTGGCTTGGCTTGTAAGGAGGAACATCCTATCCTGAAGCTTCCATCATTGTCTTACTCTTTTTAAACATGCTGCAATGGTCCATGGAGGTTCTCTCCAAAGCAGTGACCTTAGAATAGTTGGGTTGAGAGAAGCCCACTGTAGAGAAATCTTAGGGTGGGGGTAGGGTGAATTCACACAAGTCCATCCACTGATTTGTAAGGGGCTGGTTTGTCCATCTAGTTAGATACAGGCTGTTGTGAATGTTGGCTGTGAATCATAATTTTGGATGGAAAAAATCAGAAGGATTCTGATAGCATTTTTTCCAAATAAAAATTTTTATTTAAAAGCATAAGCTTTCGGGAACTGCAGCTCACTTCATCAGGCGCATAATTTTGGATCATGGTTTTTCCCATTCTTGTTCACTAAGATACAGTAATAAGACATATCAAGAATAGAGCTTTGAACTTTCTGCATGTAAGGCATGTCCTTTTTTTACTAAGCTATATGCGTAAATTAGTGCTCCAGAGAGGAATTCCTCCAGACTTCCTTGTAGAAGAGATGGCTTCCTTGCATCTCACTTTTGGAAAGGATTCTTGGTAGGGGAGCAAACCCTTCTCCTTTTTCCGAATTACTATAGAATTTTCCAACACATCATTGTATTCAGGAGCAGGAAATGCCCTTCCTTCCAGCCTAACAAATCTGTTCATAGAGAGGCCCACTCAGGTCATTAAATCCAGCCCTGTTTGACGCAGGAATCCAAACTGAAGCATCCCAGATGGATGATTTGTCCATCTTCCGCCTGAGCGAATCCAGTGAAAGGGAGGCCACCACCTCTCTGGTTCCACTTTTTTTTACTGATGGGACAAAACCTTCAAGTTACTTCTCCCCACCTGGGTCTCCCATTCTCAAACTTGGTACCTTGACCTGGTTCTGTTACCTCATGGTCAAAGGGAGGGGAGAAGTATCTGAGAACTAGTTGTTTGAAGACCATGGTTTCCCAGATGTCTTGGGAAGCAAGCAGTGGTTTGGATAACCACCATTTTGTCTCTCCAGAGCTGTTCTCCATCCAGTCTCCCCTCATCAGGAAGCCAGGCTTTCTAAACCTTTGCAGTTGCTAAGATTTACTTGTCTTGGGCTCGAACCCAGGCAATGCTTCAGCTTGAGCATGTGTGAAACGATGAGCAGTTCCTTGGATGCAACTTGTTTCCATTGCAGTATATGCAGAGTGTCCTTTGGCCCTGTTCCTACCAGGGATGGCTTGTTTTTGGTTGAACTTGGCTATTTCCTTACGCAGCTGACATTTGCAAGCATGTTTATCCATTGTACAACAGGCCCTTTCTGCATAAGGGGAGATCGGAGTCCTGTGTCCCAGCAGTTAAAAATTTGCTAAACGATGTGTCTAAAAGAAAGTGCTTCAAAATTGAGTTGGCTTTGCCTGATCCTAGCATGTATATTGAAGCATCACTTTTAGCTCCTACCAAGATGCAGCTGTCTTGCTAAATTTTGTAATCTCATCAGGCATTGTCCAAACAGTTCCTTCAAGATCATAAGATCTAGAAACATTTCCCCCTTTTTAAAAAAGGAAAGTTAAGAGACTGTCCCGTGTCTTGCAGTCTGCTCTTCATTCTGAACATGGAGCTAAAACTTGAGTGAGAGTCATCATCAGCAAAACATTTTCCTTCCTGCAAGATTTTGGGGCATCTCCTTTGATCCACTGGTAATGTTGCTGGCATGGGTGATCCAGTTGATCCTGGCCGATTCATGCTTGGAAAACTGTTTCCTGGGTGCCACGCATGATCAGTTTCCATGTCACAAGGTGGCTGTGCTTGGTGAAATAGCTTTTGCTGTTTAAAAAGTTGTATAATTTCAAGGGTTGGAGAGTGCAAACTATCTTTGAGCTCTCAAGATAGGCAGGGCTGGGTCACTCAAGCCCCTTTCGAAAGCAGGACCCTTGGAAACAGCCTGTTCCAAAGGGGAATAGCCCATTCCAAGTCTGTAGCTTGAATCATGTCAACTGGATTTCTATTTTCTCAGTGGAAACATTTCGCTCCTTATCCAAGGAGCTTCTTCAGTCTGAGCAAAGTTGGTAAGGGAATCCTAAATATGTTTCTAGGTAGCTGTGTGACCTTACACCTGGGGCTAGGTCATGGTTATATTGAGATGTTATTTTAAGTCCTCAATATAACATCTCAATATAACCATGACCTAGCCCCAGGTGTAAGGTCACACAGCTACCTAGAAACATATTTAGGATTCCCTTACTAACTTTGCTCAGACTGAAGAAGCTCCTTGGATAAGGAGCGAAATGTTTCTACTGAGAAAACAGAAATCCAGTTGACATGATTCAAGCTACAGACAATTCCACCTGGATGACTGAGAACCTTCATAGACATAGCCCATTCCAGGGTTGGCGTGTTTCAGGAAAAAGTATTTTGCACGCATGGCCATTTGGTGTATTATGTTGCACTGTGGGCATCAAACTAAATGGAGGCTGGTACCCTGTAGCATCTCTGTCAGTTTGCAGAAGTAGTGATCTGCGTAAGAAACCATTTTGGGCAAAGCAAAGCACTAATAATGGATAAATACTTTTTTCAAAGATGTGTTGAAATTTGGGGAGAAGACATTTGGCACGCTGAAATTGACTGAATCCAAGAAGCGCAAAATACAGTACAGAAATTCCATTGTTGCCATGAAATTGTAGAGTGATGTGTTTCCTCCTCTTTTTAAAGTAAAAATTTCTATTCTCTTTATAATGCCTGGAAACAAACCTTGACATGTCTTGGCAACTTAAGCTTAGGAATTTAGTTTTTCTGGTTTTTTTGTTCTGTTTGTGAGTTGAATGTAAATATACAGTCATCTCCGTGACATTTTAGGTTTTGAGGATCTGCTTTTCTGGGTGGACAGCTTCACCATGGGTGGGATGGATCCAGAAGGTCCCTGCAGAAGGCAAATTTGCTCCTTGAATTGGCTTGCCAAGATTTGAAGTTCTCCTGAAAGTAAATGAATCGGCGAGGGAAAAAACACCCTTCATTGAATAGTGTGGGTCTCAACTAAGTTACACAGTGTGGTCGTCTTTTGCTTCTGAACTAGAACTGTGGCTGAATTTGATTATGAACTGAGCAGAATCAAGTATGGAAGGTTTGAATTACTTCAGGGTGTCTCCTGGAAGTTTGCACGCCTGAAAACTGCTTTGAGGAGACAGCTAGCATGTTGGGATTGACAGCTAAGAGTCCTTTCTGCTCTTTTCCGATCCTGTAGATGGTGAAATGTTTAAGCCTTCCCAAGACCAGATGATACCGTCTAGGACAGCGTTAACTGGCCTTAGGAGCAGGTTGAGACTCCAAAACAACATTTTTAAAAGATTGTACTCCAGCGGGCTTTAATCATATTCACAGCTTCACTCCCAGGGAGTGAGTTTGGCTAGTGGGAAGGATCTTTCAGGGGAATTAACTTCCCTGGTGTGCCTCCTTCCACCAAGACCATTAGCTCATGGCATAGGAGCATGTGGTATATGAACAAGCGCATGGACCATTCATGCACAGCCACAGAATGAAGGATGCTCAATTTGTATTAGCCCTTGGCTTGCTCAGTTGATTCCATTTGTTGGAAGTGGAAGAGGGAGGAGGCAGAACAGGCAGGAAAGACGACTTCTCACTTCACAGATGAAGAATGTCTTTTCAAAGGCACAACTCCAAAATTTTATATATATATATATATATATATATATATATATATATATATATATATTTATATATATTTAATGGTGATGGGTGTTCTTCCTGTGATCCTGTGCCTTTGGGAAAACATTCTTTAGGTTTTGAAAAACGAAAGCAAACATGCAGAGCACATAAAATGTTTTCAGAGATTACTTCAGGGGGCCAGCTTAGTTACTTAACAGACATACCAGCATTTTTAATAGCCTTATAGTGTGGAAACCTTGAATATAAAATAAAAGCTTGTGTGTAACCTTAGCTGGAAGAAGAATGTAGAGAAATGGACAAAAATGCTACAATGCCTCTGTGTTTGGGGGGGGAGGGGTTCTTCTTAACTATTGCAGAGCAAGACCCGTAATATTCCTACGCAGTTGTCAAGCCTTTGTACATGGTATTGAAATCAGAACTGGGAAATTGAAACTCCCCGAATCTACTCTTCTTCATAACGTTTTGATACAGCTTCTAATATGTCCAGAATGTGAAATTTGCACATAGCAAAGACGAAATTAGAATTATGGGTGGCATATGTTAGTGTTCCTGCAGCTTTAGGTGGTGGAAATTCAGTGAAATCTCTATAGTAAGGAGATGTTTTCCTTTCAATACTCCATCCTACACACGCTGTCTGATGCAGAACCTGAGGGTCTTCCAGATGCATGGACCTTAATTCCCAGAATTCTTGCAAATGGCTTTTCTGGCTGAGAAATTTGGGAACTGAACTCCATCCATCTGGAGGACTCTCGGGGTGGAGAAGGCTGACTCAAGTCTTGGACATTCATCCCAGCCCCTTAACAGCCCAGAAGAACATCCAGTTCTTGTCATTCTTCTCCATGCAACATTCCCAAAGTCAGTTGACCATGCTGCTTAAAGATGAGAGCCAATTCCAGTGGGTCTTAAAAGGGATGGTGGGGAAAATGACAGGTGTGTGCCTCAAAAGAGTCCCTTTTCTTACAGCAGGGTTTTCTGTCCCCTACACCCAGCTCACACTTAGCCATTGGTAGACGCTCCTTTCCGTTGGCTTCCCTACCCTTCTCGGTTGAAAGTCAGGAAAGGTGCAGATGTGGCCATTGTGTGATTCCTTCCGAGGCCAGATGAGAGAGAAATGCCAATACGGAAAGGCCCTGGGCAGTTGATGCCAATCTGCTGCTTGAAATGAGGCCTTCATGTGATTGCCTCTCTCCTAAAAGATGGTGATTTAATGACGTGTGCAGTGTGTCCATAAGTAATCCAGCAATCAAAACCTGGCAGTAAATCAGAAAAAAATAAAATTAAAAATTAGTCACTCTATATGTGCAGGAGATGGTTATTTTTATGACTATTATTAATTATAAATGATAAAATTGCAGTGACTTATTTATTTCCATGACTGCCCTGTTCATTCTGGGACATCCTGTAGATTCTGGTCCCGCTTGTTGCTGTAGCTTTTCAGATTGATCCACCCAGGTTCAATTTCAGAATGTTTCTCCATCTTAGAAACAGCCTCCTCCCCTAATTGAATTTCCTTCCGACTTCTTCAGACACGCACTTTGATGCAATTCCTTGGATCTCAGTAGTTCACAAATGAGGAATCGATACTGGGACCCTTAGCTTAGTTTTTCTCTCCTCCGAGCCCTGCTAAATTATTATGACTTCTGGTGCTTTTTTATCAGGTAAACATTTATGTTGGGGTATGCCAATGAGATCTAGAACCGTGACACTTTATAATCATGACCCCCCCTCCAATAAATAAATAAATAAAATGTACCTGTTTTTGCTCAAGTCCTGTGTAAAACTATGTCTTTTTTTAGTAATCACCTTTTTTTTTTTTTTTTTCGAGTGGTGAGAGATTCCTTGAAAAGTGTCCTAAGGTGATTTTTGCCTCCAGCCACAACAAGAAGGGAAAGCTAAAATAAAAGGCTTCACTGTTTTGTATGAGACTCCGTGTGGCAATGATTTTTTCTCTTTCCCTGGTAACGTGTATCGCTGGATGGGAGCCACAATAATTGTTTAATTCGTTTATCAAATGTTTACCCGCTCAAACTAGGTTGTGTCTATCATACACCCTACCAATGGAGCCAGCCCACTAATGCCCTAAAAATCTACTCAAAATGTTACTTATTTGATTGATGACATGGCTGACCAACCGTCAATTTAGTTACCCAAAGCCATCTTATATTCTTCAGTGCCTTTGGGAATTAGCGATGGGGGCCACCATAGAGAAGGTCTGCCTTCTGGTCCATCTCCCCTTCACCTCCTGAGGGGTGGGCCCTTAAGCAGGTCAGGCAGAATCATTTTGAGTAAGGGGGTCCCTAACTTGACCCAGCACTGTACCATATAGGCAACGAACAGCAGAGTGGCCACCACAACAGCAGTCACAAGATAAGAGGTTCCTCTGCTCTAATTGGTTTTTCCTGGCAAGTCGCAACTTCTGCGTTTCCTCAAAGCAGCCCCAGATAGAGTGTCCAAGTAATCTAGCCTTGTGGTGGAAAGGACAGGAGCACCAGGCTTGAGCTGGCCAACAGAGGTGGTACCAACTAGGCAAGGTGGCAAGAATCCCAGGAACCTCCAAAAATTCATGTAAACTGAAGGAAGGATAGAAAGCATTTGGCCACTGCCATGTTTGAAGAGCAACGATAGTCAACGCCTTTTTTGAATCTCTCGCATGTCCTGTGTAATGGACTGCTCAGCCTGTCCTGCAGGGTGGGAGGCTGAGTTTCCATCCATCTCTTCTTTTGACAACAGCTACAAGCAATGCCAGATTATTCTCCTCTGACTGCACGAGAACCTCACTGTGAGTCACGGGTGTCGAGGCTTCTGGGTGCAGATAGGGTCATCACTGGTGCAGCAGCCAAAGTTGGGCAGTTTCCCCCAGTGGTGACTTCCATTGGCTGTCCAAGCAGGAGCCAAGCCTCCGCCCCCTTTCAGGGGGACCATGGCGTCATCTAGAACTCACAGTGGAAGCCAAGTGTCTTGTAAACCCAGATATTTTTCAGATGGGCAGTACCTCTATCTTGCTAGGGTGTAATTCAGCTTGTTTTGCCCCATTCAGTCCCTTGCTGTTTCCATACACCAGATCAAGTTCTCCACAGCGTCTCTGGCCCAGCCTGGATGGCAATGTATAATTGAGTATCAGAGCTGATGACACCATATCCCTAAGACAACATAATCTCTTCCAGCAGCTTCATACAGATGTTAATAGGTGGGAAAGGACTAGGTACTGGGGTGCTCCATATTGGACCAAGTGTGACCTTCACTCCTCCCCCACCACTAGGTACTAATGTAAAACAGTTCCTCCAACCTTTCTTGAGAGGTCCAGAAGATGCCATGGTTGCTGCCAAGAAGTCTAATAGGACCAGGAGAAGGACATTCCCCTCCAGGTCCCAACAACGGTCATCTGCCAGAATGACCAATGCTGTTTCTGTCCCATGACCAGGCCCAAATCCTAACTGAAGTGGATCTAGATAATCTTTCCATCCCAAAGTGCAGCCTTCTTTCAGAGGCTGAACAAACTGGACCCAAGCTTGAAGAATAAAGCTGTTTTGCTTCCAATGATGAGCAGTTCCTACTCTCCAAATTCAGTAGGAAACGAATAGCCTCCCACAGACTAAAAATGAACATGGCCTTTTTCCCTCCCCATATCCATCTCACAGTCTCTCTGTAGCCCATTAGCTTTATCCATCTCCAGCGTTTTGAACTCTGAAGTTGCTCTACTGAACATCTTGGCAATACAGGTGGCACTCATTGTGAAGGCTGGTGTTGTAGCTACGCTGCATGGCTGAATTGCACCTGACTCTAGCTTGCCAGATGCACCATGACTAAAATAGTGAGAGGAAGTGAGAAAGCGGGCTGCGCAGAGCACAGCTAAAGCATCATGCTATGGAGAGGCACGAAACTGAAATTACGGCCAAGATTAAGCCACTGCTTTTAATGGTAAATGTTATGAGTAATTTCGAGACGGGCATGGGTGGCTTGCAAGGAGACTATAAGAAAAGTAATACAGCAGTTACTCAGTTCCATCTGTGAAGTTCTATTACCACCACCCCAAAACATGGTATAATTAAGTTGGGTTGTTTAGCTGACTGAATCTAGACGTTGGGTGAGATCCAGACATTTAAAAAAATATTTTCAATTAATTTTTGGAAATCTCCAAATAAAAATGAAACCAACTCTTTCTCCTTTTGTTAGAATTTTATCCTCTTAATTTTCAATCAACTCAAGTGGGGTACATACCTAATGCCCCCCTCCTATTTTCCCCACAACAACAACAACAACTCTGTGAGGTGGGTTGGGCTGAGAGGGATTGGTCCAAAGTCACGCAGCCAGCTTTCAGGAAAAGGAGGCCTAAAACACTGAAGAAGCTTCTTGGATAAGGAGCGAAACGTTTCCACTGAGAAATAGAAATCCAGTTGACATGATTCAAGCTACAGACAATTCCACCTGGATGACTGAGAACCTTCATAGACATGAGGCCTAAAACAGTCTCCCGGTTTCTAGTCCAGCACCTTCGCCACTACACCACACTGTCCGATGAATACAGTTTATACAATACGATGCAAAAGTTGTGATGTATACAATTCAAACAAACTGGAACAACCTAAATAACAGTAACATGCATATTAAAACAAAATATTGAATTATTTAATTTTGCTACAATCTAGATACATTGATCAGGCACACATACATTAGTGTGTGTGTGTGTGTGCCCACACATTACTACAACTCAAATTGTAACAAATTAAACGTTGGCAACGCAGGATTGTCTTGCCTTTCCACCAGTTCAAAATCTGAAAGTTGACATCATTTTTTGACACAGCCTTTAATCCCTGATACACTCCTGTCCTTGCAGTCATTATAGGAGGAGAACCAGGTTTACTCTATGGTGGCAAATAATCAAGAATCTTCATTTTTTCTGGCTAACAAATTTTATTAAAAGGCAGAAGCTTTTATAAGCAGAAAAGGTGGTACCAAATTCCTGATTTAGTGCCCTTCCACAGATACACAATCTCTTTAACAACTGTCCAAACGTGGTATGTCCAGAGCCCATCATAAATAGACCAATTCCAGATTTCTAGCATATAATTACATTGCACATTGACTTCTTTAAACTTAGATTTCTCCCAAAAATCCACCACAGCAATCCAACCAATAAGAAACTATCCAAGGACATGACACAGTATATATACAAATGTACCTTCAAATGTATTGCATCTCCAACATAAGAAGGATGATAATTAAAAAGAAATTTTTGTTTAACTGACTTTAGATCATAAGAAACATATTTAAGGTGTCTTAAGACCTGAAACTATTGATTTTGTAACATAGGAAACTTCAATTCTCTCCATTTCTTATACTCTGTGTTTGTGTATGTGTGCGCACGTGCATGTGTGTATCCCACATTTTTGTAAAGATTCTAATTTGCTGGTAATAATGAATTGTTAGTTTAACCTCTAATCTTCTCCAGTGAAAAACCACAGGGTTTTCGTTCTTAAAAATATATTGAAGAAATTTTTAACAAGATAAAAACATTAGAAATATTAGAAAAGAAACAAAATAAGGAAGAATGGTGAATAAGTAAGAAAAAAATGGAAATGGAAAAGAGAGAGAGAGATGACTTCCAATCTTTTTGACAGCGGTTATAAATGCATTTATATTTTACCCTCTCTATATATATTTTACCCTCTTTTCATAAGCTACCTTTTCTAATCTTCAAACCCATAAATCACAAGTTTCTCTTTTCAGCAAAAAGTCCATAAGGGGTTTCCAGTCACTGATAAATGCAGTTGTTGATCTTTCTCTAATCAAACAAGTTAATTTTGCCATCTCTGCTAGTTCTGTCATCTTCCCCAACCATTTCTCCATTGTGGGTATTTCAGAGTCTGTCAATTTTTGTGCCTTGCAGCAGTCATCATATATAAAAATAATCTTCCATGACTCTTTTCTAATTGATGCCAGCAAGAAAAGTTCTGGTTTCAGTTAAATGTTGATCTTTAAAATGCTTTGTATTATTATATGTATTTGAACCCAGAAATTTCTGGCTTTTTTACAAGTCCACCAGGCATGATAAAATGACCTTCATGTTGTCCACATTTCCAACATAAATTTGAAGTATCTTTATGCATTCGAGACAATTTTTCTGGAGTCATATACTAACAGTACATCATTTTGTAAAAATTCTCTTTTAGGTTATAACGTAACGTAAATTTCAATCCTTTTAGCCACATATTTTCCCACTGTTCCATCGGTATATTGTGTCCAAAGTTCTTAGTCCATTTTATCATACAGTCTTTCACTTCTTCCATTTCAAATTTCAATAAAACATTATACATTTTAGCAATTACATGTGTATCATCTGTACATTCTGTCGTTTAACAAATTCTGTCTTCTGCTGCTCAATTCCAAAAAAACCACAGGGTTTTCAGGTGACTAATCCACAGCCAAGGCATTTGGATCAAACAAGGAATATCGCAAATGATTTATCTGAATATATTGTAATTCACTGTTTTGGGTCAATTATATTCCTTTTTGTAATCTTTCTTTCCAATGTATCATTAAGAATAACCCAACCATTTAATACACATTTTCCAAGGAAGGATTTTTCTTGCCATTTTTAAATAAGGGTGGTTAATCCATTTCTCATAAGAACCAAGGTCAGATTTTAATTTCTTCCCCAGTAACACCCAAATACAACCAACCACTTTCAATGTTGGAAATAATAAAAGATTTCCTACTATATTCTGAACAGAATTTATTTATTTTATTTTTATTTATTCATTCAATTTATTCCCCGTCCATCTCCCATACAAGGGACTCTGGGCGGGTTACAACAATCCCGAACAAACAAACATGACATATTTGCCAATATGTCATGGGTATCCACTCTCCAACTGGCCCCATTAAATTGTATATTTAATATTATTTTCATTCTAATATGTTATGGAAATCAACAAATATGGGTTAAACCCAGACTGACTCATACTTAAAGTAGGCCCATCACGTTGTAAACCTGTAGCCTCCTACAGGTTGCAGAGTTGGGGAGCATTTGAGGTCATCCTGGTGGTGTCACTCCCACTCCCCACTGGCCAGTTTGGTCAATGGGGTGCGATGCTGGGAGTTGTAATCCAACCACAGGTTCTGATTCCTCCGTATCTTAGGAATCTGATTGTTTCCGTTTTATTGTTCCCACGCAGTGATGGAACAGCTGTTGTCTCCCTACACCAGCTTGAACAGATCTCTGACTGGATGCAGTTTGCCTTGCCGTTGGCAGACCTTGATTTCCCAGGTGATAAGGCTTGATAAACCTCCGGTGAGAGGTGGAATATGGATGGGCATTGTTCACATCCGACAGTGTGCTGTGTCTTGTCATGCACATGAGTTGTTGGGTTATTTTATCAAAGACTTTTATCCCTGCAAAAACATACTTTGCATTTTGATTGTTATGTTATCTGAGGAATACTGTTTCTTTTCACACTAGTAAAGGTCTATCGTTTTAGACAATGCCAGCATGTACAATAAACAACATTGTTCATTGTAGCTGTATCCTTCCGCACCATTCCATTCTTGTCTGGTTTCTGTTACCTGCCTCCATTCCACTGAAATACACGTTTTTAATACTTAAGCTAACAGAATATATGAGCTTAAAAATGAACATATGAATTAGACCTCCACATTATATCATCATCCTACTCCCTTTCAGAGTAAGCAACATCATCATCATCATCATCCTATTCCCTTTCATTTATAATGAAACCTACACTTTCACTTCCTTGCATGTTTTCATCAACTCCACAAGAACAATCTCTCATCTATTTCATTCTTCCCCTTTCTCTTAGCTTCATGGGCGCATTATGTATCTTTTTCATTCATTTCATTCATTAATTCATACTCCTTACGATTCACTCCTCTTACCATCCAACTTACAATCTTCTCTATACCATGGTTAAGGCAACAGGCTAGAAACCAGGAGCCTGTTCTAGTCCCGCCTTAGGCATGAAAGCCGGCTGGGTGACCTTGGGCCAGTCACTCTCTCTCAGCCCTAGGAAGGAGCCAATGGCAAACCAGGAGACTGAGAGTTCTAGTCCCGCCTTAGGCATGAAAGCCGGCTGGGTGACCTTGGGCCAGTCCCTGTCTCTCAGCCCTAGGAAGGAGCCAATGGCAAACCAGGAGACTGAGAGTTCTAGTCCCGCCTTAGGCATGAAAGCCGGCTGGGTGACCTTGGGCCAGTCACTCTCTCTCAGCCCTAGGAAGGAGCCAATGGGAAACCAGGAGACTGAGAGTTCTAGTCCCGCCTTAGGCATGAAAGCCGGCTGGGTGACCTTGGGCCAGTCCCTGTCTCTCAGCCCTAGGAAGGAGCCAATGGCAAACCAGGAGACAGAGTTCTAGTCCAGCCTTAGGCATGAAAGCCGGCTCGGTGCCCTTGGGCCAGTCACTCACTCTCAGCCCTAGGAAGGAGCCAATTGCAAACCAGGAGACTGAGAGTTCTAGTCCCGCCTTAGGCATGAAAGCCGGCTGGGTGACCTTGGGCCAGTCCCTGTCTCTCAGCCCTAGGAAGGAGCCAATGGCAAACCAGGAGACTGAGAGTTCTAGTCCCGCCTTAGGCACGAAAGCCGGCTGGGTGACCTTGGGCCAGTCACTCTCTCTCAGCCCAACTCACCTCACAGGGTTGCTGTTGTGAGGAAAATAGGAGGAGGAAGGAGTATTAGGTATGTTTGCCACCTTGAGTTATTTATAAAAATAATAAAGGCGGGATAGAAAATAAAATAAATAAAACATAAATAAATAAATGGTTGCCACTAGATGGGCCCACAAATATTGACCTCTGCCATTCTTCATGGCTTTGCTCAATGAATGCTTTCACATAAAGTTTTTTGAGTGAGATACCAAACTTAATTGCACCCATACCACATACGGCATTCCCTCTTAATAGTAAGAACACTCTTTCCCATAGCTGCAACCGAAGCTCCAAGCTCACTCATGCTATTCTATGCAAATTAGGATCTCTTAACTGGAGACTGTTTTGCAAGCCAACCTACTGTTGTCTGTATCCTACCACCTTGGAGGTACATGCAGAGTACCAACAAATATGGTTTATTACTACAATAGTAATAAATAGTGAAATTATCCTTACATGCCCACATACACCATGACAAGATAAGACAGATTCCACACAAGGAGTCATACTTTTAATTTCCTCTCTTTTCATAATTGCCTCTTTTCCTGCATCACACACACCTTGATTCTATCGAGTTATGGATCCTAGGTAGCCACCCACTGAATGTCATCCCTCCAAATTGTTTAACTTCGGATGAATCACTTCTTGTTTCCCCTGATGTTATGTGTATCAGAAGAGCTGGGTGATAACTGTTGGTGGGGTTTCTCCTAAGAGGAAGCCCCCAGCCAAATACAAAGGTCCTAATTGGGGAGGGGGTGTTGAAGCCCACAGAAAAGGAAAATTTGTAATATCTACATGGGGATAGCTGGCTGTCAGCCATAGGGTTTGGAAGAAATTTACAACATCGGATCTAGTGAAATCAAGTCTCACCCAAATTGAGTTAGACTTCTGGTGATTGTGGGGATATGCCCATCCTGTTTTCTTAGCAACATGATGGAAGTCTTTGTCCTTGTCTCCTTCCAGGATATCTTCTCAAAGTTCTAGTCTAGCCTACAGTCATACGATTTCCTAGTGAGCACTATCCAAGTACTGATGAGACTTGACCCTGCATAGCTTTTTAAGATCAGCTAAGACAGGGCTTTCCAAACTTCACATTGGCGACATACCAACGGCAGCACGCAAAAACCCGGAAGCCCCTGCTGCGGCGGCGCACAAAAACCCGGAAGCGCCGCCACCGGCGGGCTTCCGGGTTTTTGCACACTGCCGCAGGGCTTCCAAGTTTCCGTGCAACACACTTGGGCCCCGCAGGCGACACAGTAATGTGTTGCAACACACAGTTTAGAAATCTATGAGCTAAGGTCTAAGGACAGAGTGAGCTCCTGCACTCGCCTCAGCTCTTGCCAACCTAGCAATTCGAAAGCATGCAAATGCAAGTAGATGAATAGGTACCACTTCGGTGGGGTGCTAACAGCGTTCCGCGTGCGTCATGCCGGCCACATGACCACGGAAGCATCTTCCGACAACGCTGGCTCTTCAGCTAACAAACGGAGATGAGCACCGGCCCCTAGAGTCGGACACGACTGCACAACTGTGCGGGGGGAACCTTTACCTTTTTTAAGGTCTTCTAGGTGCCGCCACCTACTGTTGGATATAGGATTATAAGACTATATCTCCCAGAATGTACTTCAAACATAACTGGAAGTCATCAGATTCAGTACAACCAGTGTAGAGAATGTGTAATGTGCATGTCTCAGTTACAGTGGGGATGGTGTACTGTTGGAAGACCTGAAGAGCCAGGCTGGACATGGATCATCCTGGAGAAGGTCCCTCTATGTGGTTGCTAAGAGTCACCACCAACTTGGTGGCACATAATCAAAACATATATGTAACTGCTAACCTCCACACACTTACATATAAAAATGATCCAAAAATCACAGTATTAGGTGGGATCTCCTGTCTTACTGAATCCCAGTAGACGAGAGAGAGAGAGAGAGAGAGAGAGAGAGAGGAGCAGTGAAAGGCATTCAATACCTTGCTTGTTGTTTCTGTGGCCACAATCAATCTCTTTTATATCTTGGTCCATGCCACATTGAATTTGTCAGCCAAAACATTTAATGTACACTTCCACATTGCAGGCTGACAACACCACGCCCAAGACAGTCAATATCACCCCAGTTTACCATTGTCTTTGGTTTGAATGGGTTGCAATTCTCTACTTTCATTTTATAAGATTTTTTTATTGTGTGAGGGAAGGGAGTGCAGCCTGTAAGAATCCTCAGAAAAAATGGTAGCTCCAGAGGCTGGTGTTTTCCCACATGCCAATTTCCCAATTTAGTTATTTTTTTAAACTCAAAAGCTTAAAAAAACAGTTGAATGGGCACCAACGGAGGTGTCCAATGGTCATTGTGATCGTGGCCTCTTGCTGCAGTATTATTTCGTAATAAAGAGACAGAAGGGAGAAAGCATTTAGTGAAGAACACTGTGTAAGTCTCCAAGCTAAAACTGGCTCATGTTTTTCACATCTCAAAAATAACCATGACCTAGCCCCAGGTGCAAGGTCACACAGCCACCTAGAAACATATTTAAGGATTCCCTTACTAACTTTACTCAGACTGAAGAAGCTCCTTGGATAAGGAGCGAAACGTTTCTACTGAGAAAATAAAAATCCAGTTGACATGATTCAAGCCACAGACTGTTCCACCTGGATGACTGAGAACCTTCATCGACATACTGGCTCATGTTGTATATCAATAGGTATCAAACGAAAACTCTGCAGCTATTTCCACATTGATGCTGTGGGTGACCACAGTTGGATCTACAAGCTGTGTAATGCAAGGAAGATGTTACCATCTCCCCAATCAGTCTAAGTAACCTTGTAGAATGGGTAGGCGACTACCACAGGAAGTAGTATAAAACCAGTGACTAACTAAAGGTGTGTTTTGGGCACAACCAAGAGGCAAAATGTCTAGACCTTCTAAAATGGCTGACCCATAGAAGACCTTCAGGGCCAGGTTGGTGACAGATCATCCTGGAGAAGGTCTATCTATGTGGTCACTAACAGTTGACACGGACTTGATGGCACATCATCGATCAATATTGCGGAATGGATGATTATGGAACTAACCCAAAGTGAAGCCATGCTGGACATAATCCTAAATTTTGCCTAGGACCTAGTGTGAGATGTGAGTAAGGAAGGGTGACCTTACAGAGACATGAAACAAATTATTATCTACCATAACTGGACAGCAGTTGTTCACTTTGTCAATCCTTCTCTCTCAGATTCTTGCAGCAGACAGACCCTAAAACCATTTGCATGTGAATCATAGGTCTCCCCCTGCTTGTAGTGCTGATAAAGTGACCCAGGAGCCTTTCTTAGGGCTATGTTTTGATGACCTTTTCCCTGGTGTTGCTGGGCACTGAATCTTGGGCCATCTGCATGCAAAGCGTATGTTCTTCCATGCAATCCATTGCTGATAGGGAAATTTCAAAGTGGGAGAGACAGCTTTCATAAGGATATAGAGCCATACTTCTAATTTGAGGAGAAATGTTCACTTTTAACCTTGGGTTGTTCTGCAATAGCTGCCAAAATAAACAGGTTCTTGGAGATGCAATCTGCCCACTCAATCCATATTCCAAAGATGCTTTTTTGTCTTCAGCCCAGAAGGCTCAACTTTTACAAGTCCCTTACTGTTTGTGTTATCTGTGGACCATCAGCTCACTTCCCATCTGTTAAGGAAGGCAGAGAGACAATACCAGGTTTCCTTCCTCTCCCAATTTTTTTTCCCATGACCATTTGGATTGAGAAATGTACATCTGCCTAAGCCATCAAAGAGTGGAAACATGAAGTCAAATAAAGGCTAACCTTCAGCTGGAGTGTGGTGTGCTGCTGTCTCTGGAGATATCACAAGGAGTAGATATGGAAAAAAACAAGCAAACTCTGTCAACTTACCAGGTTCAAGAGGACTTCCCTTTCTTCATCCCTGGAAATCCTAGCTTGAACTTTGAACTGATTTGCCCATCCTCACTTTATTCCAGAGAGAAGTTCATCAGTATTTTCACAGTCATTGTGTTGTATTTGAGACAGAAGATTAGTCAGAATTCCATAGGCTACTTTTCCATAAAGAAAGCTTTGAAGGTCCTTCTCCCCTTCAAAGGTGCAGCTAGCCTGCAGAAGTCCCAAATATCCAACTTCTTGGTAGAGATAGGAAGTCATGGAGGCCAAACCCCGAGTCTGACCAGGATTAAACTTTTGAGGTCAGCCAAGATTGGCTCGGTGCCCCACTAGTTGGGCTGGATGGGAGATCGGGACATCCTGGAGTGGTGGGCTACATGGGAAGCCCCCCCAATTTTTTTTTCAGAAGAAAGCACTGGCAAAATATTTCCATATCCAGAATACTGCATATGTCCCCCAATATGATTCTCCAGTACCAGCTACTCCAATACCAGTTACTCAACTTTATCCCCAGATTTCCTCCTTGTTTAAGGTGAGTTTTTCAAGGTCATGGTTGTCCCACATGAAGGCTCCTGAAAGTCCAGTTGCTGGTTTCCTAAGCGAATATTCCAGACAGGGTTGGATTTATGTGACACACTAACCTAAGATTAACTGAACTATGGCTTATTGACTTCGCATGTTACAACGAACCATCAACTAACCCCATTGGCTGAGTTTGCAGAACACGTTGGCCAATCTGTTTTTCTCTGCTGTGTTGTCATGATAGGAAACAAGTCTATGGTAGCCCCAAATCAGGAGGGGTCTGGAGGGGAAAACAAGTTGGTTATGCAGATGCAGGTTACATGTGAGACAGACTATGACTACCTTACATGTAACTTGGATCTGCATAACCAACCTGCTTTCTTCTCCCTTCATTACAATTTAAATCCTATGTCAGTCTAGGCCAGTGTTTCTCAACCTTGGCCACTTTAAGATGTGTGGACTTCAACTCCCAGAATTCCCCGGCTAGCGCACTGGCTGGGGAATTCTGGGAGTTGAAGTCCACACATCTTAAAGTGGCCGAGGTTGAGAAACACTGATCTAGCCACTCAATGCATCTGAGAAATGAGCTGCAGCTCAGAAAAACTTCTAACTTGGAATAAAATGGGTTAGTTGGAAAAGATACTACCAGACTTCTGCTGATTTTTGCCGGACGGTTCAGAGACGCCATCTCCCGGCTGTGCTGAACTATTACACGCGAGCCTCCTGGCTGAAATCCAAGAACCAGGAGAGGAGGGAGCAGACATTGGTGACTTGGTGTCCTCCAGGTTCTTTTGACTGTTTTGCAACCCAACGAAAGGTTGGAAAATGTTGCTGCCAAAGCTCAGGGCTCCATCCTTCAGTCAGCAGGATAAACTGATGATGAACAGAAAAGGTAACAGAATGGAAAGCAGTTGAGGATGGACAGAGAAACTGGAAAAGAATGACTGAATGGGGAAATGGGGAAATTGAACTAGCAGCTATAGAGAAAAATAAATCCCTAAATGTCCCAAATACATCTCGTCCCAAATGAAGCTCAGGGTGGTGCCAACTCCTCCGGTGTCATCCCCTCCCGCTTCCCTCTTAGGAGGTGACTCAGAGCAGAACATGTGTGCCTGCCCTGTGCCCCTGAATGCACGCGTGCCCACAAACACAATGAGAGGGGAACGGAAACACGCCCACACAGATGCCATACGTCACTTCATTACACGGAAGAAAATACCAACAACAGCTCCAATGGCCGCTGCTGGGAAAGGGGCTGGAAAGAATGGCAGAAGCCATTCTCTGCAGCAGGGTTTCTCTGCCAGGGTTCCCTGGCACCCTCGGGTTCACTTTCCACGTCCTCTGCAGTTCCTCCGTCAGGCCCTGGTACTTCTCCAGCTTCTCATACCCCTTCTTCCTGATGCTGCTGTCACTTGTCACCGCTACATCTATCACCACTGCTGTCTTCTGGTCCTTGTCTACTACCACGATGTCTGGTTAATTGGCCAGTACCTGCCTGTCTGTCTCGATCTGGAAGTCCCACAGGATCTTAGCCCTGTCATTCTCCATGGCCCTGGTACTTCTCCAGCTTCTCCAGCTTCTCCTTCTTCCTGATGTTGCTGTCAATTGGCACCGCTACGTCTATCACCACCGCTGACTTCTGGTCGTATATAAAATCTATAAAAATTTTATATATACTTCTGGTATATATAAAATATATTCTAAATTTGGATGCCCGAAACTGCCCAGATGCATCACCGCCTGTTTCATTTTCCTGGCAACAGCTGCCTTTCATCTGAGCAATTCAGAGGCAATATTTTTATTATTTCCCAGGATTCTTAGAATTTTTAAAGGCAGCCTGTGTTAGTTCAGTGGTGCCTCTCTTCACAACTACTTCCTTAACACACCCAAATGTGCAACTGTTTTTAACTACACCCCTCCCCACCTACCCCCCAAAATGCCAGATTCCATGCTGGGAATCATCAAGAAAGGCATTAAAACTAAAACTGTATATTACCAGTGCTTACTATAATTTTTTATGAATGAGTGGTGGCACTGTATGCTGGAAAACAATTTTCAACATTCTCTTCAAAAGGATGCTATAGAGCAGAGCTTTCCAAACTTTTCATGTTGGTGACACACTTTTTAGACATGCATAATTTTGCGACACACTCTTACAGCAGGGCACAAGGCAGGCACTAGGACCTGCGTGGAATCACAGCAGGTTTGAAGGCAGCAGGGCACAAGGCAGGCACTAGGACCTGCGTGGAATCCTGCCAGGGCAGGTTTGGAGGCAGCAAGGCACAAGGCAGGCACTAGGACCTGCGCAGAATCACAGCAGGTTTGGAGGCAGCAGGGCACAAGGCAGGCACTAGGACCTGCATGGAATCCTGGCAGGGCTCGGAGGCAGCAGCAGCCGCGACACACCCAGACACTGCAGCCGACACACTAACGTGTCCCAACATACAGTTTGGAAAGCTATGCTGTAGAGTTAAAAATTATGCAGAAACGGGGAGGGGGAAAATACCCAAAGGCTGGAACAATTCCCCTCCAAGAATAGGTTGCAAAATTCAGAATTATTCAGAAAGGAAGAGATGATCAAGATGCATACATTACCCATGGTGTGGAGAAAGTGGTTCAGGAAGAGCTTATCTCCCTCTGACATCATCAGTAAAGTTGAATGGGGAGAGAATCTGGACAAATAAAAAGAGGTATTTCATCACACAGGGCATTGTTACCCTATGGAACTCCTTGCCACAGAATGGAATGATGGGGGATAAAGCTGCCAGTGACAATGGCTGTATATTAAATGGAATATTGGAGGTGATATGACTCGTTATGCTGCTGTATCTTGCTTGATGGTTCCAAGAAATATCTTAGGAACTGAATGCTGAAAATCCCAAACTAGGTACACCTTTGGTCTAATCCAGCAGAGTTCTTCATATTCTCAGAAGAAATTTTAGGCTGTGATAGGCAAACCACGTCTGACCTGGTTATCAAATTAATCCACTTTCTGGATTTTCACACATGTTGGATCTGTGGGATATTGCTGGCTTATGGGGTTCCAGGCGCAGAGTAAACAAAACAGACAGAGTGCAGCATTTAGGGCTAAAAGTTGTTTACTTGTAGCATAAGGCAATAAATGCATACAGAGTTACAATATTGCAAAAAGGAAAAACAAACCATAAGCAGAGTTTCGTTCCTTTGGTTCCATCAGCAGATGTGAAGAACGCCATGGCTTACACAGACAGGCAGGCGTGTATAGGCTACACACATACAGGAACATGGCAACAGGACCAGAAGTCAAGAAGCATAGACCCATAGTTCACAGCTGAGATATACACTTGTTTCAGCTTTCTGATTGGAGAAAAACATGGAGTCATGAGTTACAGAAACATAATGTTAAAACTTAAAGCCTGTTGCACATAATAGAAATTGCCACGAGATGGCAGTGTTGCACATTGTCTCTCTGGGAAAGGTTCTCATGGGATGCCTGAAAAAACTTAGCCAAAACAATGTGTCACATGGTATAACACCTGCGTTATCAGTCATTTTGTTATGGGAAACGCTCAGAGCAGAGGAATAGGAAAACATACAGTGAAGAAGGCCATTTGATTTTTTTTACACAGGAACTCCGACAGGATCATCAGCTAACACACAGCCTAAATCTACAAAATCCATATTTGTCTGGTTTTGCTAACCCACACAAATAATCACCAAGATTCACATGCTGGGCAAACACAGTTACTAAGTCTTCAACTGACCTGCTTCAGAGGGCTGTTCGAATGCAGCTGATTTGTTGATGATGATGATGATGACGATGATGATGATGACGATGATGACGATGATGACGATGATGATTTAAATTTGTATCACCGCCCATCTCCTCCATACCTGGGGACTCTGGGCGGTTCAAGTGTAGATATCATCTAACACTTGAAAGTAACACTTCACTCCCACAGCTAACAATTTTCTTTCCTCTTTCAGGCCCTTTTTTAAGCAAATGAAGATGGAGAGAAGTCTAGTAATTTGGGTTCAGACAATGTGCTCAACAGAAGACAGTTGATGGTTCACATCGCAGGCTAACTCCAAATGCCTAAATCATATCATGGCTTAATGATAGGCTGACCATATTTCCTTTAGGCAAAAACGTTGCCGGACAAAGTGGGCGTGCGGGTGCATGCGCGGGGGGCGCACGCGGGGGAACGGGGGACGTGCGCACATGCAGGGGTTGCACGCGGCGGACGTGCGCGGGGGGGTTGGGGGCGTGCGGGCATGTGGGGGCATGCACACATGCATGCATGTGTGCGGGGGGGTTGGGGGCGTGCACGCGTACATGCACGCTTCGCCAGGGAACTTTCAAAAACGGGACAAAATTGAGATTTTTACTATAATGATGGGATGCTCCAGAAATGGTGAAAAAACGGGACAGTCCCGTTCAAAATGGGACATATGGTCAGCCTACTTAATGAAATAGTTCCACAAGTTGTTAAGAAGGTGGCTGGGTTCCCACAATACCCTGACCCTCAATCTTGCCAGGGCCTTCATGACCTAATCTGGGTAGTTGTGTGAACTTGACCGTTGTGTGAAAAAGCAATATAGACTGCTAATCACTGTTCTTGAGACTCATAGAAAAGTGTTTCATCCCCCAGAAGAGAGCTTGTTCTCTTCTTGAACTGCCTTCCTTAAAGAGTCTCAGGCTGTCATTCACCTCAAACCTGTGTTAAGATGGCTGCCATTGGCACATGAGGACAGTGACAGCGTTAGGAGAACATCTCACTTTTCTTCAGGCACTGCTCCAGGGGAATCACCAGCTGGCATGTGTTTTCCTCACCCATACCTCCATTAACCGATAATTATTTCTTTGACACAGGACTCCCCTGAGCACTTAACCATGATGGTTGCCCTTTGTCAACCACATTTACACCACATATTTAACCTGGTTACCAAATTAACCAACTTTCTGAGCTTGTATAAAACACTGAACCATATCCTAGCCAAATGGGGTAGGTTCACCCAATGTACTAACCCGCAAAGAAACTAACCTAGATTAAACCCAACTGAGCTTGCTTCAAATCAGCTCTGAGACCTTCTGCCAGCCTGGTTTGAGAACTTTGCCACCTTCTTGGTGGTTTCAGTCTTGTTTCGGGTCAGATTTATATTTTTTGCTAGTCTCACGGCCAGTACAGGCCACCTCCTGCTTCTTGATGGGGCAGGAATGGCTGATGTCCCTCTCCACAGACTTACAGCCCATCACAAATGCACCCTCATCCTAAGCCATATTAAGCCCTTCCAAGTGGACAGTCTGCAGCATTTCCTTCTGATCCTGTGATAAACCCAGCTCCATCCTGGATTTTATAGTATCTGGAGTGTGGTCTGGCTGGCTGCATATGATTTTTTTTTATGGTTCTCTGTTTTTTAGGATAAGCTGCCCAGAGTCATTTGGAGATGACCTCAAAATCTAAATAACAACAATAACAATAATAATTGGTACAGAGGTGGCACTCCTCCCTGTCATTTAGCAGCTGGTTAGCTTGTCAATCGGAAGGTCGGTGGTTCGAGAACCAAGCGCCGTGTGATGGAGTGAGCTCCCACACTCGCCCCAGCTCTTGCCAACCTAGCAATTCGAAAGCATGCAAATGCAAGTAGATAAATAGGCACCACTTCGGTGGGTAGGTAACAGCGTTCCACGCGCGTCATGCGGCCACATGACCGCGAAAGCGTCTTCGGACAACACTGGCTCTTCGGCTACGAAACGGAGATGAGCACCACCCGCTAGAGTCGGACACGACCGTGCAGGGGAAAATCCTAGTGCCCTACACAGCTATTTTGTCCTGAGCTACTGGGCTCCTATGTTCTCGGATGGTCAGCAGATGATGATGATGATGATGATGATGATGTCTTGTTATCAATCAATTTATTTATTGCTTTGACCACCAGTCATAACAAACATGATGTCCCATTAAGTCAATTAACTTTCCTCTCTCCATGTTTTCCCACTTCTCTAGAAGCTCTTGCCTCTATTCCACCCTTACATCTCCCCAGTAGATGTCCTTCTGCCTTCTGCCCCATCTGGGTAGGGCATACCCCCTCGCTTTCCCGCCCCCTGCCCACGGAACCATCAAGCTTCCTTTCCTTTTTGTTTTTCCAAATCTTGGAGTTCCAACAAAGCTATTTGGAAGAAAGCTGCAAAGTTTCAGGAATGCAACTTTGCTTCTATGAAGCTGAACCCTCCGTTCTTCCTTGCTCTACAGTTCCTTTGGACCACAGGAACAAAAAGCATCCTGTTCCCCTTGCTTTGATCATTGGAGCATCGGATGGCACCATAACGGGGGAAAGAAAAAAGTAAGAGTGTGCATTAGTGTCAAAGGAAATAATGAGGAAAGGGGTGTGACTGAAGGCATCTGCGTGTGCAGACTTCTGGGAAAACACAGGGATTAGTGAAGAAGGGACAATCTCAGAAAGGAGAAGGCAGGGTATGGTAGTCCAATCCACCCAAGATCCAGACAGTGAGACTTGACTTATCTTCGTGGATGGGAAGGTCAAGAAGCAGGAGAAGAACCAGTCCGGTCCTGCAACAGACGCAGTCCAGACTGAACACCAGCCCAGCCCAGACTAGAATTTCTGAAGTTGGCTTATGAAACAGCCAGGAGCAGCCTGGAAGACAAGCAGCCATTAGGGTTAGGAGTCTGCCCTGCAGAACTGCTCTGAGGCTATAAATACATTTTTCACCCATCTCAAAAAGAGCTGCTCTTAAATAATAGGGTCGGGCTCCATTTATCTGTTGCCAAATAAATTACACCAAAGGGATTTGGTTTCATTGCCCAGCGTCTGCTGGTAAATAATAACGTTTTCCCATTTAGCTGGGGCATTAATTTTGCTTATCGTGGCTTTTAGTCTTTTACTCCAGGCTGAAGGACCATCGATGGAAGGAGTTGGTATAAGTGAAGCCAACAGAGGGCACCAGTTGCATTCACAACTTTGCTAGGCGTAGTAAAAGGTGGATCTTCCAAAAATGGTGAACTGCTGGAGAGAATGTCATAAATAAGGAACTGCCTGCAAACATACACACAGACACACACACACACATCTTCCTCTTGTTCTTGAGAAACCGTTCCCAGGTTTTGCCTGTTCTTCGAGGACAGTTAACCTCTTAATTCATTTTGGCACAAATAATTTACTCAACTGCCCCAATTTTCTGGGTTCATGGGACACGCCAAACCCAAAAATCACTGCACAGGCTCAGTTTACATAATGGACTTGAGTAGAATATGGTAGGATAATTGGGCAAGCATGTTGCGGGATCATAGCCATCATCGGGGTCTCTGAATATTATGTTTGAGGTAAAGGCAGCTGTCATGGTGTGATGGAATGTGAGGACGACCTTGGAGAACGGAGGGAAGAGATGCTGCCTAGGGAACGATCAGATAAAAGGAAAGGGAGTCCGAGAGATGGTAATGGTCTAAAGAAGAAACTTAGGAAAGACCCGCTTTGACCACTCAAGCGATAAATAAGGAGGGTGGGAGATTTGTACTTTCAGACTTGCAAGATTCTGTTAATGTAGCCTTACGATAAAGTAGAATTAGCTCATCTAGTTGTGTTTCTTGTCAGGTTTACCTGGAAGGGTTGACACATGGGCACAGGGCTGAAGCACTGGAAGAGGAGGTGAACCCTCCCCTAAATATAATCTCTATTTGTGTGGGACTAATAGGAACTTAAGAGTCCTGGCTTAAATTAGGAAACTGGACGGGGAATTGATCAATCAAACTCCATCTTCCAGAGCTACTATGAGCTGATTTTCCTTCCTCCATCTGCTTTTCACCTGACCCTGCTTCCACTGATGGTTTGTCTCTTGGACCTAATTCAGGTAGACTCTTAGTTCCTGCAAAATAAAGAGCAGTTATTTTAAGTTGACTAATCTCACCTCCACAAAAAGTTCAACTTTTTTTGGAAACCTGGACTTCAAGCAAAGAGAATTCTGGCTGGGGAATCCTGGGAGTTGAAGTCCACACATCTTAAAGATGCCAAGGTTGAGAAACACTGGACTAGATGGTTTCCATAGCCTTTTCCAACTCTTTGATTCCATGAGGTACAGAAATCAATCCAGAAAGAAGGGGGGAAATCTTTCCTTTTTATGAAAGGGAACCTGGGGCCATTCAATGAAGCTGAAAGTCACATTCAGTTGAATGCTCAGAAATATCCGTACACACATGTACCCACCAGTGAGATCACAAAACACTGAAACTGCTGAATTCAGATGCAATTTCTCCTTCCTCATTCCCCCATGAGATCCCGTTGGTGTACTGGTTAACGACACTGGACTAGAAGCCAGATGACCATGAATTCTAGTTAGGCACAAAGCCAGCGGAGTGATTTTGGGATGGTCCCTTTCTCTCAGCCTTAGGAAGAAGAAGGCAAGGGCAAACCACCTCTGAAAATTTTGCCAAGAAAACTGCAAGGATGTGTCCAAGTCACCAGGAGTCAAGACTGACTTGAAAGCACAAAAAAAGCAGTTAGTGCATGAGAAAGACCCCTTAACATCATCCTAACAACATTCCACATCAGCTGAGATGTGAATTTTCCTAGGCCAGTGACTTCTGTTACCTTTTTGTTGTTGTTTATTCGTTCAGTCGCTTCTGACTCTTCGTGACGTCATGGACCAGCCCACGCCAGAGCTTCCTGTCGGCCGTCACCACCCCCAGCTCCCCCAAGGTTGAGTCCGTCACCTCCAGAATATCATCCATCCATCTTGCCCTTGGTCGGCCCCTCTTCCTTTTGCCTTCCACCTTCCCTAGCATCAGCATCTTCTCCAGGGTATCCTGTCTTCTCATGATGTGGCCAAAGTACTTCAGTTTTGCCTTTAATGTCATTCCCTCAAGTGAGCAGTCTGGCTTGATTTCCTGGAGTATGGACTGGTTGAACAGCTGAAATTATCACCAGCTTTTTCAATATAGAGACTACCTAATTTCTCTTTCATTTTTTGCTGGATTTGTGTCTCTTACAGAGGATTCAGACTTTGAACTGCTGGAATTTTTATTTCCAAAAATGGTGAACCTACAAACACGTGTTTGTTTCACTTTTTCCAGCAAGCTCTGAGTGACCCCCAGTGCAACCAAGTATTCCACACCTGCCTTTTCCAAAATCTCCCCTTCATCTGTCTAACAAGGGGGCAGGGGGATGATAATGATAATGATAATGATAATGATAATGATAATGATAATGATAATGATAATGATAATGATAATGATAATGATAATGATAATGATAATGATAATGATAATGATAATACAAAAGATCAAGGGGAAAGTAGATTAAGATAAAACCTGGCAAAGGCTTATAACAAACTGAAGGCTTGATTTTTGCTGCTATTTTTTTGCAAGCTATTCGAACTAATGCAATCAAGGCCAGAATTGAAAAATCATCAAATGATTCAAAGTGCAGATTGTACAAAGAAGCAGAAGAAACAATAGATCATTTACTCAGCTTGTGCAAAAAGATCACCCAAACTGACTGTAAGCAGTGACATAACACAGTCGCCAAAATGACTCACTGGAACGTCTGTAAAAATTATCATGTGCCAGTAATGAAAAATTGATGGGAACATATAGTTGAGAAAGTAGTCGAAAATAAGCAGGTTAAAATATTGTGGGATTTCCGAATACAAACTGATAACATCTTGGTGCATAACACACCAGATTTAACTGTGGCTGAAAAGAAGAAAGTTTGGATAACTGATGTGGCAATACCAGGGGATAGTAGAATAGAAGACAAAGAACTGGAGAAGATCACAAAGTATCAAGATCTGAAAATCAAAGTTGAAAGATTATGGCACAAACCGTCACTGGGGGTCCCAGTGGTTATCAGCACACAGGGTGCCATACCAAAAAGCCTTGAACGGCCTTAGAAAATCTGTGCATTGACAAAATTTCCATCTGTCAATTACAAAAGGCCACGCTGCTTGGATCCGCACATATACTACGCTGATACATTACGACATCCTAGGTTCTTGGGAAGAACTCAATGAGAATGAAGGCCAAAACCAGCTAAAGAACTGGCAGCTGTGATTTCACGTTGTTGTGAATAATAGTAATACTAATAGTAATAATAATTTATATGCCTCCGACTCCCAGCAATTCGGGGGGGGGGGGGGGGATAGAGAAATAGTTCCAAGAGAAGCCACATATTTCCTCTCCTTTTTTCCTGAATGTCTTGGCTATTGTGAGAGATTGTGGGAAGGATGGGGAAAAGTGGAACCGAGTAGATACTGTACAAACAATCAAGAGACAGAAGACAAGTCTGTCGGCAGCTTAGCTCATAAACAGCGAGTCAGCCTCGTAGTAAGAAACCCCGGAAGACGCATTTCAAATCATTCAACAAGACTCCACCTTAATTAACTCAGTATAAAGGAGGCTGGGGGATTCTTCCTGCGGCTTCCAAGATTTTGAATTTCCCCCAGACCAGCATTAAAACCTGTGCAGTTCTTACTTCCTTGATGTCTATGAAGGTTCTCAGTCATCCAGGTGGAATTGTCTGTAGCTTGAATCATGTCAACTGGATTTCTATTTTCTTAGTAGAAACGTTTCGCTCCTTATCCAAGGAGCTTCTTCAGTCTGACTGAAGAAGCTCCTTGGATAAGGAGCGAAACGTTTCTACTAAGAAAATAGAAATCCAGTTGACATGATTCAAGCTACAGATTACTTCCTTGATCTTGCCCAGCTGGATGGAGCTTGACGACTATTGACCAATTCTTGAAATACATCACCTCTATAGATTCCAATTCTCTGAGTTTTTGTTTTATTTTTGGCATGCCCGACTTGGCTTCTGCTCCTTTCAGGGGGCTTGGGAAATATTATAACCACCCTACCACAAGATCCAATGCAATAAAAAGAGGACATTAGAGCATCGGGATGGGATTAGCGTGCATTCATTCTCACATTCTATCCACTTTGGTTCTGATTGACTTTTCTTAAAGCTCCAATACATTGATCTGCCTTTATTTAAACTTCTGAAACTCAACAGCTTGCACTGGTTTTATAAAACTTTCCTTGGCCCAGTAAAAGAATTTACTCTTTGAATTTGTGGTTTGGTGTTGTGTGTGTGTTTTTTTAATGCGTTATCATGTCTCTTGACAGCACCTGGCTGAATTGATCTGAGCATGAAAGCTAAGCAGGGCAAGACACAGTTCTTGGATGGCAGACCAGCATCATGTAGGCTAGTCTGGGAATCAGAAGAACATCTTGTAAGATGACAATGGCAAAATATTACCATTTTTTTGCCCCCAAAAACCAACAAAGATGAGTCCTGTAGCCATCAGAAGATGATGGATGACTCAAGAGTGTCTTTATCTCGATAACTCCTACTTTCCATTCAAATAAATATAATCTTATTTCTGCAAGCAGGGTGAGAGATTCCTTACACCTGGCTGTAGCCTTTAAGAGGGGCATAATCTCTTCCAAAAAATCAAAATTGTAGCATCACAGAGCTGGTACCAAAATTTCAGCTTTCCTCTCTGGAATGGAAAGATCTGCTCTTTCCATTTTCCTCAAGCTCTTTCCACTGTGACCAGCTTCAAAGTTAGCAAGGTTTTACAAGGGGGCAGGTTTTTCCAGACTTCAGAGGTCAAAGGAGCCTCTTTCATATTTTTTTCTGAACATTATTGGTCAAAAATCAGTTTACTCATAGGAATGTGGTTGGGGAGGGGAGAGGTCATTTTTTTTAAAATGCATCTTATGTGCTGAGTTCCCTTGCAATCCTTTTTTGAGAATATATTCAGAAAAAGAAAACAATGCAATGCTGTGGATCTTTTCTGCTTTCTGATATTTCAAGGCTCGGAAATAATTCGGCCTCCAAAATCTCTCAGCCCAAGGAAGGAGCCAATGGCAAACCAGGAGACTGAGAGTTCTAGTCCTGCCTTAGGCATGAAAGCCGGCTGGGTGACCTTGGACCAGTCCCTGTCTCTCAGCCCAAGGAAGGAGCCAATGGCAAACCAGGAGACTGAGAGTTCTAGTCCTGCCTTAGGCATGAAAGCCGGCTGGGTGACCTTGGACCAGTCCCTGTCTCTCAGCCCAAGGAAGGAGCCAATGGCAAACCAGGGGACTGAGAGTTCTAGTCCCGCCTTAGGCATGAAAGCCAGCTGGGTGACCTTGGGCCAGTCCCTGTCTCTCAGCCCTAGGAAGGAGCCAATAGGAACCAGGAGACTGAGAGTTCTAGTCCTGCCTTAGGCATGAAAGCCAGCTGGGTGACCTTGGACCAGTCCCTGTCTCTCAGCCCAAGGAAGGAGCCAATGGCAAACCAGGAGACTGAGAGTTCTAGTCCTGCCTGAGGCCTGAAAGCCAGCTGGGTGACCTTGGGCCAGTCGCTCTCTCTCAGCCCTAGGAAGGAGCCAATGGCAAACCAGGAGACTGAGAGTTTTAGTCCCGCCTTAGGCATGAAAGCCGGCTGGGTGACCTTGGGCCAGTCCCTGTATCTCAGCCCTAGGAAGGAGCCAATAGAAACCAGGAGACTGAGAGTTCTAGTCCTGCCTTAGGCATGAAAGCCAGCTGGGTAACCTTGGGCCAGTCCCTGTCTCTCAGCCCTAGGAAGGAGCCAATAGGAACCAGGAGACTGAGAGTTCTAGTCCCGCCTTAGGCACGAAAGCCAGCTGGGTAACCTTGGGCCAGTCCCTGTCTCTCAGCCCTAGGAAGGAGCCAATGGCAAACCAGGAGACTGAGAGTTCTAGTCCCACCTTAGGCTTGAAAGCCGGCTAGGTGACCTTGGGTCAGTCACTCTCTCTCAGCCCAACTCACCTCACAGGGTTGTTGTTGTGGGGAAAATAGGAGGAAGGAGTATTAGGTATGTTCGCTGCCTTGAGTTATTTATAAAAATAATAAAGGGATAGAAAATAAAATAAATAAATAAAATAAAATAAACGTTTTGTAAAAAAGGAAGAGCTGTGATCAGAGTGGGGGAAGCGGGGATAATCATCATCATCATCATCATCATCATCATCATCATCCATGCTAAATTCCCAGTGAAAATCTATTCTACCTGGAAAAGGGGCAATTGTTACTCAGGAAACAAACTTAGGAGTAAATCTTTAAAAAACAATAATTTGTACCAGACCCTCTGCAGCTCATAATTGCAAAACAAGCAGAGATTTATTTATTTATTTTATTTATTTATTCAATTTATCACCGCCCAACTCCGTCAAGGGACTCTGGGCAGTTTACAATCAAACATAATTAATTGTGATACAAATATAAATAAAATTAAATAAACATTAAAATAAACAGTTCAAGAATATAATAAATATAATAAAATCAAGATGGTATTATCTTCTTTAAAACCATGGAAAGGGCATTCTAGGGCCACCCTAAGGCATTAGCCATCCCCAAGAGTGTACACTCTTCTTCTGGCCCCATCAGAGATGAAGTTGATATCTGTGATAATCCCAACCCAGTTTTTAGAATAGTTTCATCAGCTTGGGGAACAACAAGTCTCTTAACCCAGTTAGCAACTCAACCAGTCAAATCATCTTATCACAAGTTCTGAAAGCACACAGTGATGCAAAGGGCGTCCAAAGGGTACATTTGGGAAAACTAACATTCCCATTACCTCTTTCACCCCAAGAGTACTGGCAAGGCCTCATGACATCATTAGCTTTTTCATCATTCGCCAGGGAGGCAGTAATAGGCACGGCTTGGTCACTGCAGCCAATCAATGTTCAAGAACCATTCTGTGTTGCCAGACCTTAGCAGTCAGTTCCGTCATAGAGAGGCTTGCTGCTTCAGCTGCTCTTTCTCTCCAGCTCTTTTTCTTGGAGGACTAAGTAGGCAAATAGGTTGAATGACTGAACTCTAGGCTGACCATACATCCCGTTTTGAATGGGACTGTCCCGTTATTTCACCATTTCTGGAGCGTCCCGTTGTTACAGTAAAAATCTCAATTTTGTCCCGTTTTTGAAAGTTTCCCGGCGAAGCGCGCATGCCCCCGCCCCCCTGCACGCACGTGCACACGCCCCCCCGCATGCCCACACACCCACACTCACGCATCTCCACACCCCACACACACATGCCCCCGCGCGCCCCCCGCATGCCCCCCGCGCCCACTTTGTCCAGTGACGTTTTTGCCTCAAGGAAATACAGTCAGCCTACTGAACTCACATTTACAAGAAGGCAGAGAAGAAGCATATACATGGTGTAAATAAAAAAATGAAATGAAATTTCACTAATTGGGTAGAATTAGTGTGATCCTGTGCATGTTGGGGTCCATTTGATCTCCTGCTTGTGTCTCCAGGGTCCCCCAGTCATTAGACTGGCTCAGATTCTATCGAAAAACAATTCTGCCCTGTTGGATTCACCATGTCTTGAGCTTCTGACCAACTGTATTTGTTTCCTCCTGGAGGGTGAATGTTCCTATATGTTGGGGTTGTTTGTCAGTTTCTGGGTATTTTATATATGCATTATTTCATGAGGTTTTTGACTTTTTGTAGGTCTGGAAGCCACTCAGAACCTATGTGTGATTGGAGTGGCATGGATGCGTGGTAAATAAATAAACTGGCCTTTCATTGGAGTTCTGATAACCCATTTAACTCTGTGTTGACTCAAGTGGGTTGAGGGAAGAGAAGGAATCCCAGATTGGGGTCGTGGTGAAGGTGCTGGACTAGAAATCGGGAGACTGTAAGTGCTAGTCCTTCCTTGAGGCACAGAAACTGCTGACACTGGGTCAGTCCCTCTGTCTCAGCTCAAGCAACTCACTGGTGGTGGGGAAAATATGGGATGGGATCATCGTGTACGTTACCTTGAGTTGACCCAAAATAAAGGTAGATAAATATCATCATCATCATCATCATCATCATCATCATCATCATCATCCCAAGGCAGTGGGACTTCTCAGCAGTTGTCCCATCATGTCTGTAGCACCAATTGCTAACTGGAGTCCATCGTGCCTCATCATCACAGCCTTTTATCAAAGCTTGGAAGAGCCTCACCACACCACACCACACCACCAGCATTTGCCCTCCCTCAACCCCTCACAAAGCAGTTGGAAAGCCACCCGCCCTTGTCTTCACTTCTGCCAACCTTGAAATGGAGACAACCCCATGATCCAGTCTAAGATCTCCATCTTTCGCTCCAGCCGACCAACAGGAAAACGCAGAGCGTCATCCAATCTGAGTTCTTCCACAGCCAGACCTTCTACCAGTCATGGCATTACGTTCTCTCAGTGCCACTCCACAGGAAACAAAATTTCAAAAGTGTTAGCAATGTCCCCCATAGACACACAAATACAGTTTTCAATATACACCCTTGTGTCGCTGGGTGGTTTGCATAATAAATGGAGAGATCCCTGGGATGGGAGCCTATATGAAACTAGCCCTCCAAAGACTTCTCACCCATCTTGTTGCCTTTCCTTGGTTGCATTTAGAGGTTCCTATGAAATGGCAGCATGACAACAATTTTGCAACCATAAGCTTTTCTTTATAGCTGTGAACATAGTGTTGCCGGCCTTAGGGTTTTCGGGTCTTCAGCTTGGGACCAGGAGCCAGGAGGTAAGAGTTCTCACCAATGGGGAAAATGGACCATGCGTGAGGCCTGCAAAGCTTCAAGGGAATATACAGATAGTCCTCGACTTACGACCATTCGTTTAACGACAGTCCAAAGTTACGATGGCCTCGGAATGGGTGCTTTACGGCCTGTAAAGCACTTCCAAGTGTCGCAAAACGTTGCACCGCCCCCCTGTGGTCACATGATTGCATTTCAGGCACTTGGCAAGCAGCTCACATTTACAACCAGTTGCAGCGTCCCGCGGTCACGTGATCGTGTTTTGCGACTTTTTTGCCATTTTCTGGCAAAAAACACCCATTGGGGAAGCTGGATTTGATCAATGACTGTGTTGATTCGCTTAATGACCTGTGATTCGCTTAACGGCTGCCATAAAATGGTCGTAAAGTCTGGTCCTGTCACATGGTGACTTGACTTACGACCTCAACGACTTACGATGGAAATTCCAGTCCCAATTGTGGTCATAAGTCAAGGACTACCTGTAGCGCCTTGGCTGTACTTTCCAATTAAGTGGAGCAAAGTCAGAAATGAATCAGCTCAGCTCTCCAAAAAAGGCAACATCATGGGATCAATCAGGTCTGGAGTCAATTCTGAAGTGGAACAAAGCACTTGTGTGGAAGTGCCCAAAGAGACATACAGTATTTTCTGCAGCTTTTGTTTAATGGAGATCTAGCAGACAAGTCAGGATGGAGAACGCTTGGGGACTGATGAAACTGTGGCTGACATTCATGGAGTGGGGAAAACCAGGTCAAACGGGTTGGAATTGAGGGGATGGATGGTTGGCTGGCTGGCTGGGACCTGATGTGAAAAATTATTCCCTGTCCCCACTCATTCCCTTGATTTGAGTCTTCTTATGACTTGGACACTGTTCAGCCAGAATTATCAGCCAATATTTCATCTCCGAGATGCCCACGGTAAATACTCCTCTCTCCAGCTTTTTATCACTGGTCTCTCCAGACTCTGAAAATTCCAGCATTTGCTCTTGCTGTATGGCGCAACCCCCTTGACCAGCTCACTGGCCTTTCAGAGCACACTTGCTACGCCGTCTCTCGGGGACGGGTGGGTGGGTGGGTTCAGTTCTCTCTTCCGCAGGCCAAGCAAAGGCCTTTTCACTTGGCAGCCCAAGTAACCAGCTGGATCTCTGCAACAGCCTGGTAGTCTGAACAGGGATGTCAAGGCAACAGTTAACCTAAATCTTGGTTATGACTTCTCTCCCCCAAAATCAAATCACATAGGGTCACCCGTGCCCCTTCTTGAAGGGCTACAGCTTGAGAAACTGATTGCACAAGGCTTCCTACAAGTGGAACAGGAGGTCCTAAAACTTGTCCTTGTGTCACCCAATAAAAATAACCAGCTTCTCCTCTCCTCTTCCCACACTTTGAACTCTCCATGCATTCCTCGTTCTTGGAACTGCTCACAACCTATTTTATCCACCCAGTCACTTCAAAACCTTGAATAGCCTAATACAGAGCTTTCCAAACTTTTCATGTTGGTGACACACTTTTTAGACATGCATCATTTCGCGACACACTCTTACAGCAGGGCACAAGGCAGGCACTAGGACCTGCGCAGAATCACAGCAGGTTTGGAGGCAGCAAGGCACAAGGCAGGCACTAGGACCTGCGCGGAATCCTGGCAGGGCTTGGAGGCAGCAGGGCACAAGGCAGGCACTAGGACCTGCGCGGAATCCTGGCAGGGCTTGGAGGCAGCAGGGCACAAGGCAGGCACTAGGACCTGCGCGAAATCCTGGCAGGGCTCGGAGGCAGCAGCAGCCGCGACACACCCAGACACTGCAGCCGACACACTAACGTGTCCCAACACACAGTTTGGAAAGCTCTGGCCTAATAGATTGTCCCAAGCATGGATGAGAGGCAGGGGGACAGTCTGAAATCATCACATGTGAGCATTTTTTTAAAAACAAACAAACATTGCCCTAGGGTGGAAAAAGTACAGGATGGAGCAAGAGAAATATTAAAATGGTATAGAAATGATCAGCAGAGAATCTGAGGTTGGGAGCAGTACATTCAAGATTTGATCTTCTGTACTGCAAAGTGCAACGAGGACCTCTCAAATAATTTCTACACAGTTTCCTAGAATGTGAAATCTACTCCGCTGAGAAAGCATCTGATTTACTAGTGTCTAAGACAGTGTTTCTCAACCTTGGCAACTTTAAGATGTCTGGACTTCAACTCCCAGAATTCTGGGAGTTGAAGTCCAGACGTCTTAAAGTTGCCAAGGTTGAGAAACGCTTGTCTAAGAGTTTAGGATGAACAAATGGTGTCTTAATGAACCTTTCAGAAGCAGCAGCATCCTGGCATATGTAAAAGAGCCCAGATTTCTTGAAAAATGGCTTGCTTTGATACTTCAAGCTCGTCCATCTCCAATTGGGGGGAGGGGGGGAAGTAATTCAGGGGAGGCATCCAGAACAATCTCTGTTCAAAAAAATGAGGGAAAGAATTCAGATATCTTTGCTGAAAGCAAAGACTTAGGAAGAATGTCCTAACTTTCCAGTGTCCATTTCAAAGCGCAAGAGGAGAAGAAAGGACTTGAGAAAGATTTCACCCTGGGGGTGGACCGACAGAGTAAACCCTGGCATGAAATATGGGCTTGCTAGCAGAATATCAACCACTTCCCAATTCCTTCTCTTCCCCCAATGGAGCAAGAGAGAAAAAAATGCCATAGTATGCTTTCCTTCCACACTTCCCAATGCCACCCTCTACTGTTGAGATGTGGGCGGGCATCAAACCACGTGATGGTGCCACAAGATGTATTTCTCCTACAAACTTTGTGGCCAAGGAGTAAGAAGGGAGAAGCCATCAGGAATTTGGCTCCTGGTTTCAATGCCAACTTCCCAATCACCACTCAAATGCACCTAACCTTGGCACAAACATGGTCTGGCAACATTTTTCTTTTCGGTTGGGTGTGTTAATATATTTATTATATTGGTATATTAATATGGTTGCCCATCTAACCAGTGGAGCTCTAGATGGCAAACAAACAAAAAAAAAACAACAGAATAAATTATCCCAATCAATTGAAGGGAAGAAAAAATCAAGTTGATAAAAACAAAACCTCACCACTAACACCTCACATGCACCCATGCCAGGGGTCCATTAACATCCTGGTCCCAGTGCCTGGGCAGAACCTAGGTCTTCATAACCTTCCAGAAGACCAACAGGGCCAACCCAGAGGGAGGTTATTCCATAGGGCAGGGGCTATGACAGAGAAGACATGCTTCCTAGGGCCCACCAAATTGTGTGCTGCTCCATTCCAGGCCATGGATGGGCCTAGGAGATTTTTCCCCCTTTCTACACGCATCTCTTGCAGCAAGCAGGGCAAGAGGTATTAAGTTTAAGGAAACAAAGAAGAAATGGAACATCATTTATCTACCAAAAATGCTGTACCTGGAATGAATAAATGTAAGGACTCTTTTGTACTTACTTTTCATACCTGCCATGTCTAAGCCCATGTTTCTTTATGCTAAGGTGGGCTAAAGGTGTAAGACTAACCTGAATCTCTCTAATATGCTCATGGGCTCTGTTTTTAAACAATATTCTTTTTCTGTACACGAACTTAGCAGCTCTGCTCCATTTCAGTAGTTCTAACAGACTGCTGAATGGGCTTCACAAATGACACAGTATCACTGAGTCATGCCCACTCTGCCAGATCTGTGGGACAGGCAGGAGCCACCAGAGATAGGCAGTCCTGCAAGCAACCTGGTCCCATGGCAAGTAGGGCTTTAAAGGTGACAGCCAGCACCTTGAGTTGCATCTGGAAGTCTACTGGAAGCTAGTGCAGCTTAAATAGCAGTGGTGTTCCTTGGGCATACCCTGATACACCAATACTGCGCAAGCCACTGCATTCTGGAAAGCTGTTGCCTCCAAATGCTCTTCAAGGCCATATGGAATGCATTGCAATAGTTCAAAGGGCAGGTGATGAAAGTGTGAATAACCATGAGCAGAGCCTTCTGATCTAGGAACAGACGCAAAAAAGGGACGCGGTGGTGGCTCAGCGGGTTAAACCGCTGAGCTGTAGACTGCCGATCAGAAGGTCGGCAGTTCGAATCCCCCGCGCAACAAGGTGAGCTCTCGTTGCTAGTCCCAGCTCCTGTCAACCCAACAGTTCGAAAGCTTAGCAAGTAGATAAATGGGTACCACCTTAAGTGGGAGAATTTGCTGGCGTCCTGTCGGGGGTCGCCCACCGAACGGAGAAGATCTCGTGAATGACGGCAGAGACGACGGATCCCGAAACAGCAACATCCAGGACATCAGCAGCCGGCTCTGACGCAAGGTATTCTGGGACATGTAGTCCAGTACCCACGGAAGAGTCGGTTCCCTTAGTGTGCAGTTTAAATGTTGTATTATATATGAAATGTATAAATATGAAATACAATGTATGTAAGCCGCCTAGAGTCTTCCGTTAGGGAGGGGATAGGCGGGGTATAAATACGATAGGAAAAAAAATTCATGTACAAGATGGATTTGTGCAAAGGCCCTCCTAACCACAGCTGCCACCTGCTCCTCCTCATGTTCCCATGACATTGCCTTCATCTTGTGGCCAACAGAGCAAGAGACGGTCTTAAATTATCTTCAGCTCCACTGGTATCAAAGTAGTGTTTCCCCGCTTCTTCCATTACTATCCAAGGGCATCTTCAAGGTGTGTCAAATCTGTTACGCTTTGTCACCTGTTTACTTGGAGGGAAGTCAGGGGACAGCAGAGGCCAGGTAGAGCTCAGCCATGGGGACAGCCAGTTTCGTGCTTGGAGAGATTTCTGCCAACTCAATGACAGGGGCCGACCAAGGGCAAGATGGATGGATGATATTCTGGAGGTGACGGACTCGACCGTGGGGGAGCTGGGGGTGGCGACGGCCGACAGGAAGCTCTGGCGTGGGCTGGCCCATGAAGTCACGAAGAGTCAGAAGCGACGGAACGAAGAAACAACAAAATTGCTCCATCATTCACTCAGCCATTTGCAAGAAGCAAACCATTTTCTTACTCCTCTGAGCCTTTAAACTGCAGCTGAACGTGGAGTGTAAGGAAATGTTCATAACAGCCACAGAAGATTCACACCACATTGCATTTATGCCAACCATCACAATTCATGTCTAGCTGCTCTGTTTTCTGTCTCGTGTGGCTTATTAAACACACACAAACATATACACACATACACGCACATGCAAACCATTCGTTGTCATCACGTTTGGACAGGCCCTGCAAACAGATGTTTAGCTTCTGGCAAGTGTCCGTACGCCCACCCCTCTTTCCCCTGTCACTGTAGACAGCTAGTTACAAATTATTGTTTAAAAACTCCATCTGTTCCCTCTAAGGAGGCCAAAGCCTTGGGAAGCATGGGGTGGTTGGAGCTCAGAAAGCTAAAAGAAATAAAAGATGATGCGAATGACAGCTAATTGTGGAATTCAATAAAGAATTGATACCACTGATCTAGTGCGCATACAGTCATGCAAGGATCTGGGGACCTTCTAGGATTATAAATTCTAGGAGAAAATAGTCTAGATCAGGGTTTCTCAACCTTGGCAACTTTAAGACATGGGGACTTCAACGCCCAGAATTCCCCAGCCAGCATGGGGAATTCTGGGAGTTGAAGTCCACACATCTTTTGTGTTGCCAAAGTTGAGAAACTCTGATCTAGATTGTTTAACTAGAAATGCAAGACACTGCAAGATTGGGATTTGCTTGGCACATAGCATATTCTCCACAGTGCATTATGAGCCCTTGGGCATCCTGTTCCCGGCAGCAGCCTCTCAGATGGATCCCTGCAACATGAGGTCAGGAGTTCCGTAGATCCATTTGTCCTGTATGGGTTTGTAGGATTTTAAACATCAAACAAAGGTCAAAGGGGGGTTGAATGGGAAATTGCTAACAACAGCCCACCCGCTGCAAAATGAGTAGCTGATTGTGGTTTGAGTAGGATGAGATGAGAAACAATTTGCAGGCTGAACAATAAATGGCTAACACTTATCTTTAAATAAGGGTGTTTGTCTAGCACAGAGCTTTCCAAACTTTTCATGTTGGTGACACACTTTTTAGACATGCATCATTTCGCGACACACTCTTACAGCAGGGCACAAGGCAAGCACTAGGACCTGCGCGGAATCCTGGCAGGGCAGGTTTGGAGGCAGCAAGGCACCAGGCAGGCACTAGGACCTGCGTGGAATCCTGGCAGGGCAGGTTTGGAGGCAGCAAGGCACAAGGCAGGCAGTAGGACCTGGGTGGAATCACAGCAGGTTTGGAGGCAGCAAGGCACAAGGCAGGCACTAGGACCTGCGTGGAATCCTGGCAGGGCTCGGAGGTGGCAGCAGCTGCGACACACCCAGACACTGCAGCCGACACACTAACGTGTCCCGACACACAGTTGGGAAATCTCTGGTCTAGCATTTGGTAAATCAGGGCAGGGTTTTGAAGGGGAAACCCTTGGGTGCTATAAAGGGAAGATGATTATTGAGCCCTAGCAAAAATAGCGTATGTATAAAAATGGTCTAGTATGCAGCATTATAAGACAGTCCTTTGAGCTAAATTCAACTTCTGTTGGTTTAATGGCCATGCTGAGGTAGTTTTCCTAGCAGCAAAATAGAAGTGGTCTGCCATTCCCTTGCCCCAGAAAGTTTTTTCCAACTAGCCAAACATCCTGGTATCTCCTAGTGGTCTCCTATCCTAACTGGGTCTAACCCATTTAAGCTTTTTCCAGATAACCCAAGGTAGGCCAGATGCTGTAATGAAAGTTTTTATTACCCTTCACAAAAATCAGTACAAAGGAGGGATCAGGCACATTGTCTAGCTCTGCCCAACAGTTCTTCATTCCTTTTCCACAACCCCAAAGTTAATCCATGCTAGATCCAAGTGTATTAAAATCACTTTAATGAATTGAATGAACTGGATGAATTAATTAATAACTTTAATGTTCAATAAACTTTGGACCAAGGGAACAATCTATTAGCTGTTTTTTTTACCAGCTCTGAAGAGGTATCGCCTCAGATTATCCCGTATGATTGTCATTTTTCAGAAATCTTTAAAATTTACAGGAAAAAGGTCCTGTGGGTGGTCTTGACAAATCTACTCGCCCCCCCCCCCAGCCTTTTGGGGATAAAATTAGAGGTAGAGGAATAAAGAAAACGCATGAGATATATAGTAGAACATTTTTTCAGCAAACCTATCCGTATGAAGAAATCCAACTCTTATGTATGCTTTCCTGCCATCATTCCTTGAAGTGAGAACTTTATCTGCGGCATGGACCTCGGATGATCCTAATTTAAAAAACAACAACAAAAAACCGTATGTTAAAATTTATGATGCTTGTGTTTCAAAGTACGTTTGGGTTTATGACTGTATTACAATTACGATGGAAATTTTTTACTATGTTTATAGCAAATGGTCGCTGTATGGAATGTGCTGCTTTTTTATATGTAATCTTCTGTAAGCCACCTTGAACAAGGCCCACTTAGAAATTCTATTTTTAAAACATTCAACATACGCAGAACTCTCAAAACTCTCCATCTGAAAGCCACCATAAAATGGCTAAATAGCAAGACTGAAACATAGACTGTAGTTCTCAAGGCCCCTCTGCCCAGTCATGCAATCATTTTGTAAAACTGTCTCCCACCCCATCAACTCTGAAGCGTCCTCCAATTCCAATGGCTTTTGAAATTTCGGAAGGAAGCTTCAGAGTGATGCAAAGTGTCTTTGTAAATCTCCAGAAATATTTGATTTGGTTTTCTCGGGACAGAATCAAGAAAGCTTGGAGTGAACCAGTGGGGGAAAGCAATACTTATTGATCGGTTCATCCAGGTTTTGAATAGTTAGCTTTTTAAAATCAGATTTGGAAAGTCCTGTATATCTAGCGGGTTTGCACTGCAATAATCTGGATGACCACTAGGTGGCAGAAAAGTTCTCTTTCCTGCCATCTGGAACTGAAGCCCATACTTAATTTGGCTTCTGTTTTTTTAGTTAGCTTGCACTAAAATTAAGATCCTTTCATACAGATCAAAATGGCCTTTTCCTTCTGCTGCACTTGAAAGAAAAATAAAATTTATGAATTCTAAATTCTACCCCTTGTCTGGAAGCATCTATGTAGCCATGAAGGGCAGTGGGGAATTCATTCATTCATTCAATCAATCAATCAATCAATCAATCAATCAATCAATCAATTTAGAAGCCACCCAATTCCTAAAAACTCTAGGCAATTTACAGTTAAAAAAAAGTAAGAACCATGAAACATTATTGCATTGTCATATCATTAATTGCAGGGCAATTATTGTAATGCAGAATCATTCCCCTGTCCCCAGAAGCTCTTAATCCTTTAATCTCTTAAGACTCTCCTTCTTGCTAGATCCAGTTTATGTTATGTGACTGACAGCAAAGGGAGATTCATAAAAGAGTTTCTTCTGGGACAGAATGAGCCCCAGCATCTTAAGATTTTCAAGAGGAGAAATAATACCAGACTGAATCTTGACAGCAACTCCGTAAAGGATGTTCGGTGATGAATTCTTGGCTGACTTCCTAGTGACAGAAATGGGTTGACATTAAGAGTCAAGACTCAGAAAGGGGGGGAAGAAAGAATGGTGAAGTTATCCCACTAATTTTTGAGAAAAGGTTTTTGTTTCTCCAAATCAATCCTTCAGCATATTTACCCTGGAATAGATTCTGTTAAACTCTGGGGTTACTTCAGATTCTCATTCATTTCTGGTTTCTCCCCTTTTTATTACTGGCTTACAGGTAGTCCTCACTTAATGACCAAAATTGAGACTGGAATTTTGGTTGCTAAGTGAAGCAGTCATTAAGTGAATCCGACCCAATTTTACAACCTTTTTGCAGCTGTTGTTAAGCAAATCACCACAGTCGTTAAGGAACCAAGTGATTGTTAAGCAAATCACACAGTTCCCCATTGATTTTGCTTGCCAGAAGCCAGCTGGAAAGGTTGAAAATGCTGATCATGTGACCACAGGATGCTGCAACAGTCATAAATACAAATTGGTTGCCAAGCGCCCAAATCGTGATCACATGACCGTGGGGACACTGCGACAGTCGTAAGTGTGAGGACAGGTCATAAGTCGGTTTTTTCAGCACCGTTGTAAGTCTGAACCATCACTAAACGAATGGTCATTAAGTGAGGAGTACCTGTATTTGTCTGAGGGGCGTGGTGGCTCAGCGGGTAAGACACCAGGCTTGTAGATCGGAAGATCGCAAGTTCGGAGGTTCGAATCACTAGTCCTGCTTGACGGAGTGAGCTCCCGCACTAGCTCCAGCTCTTGCCAACCTAGCAATTCGAAAGCATGCAAATGCAAGTAGATAAATAGGTACCACTTCGGTGGGTAGGTAACAGCATTCCGCGTGCGTCATGCGACCACATGACCGTGGAAACATCTTCAGACAACGCTGGCTCTTCGGCTAACAAACGGAGATGAGCAGCGGCCCCTAGAGTCGGACACGACTGCACAAATGTGCGGGGGGAACCTTTACCTTTACCTTACCTGTATTTGTCAGATTTATACCCCACTTTTTATGTAGGAGATCAAGAGGACATGCGCAGCACACCTTCCTCCCATTTTTCTCCACAGCAACAACTCTAGGGAGGTATGTTGGGCTGAGAGGGAGGGACTGCCCCCCCCCCCGTCCCTAGGCTGCTACACGTTATGTTTGAGCTTCATTGCAAATGAAGCCAGAATGAGAATCCTTTTCTTTTTCTTTATTTTATTTTTGCTGACTGCCTGGAAGAAAATCTAAAATGCAGCATTCTGCCATTCTTTCCCCAAGGGTGGGAAGTACAACTTGGAAGCAAGAGAAAAGGTTAAAGAACCAGGAGGGCTAGATAAGAGTTCTGACACAAAGCTCTGTGGGTAGATAGCTCCATGTGTTGGACAAGAGTTCCTACTCAGAGGACACAAGAACTCCTACTACGAGTTACTAGCCAACCTACTAGCCAACTTTTCTCCAGCAAAGCTTCCAGATGCTTCTCTTTGGCCTTCTAGACCAGGGTTTCTCAACCTTAGCAACTTTAAAATGTGTGGAATTCAACTCCCAGAATTTCCCAGCCAGTTTGGAAAGTAAACTGGCTGGGGAATTCTTGGAGTTGAAGTCCACACATCTTAAAGTTGCTAAGGTTGAGAAACCTTGGTCTAGACCAGGGGTACCCAACCTTTTTGGCACAAGGGACTGGTTTCGTGGAAGACCATTTTTCCACAGACGGGGGGGGGGGGGTTTGCAGCTGGAAGCCAATCGCGCAGACTGGGGAGGCAGGGTTTGCAGGTGGGAGCCAATCATGCGGGCCGGGGGCGGGGTTTGCAGGCGGGAGCCAATCGCACGGACTGGGGGGCGGGGTTTGGAGACCAGCATGGCAGCCTAGTTCCTAACAGGCCACGGACCGGTACCGGATTTGGGGACCCCTGGTCTAGACTATTTGTAATGCCATACTTGGCACCAGGGGTGGAGAATGGACCAATTTAGATGGTCATGGAACAGGTATGCATGTAAGGAAGGTGTGTCCTTATTTCTTGGGTTTAGGCCTGTGTCTTTTTGGAAGCCTGGGGATTGTCTCAGAGTGAGCACTTGACTTGGAGGACCACCACCCCATCCCCACGTGGGAGCAGGGCCTGAAATCAGCCCATCTCGCTCTATCAGCTCTATCACCACCACGTCTTGTAGCTTGAATGGCAGTTGGGAAGCCGAGCCAACTTACTGTCAACTCCCCAGAGGACATGCTGGGAAGATACGTCTGCAGCACTTCTTCTGAGGCTGCGGAGTAGGCAGTTTCCCACGGGGTGGAACTCCCACCCTTCCCGCTCCCTCTTGCAGCGAAAAGGGGTGGGTGGGTGGGGGTAGGGTGGGTATGGCATTACAAATAGTCTAGACCAGGGTTTCTCAACCTTAGTGCCTTTAAGATGTGTGGACTTCAATTCCCAGATTCCACCCACCCTCCCTTGCTGCACCCCAGCTTGCCCATGCAAACCAACCAGTTTCATTTTTAAAGAAAACCTCTTGCTGAAAAAGCAAATGCAGAAGCATTAGGTAAATGTGCCTGGTAGGTTGCTGTCTTTCCCCTGGCCACCTGAAGGAGGAGCTGATCAGAGGTAGATCAGAGCACCAGCTTCAGTGACCTTTGCAGAGCAGCATAACGTGGCAGAAGAGGGCATGTCTTCTGCCGGTGGCAGTGGAAGCAGCCTAACCTGCAGTTACTGCTCGGAACTAAATCAGGGGTTTCTGCAAGATATGGCCCAGGAAGTCAAGGTTTATTTATTTGTGTCAATTTACATGCCCGCCTATCTGGCAAATAGTAGAACCACCCATCATAACACTAGATGAGAGAGAGAGAGAGAGAGAGAGAGAGAGAGAGAGAGAGAGAGAGAGAGAATAGATAGATGATAGATGATAGATGGATAGATAGATAGATAGATAGATAGATAGATAGATAGATAGATAGGAGATTATTATCTATTACTATAATTATCTATCTATCTATCTATCTATATTGATAGATAATAAAGGGATGAGAGATAGATGATAGAGATAAATAGAGATAATAGATAAACAGATAATAGAATGAGATGGTAGAGATAGAGATAGAGATGATAGAGATAGAGATAGAGATGAGAGAGAGAGAGAGAGAGAGAGAGAGAGAGAGAGAGAGAGAGAGATGGGATAGGATAGATGATAGATAGAGATAAATAGAGATAATAGAGTAAACCGCCCAGAGTCCCCCTTGGGGGAGTTGGGAGGTAATAAATGTGATAGATAAATAAATAAATAAATAAATAAATAAATAAATAAATAAATAATAGAGATGGAGGTAGGTAGATAGAACAGATAGAGTGATGATAGAGAGAGACATAGAAAGATGGATAGATGGATGGACGGATGGACGGATAGAGATAAATAGAGATAAATAGAGATAATAGAAATAGAGATAGATAGATAAATAGGTAGAGAGATGATAGAGAGAGATGATAGAGATAAGAGAGATAGAGAGATAAGAGAGATGAGAGAGGGAGTGAGAGTGAGAGAGAGAGTAGAGAGAGATGCCATGGCCCACTTAGTCATGGCAATCACATTGGTATGATCAGAACTCCACCCATTTTTATGTGCTCTACACAAATGGGTGGGGCTTCGACGGCACCGGTGTGGCCACCATCTTGACTTTTTTGACCATACCCTGCAGATATTTACCCTGATAGTAAATCCACACCTCCCAGTTCCAAGACAGTAAACAGCATGGTAGATCCATGGGCTGCCTTGCAGAGGATTCGACTTTCAGCATGTGCTGGCAAGCGTCGCCTTTGCCTGGCCGACTGATGCCGTCCCTGCTCTTATCAGCTCTGGCTCGAAATGGGCAAGATAGATGACGGCGTACGAGGTTAGGATGACTTGCCTGATTAGAGATCGAGTCAAAACAGGGCTACATCACCCAGGGTTTCAGAAAGCTGAGAAGGGTCTGCTATGAAAATAAGTTTTTTCTTCCTTTTTTAAAGTTTAGCAATGCGGCTTCTTTCCGAAATCTTGCTGGTTTTTGTCCTTTTATAAACTACAGCGCCTCAGTCACTCTCCTCCTTTTTTTAAGGAGGAAAAGATCTATAGTCTCCCCAAAGCACAACATCGCAATATCCCATCTCTAAAATGACTTGCCCAGGTCAAAGGTTGGGGAAACATTTCTGTGTTTTTGAAATTGCCAATGTTTCTTCCTCTGCTCCTTCTTCTATTTTTTAAAAACACTTTCTTTGGTAAATTGCTTCAAGATTCATCGAAGGGAAGAGCAAAGGGAAAAATACATTAAATAAATAATATAAATGAATGGGTAACTTAGGAGCCATATGATACAGTACACGTTCTAAATGCCAAAAGTTTGCTTCAGAATTCTATATGAAGACTTGTTGCACTTTCTTGCAGAGAATGCAGAAAAATCCAAGGTAATTAAGGTGGCTTCTTCCTCAGGATCCTTCAGCTTTGTTGAAATGCTGCTTTCTCGCAAACCGATACAAATGGAATCCTAATTATGTTTCCACATGAAATTTAAAGAAGAGCCATGGTGTCTGGCTGTGCCCTTTTTCATAGCCAAGATAATTCTATTGTGTTTACAAAGACATGTCCCATTCAGGAAAAATCCTTGCAACTTTAATCGGAAGTGTCTGAGCTGCAATTTTAGCTCTGATTGCTGCCTATTCTGAACTCAAGAGAATATAGATCTGAAATTGGAAACCTCATGATTCAGACAGCATGAACTGGCATCACTGCGTGATGCTTTCTGATAGTCCAAAATAAGTTTATGCCTTACAGCCATAAACAAGCTGAAGGTTTTCGACGTACACATGAAGATCCTGCCACTTGTAAGAGAAAGAAAGTGAGACAGTGGAATAATACAGAATAAAGAGCTAGGGATCATTGGGGGATAATCATGCTTTTAGTGAAGTTATATGGTTTTATTTTATTTTACACACACACACACACACACCAGTATATTCTACCACCTCAATAACCAACTGTTCTGTTTCTTCCAGACATCCTGCTTATATATCTTTCTTTTCTCATTCCATCTTGTCCTGTTTTAGAAGGCAGGAATGTGTTCTCTTTTACCCTGTTTATTTAATACAAGACAAAACCCGTCTCAGCCGAGATTTACTCCAAGCAAAGCTGGAACACTTGACAGAAAGTGAAAACGGGCCGCCTCTTTGTCTTTCTTGTGGTTTAAACTGTATAAACCTTGTCATCATCTGTACAAATTCCCTTTCCAAAACAAAATAAACGTCAATCTATCTGAAATGAGAGAAAACCACATTCGAGCCCCAGGTTTTCTACACCCCACTGGAAAATAACCTAGGCAAGATTGTCTGTACGGCAAGCATCTTTTCCATATTTATGTTTGCCAGCGATTTTCTGCTTCAGATTTCACTTAGAAAAAATGTATCCTTGATGTTCTCGGTTCCCCCCAGTTAATGTGAATTTGCAAGTATGTGCTAGAATTTGCCAATCTTTTTAAAAATGATACCGGCACTTTTTGCAAACCAGACAATGCTGCAGGTTCTCATGTTGGAAAAAGCTTCATGAACACATTTCTGCAAATCGAGTTACTGGTAAAAACTGGGACAAATTTGGTCTGTTTCTTGTTTGTTGATAGTTGCTTTTTTTGGTCAGCCAACAAATTCACTGCGGCCCTGGCTCCAACCTTCTGCCTCTTTTACCCATCTGAATATCTTTGTCTTGGGATTTCTGCTTGTATTTTCCTGTGACCCTCTATGGAAGCGAAAGTTGAACTTCAAAGAAGCACAATAAGAAGAGTATTATTTTTATATAGTAAATTTTATTAGGTTTCAAGAGAAGAATAAAAACTACCAAAAAAAAAACTACAAAGAAAGAAAAAAATATATTTTTTTCAAATTTACAAAAAGAAGTGGCTTCTGACTTTTAACAGCAAGGATATACAAAAATTTCCATAATCAATATCTTATCTTACTCTATATTCAACCTAAACACCACATTATTTCTATAAGTCATTCCACTTTAACACATAGTAAAAATAATTAAGTACAGTTACTCCTCCCCCTTATATTAAAATAAATAAAGAAAAAAAAGATCATATAAACCTCCTAAACATCTTTCTCCCCTCCAAAAGATAAAAAATATTTAAGTCTATGAAGGTTCTCAGTCATCCAGGTGGAACAGTCTGTGGCTTGAATCATGTCAACTGGATTTCTATTTTCTTAGTGGAAACGTTTCACTCCTTATCCAAGGAGCTTCTTCAGTCTGAGTAAAGTTAGTAAGGGAATCCTTAAATATGTTTCTAGGCTGGCTGTGTGACCTTGCACCTGGGGCTAGGTCATGGTTATTTTTGAGATGTTTGTTTCTAAGTCCCTTTATCATCTAAAGGAGGATCGTTAAGATTACCCTGCTGCTGTTGAGCTTGTGAAATGGTCTTAATCTTCCTAGGCACAGAAGACAAAGCAGGAAGGAAGATAGGGGAAAGGTTATGCCTGAGACCCCCACCTCTATTCAAGGAAGGATTTTCCAAGTTGGCATGAATGGATTCCTTGACCCCTCTCTCAAACCACCTATCTTCTCTGTCTAAAATGTGAACATTAATGTCCTCAAATGAGTGTCCTTTTTCCTTTAGATGAAGATAAACTGCTGACTCTGGTCCTGTGGTGTTACTTCTCCTGTGTTGGGCCATCCTCCTGTACAAAGGTTGTTTGGTTTCTCCAATGTAGAGTTCAGAGCACTCCTCACTGCACTGGATTGCATACACTACATTGCTTTCCTTGTGTTTTGGAGTTTGATCTTTGGGGTGTACAAGCCTCTGTCTCAGTGTGTTGGTGGGTTTGAAATATACAGGTATGTGGTGTTTGCCAAATATCCGTTTGATCTTTTCAGACACGCCAGCCATGTAAGGAATGACCAGGTTCTTCCGTTTACTCTGAGTCTCAGCCCTATCTGTCGCTGTTTTAGGTCTGGTAGACTTAGATTTGGTGAAGGCCCAATTTGGATATCCACAGGCCTGCAGAGCTGTTCTCAGATGCTGCTTTTCATTCTTTTTGGAATCCATGGAGGTGGGGATGGTTTCTGCTCTGTGTGACAATGTCCTGATGACTCCTAGTTTGTGCTGCAGTGGATGGTGGGAGTCAAACATCAGGTATTGATCTGTGTGTGTGGGTTTCCTGTAGATCCCTATTTCTAGCTTGCCACCGGTCCCAATGAGGACTTCACAGTCTAGGAATGCCAGTCTGTTGTCCTTGGTGTCTTCTCTGGTGAAGCTAATGTTGGCATCTATAGTGTTTATATGGTCCGTGAAGGCCTGTACTTCCTGGGCCTTGATTTTGACCCAGGTGTCATCCACATACCTAAACCAGTGGGTGGGCACCGTTCCCTGGAATGTGTTGAGTGCTTTCTTCTCCACTTCTTCCATGTATAAATTGGCCACAATGGGTGACACAGGAGAACCCATGGCACAGCCGTGCTTTTGTCTGTAAAAGTCACCTCTGTATGTGAAATAAGTGGTGTTAAGACACAGGTCCAGAAGATGGCAGATCTGGTTTGGGTTGAGATGGCTTCTCCTTTCCAGGGTGCTGTCCTCTTCTAGTCTCTTCCTGACAGCGGATAGAGCATGAGTGGTGGGGATGCTGGTGAAAAGGGAGGACACATCAAAGGAGACCATAGTTTCATCTGTATCCAGTTTCAGGATCTTTGCTTTGGAAACAAATTCTTCCGAATTATGGATGTGGTGTTCAGAGTGTCCAACTAGAGGTGCTAGTATGGTAGAGAGGTGTTTGGCAATGTTGTATGTTACCGAATTGATGCTGCTGACTATGGGTCGGAGGGGTGTTCCTTCCTTGTGGATCTTAGGAAGTCCGTAGATGCAGGGGATGGCTTCTCCAGGATACAGACGGTGGTAGGTAATCCTATCGATGGAGCCATCATGTTCCAATTGTTTCAAACTGTCTATTGCCTTTTTTCTTGTAATTGTTGGTGGGGTCTCTTTTCAGTTTTTCATATGTATGGTGATCCTCCAAAAGTGAGGTAATTTTATTGTGGTAGTCTGCAGTGTTTAGAACCACTGTACATCTTCCTTTGTCAGCAGGTAAAATGGTGATGGTTTCATCTTTGCTGAGGGCTGTCAGGGCTCTCCTCTCTTGGACGGTAAGGTTGGGGGGAGGAGGTTGAGCACTGGACAGAGCTGCAGATATTTTAAGCCGGAGTTGTTCTGCTTCTTCAAAAGGTAGGTGGTTGTTGTGGATGGCAGATTCTGTGGCTGTAATGAGCTCCACAACCGGAACTTGCTTGGGAGTGATGGCAAAATTAAGACCTTTGGCTAGGACATCTCTCTCTGGTTGGGTAAGTTCTCTGTCTGAGAGATTTTTCACCCACATGTTCTTTTTGTCCTCTGTGGTCCTGTTGTTGTTGTTCCTCCCAGCAGTTTCTCCAGTTCCTTGTTTCTGCTTGCTGCGAGAAAGAAGAATGTCAAATTTCTTAGTTTGCCTCTCCTTTGTCTTGTGATGCTGGGCCAGCTGTACTTTATTGCCAAGCTGAATAACTCTATCCAGGATTGGGTCAGGAAGGGTGGCTGTGAGTTCCTGGTGAAGGTTTTCAAAATTGTATTGCAGGGCATCAATGGTGAAGTGGACTTGCCTTATTCTTTCATTTAGAAGATGTCTTTGTGCCTGCTGCAGGATCTGATCTGCTCTGTGACCCATAACTGTAGATTGCAGGCGTAGGCTTGTCGGGATGAGTCTCTGTTGTCTGCATCTGAGGTTAAAACGTAGGTGGTTTCTATAGTCTGCCACCTTTCTTGCTGTCTTCTCGAATTTCCTTACCAACTTCAGGGTTTCATCCCCAAAATGTATGGCAATATGTCTATGAAGGTTCTCAGTCATCCAGGTGGAACAGTCTGTGGCTTGAATCATGTCAACTGGATTTCTATTTTCTTAGTGGAAACGTTTCACTCCTTATCCAAGGAGCTTCTTCAGTCTGAGTAAAGTTAGTAAGGGAATCCTTAAATATGTTTCTAGGCTGGCTGTGTGACCTTGCACCTGGGGCTAGGTCATGGTTATTTTTGAGATGTTTGTTTCTAAGTCCCTTTATCATCTACGCCTGCAATCTACAGTTAAGGGTCACAGAGCAGATCAGATCCTGCAGCAGGCACAAAGACATCTTCTAAATGAAAGAATAAGGCAAGTCCACTTCACCATTGATGCCCTGCAATACAATTTTGAAAACCTTCACCAGGAACTCACAGCCACCCTTCCTGACCCAATCCTGGATAGAGTTATTCAGCTTGGCAATAAAGTACAGCTGGCCCAGCATCACAAGACAAAGGAGAGGCAAACTAAGAAATTTGACATTCTTCTTTCTCGCAGCAAGCAGAAACAAGGAACTGGAGAAACTGCTGGGAGGAACAACAACAACAGGACCACAGAGGACAAAAAGAACATGTGGGTGAAAAATCTCTCAGACAGAGAACTTACCCAACCAGAGAGAGATGTCCTAGCCAAAGGTCTTAATTTTGCCATCACTCCCAAGCAAGTTCCGGTTGTGGAGCTCATTACAGCCACAGAATCTGCCATCCACAACAACCACCTACCTTTTGAAGAAGCAGAACAACTCCGGCTTAAAATATCTGCAGCTCTGTCCAGTGCTCAACCTCCTCCCCCCAACCTTACCGTCCAAGAGAGGAGAGCCCTGACAGCCCTCAGCAAAGATGAAACCATCACCATTTTACCTGCTGACAAAGGAAGATGTACAGTGGTTCTAAACACTGCAGACTACCACAATAAAATTACCTCACTTTTGGAGGATCACCATACATATGAAAAACTGAAAAGAGACCCCACCAACAATTACAAGAAAAAGGCAATAGACAGTTTGAAACAATTGGAACATGATGGCTCCATCGATAGGATTACCTACCACCGTCTGTATCCTGGAGAAGCCATCCCCTGCATCTACGGACTTCCTAAGATCCACAAGGAAGGAACACCCCTCCGACCCATAGTCAGCAGCATCAATTCGGTAACATACAACATTGCCAAACACCTCTCTACCATACTAGCACCTCTAGTTGGACACTCTGAACACCACATCCATAATTCGGAAGAATTTGTTTCCAAAGCAAAGATCCTGAAACTGGATACAGTTGAAACTATGGTCTCCTTTGATGTGTCCTCCCTTTTCACCAGCATCCCCACCACTCATGCTCTATCCGCTGTCAGGAAGAGACTAGAAGAGGACAGCACCCTGGAAAGGAGAAGCCATCTCAACCCAAACCAGATCTGCCATCTTCTGGACCTGTGTCTTAACACCACTTATTTCACATACAGAGGTGACTTTTACAGACAAAAGCACGGCTGTGCCATGGGTTCTCCTGTGTCACCCATTGTGGCCAATTTATACATGGAAGAAGTGGAGAAGAAAGCACTCAACACATTCCAGGGAACGGTGCCCACCCACTGGTTTAGGTATGTGGATGACACCTGGGTCAAAATCAAGGCCCAGGAAGTACAGGCCTTCACGGACCATATAAACACTATAGATGCCAACATTAGCTTCACCAGAGAAGACACCAAGGACAACAGACTGGCATTCCTAGACTGTGAAGTCCTCATTGGGACCGGTGGCAAGCTAGAAATAGGGATCTACAGGAAACCCACACACACAGATCAATACCTGATGTTTGACTCCCACCATCCACTGCAGCACAAACTAGGAGTCATCAGGACATTGTCACACAGAGCAGAAACCATCCCCACCTCCATGGATTCCAAAAAGAATGAAAAGCAGCATCTGAGAACAGCTCTGCAGGCCTGTGGATATCCAAATTGGGCCTTCACCAAATCTAAGTCTACCAGACCTAAAACAGCGACAGATAGGGCTGAGACTCAGAGTAAACGGAAGAACCTGGTCATTCCTTACATGGCTGGCGTGTCTGAAAAGATCAAACGGATATTTGGCAAACACCACATACCTGTATATTTCAAACCCACCAACACACTGAGACAGAGGCTTGTACACCCCAAAGATCAAACTCCAAAACACAAGGAAAGCAATGTAGTGTATGCAATCCAGTGCAGTGAGGAGTGCTCTGAACTCTACATTGGAGAAACCAAACAACCTTTGTACAGGAGGATGGCCCAACACAGGAGAAGTAACACCACAGGACCAGAGTCAGCAGTTTATCTTCATCTAAAGGAAAAAGGACACTCATTTGAGGACATTAATGTTCACATTTTAGACAGAGAAGATAGGTGGTTTGAGAGAGGGGTCAAGGAATCCATTCATGCCAACTTGGAAAATCCTTCCTTGAATAGAGGTGGGGGTCTCAGGCATAACCTTTCCCCTATCTTCCTTCCTGCTTTGTCTTCTGTGCCTAGGAAGATTAAGACCATTTCACAAGCTCAACAGCAGCAGGGTAATCTTAACGATCCTCCTTTAGATGATAAAGGGACTTAGAAACAAACATCTCAAAAATAACCATGACCTAGCCCCAGGTGCAAGGTCACACAGCCAGCCTAGAAACATATTTAAGGATTCCCTTACTAACTTTACTCAGACTGAAGAAGCTCCTTGGATAAGGAGTGAAACGTTTCCACTAAGAAAATAGAAATCCAGTTGACATGATTCAAGCCACAGACTGTTCCACCTGGATGACTGAGAACCTTCATAGACATATTGCCATACATTTTGGGGATGAAACCCTGAAGTTGGTAAGGAAATTCGAGAAGACAGCAAGAAAGGTGGCAGACTATAGAAACCACCTACGTTTTAACCTCAGATGCAGACAACAGAGACTCATCCCGACAAGCCTACGCCTGCAATCTACAGTTAAGGGTCACAGAGCAGATCAGATCCTGCAGCAGGCACAAAGACATCTTCTAAATGAAAGAATAAGGCAAGTCCACTTCACCATTGATGCCCTGCAATACAATTTTGAAAACCTTCACCAGGAACTCACAGCCACCCTTCCTGACCCAATCCTGGATAGAGTTATTCAGCTTGGCAATAAAGTACAGCTGGCCCAGCATCACAAGACAAAGGAGAGGCAAACTAAGAAATTTGACATTCTTCTTTCTCGCAGCAAGCAGAAACAAGGAACTGGAGAAACTGCTGGGAGGAACAACAACAACAGGACCACAGAGGACAAAAAGAACATGTGGGTGAAAAATCTCTCAGACAGAGAACTTACCCAACCAGAGAGAGATGTCCTAGCCAAAGGTCTTAATTTTGCCATCACTCCCAAGCAAGTTCCGGTTGTGGAGCTCATTACAGCCACAGAATCTGCCATCCACAACAACCACCTACCTTTTGAAGAAGCAGAACAACTCCGGCTTAAAATATCTGCAGCTCTGTCCAGTGCTCAACCTCCTCCCCCCAACCTTACCGTCCAAGAGAGGAGAGCCCTGACAGCCCTCAGCAAAGATGAAACCATCACCATTTTACCTGCTGACAAAGGAAGATGTACAGTGGTTCTAAACACTGCAGACTACCACAATAAAATTACCTCACTTTTGGAGGATCACCATACATATGAAAAACTGAAAAGAGACCCCACCAACAATTACAAGAAAAAAGGCAATAGACAGTTTGAAACAATTGGAACATGATGGCTCCATCGATAGGATTACCTACCACCGTCTGTATCCTGGAGAAGCCATCCCCTGCATCTACGGACTTCCTAAGATCCACAAGGAAGGAACACCCCTCCGACCCATAGTCAGCAGCATCAATTCGGTAACATACAACATTGCCAAACACCTCTCTACCATACTAGCACCTCTAGTTGGACACTCTGAACACCACATCCATAATTCGGAAGAATTTGTTTCCAAAGCAAAGATCCTGAAACTGGATACAGATGAAACTATGGTCTCCTTTGATGTGTCCTCCCTTTTCACCAGCATCCCCACCACTCATGCTCTATCCGCTGTCAGGAAGAGACTAGAAGAGGACAGCACCCTGGAAAGGAGAAGCCATCTCAACCCAAACCAGATCTGCCATCTTCTGGACCTGTGTCTTAACACCACTTATTTCACATACAGAGGTGACTTTTACAGACAAAAGCACGGCTGTGCCATGGGTTCTCCTGTGTCACCCATTGTGGCCAATTTATACATGGAAGAAGTGGAGAAGAAAGCACTCAACACATTCCAGGGAACGGTGCCCACCCACTGGTTTAGGTATGTGGATGACACCTGGGTCAAAATCAAGGCCCAGGAAGTACAGGCCTTCACGGACCATATAAACACTATAGATGCCAACATTAGCTTCACCAGAGAAGACACCAAGGACAACAGACTGGCATTCCTAGACTGTGAAGTCCTCATTGGGACCGGTGGCAAGCTAGAAATAGGGATCTACAGGAAACCCACACACACAGATCAATACCTGATGTTTGACTCCCACCATCCACTGCAGCACAAACTAGGAGTCATCAGGACATTGTCACACAGAGCAGAAACCATCCCCACCTCCATGGATTCCAAAAAGAATGAAAAGCAGCATCTGAGAACAGCTCTGCAGGCCTGTGGATATCCAAATTGGGCCTTCACCAAATCTAAGTCTACCAGACCTAAAACAGCGACAGATAGGGCTGAGACTCAGAGTAAACGGAAGAACCTGGTCATTCCTTACATGGCTGGCGTGTCTGAAAAGATCAAACGGATATTTGGCAAACACCACATACCTGTATATTTCAAACCCACCAACACACTGAGACAGAGGCTTGTACACCCCAAAGATCAAACTCCAAAACACAAGGAAAGCAATGTAGTGTATGCAATCCAGTGCAGTGAGGAGTGCTCTGAACTCTACATTGGAGAAACCAACAACCTTTGTACAGGAGGATGGCCCAACACAGGAGAAGTAACACCACAGGACCAGAGTCAGCAGTTTATCTTCATCTAAAGGAAAAAGGACACTCATTTGAGGACATTAATGTTCACATTTTAGACAGAGAAGATAGGTGGTTTGAGAGAGGGGTCAAGGAATCCATTCATGCCAACTTGGAAAATCCTTCCTTGAATAGAGGTGGGGGTCTCAGGCATAACCTTTCCCCTATCTTCCTTCCTGCTTTGTCTTCTGTGCCTAGGAAGATTAAGACCATTTCACAAGCTCAACAGCAGCAGGGTAATCTTAACGATCCTCCTTTAGTTGATAAAGGGACTTAGAAACAAACATCTCAAAAATAACCATGACCTAGCCCCAGGTGCAAGGTCACACAGCCAGCCTAGAAACATATTTAAGGATTCCCTTACTAACTTTACTCAGACTGAAGAAGCTCCTTGGATAAGGAGTTAAACGTTTCCACTAAGAAAATAGAAATCCAGTTGACATGATTCAAGCCACAAAACATATTTAATTATTCCCTTCCTACCACTATTCTATACATTTCTGTCTACTATAAAAAGAATCAAATTAAGAAGCATATAACTTGTCCGCTATTATACTTAATAGTACAACAATTTCAATAATCCCAATCTTAATAAACCCAAAAAACAAAGATTCAAAGATTCCAGGTTCTTTTCATGGCATTCCACCAGGAGATCGATTTTACTTATGGCTTGCAGATCACTCTCTCCCTTAGATTTCTCCAACTCCATTATCCAATCTTCATCCAGCATCTCGATAAAAATGTCAATCTCAGTCTTAAAAAAAACTTCTATCGCTCTTAAATTCCTCAATTTCGTCCACCATATCCCCAATCTGATGGCACATTTTAGATCTCATATTTTCCACAATGTCCTGGATATGTTGCATAAAAACTTGGTAGAAGTCAGAAGAAATCTGTTTAAAATCCTGGTGAAAGTCAGAAAGAATCTGTTTGAAATCCTCCATGTCTCACGCAGTAGATTATGGCGCCCCCTAGGATCTTAACCAGCAAAAGTCGAAGATATGGAAGAGTTCCAAAGTGTGACTTCCGGTGGGGACATGGCGGACTGAACAGCTGTGCTCGCGGGCTCCGCAGGCAGAACTGACAACGCGGCAGGTTGTTTGGGCTCAGGCAGGTTTTTCCTGATACCCTGGAGTGTTTTTCTGGACAAAGAAAATACTTGGAATCATCCCATCTGTCCTCCAGAACAGCGTCTTGTAGCCAGAGGATCGTAAACAGCATTTGCGCTGATCTGGTAAGAGACACAGGGAGGCGTGGATGTCACCATTTCCAAGCCGTGCTGTAGCCTTTAAGGGACATTAAGACCGGCCACCCCATTTCTAAATCACCCAATTTATATTTTTTAAGTTTATGTACCCCAAGAGAGGCTTTCTACAGCAAGGAGAAGTGATCTGTCTTGGTACTTATCGTTATTTTTGGGATTAATTTTTGAAAACCTTTAAGTTTTGGCTTGTTTCCCATCCAAATACTAAGGAGGATTGAGACTAAATAATCATCTCCCTGTTATTATTTCTGCACTGAATTTGAAGATTTTAATATTTTCCTACACGTTGAATCTGCTGTTTTGAATCTCCAGCTTTCTGCTGCTACTTTCCCTGGGGAGCTGCTTGTTATCATACTTTCACTTGTGTAAGCACATCTCGGTAACTTTCCATTACCTTCAACTTTCGCTGGTTAAGTACCTAGGGGGCACCATTATCTACTGTGTGAGACATGGAAGATTTCAAGCAGACTTTCTCAGATTTCCATCGAGACCTTAAACAGATTCTTTTTGATTCTTGTCAAGTCATTATGCAAGATATTCGGGACATTGTAGAAAATATCAGCTCCAAAATGTGTCTTCTGGCTGTGGAGATTGTGGAAGAAATTGAAGAGCTTGACAACGATAGAAATGTTTTTACTGACAGCGAGATTGAAGCCTCTGTTGAAATGCTAGATGACAACCAGTTTGTCGAGTGGAAGAAATTAAAGGGACAGGTCGAATTGCAAACCTCAAGTGAAATTGTCTTTCTGATGGAATGTTATGGGAAGGAAGGGGTCATTATCTATGGGAGATTTTTTGCTGAGAAGTCAGTCTTTAAGGGGGGCAGTTGGGCTGTCTGATTTTTTAATGAAAAATGCTCTGTGTGTACTGTGGAGATATGTAAATACTTTGGTTTATTTTGAAGCGGGATAAGGGTTTAAGAAAGTTTATCTGGATTGCTTTCAGGGCTTGTTTGACTTCATTTCTTTCTAATGATTTGGATTAAGATTAATAAGGTACAATAATAAATGCTTGGTTTTAGGTTTAGGTTTAATATGATTAAGATTGTTATAATTGTAGTATTATTAACTATAAGAGCAGACAATTTATATGCTTTTTAGTTTGATCTTTATTATAATGGACAGAAATGTATAGAATAGTGGTAGGAAGGAAATAATTAAATAAATGTCTTGGGAGGGGGAGTTGATTAGGAGGTTTATATATTTTTTCTTTTCTTTTAATATAAGGGGAGGGAGCAACTGTATTTAGTGATTTTTATAATGTGCCGATGAAATGATTTATAGAAATAATGTTATTTTGGTTTGATATAGAGTAAGGGATTGATTATGGAAACTGCTGTATATCTTTGTTAAACGTCGGAAGTCACCTCTTTATGTAATCTTTAAAAAAAAAATTCTTCCTGTGTTTCCACACCTTTTTAGTCTTTTTTCTTTTTCTTTTTGTAGTTTTTTGCTTTTTTGCAGTTTTTACTCTTGCTTTAAACCTAATAAAATTCTTATTAAAAAAAACAAAGTGTGTTTACATAAAGTGAGAGTGAGATAGCAGACTGTTCTCAAGGGAAAGTGAAAACAGAAAGCTGAAGGTTCAAATCAGCCAATTCAACGTGTAGGAAAATGCTAATATCTTCAAATTTAATACAAAAATAATAACAGTCATTAAGCGAATCACCATGGTTGTTAAGTGAATCACGTGGTTCCCCATTGATTTTGCTTGCCAGAAACCAGCCTGGATGATCAAAAATGGCGATCACATGACCACGAGATGCTGCAACAGTCATAAATGCGAACCCATTGCCAAGCGCCCAAATCGTGATCACGTGACCATGGGGACACTGCGACAGTTGTAAGTGTGAGCACCTGTTGTAAGTTGGTTTTTTCAGCACTGTCGTAAGTCTGAACCATCACTAAATGAATGGTCATTAAGTGAGGACTACCTGTATAAGCAGCTCAACTTGAGTAGCAGAACTTTTAAAGCAAGAATCCTTGATTTCTTCTCCAGGATCACAGCAGCAAAAGACTCAACCAAAGAAGGGCTTTAAAATATTTGAAAAAAATCCTTGTCTTTTGCAGCTCAGAGTCGACCTGACCCTCTCGAGTCTTGGTCAGGTGATGCCCCTTGATTTCCCAACTCAGATCATGCTATCAATCCATCACATGTTGATCATGACTTTCTAATGCATCCAAGGACTCCATGCAGTAAATTCAGGAGGTATCAATCATCCTGCCTCTGACCTTTAAACATGTGGTGACTCTGCAGCTCAAAAATGAGATAGCAAGTCCATTTTGGATAGAAGGAAAGGTCGCAATTGTTGTCTACCTCGCCCTAAGGAAAAATAAAGTTATTTTCTCCAATGGAAGGAATTTCTCTCTCTCTCTCTCTCTCTCAGCTTTGTTACCTTTTTCTTAGAAGAAGGCATTTTTCCTTCCCTATGGAAACACAGATTGCAAGAATATATGGCTGGGAAAATGAAATAATAGTAGTAATAATAGTAATAATGATAATAATAATAACAATAAGGAAAATAATATCTCTGTTTTTATTGTTTCTTGTTTTGTAAGTGTAAAGCTGCCCAGAGTTGTTTGGAGTTAGGTGGCCTCTCAAACAAACAAACAAACAAACAATATCATCATCACTGAAGTATGTATCAGTTTTACAAAAACACCCCTCTAGACATCTTGCACACTGTTCCGTCATTGATAGACTGACCATATTTCCTTGAGACAAAAACGGGATGAGAGGAACGGGCGGGGGCAGAGCGGCTGGTTGGGAGGTGGGGGGGTCCCCTCCACCTGTCTGCGTGCGGGGGTGGGTGGGCCAGGCGGTGCAGTGGGTGGGGGCGGAGCAACTGGTTGGGTGGGGGCCAGGGGGGTTCGCCTCTGCCTATCAGCACGCGGGAGGGGCGGGCCAGGCAGCACGATGGGCGGGGGCGGAGCAGCTGATTGGAGGGAACCCGGAAGGTGAATCACCTCCGCCTGTCGTGGTGCTGGGCCCACCTCTCCCACCTTCTTTGCTGCGCGCTGGTGGATGGAGGTGATTCCTCCTCTGGGTTCCCTCCAGTTGGCTGCTCCACCTCTGCCTGTTCCTGAAAAATGGGACAAACCCGGAATTTATGTTAAAATAAATAAATTTTTCTCCCCTTGAGAAAAGGGGAAGAAACGGGACTGTCCCATTTAAAACGGGACATATCGTCAGCCTAGTCATTGACCTTTGGGTTTTCCAAAATCCAAGTGGACTTGTGGAGACTAAGACTTATTCCAGGGGTGTCCATAGGGCAAGGCAAAAAAGTCAAGATGGCGGCCATGACAGTGTGGTTGACGTTCCACCCGATGCACATAAAAATGCACATCAACACAATAAACATAAATGCAATAAACATAAAAAATGGGCAGAGCTTCAATTGCACCGTGGTTGACATGTTGATATTTTGATGTCACCTTGCGGACACCCCTGACTTGTTCCTAAGTCAGTGTTTCTCGACCTCGGGAACTTTAAGATGTGCAGACTTCGACTCCCAGAATTCCCCAGCCAGGGAGTTGAAGTCCACACATCTTAAAGTTCCTGAGGTTGAGAAACATTGTCCCAAAGTATAAGTCCCCCTTAATTGTGTTTTTTAGCTTGATGTCGCAGTGTGGCAGGCATGACCCAGGTCCAGGTTGCTGATATCATCTTCTCCATCCTGATCTGAAAGAAGCTGATGGAACCTTGTAAAAAAAAATGAGGAAAGCAGATGGTGAGATAAAACGTTGAGCTTCATTTATAGTGTCAATGGGTATGGAAGAAAAGGTAAGCACCCCAACTGTAATTCTGCCTCTTTTGAGTCACATCCTACCTACTACTTGGACAAAATTAAAATGTGGGAATGTGGAACAGGACTGGAAAAAAACTTTTTTCATTGTAGATACATACATTTAGAAGTATTAGGAGAATATGGAAGGAGGCTGGATTTGAAAAGCTGGAAATCTCTCCCACGTCCCCTCCTTTTTCAGAGCTTCTTCAGAGCTTTTATTTTCCAAAGTCAAGAGCTGAACTTCAGAAAAAATAAGCACCCTCTCCAGCAAAAAGGGGATGTGGGATTGATTCCCAAGTTTTCAAACCCGGCTCTTTTATGCCGTCACTCGTCTCTGTTGGGACCAGTCAAAAGAAGCAGTGGGAAATTCCAGTGCGGAGGAGGACGAGAGAAATTAGAAGGCATTCCCAATAATTGTACAGCATGTCCTAGAGTGTTTGTTCTCGGATTCCACAACTAAACACTTAATTTGTTTACCTGGAAGCAGATTTTAGGGATGTGAAAGTTCTTCTCCTCTGCTATACATTTCCAAATCTATTTGTTTACAATTTCAATCTCTTTCTTCTGGGGGTTCTCACAGCCCATGCTATGCCCTGCCCTAGAACAGCCACTATTCATTTTTTCCTGACAGCCTCAATTTATTTCTCTTCTACGTCCTCCCCACAAGTCCTAATCAATGTGGGTTTCTTTTCTCCTTCCCCAAACAGCTGTACACAAGCAACTGCAGAGCTTGGGAAAAAGACATATACGTCTACATCATTCCATCATACTTGCATCACTGCTTGTGTGATTAAGTTTATTCCTGGCATCTGTTTTTTTCACTAGTATCTACCCCAGTGTTTCTCAACCTTGGGAACTTGAAGATGTGTGGACTTCAACTCCCAGAATTCCTGGCTGGGGAATTCTGGGAATTGAAGTCCACACATCTTCAAGTTCCCAAGGTTGAGAAACACTGATCCACTCTGTGAATTAGCTAACTAAATAGTAGGAAGAGTTTCTCCTCCTTTTGCTAAATAAATTTGGCCAAGGAGGACACCACAGTTCAAGGAAGAAGCTAAATGCAGGGAGAAACTTCCACATTTCAACACAAGCAATTCCTGACAACAGACCAACCGCCCAGAGTCCCCTCCGGAATGGGGGGAGATGGGCGGTGATATAAGCTGGAAATATAAATAAATAAATAAATAAATCTACTGGACCGACAATTGTTCAAATTAAAAAGAGTTGCTCCAAGTTGCCAATTTGATTGGCAATGGGGATTTCTCTCCCGTGCCTAGATCATTTTACTGATCAGAACTGTTTCTTTCCAGCCACAAGAACCCAGAACATCCTTGCTTTAGGACTCTGATGTTGCTCAGAAAATACGAGATGCAGGTAACAGAGTAAACACACGTCCCTCTCGAGCAGTTTCCTAATCAAAACTGCAGATGTCCAACTTCGCAGCCTCTCTCCAGGGCTGATGTACAGTATATGAGTGGGAGCCAGGATTTCTAAGCTGCCCTGCATCACTTACTGTATATTAACAAGTTACCGTCTTTTATTTTAAGCCAAAGGCAGGTCTGCCAGAACAGCAATGGTAAAAGATTGATTGAGGAAGAGGAAACAGGAATATGTCCCCTATTTTTCAAACACCTGCTCTAGTGTCAGAGATCAGCTGATCCTCTGTTATGAAGAGGCAAGTCTTTCCTGATGGCCCAGAAATGTGTTTCTCTCTGGGATTTCCAGACAGGACAGCCACAGGAGAAGATGTGGCATCTTCCATATCCAGACATGGGGTTTGTCCAGTATACCCAGCCCAGGAACCCACCTATCTCGCTCCTGTCTCAGGCGACAGGTCTCCTGTCAGTTAACTCATGGTTTTTCTCTTTTTTGGGACTACAAAGGCCTGGCCTGGCCTGTTCTGTGTCTGCCTGACAACCTGTCTAAGCAGGAAACTAGCAAAGTCGCAACCTGGCATGGCTTTCTCCATTCAGCAGAAGATCACAGGCTTCTGGAAATAAAACACAATGCAGATTCCAGTCCAGACAAAGAAGAATTGGGAACGACATCGTCAGGTTGCTCAGACAATGCCTTTTTGTTTAAAATGTCCTTTCTGAAGGGCCTCAACCAAGAACCCAGGTACAAAATCCAGGCAGATGCTGCAGATAGATAGATAGATAGATAGATAGATAGATAGATAGATAGATAGATGATAGATAGGTGTTAGATAGATGATAGACAATGATAGATAGATAGATAAGATAGATGATAGATAGGTGTTAGATAGATGATAGACAATGATAGATAGATAAGATAGATAGATAGATAGATAGATAGATAGATAGATAGATTATTGATTTAGTCTTTTGACCATATCAAGAATAAAATAAAATAAAAAGCCATGATAGATAGATAGATAGATAGATAGATAGATAGATAGATTATTGATTTAGTCTTTTGACCATATCAAGAATAAAATAAAATAAAAAGCCATGATAGATAGATAGATAGATAGATAGATAGATTATTGATTTAGTCTTTTGACCATAGATAGATAGACAGACAGACAGACGATGATAGACAATGATTGATAGATAGATAGATAGATAGATAGATAGATGATAGATAGATGATAGACAATGATAGATAGATAGATAGATAGATAGATAGATAGATAGATAGATAGATGATAGATAGGTGTTAGATAGATGATAGACAATGATAGATAGATAGATAAGATAGATGATAGATAGGTGTTAGATAGATGATAGACAATGATAGATAGATAAGATAGATAGATAGATAGATAGATAGATAGATAGATAGATAGATTATTGATTTAGTCTTTTGACCATATCAAGAATAAAATAAAATAAAAAGCCATGATAGATAGATAGATAGATAGATAGATAGATAGATAGATTATTGATTTAGTCTTTTGACCATATCAAGAATAAAATAAAATAAAAAGCCATGATAGATAGATAGATAGATAGATAGATAGATTATTGATTTAGTCTTTTGACCATAGATAGATAGACAGACAGACAGACGATGATAGACAATGATTGATAGATAGATAGATAGATAGATAGATAGATAGATAGATAGATGATAGATAGATGATAGACAATGATAGATAGATAGATAGATAGATAGATAGATAGATAGATAGATAGATAGATAGATGATAGACAATGATAGATAGATAGATAGATAGATAGATAGATAGATAGATAGATAGATGATAGATATTTCTCCTTCTCTATGTATTTTGTTGCTGTATCCTGTTGTCTTCCTCACTTCTTCACTCTAAGTAGACCCCATTCCATTCCTGGCTCTCCCACACCTATAATCAGGGGGAGTCAAAAAAGTCATGATGGTAGTGGTTTTTATAATGTGCCAATGGAATGATTTATAGAAACAATGTGACTTTGGTTTAATATAGAGTAAGGGATTGATTATGGAAATTGTTGTATATTCTTTCTGTCAAAAGTCAGAAGTCATCTTTTTCTGTAATTTCTAAAAAAAATTCTTTTCTGTGTTTTCACATCCTTTTAGTTTTTTTTTTCCTTTCTTTTTTGTAGTTTTTTATTTTTCTGTAGCTTTTATCTTAGTTTGAAATTCAATAAAATTCTTATCAGGAAAAAAAGGCATGATGGTGACCACACATGATCCGAGACCCACCCTGTTTTACAAGCTTGGCATGTAAAAACATTGCAGGGCTTTAATCATAGCTGCCATCTTGACTTTTTGGGATGCCCCTGCCTATTATGTGTTTGTGGAGCATCTGAAATAGAAGACATTGCGCATGTCCTATTTAAAAGCCAATTATATGCTTCAGCAAGGGCTCAGTACTTGCAGACCCTACTTGACAGAACCATACACCGGGACTGTAATAAACGACTAGGTTACTTCCTTCAGGGCACAAACACATATGTAGTCTCTAGAACTGTTAAGTTTATGGTCAGGGCTGTCCAATTGAGAACACATTTTATAGAACATATTGGGGTAGCGTGCAAAGGCGATGAATTCACCTAAATACATTTTGTATTTGTATTTTACTATTCATCTTATTATAAGCCTCTGCATTATTTTATACTCTTTTATCTTTATCTTACCTCACTGTATTTTATCTCATTTTATCTCTCTCTAGTCTATTTATCTATCCCCTTCATGGATCACTGCCTTGTCGTGGCGAAGGGGCTTGCGTAACTCAATGAAGTCAGGTCAAGAAGAACAGGTCATGATGGAGAGTTCTGACAAAACGTGGTCCACTGGAGGAGGGAATGGCAAACCACTCCAGTATCCTTGCCAAGAAAACCCATGGACAGTATCAAAAGGCTAAAAGATATGACGCCGGAAGATGAGCCCCTCAGGTCGGAAGGTGTCCAAAATGCTACTGGGGAAGAGCGGAGGGCAATTCCGAGTAGCTCCAGAAAGTGTGAAACGGCTGGGCCAAAGCCGAAAGGACGCTCAGTTGTGGATGTGTCTGGAAGTGGAAGGAAAGTCCGATGCTGTAAAGAACAATATTGCATAGGAACCTGGAATGTAAGAACTATGAATCAAGGTAAGCTGGATGTGGTCAAACATGAGATGACAAGATTGAACATCGACATATTGGGAATCAGCGAACTAAAATGGACAGGAATGGGCGAATTTAATTCAGGAGACCATTATATATACTACTGTGGGCAAGAATCCCTTAGAAGAAATGGAGTAGCTCTCATAGTCAATAAAAGAGTGGGAAGGGCAGTACTGGGGTACAACCTCAAAAATGACAGAATGCTTTCAGTTCGAATCCAAGGCAAACCATTCAACATCACAGTGATCCAAGTCTATGCCCCAACCACTGATGCCGAAGAAGCTGAAGTTGACCGGTTCTATGAAGATCTACAACACCTTCTAGAACTAACACCAAAAAAAGATGTCCTTTTCATCATAGGGGACTGGAATGCTAAGGTAGGAAGTCAAAAAATAACCGGAATAACAGGCAAGTTCGGCCTCGGAGTACAAAATGAAGCAGGGCAAAGGCTAATAGAGTTTTGTCAAGAGAACACGCTGGTCATAGCAAACACTCTTTTCCAACAACACAAGAGACGACTCTACACATGGACATCACCAGATGGTCAATACCGAAATCAGATTGACTATATACTTTGCAGCCAAAGATGGAGAAGCTCTATACAATCAGCAAAAACAAGACCTGGAGCTGACTGTGGCTCAGATCATGAGCTTCTTATTGCAAAATTTAGGCTTAAATTGAAGAACGTAGAGAAAACCACTAGACCAATCAGGTATGACCTAAATCATATCCCTTATGAATATACAGTGGAGGTGAGGAATAGATTTAAAGGATTAGATCTGGTAGACAGAGTGCCTGAAGAACTATGGATGGAGGTTCGTAACATTGTACAGGAGGCAGCAACTAAAACCATCCCAAAGAAAAAGAAATGCAAGAAAGCAAAGTGGCTGACTGATGAGGCTTTACAAATAGCTGAGGAAAGAAGGGAAGCAAAAGGCAAGGGAGAAAGGGAAAGATATAAACAACTGAATGCAGAATTCCAGAGAATAGCAAGGAGAGATAAGAAGGCCTTCTTAAATGAACAATGCAAAGAAATCGAGGAAAACAATAGAATGGGGAAGACTAGAGATCTCTTCAAGAAAATCGGAGATATCAAGGGAACGTTTTGTGCAAAGATGGGCATGATAAAGGACAAAAAAGGCAGGGACCTAACAGAAGCAGAAGAGATTAAGAAGAGGTGGCAAGAATACACAGAAGAACTATACAAGAAAGATCTTAATATCCCTGATAAATACGATGGTGTGGTCACTGACCTTGAGCCGGACATCCTAGAGAGTGAAGTCAAGTGGGCCTTAGGAAGCATTACTAACAACAAAGCTAGTGGAGAAGACAGTATCCCAGCTGAGCTATTTAAAATCCTAAAAGATGATGCTGTTAAAGTGCTGCACTCAATATGCCAACAAATTTGGAAAACTCAACAGTGGCCACAGGATTGGAAAAGGTCAGTTTACGTTCCAATTCCAAAGAAAGGCAATGCCAAAGAATGTTCAAACTACCGTACAATTGCGCTCATTTCACATGCCAGCAAGGTTATGCTCAAAATCCTACAAGCTAGGCTTCAGCAGCATGTGAACCGAGAACTACCAGAAGTGCAAGCTGGGTTTCGAAGAGGCAGAGGAACTAGAGATCAGATTGCCAACATTCGCTGGATCATGGAAAAAGCAAGAGAGTTCCAGAAAAACATCTACTTCTGCTTCATTGACTACGCTAAAGCCTTTGATTGTGTGGATCACAACAAACTGTGGCAAAGTCTTAAAGAGATGGGAGTACCAGACCACCTTACCTGTCTCCTGAGAAACCTGTATGTGGGTCAAGAAGCAACAGTTAGAACCGGACATGGAACAACCGACTGGTTCAAAATTGGGAAAGGAGTACGACAAGGCTGTATATTATCACCCTGCTTATTTAACCTATATGCAGAGTACATCATGAGAAATGCCGGGCTGGATGAATCACAAGCCGGAGTTAAGATTGCCGGGAAAAATATCAACAACCTCAGATATGCAGACGATACCACCCTAATGGCAGAAAGTGAAGAGGAACTAAAGAGCCTCTTGATGAGGGTGAAAGAGGAGAGTGCAAAAGCTGGCTTGAAACTCAACATTAAAAAAACCCAGATCATGGCATCTGGTCCCATCACTTCCTGGCAAATAGAAGGGGAAGAAATGGAAGCAGTGACAGATTTTATTTTCTTGGGCTCCAAGATCACCGCAGACGGTGACTGCAGCCATGAAATTAAAAGACGCTTGCTCCTTGGAAGGAAAGCTATGGCAAACCTAGACAGCATATTAAAAAGCAGAGACATCACCTTGCCGACAAAGGTCCGTATAGTTAAAGCTATGGTTTTTCCAGTAGCAATGTATGGCTGTGAGAGTTGGACCATAAGGAAGGCTGAGCGCCTAAGAATTGATGCTTTTGAGCTGTGGTGCTGGAGAAGACTCTTGAGAGTCCCTTGGACTGCAAGGAGGTCAAACCAGTCAATCCTAAAGGAAATCAACCCTGACTGCTCATTGGAAGGACAGATGCTGAAGCTGAAGCTCAAATACTTTGGCCACCTAATGAGAAGAGAGGACTCACTGGAAAAGACCCTGATGCTGGGAAAGACTGAGGGCAAAAGGAGAAGGGGACGGCAGAGGATGAGATGGTTAGATAGCATCACCGATGTAATGAACATGAATTTGAGTAAACTCCGAGAGACAGTGGAGGACAGGAAGGCCTGGCGTGCTATGGTCCATGAGGTCACGAAGAGTCGGACACGACTGAACGACTGAACAACAACAACAAGTCTATTTTACCATATCATATTGTATTTTACCTGTCTTATTTTATTGTATACTCCATACTCCATACTCCAGGAAATAAAGCCAGACTGCTCACTTGAGGGAATGATATTAAAGGCAAAACTGAAGTACTTTGGCCACATAATGAGAAGACAGGATACCCTGGAGAAAATGCTGATGCTAGGGAAATTGGAAGGCAAAAGGAAGAGGGGCCGACCAAGGGCAAGATGGATGGATGATATTCTGGAGGTGACGGACTCGACGGTGGGGGAGCTAGGGGTGGCGACGGCCAACAGGAAGCTCTGGCGTGGGCTGGTCCATGAAGTCATGAAGAGTCGGAAGCGACTGAACGAATAAACAACAATTCCCTGGAACGAAGGAGGTCTTGACCTTCTTCTATGTAACTTCTCTTGAAGAGTGCTAGAAAACACATCCCCCCAATAGCTTTTCTCAAGACTTCAAGTTCTCTGGCCAGTTACTAGTCCCCTGATCATTTTTGACCTTCTCTGAACTGTTCGTTTCTCTGAATTCTTCTTAAAATATGATGCCCCCAACTAGACACAGTACTCAAGGTGAGATCTCACCAATAAAGTGGAATAATTACTTCTCATGGCTTGGAATCTATACTTCCATTGATGCATCCAAAGATTTCGTTTGTCTTCTTGCAGCTGCAATTTATAATCCATTTGTCGTCAAGTATTGCTCAAAGATTTGTTCATGAGCTCTACTGCCAAGCCCATTCTATACTCATGGATTTCACTCCTATTTCCTAAGTAAACAAAAAACTTTATGTTTGTCTTAGCTAAATATCATTGTTACCTTCAGCCCTATTCTTTAAAATAGCAAGATAGTTTTGCATGTTAATTCTGTCTTCTAGGGGATTAGATATGATTCCCACTTTTGTATCATTTGGACTCGGATAAGCAATTGCTCATTGGAAGGACAGATACTGAAGCTGAAGCTCAAATACTTTGGCCACCTAATGCGAAGAGAGGACTCACTGGAAAAGACCCTGATGCTGGGAAAGACTGAAGGCAAAAGGAGAAGGGGACGGCAGAGGATGAGATGGTTGGATAGCATCACCGATGTAATGAACATGAATTTGAGTAAACTCCAGGAGACAGTGGAGGACAGGAAGGCCTGGCGTGCTATGGTCCATGAGGTCACGAAGAGTCGGACATGACTTAACGACTTAACAACTGAACAACAACAACAACAAGCAACATAAGCATTCTTCCACTTCTTCATGCAAACAATTAATAAAAAATATTGAAGAGTTGAGAGCCATAGACTTGAATTTTGGGCACCCTCTCAATCACTCACTCTAGCTGGATCAGAAAACATTGTTGAGCACTCTTTGAGAAATTTTTCAAGCCAGCTCAATCTCCCCTTCATTGTCATACCATCCAGCCCTCCCTTAAAGCCCTCCCAGAGTCCCCCAGTTTGGGGGAGATGGGCGGTAATAGAAATTTAAATAATAATAATAATAATAATAATAATAATAATAATAATTACTAATCTGAACTAATCATTGGATATTTAGCAACTGTCCCCAATCCCCAGTGAAGCTTATCCCCATCATTTGACCTCCTGAAAACCTTTCTAACTGAAGAGACTAAGGACGGAATCCCTGGGATCCTCTGCAAAAAAAAAGGGGGGTGCTTTCTTACAAGGTCCTTTTTGCTCACAAATTTGCAAACATTAGGACCAGCAAAGCAAAACTTTGGAAAAGCCATGGTCTAGGAAAGAGAGTTGAGATCTCTGGTGGTAGCAAGATGGAGTCATGCTTTCTGTCATTCATTCGGTTCACATTTCTACTCATTTCCCAGTCTGCTTTGTATATATAAATTGCTGCTTCCTACGCCGTTCAGAACATATAATGTACTTACAACAGTGATATCTTTGCAAAGATGTATTGTGCAGATACAGTGATGATGAGCTTGGAATGGAATTTACACTGGAATGGAATTTACACTGGGTAGCAGATCCAGGTCTGACAACAGAGACTTCTATTCATACCCCTTTCTACTTCTTCATATACATGCAGTAAATTAAGGTGGGGGAGGGTACAACTGGTGTAACTTTCTATTTTAAGGTCATCATTAACTGTACAAGAACTTTGCTTTCCCAACCCATCCTGGGGCTGTTGTTCTCCCTCCCACCCCCCACCCTTGAAGCCAGGACTTTTTGGGAAAGCATCAAAAGCTGGCATCTTCTAACCAACACAAACTTTGGCCACCAGCCTGTTTATTTTCTCAGGAAAAGTATGTAGGAAGGGAAATGGTGGAGATTTATATGTTGCAAATTTTAGGCCTGGGAGGAAAGAGTACAAGGATAGGGGGGACTCGGAATTATGAAACAGAAGTCAGCTCTCTTAAGCCAAAAATAACTTGGACTTAAAATCAATAAACTGGAAACTCCAGCACCACAGAAGGAAAAAAATCCTCTTCTGCCTAAGATTTGAAGAGTGATAACCCTTTATTTAATCTGTTTAAGGTACAGCCCCACAAATCTGTTGTTTTGGTGGGTGTACCTACAGCATCATTCAGATCACCCAAACAAGCTTTTGGAGATCGAAAGCTCTCAACCAAATATGTGTTATTGTTTCAAAAGCAATGTTTATCAGAGATTCAGTTCACATGGATGTGACTCGTTCGATGGTGAATATAAGAGTCTGCTAGAGCAAACGTTTATGTAATTCAACAATCCTATTTGTTGGTGGTCAACTAGATCCCTCTGGAAGTCTACCAAGAGGACCTGCAAGTAGTAAGGGACAACCTTCTGCTCTTGTTGTTGAAGCTTCACAGTGATGGCCATTAGTGGACTGCTAGGACCACTGAATGGAGCAGAGCTTAATGCAGCGAGGCAATAAGCGCACAGAAAGGAATATTTTTAACAATAGCATTAATGAGCACACTAGAGAGAGATAGGCTATTGATCTTAAGCACTTAGCCCACCCAAGCATAAAGAATCACACGCTTAGACAGAGTAGGTTCAAAAGTAAGTACAAAGCAGTGCTTACTGTTTATTTGGTCCAGTTCTGTTACATCCATTCTGTTAAGAATGATTCTTGTTCTTCTGTGTTTCTTTTCTCCCTAAAACTGTATTTACTCTTGGCCCTCATTGCTGTCAAGAGCTGCGTGGAGAAAGGGGAAAGCTTCTGGAGTTGAGGCCTAGGCATGGCCTCTCGATGGAGAGGAGCTCAGCAGCCACATGCTCCTTCAATGGTGGCAAAAAGCAAAGAGAGAGAGAGAAAGAGGAAGTGGGAGGAGAAACAAACAGCTTCCTCAGGGAGAAGCACATAGAGAATTTGCCTCCTAGAGCAATCACCCATATGCTAATGTGGTGGAACCTCCAACACACAGCATCTCCAGCCCCTTCCTCATTAACTAGCCAGTCAGCAATAGGCGTGGCTTAGCCGCAGCAACCAATCAGTGTTTGGGGCATATTCTGCACTGCCAGGACAGGTTTTGGATTGGAAGGACAAGTTTTAGACTTCTGGAGATACCCTCTCTGTGTCCAGCAATTTTTCTGGGAGGACTAGGAATGCAAAACAGGTCAATGGTTGGGGTTTGAGGGTTCCCATGACCCAACTGACTAGGGGGACCAGGTGTATGGCTGAATCAACCAACCCCCACTTCTGAATCGGGTGTTTCCACCACAACTAACTTACTCCTGGTGACCCAGTTCAGTGTGTTGTGGGAACACAACTACTGAGAGACTGAATCTTTCTCATCCCTTTTCAAGCTATCTGAGTTGACGGCTGCCAGTTCCTCCTGGAGCAGTGAGTCCCAAAGTTTAATGCTGTAAACTGACGTTGTGCTAACTCCTTCCAAGGGACAGCCAGCTCAGACTTCTGAGGACTAGTGTATTCTGACGGAAGCAAAAGAGAAGACACTCTTTGTGAGAGTGAATAGCTGAACATTCTGTGCTGTAGTTGAAACCTTCTGACAGCTCCCATGTATTTCTCCACACTAATAAAAGCATCCTAAAATTGGGAGAAGCAAATCATCTGATTGTTCATGAGGTCATCTCAGAGTCTGCCCTGTATTGTTACTTTTGGCTCATTTCTCAGATAGGCCTCCTAAATCTGAGCTGTGAAAATCCAGATGACCACTAGGTGGCACTAGGAGACACTCCTTTGCTGCCATCTAGTGGGCACCCAGTGTATTGCAACCTAGATCAGAGTAGTCCTTCTCTAAGGCGTTAAAGGCACCTATTTGCACTACAATTTACAAGAGACCGTGATGCTGATCTGGTTGGGGCTAGTAGCTCTTTGAAGGTTAGACAGTGCCCCATTGATTGTGGGGGGCCGGGGTTTGCTGAAGATTGATTTCCTCAGTCTTCATCTGCTTCTTTAACCACTGTCTCTCAATAGCACTGCCTTCTCCATCTGGTAGTGCCCCTTGAAATAGTCCCAGGCAAGTGCCTTTCCAACTCTAATGCCCAAGACCCTTTTAAGTGAAGAGGCTAGAGATTGGACCCAGAATTTCTCCAACGCTGGGAGGAGGCCCTTCGGCTGAAAGTTGGACTGACTGCCCATGGTAATCCATTTTAAATCTGTGCTTCAAATTGGAGTCAAACCGCTTCTCTCTCGTAGGTAAGTATCACCTATGGCAGGTGCATCCACAGCGGACAGTCAAAAATGCACACATGTGCAAAAAGGGGCCAGTTTCAATGGTGACAAGGCACCTGCGCCTTGCAGCTGCAGACACCCCCGAGGTCCCTGGCCCTGCTCCTGCTCAGCAAGAGCAACAAACGCCGTAATTTATTTATTTTTCTTCATATTTACATCACACTGCTATCCCGCTCCAGTGGTGGACAAACTCTCGGCAGCTCACAACAGGAAAACATAGTAAATGTCCATAAAAATTAACCACGCAAACGCCGACAATCAAAATGCAGAAACTTGCATCCCCGAGAGCATCTGGCGTCGGTCCCCAAACGCCCTCCAGTAAAGCGGGGAACTAGAGGGCCTGTTATGGTTTTGTGGGATGGCTCAACCAGCTACAACGGGTCGCTTTGTTTTGGTTTGCCACTGTGGTGTGTAAACCATGGTTTAGGCTTTAATATGTTAGGCAAAGGCAACCCAGGAAGGCAATCTGGTGTCGAAAGGCCTCTGCTTTCATTGAACCAGCCCACAAACTTTGAATATCAGCCTAACACCTTTCCTCACCCCCACCAGGCCTGTCTGTAGGATCTGACATTCTTGGGTAATTTCCAGGAGATCTGGAAGTGCAGAAAATTGAACCCAGGAGCAAAAGGTGGCTTACACAGTGCTTCCTATTTTCCCCACAGCAACAGCCATGTGCGTGTGAGCAGAGGACGTGGGCCTGACCCAAAGTCACCCAAGGAGCCTCCGTGCCTGATGGTGGATTACCATCTGGTCTTCCCTCTCCTGATCCAACCCTATAACCACTACACCACATTTGGCCCAAGTCTTCTCCAATCTGGGCCGATGCCCTCTTGCTATATGCCCAGCTTTTTCCTCATAAACACCGAGGACTGAATTCAGATATGGCCTGGCCATCATTTGGCTAACCATGATGTATTAAGTAAGCCACCGATGTCTGAGCTGCAGAATTAGCCATAATTGGCTGCGTTCACACAACATGCCAAGGCCAAAGTGTGGTTGGCTCATTTGTGGCTCAGTGCACTATGCAAACCCAGGGGTTCATTCAGGGATAAACATGGTTCAGTCAACCAAGGGACAGCGGGTCATGTGAATGCAGCTGATGCGTTGTGAGGCTGTTAAAGGCCAGTTTTTACTATGTTGACAAATCTAATCTGGGTCCTCTTCTCCCCCCTACAGCTTGAACGGACTTGAAAGAAAGAAAAGATAATATCTACACCGCTCCCTTTCCGTTCTGCCGTTTTAACTTCAGATGCAGCAGATGCTCTTGTAAAGAGTACATTCCCGCTGCCTGAGAGCGATGGGAAACTTTCTATCTTGGGCGATGCAGGAATGTGCCCGGGTTTTGCCCTGTGGCTGAGCTGGGGAGAAGTTGGCAGTCTGTACCACAATGATCAAACCTGTCACAGACCAGACCAGGCGGTGGATTTGTTCAGGCAAGGGGAAAGGTGGCCTATCAAGGGAGAAGCATGTTGGACCATGGCCATCTTGTAGTCCAAAACCAATCCTTGGAGCTCTGAAAACGGGCGCATTGAGTCAGAACTCCCTGCGACTCTTGGCTCTGGCACCTCAGGTGGCTCCACCAAAGGTCACACTAGCCTGTCCCAGCTGGATTCACACCAGATGTTGCAGCTACCTCTCTCAGGATTCCCAGGCTGCAAGTCTAGACACGCATGCTATGGATGTTCAAGAAGAGCATGTGGAAAGTGTCGAAAGGAAGGTTAGCCTTCTTGGAAGAATCATTGGCTTTTAGCGATGGTTCCTAAATGGAACCTTCAGCTTCAGAGGTACTCTACCTCTGACAGAGCTCACCCATTGTGCAAAAAGATTATGTGACTCAGTGAGGTGTATGAATCAAACCAGTGTGCTTTGGACATCATGTTTGATGCTTGGTGTGTTATATGAAGCGAGCCATTTGTGGTCTTCTCAGCAAACCATGGTTAAACAGATCCTGGTTTAATGCAGATGGTGCAATCAGGCAGAGCTTCAATTGCACCATCCTGGCCACCATCTTGACTTCTTTGACCGTACCCTGCAGACACCTCTTTGATCTCGTAATGCTGGCAATGTTGCAGAGCTAAGCCGATTAACTTCCAGCTCATCCACAATGTAGTTGATCTTGCAGTGAAGCTAGTTCTCCTCTTCTTCCCTTTTGAAAAGCTTTGAACTACAGGGCAGTTGGTTCCCCCAGTGGGGCGGGGGGACTCCGGCTTCGCCTGGCCAGCTTCTACCTTGGTCCTGGGCTTTGAGCAGCCAGCAGGTCCTTCACTAGGAAGGATGGTTTGATGGCTGGGCAGCTCCCCCATTCCATTACAACTTGCAGCAGCTTTTAAGAGAGACAGAGAGGAATGGTGGCTTTCTAGTGGGGAAGCTTCCCTCATAGCAAACACTCAGATTTTGGGGTGGGATAGGACCAAATAAATGCACAGGATTAACCTGTTGCTGAAAATGGGAAGGGGAAGGGTACTGATAAATATATTTTATTTCCCATTTCTGAAGAGCAGGGATAGGAGGATTTTGGTTGGTCTCACAGATTGATGGCTATTCTTTGCCCATGCTTTAGTAAATTGCAAAAGAAATGAGTGAATAAGTAGTAATGATACCTTGGCTGTTGTGGGTCTTCCGGGCTGTGTGGCCGTGTTCTGGAAGTTGTGGTTCCTAACATTTCGCCAGCATCTGTGGCCAGCATCTTCAGAGGGCAGGAGCACAGATAGAAGCAAAATCTCTGTCTTCTGCTTCTATCTGTGCTCCTGCCCTCTGAAGGTGCTGGCCACAGATGCTGGCGAAATGTTAGGAACCACAACTTCCAGAACACGGCCACACAGCCCGGAAGACCCACAACAGCCATTGAACTCCGGCCGTGAAAGCCTTCGACAATACAATGATACCTTGCTTTATTTTACGTTAAATTGATAGTAGAGGCATTTTTCACTGAATGGGTTTTTTTTTTCTTCTGATGCTGATATATCTTCTGTGTGCAACTGTTACAGATTTTGCTGAACATTTGATTTCCTTTGTTGGGGTTTATACTGTTTAGATTTTATATAATTGCCTTGCAAAAGATACAAAATGAATGATGTGGCCATTGTAATAAGGAGAGCAAGCGGGTCGTTTATTCTGAATATATCTTTGTGCCGTGCAGCAAAGGCAATACCTTATAACCACACAGAGAACTTTTCATCACAGACATCAAGAAAAATCCATAAAAGGAATGTAATAATCGTGCTGTCAAGCCACAAAGTGTGCGTGTGGGGTGTGGGGATAGAAACTGCAATCTGTAATTTCCTTTAGGCCATTATAAAAGGCAGCAAGCCTAAGCTGCATATTAAAGCCAGATCCTTCATTGTGGTTCCTGTGTATCGCACAAATTTGTCTGCTTGATCTGTTTGTTTGATTGAAGGAATGATTGATTGCTCTCCTGCTTTATGTCAAGGACCTCACAGCTCTGTACGTTGCCCTCCAATGCACGGTGCTTGTGCGATAAAACCTTTGGATCTGAGAATGAGATTTTGGCAAGAAGGTTTCAAATTGAGATTTTGTTTTGGCAAGAAGACAGCCCCAACGTCTGCCTACAGCCAGCGCAGGATCTCTGGCATTATCTCCATTCCTTTTCTGCTGGACCCAGCCAAGAAAAGATAGAGCGTAGGCAATCACCTTTCCAAGCCGGCCTCTGTCCAGCAGACAGTTTTAATTGGGAAAAAATGCAGAGCAGACTTGAAACTCTCATATTTATGTGTCATTTGAATCGATCCCTACCCCACTGTGTCTAATCGGGAGTCAGAATTCATATTTTTGCATTTAGGACTCACTCATGCCCGTTTTTGCTTCTCTTAATGCTCTCACATGCTGAATCATAGTTTAGCATGGAGTCTCAACCCAGTTAATGGATAAGATCATTGGATGACCTGGGCCGCATTTGATTTGGGAATATCAGCCTTCCAGTGGAACAAATCGCTCCCATATCTTATTTCAGACTTTCAATGAGAAAAGGAGATTTGACTAATGCCTCTTTAAATACCCAGAGTCCCATTTGTAGGCATGACAACTGCAGCTGGTAATACTTAGTTCTGCCTAAACTTGAGCAGATGCCAGTTCTTAAATATTTGGCACAATTTGTCTGAAGGAAGTGATTTTCACCCTTGTAAAGTTCAAGGGGAACAGGAAGTATGTGGTTAACTTCTTCCCACTAGAATGAGTAGAACTTAAAGGAATAACCACTAACTGGATTAACTGGGTGGCTTGTAAATCCAAATAAATAAATAAATAAAATAAATAAATAAATAAATAAATTTGGCCTCCTTATTTGTGCCAACTTTCCAAACAGAAGCATTGTCTCTTCTCGGTGCATGTAATTTTAATTTTCCAGAATTTGCAATTTCACTAGACATTGAACTATTTCATGATTTGACTCCATGATCTTGTGATGCTTAACCCTGGTGCTGTAGAAAAATCTGACATCCTACATAACAGAAGTTTAACTCAATTTAAGCAAGAATGGCTTCCATATATATTATATAGGCTGACCATACGTCCCGTTTTGAACGGGACAGTCCCGTTTTTTTAGCATTTTTCAACTGTCCTGTCGTTTTCATAAAAATCTCAGTTTTGTCCCGGTTTTCAAACCCAGCGGGAATGGCGTGGAAGGAGGATCCGAGCTGGAGCGTGGACCGGGTGGTGGGGTTTGCAAGTGGGAGCCAATCCTGTGGACTGGGGGGCGGGGTTTGCAAGCGGGAGCCAATCCCGTGGACTGGGGGGCGGGGTTTGCAAGCAGGAGCCAATCCCGTGTACCGGAGGGCGGGGTTTGCAGACGGGAGCCAATCCCATGGACCAGAGGGCGGGGTTTGTAGGCGGGAGCCAATTGCGTGGACCGGGGGGCGGGGTTTGCAGGCGGGAGCTAATCGCACAGACCGGGGGGTGGGGACCCCTGTCTTTTTCATGAATATGGAATATTACATAAGACCTCGTCCCATTTTGCCATCTTGAATTGTTGTTGTTTATTCGTTCAGTCGCTTCCAACTCTTCGTGACTTCATGGACCAGCCCACGCCAGAGCTTCCTGTCGGCTGTCACCATCCCCAGCACCCCCAGGGTTGAGTCCGTCACCTCCAGAATATCATCCATCCATCTTGCCCTTGGTCGGCCCCTCTTCCTTTTGCCTTCCACTTTCCCTAGCATCAGCATCTTCTCCAGGGTATCCTGTCTTCTCATTATGTGGCCAAAGTACTTCAGTTTTGCCTTTAATATCATTCCCTCAAGTGAGCAGTCTGGCTTTATTTCCTGGAGTATGGACTGGTTTGATCTTCTTGCAGTCCAAGGCACTCAGAATTTTCCTCCAACACCACAGTTCAACAGCATCTATCTTCCTTCGCTCAGCCTTCCTTATGGTCCAGCTCTCACAGCCATAGGTTACTACAGGGAATACCATTGCTTTAACTATGCGGACCTTTGTTGTCAGTGTGATGTCTCTGCTCTTAACTATTTTATCAAGATTTGCCATTGCTCTCCTCCCAAGAAGTAGACGTCTTCTGATTTCCTGGCTGCAGTCAGCATCTGCAGTAATCTTTGTGCCTAGAAATACAAAGTCTGTCACTGCCTCCATGTTCACTCCCTCTATTTGCCAGTGATCAATCAAGCTGGTTGCCATAATCTTGGTTTTTTTGAGGTTTAACTGCAACCCAGCGTTTGCACTTTCTTCTTTCACCTTCGTCATAAGGCTCCTCAACTCAGCCATCAAAGTGGTATCATCTGCATATCTGATATTGTTAATGTTTCTTCCAGCAATTTTAACTCCAGCCTTGGATTCCTCAAGCCCAGCACGTCGCATGATGTGTTCTGCGTACAGGTTGAATAGGTAGGGTGAGAGTATACAACCCTGCCATACTCCTTTCCCAATCTTAAACCAGTCCGTTGTTCCGTGCTCTGTTCTTACCGTTGCTACTTGGTCGTTATACAGATTCCTCAGGAGGCAGACAAGATGACTTGGTATCCTCATACCACCAAGAACTTGCCACAATTTGTTATGATCCACACAGTCAAAGGCTTTAGAATAGTCAATAAAACAGAAATAGATGTTTTTTCTGAAACTCCCTGGCTTTCTCCATTATCCAGTGGATATTGGCAATTTGGTCTCTAGTTCCTCTGCCTTTTCTAAACCCAGCTTGTACGTCTGGCAATTCTCGCTCCATGAATTGCTGGAGTCTACCTTGCAAGATCTTGAGCATTACCTTACTGGCATGTGAAATAATTGCCACTGTTCGATAGTTTGAACATTCTTTAGTGCTTCCCTTTTTTGGTATGGGGATATAAGTTGATTTTTTCCAATCTGATGGCCATTCATGTGTTTTCCAAATTTGCTGGCATATGACATGCATCACCTTGACAGCATCATCTTGCAAGATGTTAAACAGTTCAGCTGGGATACCGTCGTCTCCTGCTGCCTTGTTATTAGCAATGCTTCTTAAGGCCCATTCAACCTCACTCTTCAGGATGTCTGGGTCTAACTCACTGACTCACTGATAGTCAAAGCTATCTCCAATATTATTATCCTTCCTATACAGATCTTTTGTATATTCTTGCCACCTTTTCTTGATCTCTTCTGCTTCTCTTAGGTCCTTGCCATCTTTGTTTTTGATCATACCCATTTTGCCTAGAATTTACCTCCGATGTTTCTAATTTTCTGGAAGAGGTCTCTTGTCCTTCCTATTCTATTGTCTTCTTCCACTTCCGCACATTGCTTGTTTAAAAATAATTCCTTATCTCTTCTGGCTAACCTCTGGAATTTTGCATTTAATTGGGCATATCTCCCCTTATCACTGTTGCTTTTTGCTTTCCTTTTTTCTTGGGCTACTTCCAGTGTCTCAGCAGACAGCCATCTTCCCTTCTTGGTTTTCTTTTTCTTTGGGACCTTTTTTGTTGCCGCCTCCTGAACAATGTTGCAAACTTCTGTCCATAGTTCTTCCGGGACCCTATCTACTAAATCTAGTCCCTTAAATCTATTCTTCACCTCCACTGCATATTCCTTAGGAATATTAGTGAGCTCATATCTAACTGATCTGTGGGTCTTCCCTATTCTCTTTAGTCTGATTCTAAATTTTGCAATAAGAAGTTCGTGATCTGAACTACAGTCAGCTCCAGATCTTGTTTTTACCGACTGTATCGATGTCCGCCACCTTTGGCTGCAAAGGATGTAGTCAATCTGATTTCGGTGTCGACCATCTGGTGAAGTCCATGTATAAAGTCGTCTTTTAGGTTGTTGGAAGAGAGTGTTTGTTATGCACAGTGAGTTGTCTTGGCAAAATTCTATCAGCCTATGTCCCGCTTCATTTTGTTCTCCCAGACCATGCTTGCCTGTAATTTCAGGTGTCGTTTGACTACCCACCTTAGCATTCCAGTCTCCTGTAATGAAAATAACATCTCTTTTTGGTGTATTATCCAGTAGGTGCTGCAGATCCTCATAGAACTGATCTACTTCTGCTTCTTCAGCATCTGTGGTTGGGGCATATATTTGGATCACTGTGATGTTAAATGGCTTACCCTGAATTCGAATTGAGATCATTCTATCGTTTTTTGGATTGTATCCAAGCACTGCTTTAGCCACTTTATTATTAATTATGAAGGCTACTCCATTTCTTCTGTGGTCCTCTTGTCCACAGTAGTAGATCTGGTGGTCATCTGATGTGAAGTGGCCCATTCCAGTCCATTTCAGTTCACTGACACCTAAAATGTCTATATTTAATCTTGACATCTCACCAATAACCACATCCAATTTGCCCTGGCTCATAGATCTTACATTCCAGGTTCCTATGGTGTGTTGATCTTTAGAACATCGGATTCGTCATTCACCACCAGCACTGTTGGCCACTAGCCATCCTTTCGGCTTTGAGCTAGCTGCATCATCACATCTGGGGCTAGTTGAACTTATCCTCTGTTCCTCCCCAGTAGCATTTTGACCATGTTCCGACCTGGGAGTCCCATCTTCCGATGGTATACTGACATATCTCTGGTTGTACTGATCCATTTAGTTTTCACGGCAAGAATACTGGGGTGGGTTGCCAGGGATCATATTTAGTCTGACCTCTCTGCTACGACCTTCCCGTCTTGGGTGTCCCTTCATGGTTTAGCTCATGGTTTCATTGAGGTGCTCAAGCTCCAGCACCACGACAAGGTAACGATCTCCTTTGCTGGAGATCTTGAATTATGGTCAGCCTAATATTATATCTTATGCAGCAAGGTAAATATAAACACTTAGAGCAGTGTTTCTCAACCTTGGCAACTTTAAGATGTGTGGACTTTAACTCCTAGAATTCCCCAGCCAGCATATATTCCACTTGGTATCTTTTACTAATGTGATGTAGACCATTAATTGTATAATTTCAGTAATTATCTGTTCATTCATAGACAATATCCTCTTTTTGAAAATACACCTTTGTTTTAAATTAAAAAGAAAAGAAAAAAGAAAAACCTGGCATCGTTTCCCTTCATGCTGGTTCTAAAGTAGGTCTTGAACCCGGGTCTGTGAAGGATTGTGGCCCAATGCAACACACGCCATGTCCATGGCTTCTCCCAGTGATGAAAATCTCAAATGAAGTTTTAGGTTTGAATGAACTTGTTGGGGTTTGTATAATACCCAGAATTTACAGCCAGATTAATTAGACAGGTGAGAGGCATTAAGTTCTGCAAGTCATTCTATCAGCAGCCATTGTTGAAGAATGATGAAAGAAGTGACTCATACCACAGCTGATATAGTTTAAGCTGGGTATGGTAGATAATGAATTTGACCTATAATGTGATTGGTCAATTTAAGTATATAAGCAGAGTTGCTCTGGTGTTCATTCTTCTTCTCGTTACTATCTTCATTATCATCTGTATCTGTTGGACGTTATTGGACTGTGTATTGACTCCGTATGTATATAGAGTAAATAGACTATTTTATCTAATCTCTTGTGAGTGTCTGCTTACTCAATAGAACGTATTACTCTGAGGTCTAGAAGGAACATTGGCAGCCCCAGCATTGTGTACTCTGACAGAACTGTGCTTGCAACATCAATACATGTACGAAAAGCGTGAGGTTTCCATTGCAGTGCTCATCCACCCTCTGGCCATATTTGATCCCACCTTGCAAACACCATTGGAATCTCACCCTTCTGGTTGACTGAGGTTCATAAAAGTATAGCCTGCAATTTTTATTCATGGGTTTGAAAGGTAGTCTCCCCCGAGTCAAGTTTGATTCCTGGAGACGTCATGGACACACCCATAGAGTTTTCTTAGTAATAATATGGAAGTGGTCTGACGTGCCTTCCTTTTAGCTCTTTTATCCTTTTCGCCCTGTACTCGTGTTTACCTTTGGAAGACAATCTTACTCGGCTACGAGTGATCGCCAATGAATGAATGAATGAATGGAAGTGGTTTCTATTGGCTTTCTCTAAGTTGCTTTTTTAACCACCCACTCATGCCTACATCTCCTGATGGTCTCCAATTCTGACCCTTTTTAGCTCAGCCAAGGTTATGCTGCCCCCAGCTCCTCAATTTTGAAAGGCCAGTTGCCTTTTTAGTTGTATTTCATTATCTTGCTAGCTGCTCTGACTGCTTTAAGTAGAAAAACAGGATACAAATACTGTAAATACATTAATTAAATTGAACAAGGGGTCTCATGAAGGGTGCCGTTGCCCTACCCTTTCCCCCACCCCACCCCCTTCCTCTGTCCCTCCTACCACAGAGAGTAACCCTTTATAATCCTCTCTTCCTTACAGCAACTCCATGATCACAATCACTGCCTGTTTGGGACAGGAAAGAACTGGGTCTGGAGGCCCAATCTTAGCCATGCTATTTTGCTGCAGACCCCACTTGAATATTAGTGTGTGTGCATACAGTCACAAAGAGAACACCACCTTCCCTGGGCCAAAAATCTGAACACAAACGAAAAACCAAAAACCAACTACTCTTTCCCTTCTTTATCATGTTCCAAAGATGTTTGTTTTAAGGATTTTATGTATCATTTGCCCTAAATACAGCAGAGCATAATCTGAAATATGGGCATCAGACAACCATCTTGGAAGATGCCTGTGTGCAGTACAAGGAAATTCTTCTAGCTTCAGCTTGAAAGTTTGGCATGATAACCAACGCATTGCATGCCTTTGTACAGAATCACTTTGATCAGTGACGTTCCCTGCATCACTTTTTTCCATGTGTACCCAAATGGGAACGGGTTGCTACCATTCTCTGACAAATAATCAATTTAAAAATAGCAAATATATCCGCTATATATAGCAAAAGGCCAGAGCAGTCTCAGTTCATCTGCATTTTTTCTCAGTCTTAACCAACTAGAGAACCTAACCAAGGGAACTCATTCTTGGCCTGGTGCCCAAGAGGAAACTCACGTCCAAAAGGCATTATCCAGTGAGTAGCAGATCAGAACCAGCAGCACACAACTCTCAATATTTGTGAGAAACATAACATCTGGATGGTTGACGTGTGAATTTCACCCACCACGTCAGGAAAGATGTTTCTTTCAAGGGGGTGGAGGATTAGCTGTAACATTGATCCCAGATATTCCAGTAAGATTCTTTTGCAATAATCAAATTTTCCAGATCCCTAATGTCCCTTTCCTTCAACCAGATACGAAGCGTGCAAAAGACCCTAACATGCAATTAAGTATTTTTTTTATTTCTTAGTCATATATTTATGCCTCACATTAAAAAAAAAAAGTTGCTTACTCTGTTTACAATTTTTTTTTAAATGAAAAACGTATTTATCTTTGCAGCAGGGACCAACAGCACAAGGGAAAAAAATCAGAACTAACAAATATTTAGGAAGTCCCTAAAAACCTGGTTCTGCCACCTGGCGTGGGACAAAGGTAGAGATAGTTCCTCCTGGGGGTGGTTAGTTTAATAATGACCTCCTTTTAAGATCCTACCATCCTCTGGATTTTTATATTCTTATTTATTGTACTGTTTATTGTATTTTAATGATTATTGATTTTTAACTTTAATTTTAACATTTGTTGTAAACCGCCCAGAGTCTACCGTGGTAGAGATGGGCGGTGATAAATTTGATTAAATATATATATATATGCTGTATATTGCAAGCTTCCCAGGAATTCAACTTTTGAATCATTTGGTCCAGAAATAGACTAGAAATCAAAGAGAGTCTCTGAACAGATTGGATCAGATGGATGCATTTAGTTCATATTCTTCTTCACCTTTCAGAAGCATTTATTTATTTATTTATTTATTTATTTATTTATTTATTTATTTATTATTTAAATTTGTATCAACACCCATCTCCTCCACACCTGGGGACTCTGGGCGGTTCACAATAATAAGTTAAAAATATAAAATTACAGCAACAATAATTTACATATAAAATCCAAACAAAAAGATGTTAATAAGGCGGGTTTCATGTCACCAGCCACTCCCAAGAGGAACTATTGGCATTCCCGCCCCAAGCCAGGCGGCAGAACCAGGTCTTCAAGTCTTTCTGGAAAGTCGGGAGTGAAGAAACTCGCCTCAGCTCCAGGGGCAAGATATTCCAAAGGGCGGGTGCTACTGCAGAGAAGGCACGCCTCCTGGATCCCACTAGATGAAACTCTTTAGCTGATGGGATCCTTAGCATGCCCTCTCTGCATGACCGAGTGGGGCGGGTCGATGTTCTGGAGATGATACGGTCCCTCAGGTAACCTGGTCCCATGCCATGTAGGGCTTTAAAGGTGATAACCAACACCTTGAATTGGACCCGGAAGCAAACTGGTACCCAATGCAGCTCGCGCAGCAGAGGTGTTACATGGGCCGATCTTACAGCACCCATAACTGTCCGCGCGGCCGCATTCTGGACCAGCTGAAGCTTCCGGATACTCTTCAAGGGTAGCCCCATGTAGAGCACATTGCAGTAGTCTATATGGGAGATGACAAGGGCATGAGTGACTGTTCGGAGGGCATCTCGATCCGGGAATGGGCGCAACTGGCGCACAACCCGAAGTTGCGCAAAGGCCCTCCTGGCCACGGCTGCCACCTGCTCTTCAAGCAGGAGACGTGAGTCCGGAAGGACCCCCAAGTTCCGCACCGGCTCTGAATGGGGCAGTGCTACCCCATCCAGGACCAAAGATGATAACTTCCTGGAACCCAAGAGGCCATCAATCCACAGCCACTCCATCCTACCAGGGTTCAGCTGAAGCTTGTTGTTCCCCATCTAGACCCCCACAGCCCCCAGGCACTGAGAAGGGGCATCGACTGCATCACTTACTTCACCCGGGATGGTGATATACAGTTGAGTATCATCCGCATATTGATGATACCTCATCCCGTGGTGACGGATGATCTCACCCAGCGGCTTCATATAGATGTTAAACAGGAGAGGGGAGAGCACCGAACCCTGCGGCACCCCACATAAGAGGGGTCGCGGGTCGGATCTCTCCTCTCCTATCACCACCAATTGGGAATGGCCCTGGAGGAAGGAGGTGAACCAGCGTAAAACTACGCCGCCTACCCCCAACTCCCTGAGCCGCCCCAGAAGGATACCATGGTCGATGGTATCAAAAGCCACCGAGAGATCTAAGAGAGCCAGGATGGATGCACTTGCTCCATCCCACCCTCGCCAGAGATCATCCATAAGCGCAACCAATGCAGTCTCCGTCCCATATCCCGGCCTGAAACCTGACTGGAAGGGGTCTAGATAATCTGCTTCCTCCAGGATCCTCTGAAGCTGCAGTGCCACCACTTTCTCAACCACCTTTCCCAAAAAGGGAAGGTGGGAGACAGGACGAAAATTGTCCTGCATGGTAGGGTCCAGGGATGACTTCTTGAGGAGGGGGTGCACCAGCACCTCCTTAAAGGCCGCCGGGAACACTCCCTCCCCCAGAGATGTATTAATCATCCCCTGGACCCAGCCACACATCACCTCCCTGGCCGATTTTATCAGCCAGGAAGGGCACGGATCTAAATGGCATGTGGTGGCATTTACAGTTCAGAGGATCCTGTCCACTTCCTCAGGTCCAACAGGATCAAACCGTTCCCAGATAATAGGACAAGTACGCTCCCCTGGCATCTCCCCAGACTGTGCCCCACACTTAGAGTCCAACTTAGAATGAATCCGAGTGATTTTTTAGCATGATGAGCGTGATTAGCATGTTCATTGTGAGAAGTATTCCCATGTCCTGGTGGTTGACATTAGCATGTTCACAATGAACATGCTAATCATGCTCATCAGCCACTCGTTAACATTTCAACACAACAAAAAAACCCACCTAATCTCCTATAACTTAGCTCTATAAATAGAAAACAAACAAAACATTGCCACTCTACCTGGGCACAGAGATCGCTTCTGTCTGTGCTCCTACCCTCTGAAGATGCTGGCCACAGATGCTGGCGAAACGTTAGGAACCAGAACTTCCAGAACACGGCCACACAGCCCGGAAGACCCACAACAGCCATCGAACTCCGGCCGTGAAAGCCTTCGACAATACTAGATGTTGTCCTCCTCTTAAAAGGGGAACTAAGTCCCACGCTGTGCGTTGCCATTGTGTTCCTATTCCTTTTCCATGGTCCTATTCTTTCCATACCATTGTGTTCCTATTCCATAATCCATTCCGTAATCCATCATGGAAATGAAAATTGATGATCAGAAATCCCAACCAAAATTCTCATGCAGGTTTCCTACTCACGTCAAACTAATTTTTTCAGGAGGAGATGCTGGTCCAGGCCAGTGAGATAGAAATACAATCTGGTGGAAACCCAGCTAAGATCGTTGGGCAGAAAAGGGTTAAGCAGCCTTGGAAACCCAATGCAGCTGTAACACTTTTTGGCAGAGTAGGATCAGTTTTGAAAGCATTAGGTTTTAAGTTGGCAAAAATATGTGGTTGTAATTGATCATGGAATGCTAAGTCTACAAAGGATGTAGACAATGCTTGGTAAGAACTTAGTTTTGGCATCAGCAAAAATGAAAGCTGATTTTTCAGCAAGATGAAAGCTGAAGTTGAGAAATTAAGGCTATGGACGAAGGTCAACTCCATTTCTGAAAGAGAGGCAGAGAAACAGAGAGAAGTCAGCTCATAAAGGAGGGAGAACTCAAAAAAAAATCTTTTTTTTTTCCAGTCAGTGCAACATTAACCCTCCCTCTTCTGTATCCTAATTGAAATTAATATTTTTGTGGGTGTGCAATGTCTTTGTCAAAATTAAGGGGGGGGGAATAACCCATGAGAAATGAAGCATTTCATCATGCACTGAAAATGTACTAATTTGTATCCAGCTGTGATTATATAGAGTAAGAAACATTAAGATGTTGTGCATAATATCAGGTGAGACTAGAAGATCAACTAAGCAGTTGGCAAGATCTCCTTGGACCTAAAGAGAGAAAACTCATTCCCACCTTCTGCAATTTGTTCCTCTTTAGTTGAAGAAGCCAAGAAGTGTCATTCCTTCCTTGTTTTAAGGCCTTAGCAGGTGTTGCAGTCCATTGCGTTCTGGAAATTTTGCTTTCTGGTGCTGGAGACAGCAGTGTGGCCTCAGGCTTGTCTTTCCTAACTCACTTCCCCCAAATTCATTCTTTTAGCAACTGATTTGCTCAAACTGGACTCAACCAGTTCGATACCTCCCCTGCTTGAGACTTTCTCTGTGCAAGGCAGATGTTCTGCTGCTGAATTGCGTTGCTCTTCTTCATCTGATTCAACAGGCTTCCTGGAAAATAAATTGCAAACCACTGGCACCCCAAGTTAACATTATTAGGGCCTGGTTATTTGAGGAACTGCCTGTCGCCAGCGGTTCTGCCCATCCAGTCAGATCGGACAGAGTGGGGATGCTGCACGTCCCCTGTCATCTGGTGGGACCCCGAAGTCTGCCTTTGCTGTCGCAGCGCCTGCCCCCTGGAACACCGTCCCTTGGACATTCACAGAGCTCCCACTCTACAGTGGTTCTGCCGGTCTTTAAAACTTGGCCTTGCTCCCAGACCGGGGGTTTGTCAGGCCCTTGGTGGATTTTGTGGGGTTCTGTATTGGGTGATGTTTGGGCATCATCGAAGGAGAAGGAGGAGAAGGAGATGCCCAGAGTGAGTTAATAACTCTGAAGTAGTGTTCCTGCAACACTCGAAGCCAGGGTTTCTCAACCAGGGTTCCATGGCACCCTCGGGTTCCGCGAGAGGTCACTACAGGTTCCCTGGGAGATCACAATTTATTAAAAAAATTATTTCAAATTCGGGCAACTTCACATTAAAGAGGTAAGTTTCATTCTTTATTTTTAGTTTAAGAACACTGTTAATGCATCTATACAGGCCTACCCATGAAACAAATATAATAATTTTGTAACTTCTGGCCTCTATTTGAGCCTGAATGGGCAGGGGTTCCCTGAGGCCTGAAAAATGTTTCAAGGGTTCCTCCAGGGTCAAAAGGTTGAGAAAGGCTGCTCTAAGCCTTGACAGATAAAAGAATTAGCAGACTCGTTCACAGTTTCATCTGGCGGGGTGCAGGAGGCATGCCTTCTCTCCAGTAGCTCCCGCCCTGTGAAACAACTTGCCCCCGGAGGTGAGATTAGCCCCTTCGCTCCTGACCTTCCGGAAGAACCTGAAAACCTGGCTCTGCCACCTTGCGTGGGACCAAGGAAGAAACAGCCCTTCTTGGGGATGGCTAATTTATTTATTTATTTATTAATTTATTACATTTATATCCCGCCCATCTCCCCCACAAGGAGGGACCCTTTAATACCCTAAAGAGCTCCTCTCCTAGACTGGATTAAGTAAAATCACTTTACCACCTTGCCTCTTGGATTTTAATCTTGTTTTATAATTTTGTATTTTATATTTTTGTTTTTACTATTTTGTTGTAAACCGCCCAGAGTCCCTCTGGCGGAGGGAGATGGGCGGTGATATAAATTTTATAAATAAATAAATAAATAAACAAACAAACAAACAAACAAACATACTTACTTTGATTGGGTTTAACCTGGGTTTATTCTTCATATGTTGTATGAACCAAAGCTATCGGTTAGCCTATGGTTCAGTGTGTTGTGCAAAAAAAAGAGGTGGGTATTTAATTCAATGTAAGCAGGATAGGGGCGTGGTGGCTCAGCGGGTAAGACGCCAGGCTTGTCGATCGGAAGATCGCAAGTTCGGAGGTTCGAATCCCTAGCCCTGCGTACGGAGTGAGCTCCCGCACTCGCCCCAGCTCTTGCCAACCTAGCAATTTGAAAGCATGCAAATGCAAGTAGATGAATAGGTACCTCTTCGGTGGGTAGGTACCAGCGTTCCGCGTGTGTCATGCGGCCACATGACCGTGGAAGCGTCTTCAGACAACGCTGGCTCTTTGGCTAAGAAATGGAGATGAGCACCGGCCCCTAGAGTCGGACACGACTGCATAAATGTGCGGGGGGGGGGAACCTTTAACCTTTAAACAGGATAAATATGTTGTGGGAATAAATTCCCTGGGTATGGTCATTCTGGGCTCATTTACATATTTAATGATCAAGATTCAGAAACTGTGGCGTCTATCTAGCAGCATATTCAGGGATCATTCAGGGAGGGCCTGCTACGAGCCCCATCAATTAAAGAGTGTCACCTCTACTACAAGGAATGGAAATTATAGATGGATAATTGAGATATAAGAATTCCTTTTTTATGGAGATATATATATATTAGAATTAAATTATAGAAACATATATGTATGAACATTATAAGAATTGCTAAATTATGTATTAAGTTACATAATATGTTAGGTTATGAGTCATAATATGAATAGAATATATTGTAGTTTATTAGAAGTAAATAAGGCTTTTATTTGTTATACTAATTGGACTTTATTGAAGATATAAATATGTAGTAATGAACATTCAACATTTAACTACTACTTCAAGGAGTGGAAGCCAAAGATGGATTATTGGGAGACAGTAAGAAAGGTGAAACCTATATGAAGATTAGAAGATTGGATTAAAGAAATCAAAAGGCATATGACAAAGAAAAGTTCCTGTGTATTGTATGAAGGACTAACATTTAAAATCAATTATTGTACTTTAAGTTCAAAGATAGATTGGAGGACATCTATTTTCTATATTTTCTTTGCTTATTATTTCTTGACTTCACTTTTTCTTTATTTTTTTCTTATTTTGTATTTCTGCTTCTATTTCTTTTTTCTATTCTAACTTTTATTATGTATTGTAAAACTTAATAAAATTTAATTAAAAAAAAAATTAAAGAGTGTCACCTGATGGGGTCTAGGAGACGGGCCTTCTCTGTAGTTGCTCCTACACTGTGGAACACCTTGCCCCCGGAGTTGAGACAGATCTCCTCCCTCCCGACCTTTAGGAAAGATCTGAAGACCTGGTTCTGCCGCCTGGCATGGGAAGGAGGAAGGGATAGTTCCTCATGGGGGTGGCTTGTCCCTTAATCCTAAAAAGTCCTCCCTTTATTACTCTTTTTTCCATCTGGATTTTATTTTTATAATTATTTATATTAATTGTATGAATTGATGTTTTATATTGTATGTTCTATTTTAAGTCTTTTTTGTTGTAAACCGCCCAGAGTTCCCCATCGGGGGGAGATGGGCGGTCATATAAATTAAATAAATAATAATAATAATAATATTAAATCCCTGATTTGGTACTTTCAGGATGCATTTGGATTAAAGTGTGATGGAATATGAGGGTGGCCATGGAAGATGGGGGAAAGAGATGCCACCTAGGGAACGATCAGATAAAAGAGAAAGGAGCCCACAACAGAGTAATGGCCAGAGGAAAAAAAAACTTATAAGGACCGGCCTGTAATAGCAGAACCTATGCTTAGTAATAAATAGCCTCACACCAAGATAGTGGAAAACTATTTTACTAAAAGTTACTGCGGTTACAAAAGAGAAAGTTGCTTCTGAGGAAAGCATGCGCATTCCTTCATCGATATATGCCCCCACAATCCCTCCCCCCTGTTCAGGCCACTCAGATGGTACTTCCAGGTCTTCAGACACACGATGACCCGACCCACCATTGGCAGGCTGCAGGCCAACGTATGCAGGCACGGCCTCTTCACCCTGTTAACTCCTTCCATGTCATTATCTCAAAGATAATTCAAGAAGCTTTGAATCGGAGACCATGGCACCACCCTTATTACTCAGGCGGTAAACAGGGAGCAAGATTCTGTTAGTGTAGCCTTACAATAAAGTTGAATTAGCTCATCTCGTCGTGCTTCCTGCCTAGTTTAGCTGGAAGGGCTGGCATAAAGCTCCAACAGCGCCCCCCCCCCCCATGGCCATGGTGGGATGGGTTGATGGGAGCTGTAATACTTCACATAATTATAATATAATCTTGTTTAGATATTCCAGATAAGAGTAGGAGGACACCTCCCCCCCCCCGCAAAAAAAAAATAGCTTCTTCCAGTTTTATCAAGGAATTACAGGTGATCGTGTTATGAGAGCCAGTTTGATGCCGTGGTTAAAGGCACTGGGCTAGAAACCAGGAGCCGCTGCGTCCCACTTTACGCACAAAGCCAGCTGGCTGGCCTTGTCCCAGTCCCTCACTCTCAGCCCAAAAGATGAAGGAAAGAGCAAACCACTTCCGAAAACGTGCCCAAGAACCCTGCAGAAGGGCCAGGAGTCAAGACTGACTTAAAGGCACACACAAAAAAAGTTATTCCGTGATAAGACTGGAAGAAGCTATTGAGGGGTAAAATAAATGATTGTAGATGCAGCTCCTGAAGCTTGGATCCCTCTGGAGATGATCCTATACTTGCCTGGTGGATTTAACCCTTCTCGCCACCCTTATGCAAGGCTTCTCTCTCTCCCTTCCTTCCCTCTTCCCTTTGCCTCCGTTCCATCCAGTTGTCTTCTCAGCTTGTCCTCTGCCCGCTGCAGCTAACCCTAACCCATTTCTACCTTGCGTGAAGTGTGGTGGCAGCCAAGCCACAGAGCCCTCCTGTCACATTCAGCTCCTGTAGAGACGTTGCTGAAGGCGGTCAGGAGTTCCTCTTGTTTAAATGGATGTCCCACCAACTGTCCACCTTTCTTTGCTTCCCAGCAACCGAGAGAGCACAGGAGCTTCAACAGCAGGGTCAAAAAAGTCAAGATGGCACTTGCGCCTGCACGATCAAAGCCTTCTCCTTTTTACATCGTTTGGGCAGGGCTTCAGTCATGCAGTTATGGCCACTATCTTGCCTTTTTTGATCCCCCTCCCATGGATGCCCTATGCTGCAAGATTTCCCATGTGCCTCATTTGCTATTTAAGTTGCATCAAGACATTTCACTAGATTTGTTAAGCACTGAATAAAGAACTCCCTCCCTCCTGACTTTCTTTCTTTTCCTTCCTTCCTTCCTTCCTTCCTTCCTTCCTTCCTTCCTTCCTTCCTTCCTTCCTTTCCCCTCCTTCCTTCCCCCTCCTTCTTTCCTTCCTTCCTTCCTTCCTTCCTTTCCTCTCCTTCCTTCCTTCCTCTCCTCTCCTCTCCTCTCCTTTCCTTTTCCTTCCTTCCTTCATTTCCTCTCCTTCCTTCCTCTCCCCTCCTCTCCCCTCCTCTCCCCTCCTCTCCTCTCCTCTCCTCTCCTCTCCTCTCCTCTCCTCTCCTCTCCTCTCCTCTCCCCTTCCTTCCTTCCTTCCTTCCTTCCTTCCTCCTTCCTTTCCTCTCCTTCCTTTCGTCTCCTTCCTTCCTTCCTTCCTTCCTTCCTTCCTTCCTTCCTTCCTATCTATCTATCTATCTATCTATCTATCTATCTATCTTCCTCTCCTTCCTTCCTTCCTTCCTTCCTTCCTTCCTTCCTTCCGTGTTACCGCAGTATATCAGAGGGAAATTTTCTCCCATTTCTCCCTATAGTCTAATTTTACTACGTTCCTTCTCAGAAATACTTTTTTTTTTCTAAACTAAAAAAAGGCACGCATGCTTTAACTTTTTTTCAGGACGCCAAGACATAAATCCTCTGGATGACCCATTGCTGCATTATTCAGAGCCATGCCTCGACCAGAGTTTTCTGAGACAGCATACAAAATGTTCTGAAAAGCTACAAGATATTTCCTTGTTAAAGCAACCCTTGTCCCTTGTTAAAGTCGATCTAACCCATAAACTCTTTTTTTTATTCCCAACGGAACAGCGAAGGATGTGCAATCAATAAATCAATGCAGATATAAATGGGCTATTACATAGGCTGTAAACTGGAGGCACGCTTTCGCAGCCTAGTATTTCCCACCCGTACGGACGGTGCTAAAGCAGGGCGCGAGTATGTTTCCCTTCCTGCCTTTTGCCAAAGTTTTTTGGATGCTAGAAAAAGAACTCTGACGTCAGCCTCAAAGTAAACCCCAAAGCTTCGCTGTTAAAAGATTGAGTTGGCGCTCTGGAAGGAAGATCTGAGGGGGATCTTGCTGAGCCTCGTGGAGCCGACAGGTAAGGATCTTGGGGCGACGGGGTGGGGGGTGGGGTAGCACAAGAGGGACTGTACCGCCGGGCAGGAAAGGGCGTGAAAGAGAGACCGAGGAAGAAGGAAGAAGAAGACTTTCTCCGCAGCTTTTCGTCTTGTTATACACGAGGTCCAGCGTGCTGTAGGAAAGCGTCTGTGTTTTGAATGCAACGGAACTGGGGGGCACCCGCTGAAGGTGCTTTGTGTGCGGTGGATCGAAAAGATTTAGACAAAGCTAGAAAGCTCTTGGAAATGGGTCCATAGAGTGAAACCTGAGAAAGTGCAACGGGCAAAAATTAGCACAATCCAAGCCCTAATTCCTGAAACTCTAGATGCTCTGCTAGTAGATTTAGCGACAATCGTCTTTTGCAAGTCCCGAGAACACGCTTGCCTTCGTTTGCATTGAAAGTAGATGGCAAAGCTGCCCGCATTCTTGGACATTACAAAACATTCACAGGCAGCGGGCAGTGGGTGACTGGAACTGGGAATCTGGCTTGCCCATTCTGCAAGATGAAACTGATATTTTGGGAACTGTCTAAGGAGATGGAAGAGAATATTCCGGGTGAAATGGGCTTCATTTCTGGAATGCAGTTAAAACTCAATGTCTTTAATTGCAACATGCATGCACATACGTGCTGCTTGTCTGCGATGAGTCTGCATCTCCTAGGTCTTAGGATACCAAGACAGGAGATTGTGTAAATCAAAGGCTAATTGATTCCTTGAGGACATTAAAGGCCACAAATCGTAAGTATAAGTAAGAAACAGAGATATAACATGCTGTCTAGAAATTATTAGTCTAAAAATATCCAGTGTTTGGGAACGTTGCGTTGAGAAGGATTTGATGAAGAGAGATATGGAGGAGTTGTAGACACTCTGGTTGACAGGAGTGTCTGCTGGGAGGGTCAAAAAAGTCAAGATGGTGGCCACGGCTGCATGATGTGCATCACGTGCACAATGCAAATAAAAAGGGGCAGGCCTTTGATCAGGCAGTCATGGCCACCATCTTGACTTTTTAAACCTCCCTGAAGACACCTCTGCTGGCTGAGATGCCACATGGACCATCTTGGCTCACCACCTGTTGGACCATCCACGGACCAGCTCTGCAGAGCCAGAGCTTCACTTGAAGGACCTGTTGCACATTGTTTCCTCTGTACAAACTCCTAACCTTAGGAGCTGTGATCCCGGGGCAGAGGACATTAATCCCTGCTCTCCTCTCTCGATCACACACACAGAGATTCTTTCAACCTAAGCAGAAGATTGTTTGGGTCTTTTCATTGGTCATGGTCTGTCTCTGTATCCATTCCAATTTCAAAGAATGCACTCAGTCCCATGTTATTAGCTAAATAAGATGGAAGCCCCAGGCCTTGGAACAGGATGCTTATTTGCATGCATTTACCCAAATCTATATAAAAGGGGCGTGGTGGCTCAGCGGGTAAGACGCCAGGCTTGTCGATCAGAAGATCACAAGTTTGGAGGTTCGAATCCCTAGCCCTGCGTGACGGAGTGAGCTCCCGCACTAGCCCCAGCTCTTGCCAACCTAGCAATTCGAAAGCATGCAAATGCAAGGAGATTAATAGGTACCACTTCGGTGGGTAGGTAACAGCGTTCCGCGTGCGTCATGCCGGCCACATGACCGTGGAAGTGTCTTTGGACAACGCTGGCTCTTCGGCTAAGAAACAGAGATGAGCACCGGTCCCTAGAGTCGGACACGACTGCACAAATGTGCGGGGGGAACCTTTACTTTTTGTTTTGTTGTTGTTCAGTCGTTCAGTCGTGTCCGACTCTTCGTGACCTCATGGACCATAGCACGCCAGGCCTTCCTGTCCTCCACTGTCTCTCGGAGTTTACTCAAATTCATGTTCATTATATCGGTGATGCTATCTAACCATCTCATCCTCTGCCGTCCCCTTCTCCTTTTGCCCTCAGTCTTTCCCAGCATCAGGGTCTTTTCCAGGGAGTCCTCTCTTCTCATTAGGTGGCCAAAGTATTTGAGCTTCAGCTTCAGCATCTGTCCTTCCAATGAGCAGTCATGCCACGCTGGATCAGATGCTGCTTACTGGCCCCCTGCATTATAATTTGCAGACTTCCCAGTAAAAAGTCATGAGCAAAGCCTCCAGGTGTAGCTGACTTTGAGTAGGTGAGATAAAGGGTTGGCAGGCATCCCACCCCCCACCGGTAATGTCATGTATGTCCTGGGCAGAGGGCAGTTATACAAGCAGCGCCTTGAAGTGGCCAGCCAATTAGCAAGAGCAACAGCATCGCTTTGTCCAGGCATGAAATGCCATACATGCTATAAAGGATGACCCAGGTTTTTGTATAACTCCTGTTCTCATTGGCCTGCATCACTGGCCAGGCGGGCTCTGCATATATAAAAATAGAGGATTGATAAAGATAGCAAACAGAGAGAATCACAGAGGCTGGATTTCAGGTTATACACCCCCCACTTTCCCCAAGTAGCAATCAGTTTCAGGAAACTGAGCACTACCTGATTTTTCTTCCACTGCATGGGAAAGCTTTGGAGACAACAGGGGATCTCACAGCTGTTTTTTGCACCCGTATAGAAGCCCAGTCTCCATAAGTGGAACATAGGTTAGAAGGATCAGAGCTGGTGAGTGGGAAACCACTAAGGAACCCCAAAGCTGTAGGCTAGGCTAGGAATTTGAGGAAACATCTGAGAAGTAGATGCTGGCAACTTCCTTCCATGCTGTTGCCAAGAAAAGTGTACGGTGACATCCATGGAAATCACTAGGAATCAGGCTCAGTTCAGAGGCGTTCTTATTATCTTCATAACGGCATAGCCGATGCGAATCTGGGAATGTCTTCTACATCAACCAGTAGAAAATCTCAGCTTCCAGGGTTCTCCATTTCAACCCCTTGAGAAACCCACCAGCTTTAGGACACTATATTCAACCTTTAGCTCTCGTTGACAGAAATTAAGCAATTATTCTGGATTATTAGCAAGTGCTCAAACTCACAAAAGATAGCACATCAACCAGTTACCTGCCCACCTACAGAAGTATGATGATTTCTGCAGTCATGGTACAATCCATATGGACATGAGTGGGGTCCAATATCCCATGACTATGGAGCATAACTTAGTTGGATCATCCTAATATTCTAGTGCAGATCCATTCAGCTTTTCAAATAATCTTGTGTAAGGTCTGTAACTGATACAGGTCCTGACTGGTTCAAGTTGCATCATTCACAGAAGTAACTTGAGGAACTGTATTTGCTAAAGAGAAAAATAGAGTTTAGTAGCCATACCCCCTGGGATGCGATGCCTGTAAAATGCTTCTGCAGGTGGGGAGGTCGAGTTTGTTTACTCAATCCTCCACATCCTGGTCAAATTGCAATTTGGAGTGGAGGAAGAAATGTCGGTTATTCCCATTGCAGATACTAAAAGTACTAGTTCTAAAGTATTCCCAGAACATGTGTAACTACAGCTGGACCTTTTCTGAGCTATCATCTCAACTAAGTCCCTTATGCCATTATGGCCAGACTGAGGTTGCTCCCAAATCTTTTGATGGTACAACATATCCAAGAGATCTAGAATCTCAGAACACATCCCTGAAACAATTCTGCCCTTGCAACCAATGTGCCTTGAAATATTATTGTTGGAAAGTGATGCATTACTGTGCTGCTACTCAAAAATCAGAGCTTCCAGCCAAAGGTGATGGAGATGCAACTCCAGAAGTGATGATTCTTTGCATCGTAATAACCATTTTGGGTGTTAGGAGCAGAGACAGCAAGTAAGAGTCCTTCCTTCCTTCCTTCCTTCCTTCCTTCCTTCCTTCCTTCCTTCCTTCCTTCCTTCCTTCTCACTTAGGCTCTCCCCTTTAGCCTCCTTTCTAAGTGAAAGAATTCACTGCTTCCTTCTTTCTTCTACATTTATTTATTTATTTATTTATTCAAAATAAATAAAAGTTGTAAATAAAACAAAAAATTGTATAGCCACTCATCTTACGTACCATAACCCTGGGCTTAGTTCACAAGCTCACTTTGCCCACCACAAGGTCAGAAAGCTCAAAGATGCCCAGCATGTAACTTTCTTATCTTCACTTGTGTTCTTGAACCTGAAGCACTTGTCATTAGCTACTCTTAATAGCCTTACCTAAAATTTCTTCCAAGTTGTATCTGAACTCTTGGTGACTTTATGATCAAGTTGTTTTCTCACCAACAGTATGGAAGTGATTTGCATTTCTTTTCTTTGGGGATATTATTTCAACTTCCCAGTCTCCTCTACAGCCCTGAGATACACTAGTGGTCTCCCATTCAAATACCAACCAGCTCAGATCCTGCTTAGCTTTTTTCAAATCAGGATTGATTGGATGGTGCCACCTGCGGAGTCCAGCAAAAGATTGCCTGTTATTCACGCTTCACAGATGTGCCAATATGCTTTGCCACCTTTGAAATTTATTTCTTCAGCTGTTTCAGATGCTTCTACGCTGCTTCAAGCTTTGCAGCTGTAAAAGTTGGGGGATATGACATGACTGATGAAGAACACAGGACAACCAGAAATTTCCAGGCTGTAAATCACTCCCTTGATTATTAATTGCAAAAGGTGAAGATAAACCAAAACCAGTATTAGTTGCAATACAACACATTAGTTACAAGAATGAGTACAGTATATACTTAAAACAAGAGCACATAAAAGGGAGACCAGGGGTGTCGGTGGGATGTACCTGGGTGAGATAAAGATTTCAGGACCAGTTGCAGTAGTGTGATGCTGGCACCCACCAATATAATATCACCTAGAAATCACTGCAAAGTGAGGAATTGGGAGGGGAATGGGAACAGCTCCTCCTGGGGATGGCTGGTGCCATAGAGCCCTTTTAAAATACCATCTTATCGCCTCCTGGATTTTATATTTAACTTTTTAGTAATTTTGATGATTGTAGATTTGTATGATTTTATATTTATATATATTTATACATTTTAATTGTTGTATTTTGTGAACCGCCCAGAGTCCCCTTCGGGGGAGATGGTGCGGTAATAGAAATTGAAAAATAAATAAATAAATTTAAGGATAGGAACAGGGTTTTTCCTTGTGTGCAGCCCAACACAGAATAGGTCATTCTAAACCAGGTTGGCGTGGTTGCAAATGGAAGTTTGTAGAGCTTCTGTGGGAAGGATTGACCCTAAATGCAACAGGAAGAAGTGAAGTAGCCAGATATATGCTTTTTCTTGGACTGGCCCTATCAAAACCAGGAAGAAATAGCTTGGATCAGCGGTGAGCAAGACACTCACCATTCGACTCCTTCAACCATTTTACCCTGGAGCAGTGTTTCTCAACCTTGGGAACTTTAAGATGGGTGGACTTCAACTCCCAGAATTCTCATGCTGGCTGGAGAATTCTGGGAGTTGAAGTCCACACATCTTAAAGTTCCCAAGGTTGAGAAACACTGCCCTGGAGGAACCCTTGAAACAATTTTCAGGTCTCAGGGAACCCTGCTAAAAATTGCAAACACACACACACACACACACACACAAACAATCCACGTTTTGCAACATTTACAACAGCGAAGCGGCAGCCAGCAACTGAATCGTGGCACGTAAAACATCCCCGCCATTGTGAGCGCTAGCATTGCACAGTGCACAAAATTTTAAAAATGATGCTTCTTTTTCAGTCATGCTCTCTCACAGAACGCTGGGGTTCCATATACGCCCGGCTGAGAAAGGCTGCTCTACCTGTTGATGGTATATTTGTATATTCTGCATTAATACTAAAGGCTATCGAATTCCAAGTTTCTGGAAGGGTTTTTTCCATTTTCTGCAGACTTCAAAATGTCATTATATATGAACCTAAGAAAACAATCAAGTGTGTGTGCACACACACACACACACACACCATGCACAGGAGTATCATAATGACATACTGTATAAAGATTGCATCCTATAGAGCAATTCTACTTTTTTCCGCAGAAAACTCCTGGGCAGAAATGTTCAGTTTTAGCAAAGGCATAATTCAGGGAATCAGGCATTGCAATATTGGAAGCAGGAGAGTATGGGGAGACCTATCATGGAGATTAAAGCTCGCTAACGTTTTTAGAAACATAGGGCTCCATTGTTTGCTTAAATCTTTGGCAAATGGAAGTACGTGTTTCCATTGTGTCTTGTGACTTGAACTTAGCTGTTTTGAAAAGTTTGAAAATCTTGGAATAGATTTGTTAAAACTCAGATAATATGTAGGCCCTGTTTTCCAGGCAGATAATCTGGAAGTTTGATGGAAACTGCATGGCAAATATTTGTATGCAAGCATGCAGGGGCATTAAAAAATGTAAAGGTTCCCCTGCACAGTCATGTCCAACTCTAGGGGGTGGTGCTCATCTCCGTTTCTTAGCCGAAGAGCCAGCGCTGTCCGAAGATGCTTCCGCTGTTACGTGGCCAGCATGACGCGCGCGGAACGCTGTTACCTTCCCACCAAAGTGGTACCTATTCATCTACTTGCATTTGCATACAAGCGTGCAGGGGCATTAGATGCACATATAAAGGGTGGGAGCTTTAATTGTCTAGTTGGGGGCACACCATCTTGACTTTTTTGACAACCTCCTTCTACGGACACACCAGCAAGCATGTCCTGCAATCATTATAAGACCTGTTTGATCTTGGACTAATTCACACAAAACCAATTTCATTCCGCTTTCTTAACTTCTCTTTGGATTTCCCTCAAAGCGGAGGTGAAGGAGGTCATCACATGACGCTTCTTCCTTCATTAAGAAGATGGGGAATTTTGACTCAGATCATTAGTGGCCTTGTGAAAAACCACTCCTTTGGCCCCTCACATGGTAACATACAGGGACAGAAAGTTGTATCCCTGATAATGTGAGTTCAATTCTTATCCTACAGCTGAAATGGAGTGAGATACCCAGGGTATTACACAACAAGGTATAGGAACATATGTCACTAAGGAAAGCTGCTATGTCCAAAACACACTTCCCTAGAGGCATGGATAACCACATTTTTTCTTGCATGCTTGCAGTGGGAAAGTCGTTCAGTGGGACAATTGTCCACGACACATGGTTGGCGTTAAATGTATCCTAATTCAATTCATGGTATTTTAGTTCAAAAGAATTTAAAAGGTAAAGGGTCCCCCTGCACATTTGTGCAGTCATGTCCAACTCTAGGGGCCGGTGCTCATCTCTGTTTGTTAGCCGAAGAGCCAGCGTTGTCTGAAGACACTTCCGCGGTCATGTGGCCGGCATGACGCGCGCGGAACGCTGTTACCTTCCCACCGAAGTGGTACCTATTCATCTACTTGCATTTGCATGCTTTCGAATTGCTAGGTTGGCTTAGTGACAAATAAAAGTAAAGATTGCAATGAAGCTTAGCAGATGGTCAGATCGGACAACAATGGGCTAGTGGACTAGTAGTTTGGCCTAGGAAAAGAACCATAATGGGAGCACTCAGTTTCTTGAGAAAGAATCATAGTTTTGTGGTGGAAGCTTATAGGTCCACTTCCTGGAATCTCTACATTTAAAGAGTCCTGTTGTGTTGAAGATAGAAATTATCTTTTCCTTGGAATCCGGAAAGTCACAGCCATTTAGGGCAATGTTATATGCGTCCTGTGTCCTTATACTTTTCATGAACAAATTCAAGGTTTCTATTTCAGAAAGTTTTTTACGAAACCTTCTTAAGTTTCTACATTGGGTTTCTCGTAAATTTAAATTCATGCTGGTTCTCTCTTTATCCAGTGCTATTTGGTTCCATGATTCCTTTCAGCAGAATGACTAATAACTTCTATAAATACACTGTATAATCATGGGAAGTCTTTACATCTTCCCAATTTATACACACAGATACACACACACAAACTGGCATTTCACTATATTCCTTGTCTGTGACTAAATACCATCTCACTAAGACAATTAGATAGTGATTTATTCTTCTCCAGGAACTTAAAGCTGGAGCACCAGCAATGTTAGCAAGAGTTGAGAGTTTTTGAGGGTTTTTGAGGGTCATGATATCCTGGTGAAATTGTCAACGAGGGGGGAGGCACAAGAATTTCCTTGTCTCCATGCTTGCTAAAAGGATTCCCAGCAGTATGCTACACACTGCAGGATACACCAGAAGTGATGCATTTTCCCCAAGTTGGTTTGTTTGATACTCTAAATTTTAAAAGATATGGTGTCCTTGAAGTCACACTTGAGTGCTGTGAATTTCTTGCCGATAGTGGGAAGAACTTCCCAATCTACTATGGGACTTTCTGGCAGTCTCCTTTTGTTGTTGTTGTTCAGTCGTTCAGTCGTGTCCGACTCTTTGGGACCCCATGGACCATAGCACGCCAGGCCTTCCTGTCCTCCACTGTCACCCGGAGTTTACTCAAATTCATGTTCATTATATCGGTGATGCTATCTAACCATCTCATCCTCTGCCGTCCCCCTCTCATTTTGCCTTCAGTCTTTCCCAGCATCAGGGTCTTTTCCAGTGAGTCCTCTCTTCGCATTAGGTGGCCAAAGTATTTGAGCTTCAGCTTCAGTATCTGTCCTTCCAATGAGCAGTCAGGGTTGATTTCCTTTAGGACTGACTGATTTGATCTCCTTGCAGTCCAAGGGACTCTCAAGAGTCTTCTCCAGCAGTCTCCTATCCAAGTATAAAACTAATGAGGTCCAACCCTGCTTAGCTTTCTGCAACCAGTCAAGGCTGGCTTGTTAGGGCCACCTAAGTTAGCATAGTCTAAATCAAACAAGGCCAAAAGTAGAAATGATGCCGGAGCTACTGACCAGCGTTTGGGCAAGGAATGTATTCCTTTATCAACAGGTCTTTCTCCTAAATAAAGCATCTTGAATTAGGGCAAAGCTTTCCAAACTGTGTGTCGCGACACAAAAGTGTATCGCCACACACAGTCTGGTGTGTCGCCACACAACCCGGAAACACTTATCATCATCAGCGCTTCCGGGTTTTCCCGCGGCGACACACCAACGGCGGCGCGCAAAAATCCGAAAGCGGCAGCAGCGCTTCCGGGTTTTTGCGCGCTGCCTCAATGGCGGCACTTCCGGATTTTCCCGCGGTGACACACCAACGGTGGTTGGTGTGTCGCCACGGGAAAACTTTGGAAAGCCCTGAATTAGGGGGAAAGTTGTGTGGATTGGGATCTTTTTCTCTAGAGTTACTTGAAAGCCTATCAGTTGGAAAGCCATTCTGATGGGGGAAAGGTGGATAGCCATTCTTTGTGCTGCACACTCAGTCAAATTTATATCCTATTCCCCAGTGCACATACCTAAACAAATAAATCATTCCAAGGACCTTTGGCTTGTCCTCCATGTCCTGAAGAACTTGGCGCTAAGCCTGCACTATTGTGGACACACAGAAATTCTGTAGTGGAGACGGAGCACCTTAATTAGTGAGAGAGGCGCTCAGGGAAGTCTTTAAAGTGGATTTTTGCCGGAGACTGACAGAAGAAATTCAATTTACAAAGCCTCCAGGCTGGAATTTCTAGTACGGTAGTGTTGGGTGTGGGCTGTAATTGATCTGTGAAAGAAGACAATAAGCTTAGTTTGTGAATACCAGGAAATGAACTTGTACTTCGATGTGCCTTGGGGAGATGTCAGTGGCAATTGTATTTGATTCCCCGGGGAATTCGAGGAGTGAGTGGAAACATCCTTAGGAAGATATCCAAACTTTGGAGGGAAGGGGGAGAGAGAAGAACATTGCATCTTCTAATCCGGTGTTTTTCAACCTTGGCAATTTTAAGATGTGTGGACTTCAACTCCTAGAATTCCCTAGCCAGCCATGCTGGCTAGGGAATTCTGGGAGTTGAAGTCCACACATCTTAATGGTGCCAAGGTTGAAAAACACTGTTCTAATCCCTCCTCCAAGCTCCATGCATTAACTCAGACATGTGCAATCACCATGCACCAGTGATTTATTGCATTTTTATTGACCTATATCAGCCCTCACTCACTTTTCACTATAAGCATGTGACTGTTACCTTGCAAAATGGAGAGGACAGGTGAGATACTCAATGCCTACTCCAACTAGAATGTCTTTGAACGAAGCTTCTGTGTTCCTCAGCCTTTCCAGATCTGTGGTCCCACAGTCTGTGGGATTTTTAACTCCCAGAATTCCAACCCAATGTGGCCATCACTGGGAGATTTCACTCCTTAAATCCCCTCCCCACCAGCTAAAAAAACCCCCAACCCAGGTCTTCAGCCTCCGTCAAGAACGGAGCCTATTGTAGCAAAATCTGAGTAAAGTACACAAGGATTTGAGTTAAATACCCAATGGTTCAAGTTAATTGCGCAATATTACTTATACAGTATTATACAATAATACTGTTCCGGCTTACATACCTATTCGACTTAAGGACGGACCTGGGAACGGAACTCTTCTTAAAATGGGGACTAGTATTGAGGGGGGGAAAGATGCAGCGTTTCCTCTTTATCAGTAGAGAGAGCTATAACACTAAAAAACGTGTCAGGCCCACTGCTGGAGTCATTTTGCTGTTACCCAAAAAACTTTACAAAGAAATGAGGAAAACATTTAAATTGAGCAATAACAAGTTAACAAGGGAGGGAGACGTCAAAAATTATCCTGCCCAGTTTTGGGGTTTGGTCCTTGGCATGCCACGCAAAATCCAGTGCAGTCTTCAGCCAGCAGGGGTTGCAAATCCCGTTTGATAAGGACCAGCAGATAAGTCCATGTGCATGGATCAGCAATGCATTGATGCCCCAGGCGTGCTGCTTCCCAGGAATTGGAAATAAACATTAGAAATAGCAAGCAGAGGGGCAATTTGCCAGCCCTATGCTGGGGGCTGCAGTTACATTCGAAGAAAGCCAATGTACTTATTTTTCCTTGCAGGAACTTCACCTTGCTAAGTAGGAAGAAAGAATCCCCGGCTCAGAATTCAGATCAGCCATTATTTTCTTCCCTGTACTTCTGAAAAACTTTCCACGTTTGTCACCCCTACTCCTGACCTTAAAGGTGATCATAGAAGAGGGAAAAAAATATTTATTAATCAGCAAAATTAATGGAAGCCAAACATTTCACTGGGCAGCTTCCTATGGACTTGGAAATCCCTTCATCTGCCTTTTTTTTGTGCCTCAAAAAATAAAATGCCAACAAGCTTGTGTGGGTAGGGCTGTCTGCTGAGGGAGGTCAAAAAAGTCAAGATGGTAGACACCACCCCCTGGTTGACACCCTTCCCCTTTTTATGGCTGAAGCAAATGAAAAGGGGGCGTGGCTTCAATCTTGTGATTGTAGCTACCAGCTGGGTTTTTTGACATCCCCACAGAAGCTCCCGCTTGAAAAAGATTTTTAAAAGCTGGGGGTTTTTTCCCCCTTGTCATTAACAAACATGACCGAGAAATAGTTTTTATCTAGTGAGATTGAACAGGGACAATTTCTTTTTTTCTTTTCTGGCTCGTTCGCATAGGAACGTAATTTATTATCCCTTAAGGCCCCATTCAAGGAACCCGAGTGAAGTAATCATATAAAAATTGATTAACTCATTCATTAGCAATCCCACCTCCACACATTAAAATCTGTCCTTGTCAATTAAAATGCATTGAATCAATCCTGCCTTATTTTCAAAAGGCAGGATAATTATATTTTAAATAAAATAAATAGTAAATGTATACCAGTTACTGCTGATAGCATTCATCCCAGACGGTACTTTTAACTTCCTGCAGTTCACCCAGAGAAGTATTTTGCCTTGTGATTTTTATTCTGATGGACCAAATCAGGGGTGCCCTCACAGGGGAGAGGTCAAAAAAGTCAAGATGGTGACTGCAACCATTGCAAATGAGGCCCCCCTCTTCAGATTAATTAATTCAGATTAAAGACTTTCTGAGATCATGGAGGAAGCCTTCTTGTTGACCTGAAGCGAATTTTTTAAACCAATTCACCTGTTGTATTAGTCGCAGCTACCTAAATTTCATTTACATATACAGTAAGCCAAAAATTCCTGATGGTAAGATCTATACAAGCATGGAAGAATCTTCCTATGGAGTTTGTAGGTTCTCCATCTCTGGAGTTTTTTAAAAAGAGGCTGAACAGCTTTCCTGCACATTGGAGAGGCATTGGGACTTGATCAGTGTTTTTCAAACTTGGCAACGTTCAGATGTGTGGTCCTCAACTCCCAGAATTCCCCGGCCAGCATGCTTTAAGGTGTGAGGCCTTCAACTCCATACTGGCAGGGGAATCCAGTCATCTTGGGTTCTTTCACCTTCCCCATGAAGGCCCTGGTGGTACCCCAAGAGAGGGCAGGGTTACTTTTTAATTTGTGTTATATGGCATAAAATGAGAGCCAGGGTGATGTAGAAGTTGCTGAAGTAGGAAGAAGGGGATCCAGGGTCTAGTTCTCCCTTAAGCATGGCTGCCCTCTGGGGGGCTCCGGGCCAATCACAATCTCTCAGACCGAGAGACAGTATGGTGTCGTTGTGAAGTTGTTGGAATAGGAACAGGGAGACTGTCCCCTAAGGGGACTTTGGGTCAGTCTCTCCCTCTCAACCCTAGACATGAAAGTCAAAAAACATCTATCAACCAACTGTCACTGGACCAGCTTGATAGATTATGGTCCATAGCCTTCAATGAAGAGGCCTCCATCCTACAGTGGATTGATTTGGGCTGATAATATTCATCATCATCCTCCTCCTCATCATCATCATCCATAATTCCATAATTAAAAAGGTAAAGGTTCCCCCAACATATTTGTGCAGTTGTGTCCGACTCTAGGGGGCGGTGCTCATCTCCGTTTGTTAGCCGAAGAGCCAGCGTTGTCCAAAGATGCTTCCACGGTAATGTGGCCGCATGACGTGCGCAGAACGCTGTTACCTACCCACCGAAGTGGTACCTATTCATCTACTTGCATTTGCATGCTTTCAAATTGCTAGGTTGGCAAGAGCTGGGGCGAGTGCGGGAGCTCACTCCATCACGCGGGGCTAGGGATTCAAACCTCCGAACTTGTGATCTTCCAATTGACAAGCCTGGCATCTTACCCACTGAGCCACCACGCCCCCAATTCCATAATTGTTTGCCTCTTATTTCTAGAGGCAAAGACCTTTAATAGATTCACAATAAGATCATGTGTCTTCTAGCCATGAGCTCTGCCTGCTGACTTCAGTCTCCTCTGCAGCCATAAAATCATAATTTTGTAGAAACCTTATAGGTTATCTATACTGCCCTTCACCGTTTGTAGAAAAAAGAAAAATTCAAGTGAAAGACACCTCCGTCTATTAGCACTATTTCATTGGTCAATAGCCCAATCTTCCTCAAATGTGTTACTGTATTTTCACAACCATCTTATAAAGTAGATTAAATTAAGTGGGAATAACTGACCCAATGAATTTCATGAGTAGGGGTGCCACAAAATTAATCCCAATTCATCCTATAACTCTGCCAACCTCATTCCCACTGAATCAAAAGTAAGAGGAAATATTTACATGCAGGCAAGAGTTTACCAGAGCATACACAGAACATTTCCTCCGAAACTCTTTTAAGGGAATGACACCAATACTGCAAAGCAATTTATTTAACAAAGGTTCTGAACCCTGGGACGTATTGTAACTCGTTTCATGAAATGACATTTCCATGAGTCATCTTACGAAATTCCAGCTCCTGTCATTCCGTAAGCCATTCATGAAAATATTCTTTTAGGTTGCAAGAAAAATACCGCAAGGTTGAAAATCCATCAGAATTCAAGAGCAATGTAAAGCAGGTGTGTGTGTGTGTGTGTGTGTGTGTGTGTGTGTGTATCGATATCCACATCTGTATCACCTATATCTATCTCAATACACCAGGCATTCACTGTTGAACAACCATACTCGCTTCCAATCCTCTGTTAAGGAGTAAAAACTCAGCTTTCTCCATCTACAGAGATACAAGCTTTTTGATTCCATCATCTTGCTGTTATTTAAAATCTTTAAGCCATTTTGGGAATCTTACTTTATTCTGAGAAGCATCCCATGCTTGGTGTGTATGTGTGTGTGTGTGTGTATGTTTAGTGCCTTCGAGTCACTGTTGAGTTCTAGAGACTGCCTGGACAAGTCCCTGCAGTTTTCTTGGCAAGATTTCAGAAGTGGTTGGCCATTGCCTGCTTCCTAGGTCTGAGAGAGGGTGACTGGCCCAAGGTCACCCAGCTGGCTTTGTGTCTAAGGCAGGACTAGAACTCCTGGTCTTCTGGTTTCTAGCCTGGTGCCTTCACCACTACACCAAACTGGGTCTCCATTGCTTGGTTTGGCCATACGGAAATGCAAAGGGGTATATTGGGACAACGAAGCTAGCTCAAAGCATCCCAGTCCCCAACAAGAGTGGCATTTCTTAACTTGAAAGAGGCAGAGCAAGTTAAATAAAAGGTAAAGGTTCCCCCCGCACATTTGTGCAGTCGTGTCCGACTCTAGGGGCCAGTGCTCATCTCTGTTTGTTAGCCGAAGAGCCAGCGTTGTCCGAAGACACTTCCGCGGTCATGTGGCCGCATGACGCGCATGGAACGCTGTTACCTACCCACCGAAGTGGTACCTATTCATCCACTTGCATTTGCATGCTTTCGAATTGCTAGGTTGGCAAGAGCTGGGGCTGGTGCGGGAGCTCCCTCCGTCACGCGGGGCTAGGGATTCGAACCTCCAAACTTGCGATCTTCCAATCGACAAGCCTGGCATCTTACCCACTGAGTACCCAGTTAAACCTATAACATGATTCAGACTGATGTCTGCAGTCCTGACCTCTAGGACCCACTGACTCTAAAGTCAGGGATCTCTTCTGTTGAGAAGCTCCAAGCAATCATTTCGGTCAGTAGCAGAAATGTCATTTCTCAATGTCCTGGCACAGCCTTCCGATGGCGGTTCCTTTCTGCCCCTTCTCTCCTCCTTGGCCTTTCCCCTCTCATTCTGGGAGCCGCCAACAGATAGGAGCTGTCTCTTCTTGGTCTGCTATCCATCATAGAGGCTTCACATTTGCCTGGGAAACCTGTGTCTCCTTGGCAGCATCTCAACAGCCAGCTGGAGACGTTGCAGCTGTTGGCCAAGGCTTGCACAAGGCCATCTTCCAGAGCAGAAATTGCAGAGGGCGGCAAGATGGTAGGGCACAGCTGAGCGGGATAGGGGGCGAAGGCTGTCCGAATGCCTTGATCTTATCAGCGAGTTTGCTTCTATGTTCAAGGGTCCACAGAAATTGGGGGCTTCACACCGCTTTGCCGCAGCCTTAGAAAGCTGGGTCAAAAACAGAGATTTCGCTCCCTTGTTGAGTACCATTCGATGAGCAATCTGTAGATATCAGAGGGTGGATCACGGCATCCAAAGGAGGGGGAAGATTCCAAAAGTCAAGATGGTGGTCACCTACCCTACAGCTGAAGCCCTGCCTCTTTGTAGTTGTGTGATGGAAACCCCACTCCTTTGGGGTGCGTGCAATGCATGAACAACGGGGCAGGGCTTCAACCATGAGGTGCAACCATCATTTTGACTTTTTTGAACCCCACCCACCGTAGACACCCCGATGTTGATCCTAGGTCTATGCTGGTTTCTAGCCACAGTTTGAGCTGGCTTCCTAAATCATTGTGCCAATACTAAATACTGCATGAAATACGCCTTATTCTGAACATCTAGGTCAGTGTTTTTCAAACTTGGCAATTTTAAGATGTGTGGACTTCAACTCCCAGAATTCCCCAGCCAGCCAAACACTGATCTAGGTCATCATGGAAGTTTAGATCTCTTGATAAAGTCTCTTTTGGAGCATTTAGAACTGAGAAAGTCTCTCTTCTTGAGACCCAGAAAAGCCTCCGCCATCTGTCCGCTAATAAACAGAGGTTGTCTTACTCCTGAGAAAGCCAATGCATGGGGTGGACTTGAACCAAAATCACCCTTTGAGCTGTGGGGGTCTGGGAGATCAAAGCTGTTAATCCTCTTGGGAACGGTGCCTCCAAAGTTCTTCAGAAGAGATGTCCCTGGTGACTCCACGGCACTACCCACAGCAGGGTGTCTGCAGGGTATGGTCCAAAAAGTCAAGATGGCAGCAAGATGGCAGCTCCCCCCTGTACAAAACAGCTATGCAGCTGTGATCTGCAGCTGTGTCTTTTCATAACTCTTTGGTGAATAGAGACCCAGTTTGGTCTAGTGGTTAAGGTGGTGGGCTAGAAACCAGGAGTCTGAGAGTTCTAGTCCCACCTTAGGCATGAAAGCCGGATGGGTGACCTTGGGCCAGTCCCTCTCTCTCAGCCCTAGGAAGGAGCCAATGGCAAACCAGGAGACTGAGAGTTCTAGTCCCACCTTAGGCATGAAAGCCGGATGGGTGACCTTGGGCCAGTCCCTCTCTCTCAGCCCTAGGAAGGAGCCAATGGGAAACCAGGAGACGGAGAGTTCTAGTCCCGCCTTAGGCATGAAAGCCGGCTGGGTGACCTTGGGCCAGTCCCTCTCTCTCAGCCCTAGGAAGGAGCCAATGGGAAACCAGGAGACTGAGAGTTCTAGTCCCGCCTTAGGCATGAAAGCCGGCTGGGTGACCTTGGGCCAGTCCCTCTCTCTCAGCCCTAGGAAGGAGCCAATGGGAAACCAGGAGACTGAGAGTTCTAGTCCCGCCTTAGGCATGAAAGCCGGATGGGTGACCTTGGGCCAGTCCCTCTCTCTCAGCCCTAGGAAGGAGCCAATGGCAAACCAGGAGACTGAGAGTTCTAGTCCCACCTTAGGCATGAAAGCCGGATGGGTGACCTTGGGCCAGTCCCTCTCTCTCAGCCCTAGGAAGGAGCCAATGGGAAACCAGGAGACGGAGAGTTCTAGTCCCGCCTTAGGCATGAAAGCCGGCTGGGTGACCTTGGGCCAGTCCCTCTCTCTCAGCCCTAGGAAGGAGCCAATGGGAAACCAGGAGACTGAGAGTTCTAGTCCCGCCTTAGGCATGAAAGCCGGCTGGGTGACCTTGGGCCAGTCCCTCTCTCTCAGCCCTAGGAAGGAGCCAATGGGAAACCAGGAGACTGAGAGTTCTAGTCCCGCCTTAGGCATGAAAGCCGGCTGGGTGACCTTGGGCCAGTCCCTGTCTCTCAGCCCTAGGAAGGAGCCAATGGGAAACCAGGAGACTGAGAGTTCTAGTCCCGCCTTAGGCATGAAAGCCGGCTGGGTGACCTTGGGCCAGTCCCTCTCTCTCAGCCCTAGGAAGGAGCCAATGGGAAACCAGGAGACGGAGAGTTCTAGTCCCGCCTTAGGCATGAAAGCCGGCTGGGTGACCTTGGGCCAGTCACTCTCTCTCAGCAGCCCAACTCACCTCACAGGGTTGTTGTTGTGGGGAAAATAGGAGGAGTATTAGGTATGTTCGCCACCTTGAGTTATTTATAAAAATAATAAAGGCGGGGTAGAAATTAAATAAACAAAATGTTGATGAAGGTTCTCAGTCATCCAGGTGGAACAGTCTGTGGCCTGAATCATGTCAACTGGAGTTCTATTTTCTCAGTAGAAACGTTTCACTCAGACTGAAGAAGCTCCTTGGATAAGGAGTGTAACGTTTCTACTGAGAAAATAGAAAATAGAGAAAATAGAAAAAATAGAAATCCAGTTGACATGATTCAAGCCACAGATTAAATAAAGAAACGAACAGTCAGATCTTTCTTGGCTCTGTGCAAGTAGCAATGCTTCAGTGGGGAGTGCTGAGCTGAACTCCTCATGGAAACCTGTGAGCTCCTCTTCCTCTTAATTGGTGTCACGAGGAGCATCCTCTTGTAGGCAGTCCCAAGTAGTGGAGGACAGAAGCTGTGTACTTAACCAGGGCAGACCCATTTATCAAATGGCTCTGCTGCTAGAACCAAACCGACCTGTCCTTGCTTGGTCCTCGGTGCCGGGGCCAGTGCCCTTCTCGGTGTGTGAGAATTGTCTTGCTCATTAGGCCAAGGGGTCAATTCTCCAGAAACTCTCTCTTGAGCTCGGCTCAACATTTGGTGACTCAACGTTACTTCCCTGTACTTTCCTTAGCCACAATACAGAATGCCTTCTTCTGCGGTGCTTGTTCAACTTCCCAGCCCTGTTTATACTGGGTGGTCTCCCAACCATGGACTAACCAGGTTTGGCCTTCCTAAGCATTTTTTGAGATCAGCCAAGATTGCCCCCTGCTGTGACTCATGACCTAAACACAGTGGATATTATAGGACATCTGTCCCCTTCTCCCCACTTGTATCTGGAATAAACACTTCTGCAGTGGTGGTTGGCCCACGTTATGGCTACAGCCCAGTTTCTAAATGAATACAAGACCCAGGCTGCATCCATACATCACCCTAAGTTTTTAAATTGACCTAAGTTTGGGTCAATCACGTTGACCGGTTCCCACATAACATTTAGTTACAGACAATGGCTGCCAAGCCACAGTGATTGAGTGACAGAGTCTACTCTTTGACCCATGTTACCAGAACTGTCCAGTGATGGGAACCATCTCCACATTCCCAAGGAGAGGAAGGACTTTCTCAGCCTTTGCTTTCTGATCCTTTTAACTAGGCTACACTTTGACACATGCATGCACACACACACACACACTCACACACACACAGTGCTCTTGCACATAAGGGTTCTTGCTCACTAAAGAAAGCTGCTGAATACTGTCGTGGACTATAAGCAGAGTCTCAAGCAAAGGTTGGCTTTTCCAGTAACTTCTTACCTGATCAAGCTGGTCCCTTTGACTTTAGGACCAATTCTGATCTGTTAGAGCAGTGTTTCTCCACCTTGGCGACTGTCTGGGGAATTCTGGGAGTTGAAGTCCACACATCGTGAAGTTGCCAAGGTTGAGAAACACTGAGTTACAGAAAAGGTGAAGCATCAAATGGTTGGGGCACTTATTTACAGAGATTTTTTTCCTACCATCTTAGGAGATTGTGGTCTTTGCCCTGCAAGATGGGTTGGTTATATTCCCTAGGCTTGATTCCATCGGGGAGGGTGGGCTCCTCTGAGGATTTGGGGTGAGGCTAATGAAATTCAGCCTTCTTTCTTCTTGCCCTCAGAAGCAGCTACTGAATGACTGCAAGAGGCAAGAGAATAAACTGAGCCCCAGGGCAGAGACAGAAAAATAACTAGCGGTTGACCCGATGGGCAGAAATTCCAATTTTGCAAGATACTTCTGAATGCACCAAATGCGGTCGCAATCTTTTCCAGGTTGAAGAAATGTTCAAGCTACACCCCTTTCTGGAAAATGGAAACCTTGCCATAGAATTGAGTAGAAGGTTGCTGTGTGGAGCTGCCCAGATGTTCCCTGTATCCATGTGGCATGTTTGGCCATGGCTAGCGTAACCATGGTTCACTCAACTAACCCAATCTTTTACATTTGCATGATGCGCCGAACCATCAGTTAACCCCTCAGGGGAGGCTGACACAAACATAGGCCAAACTATGGTTGGTAAATGAACGGTTGAGTGTGCCACATGACCACAGCCATTTTACAAGTCTTCCTCCAATTACGGCCTTGTTTTCCAGCTCAGGTCACAGGTCCTGCTTTGAAACTTTTGAAGTGGGGTATTTGAGGGAGCAGATTTAGGGGCTTGCTGTGTCCCCCTTGAAGTGAGAACTGATGGGGAGGCTAATCATGGTCATCAAAGAACAGGAGCCTTTTTAAGGAGCCTAGGTCCATAGCTTCCTAAGTCACAGAACGTTCTCCCAACAGATCCATGAAGATATTCTTCTGTCGGCCTACGGGATAAACTGCTAGAAACTGGATTTTAGAATTTTGTCTCTTTTGTGCATCTGATTCCAAATTAATATTTATGGGCCAGGGTGGGGGGCTTCACTTTGTTTTTTCTTTCTTTTCTTTAACCAGTTTGGGTAGATTTGCTCAAAAGCGAAGGGACACACATTTGCAGATAAAGCCATAATTGAAACCACTTTGCCCAGCTAAAACTTTCAGCAACTTCCCTATCAGTTCATAAATTTTCCAGCAGACTCGGGGCATTCAGCCAACAGCTTGCAAAGACATTTAGAAAACTGAAGGAAGACAAGGAGTTTGAGTCTGATTTCTTTTTTCTTTTTTACTGTTTGGTTTCCAGTGTCTGTGCATACCCAGCACCTATCTTTGCTCGCAGGGCTATACTTAGAAGAGAAAAAGAAAGGGGGCAGTCTCATGTCCCATGCCTCGCTTTCTGCTCTGCCTCACTTTCAGACATCTGGAATCCAAAGTTTCAGATCTAAAGGTGATTTTCCCCCCTGGATTTCAGCATTGGTCCATTTCAGGGCTCTCTGAATGGTAAGTGCAGCATCTTTCCTTTCTTCTGTCGTCCGATGTCTGGGTTCAAAAAGTAGGCAGGGCGGTTAAGGGTCTTCTATGCCCCCCCTCCACAGAGACTGCAAATACTTACATGCCCCTTGGTTTTCCTGTTTTTGGGTACCACTTAATTTTCATTGGCTGATTCAGGCTCAAAAGAATAGCAGGGCAGGACAGGGCAAGGCAAGGCAAGGCAAGGGAGAAGGAAGGAAGGAAGGAAGGAAGGAAGGAAGGAAGGAAGGAAGGAAGGAAGGAAGGAAGGAAGGAAGGAAGGAAGGAAGGAAGGGAGGGGAAGGAAGGAAGGAAGGAAGGAAGGAAGGAAGGAAGGAAGGAAGGAAGGAAGGAAGGAAGGAAGGAAGGAAGGAAGGAAATCCACAACCTGCTATAAAATGTTGCATCCGAACATGCTGAAACACATTCACCTAATCTTCAGTACAAACATGGAAGATATTGAGAGTCTACATTATGTAGAAGATGGGGCAAAACTGGGAAAGGCCTTATTTGCTTCTGCTGGGACAGCTCCTGCATGCTTCCCCAACATGGGGCCCTCCCATGGGATGGGATGAGGCTACGGCTCCCAGAAGTCCCAGCTGTCGTGGGTTGAAAAAGGCTGGACCAAACACCCGATGGAAATTAGGCAGCTTCCTCTGTGAATGTCACAAACTTGAGTTGCAAAACCCAGATGTGGCATGAAAAATAATTTTGTGGATCTCGGCTTTAAAAACAAAGGTGATTTTTGGTGACTCAGAAGCAAATGAACTAGGAATGTTTAGCTTAACGAAGAGAAGACTGAGAGGAGACGTGATAGCAGTCTTCCCATACTTGAAGGGCTGCCACAGGGAAGAGGGCGTCGATCTATTCTCCATGGTACCTGAGAGTGGGACAAGAAGCCATGGGCGGAAGCTCGTCAGAGGGAGATCCAGCCTGGAAACAAGGAGGAATTTCCTGACAGTGAGAACTATTAAGTAGTGGAACAGTTTGCCTCCCAGAGTTGTGGGTGCTCCATCGCTGGAGGTTTTCAAGAAAAGATTGGACAACCATTTGTCCAAGATGGGATGAGGACTCCTGCCTTGGGCAGGGGGTTGGACTAGAAGACCTCCAAGTTCCCTTCAAACCCTGTGATTCTATGATTCTATGATTCTATGATTCTATGATTCTATGATTCTATGATTCTATGATTCTATGATTCTATGATTCTATGATTCTATGATTCTAATCTTCCAGCTAACTTTGAGAAAGTGGCTGATAAGATTTTTTCTAAGTGGATTTTACCTTAATTTTTGTTGCGTGTGTGTGTGTGAATGGTTTGTTCTTTTGTCTTTTGGAGGAAGAATGGTTTTGTTTCTCCAAAATGGCACTGACTTAATGGCATCTATATACTACAGGCTTATTTTATCTATACAGTATTTATGTTCTTGGAAAGTGGATGCTTGATGTTTCTCCAGAACTCCTTATTGGTGCTCTTGAATGGTTGTAATCCCAAATGGCTAAGGAATAATGGCATGGACAAGTAAACATGATTTGTTTTGTTGTTGCATGGAAACAGGCAAGGTTCTAGTCCTCATGTGTCACAGAGATGTATTTTTAAGAATAGGTGCCCAATGTCTGATGAAAGTGGAAGTATTTATAATGGTTGTGGCTACTCTCCAGGCCATATAGAAACAACATCCATCATTCTGAACTTGTCTAAGCTACCTAACTTACCTGATTCAGACTTGTGACCAATCTATTTTGATTCAGTACAGTAATTATTTTAAATTCTGTCTGAATGGAAAATTGGGGCAGTGGGAGGGTAAAGTAGGACTGTTTAACTGTCTTGTTCTCAACTATTCTTTTACGGAAATTTGTTCTGCTCAAAAGATAAAATAAATCCTAAGGCAGAGATACATAAATTGTTACTTTTCAGGTGCTTTGTATTAAAAATCCCTAAATTTCTGACCCTCAGCAATATTGGATAAGGCTCAAAACATTTAGGAGTTCCTACATTGAAAGTTACTTTTGTACTTTTCCCCCCCCTTGAACAAAGGCATGTAAAAGAGCGGGAACATTGAAGAAGTAGCTTGATTTTGACTTCTTCTCTAGCAAAGCTGATGTCCCATCTGTGGAGGGGGTGAACTTGTGTGGTTTCCCCTTCCATTTCCAGCCACACCAATCACATATGGAGAAGCAGTCAGCCAGCCTCCAAATTTGTGGAAGTCTTTTTTCTTCTGTGGCTTGACTTGAAGGGACGTTTGGTGTCATTAGTGGCATTGTAAGACAGCAATACAAGAGAAGAATGTCCCCCTCATGGTTCCAGTCCTGTCCCACAAAGCAACTTGAGGACTTCCAGATGTTTTAAATATCCATCAGCGCTCAGCATGGTCAATGCAGGATATGATGTGAACTGTAGCCCCAAACATCTGGGTTAGATTCTCAGATTTAGCCGGAGGACATGCGAGATCCACTCTCCACCCAGGCAGGATTCTCATGAATGACATCTTCTAGAACACTGTGTTTCAAACTTGGCAACTTTAAGATGTGTGGACTCCAACTCCCAAAATTCCCCAGCCAGCATGGTGGCTGGAGAATTCAGGGAGTTGAAGACCACACATCTTAAAGTTGCCAAGGTCGAAAAATATTGCTGATGAGGTGAGCTATTAAATTGCCTCAAGGATGGCTGGATGACGTAGACCATAGCAGTTTCCCACTTTGAATAAACCATGATACAAACAGGCTCTGGCAACCTCTTTTTTCCATAATGTCAGACTAAAAATGATGGACTATGAGTAGAGTTTTTGAAGGAGGTAGGTCTATTTAGCCTTGCACAAAGATGGTGGAGGGGATAGAAATGACCATGATCTTCAAATACTTAAATAGTTGTGCCATAGAAGAAAGTCAAGCTGAGTTCCCTCGAACACCAGAGGGCAGGACATGCAAAGGGTGTTTGTTGAAACCTCCTGATAGTAAGAGCAGAAGAACCAATTACCAGACAGGATGGACATGTTCTGTAAAGGCCAAACAGGCAGCCATCGGTCAGGGATACTTGAATTTGGATTTTCAGTGGGACCTCTTGGCCTGCATGACCCCCCCCCAAGTCAAGGAGTCTTCCTGAAGGGTCATGCATCAGACCACGGAAACCCTCCACGAACTTTTTGCTGAAAATGGACAAAAATGAACTGATGATTTCAGGATTTATTGATCAAAATGGGTTGTTTATGGGAAGAAGGGAACCATGATATAGAATTTGGGAGGGGGGAATGGTAATAATTATGTTTGTAACTGCTGTAAAGAAGATCAGAAGTCACTTCTTTAGATATTTTTCTTTTTCTTTCTTTTTTCTTCTCTTGACTTTTACTGCTTTTCACTTTTTCTTTTATCTCTTCATCTTTTTTCTCATTCTATCTTTATGTTTCTGTAGTTTTTAATCCTGTAAAAAAATTTATCAATAAAAACTATATATAAAAAAGAGTCATGCATTAGAAAAAAGCCCCTTGAATCCATCAACTAGTTTCCCATGAGGCCAACTCAGTGCATCTGAGAAGCTCACAAGCAGAACATGAGTGCAGACATATCCTGGCACATTTGTTCCCCAGCCTACTACCTAGGACATTGAAGACCAACATATAGCCACCCTGACCAGCCTTGTGTAGCACCTGTCAGCCCCACTCTGTAAACCAAAGTAAGAAATCAACTCCACACGAAGGTTAAAACTACATTCATTAGCACTGGTTATAGTAATAGAATCTTGCAAGGCTGATTGTGCTTTACTTCCCCCCCCCCTCCTTTATACTCATATGAAATAGGGAGGTGTCTGCCTGAGTCTTTTGCACATGCCTTCTTCTTGTTTTGGACTTAAGCCATGGTTTTCCCTTTGTCACTTTGGCAACAAATCTGGCCTATCAAGGTCATCTTCTTTACTCTCTACATCACCCTTCCTCATGAAATACCATAGCTAATCCTCCTTCAAAGCCCCCCTTCCCCTGTTGATAGCTATCATTACATCTTGTGGTTGATAGATCCACAGGTTAAGAATGCACCGATGCCTTGCAATGCAGCGATGCATCCTTCTTTTTGCCCATCCTGAATCTTCCACTGCCCAGCTTCGTTGTATCCCGGGCTCCAGTATTCCAATCAGGACAGAAAGAAAAATATCTCTTTATTATCACCACTCCTTATATGCATTTCAAACCTTTTATCAAATTCCCTTCTCCACTTCCACATCTCTTTGTTTGCAGGACAGGAACAGTTTTTCCTTGCAAGGAAACCTTGATCATTTTGGCTTCTTTTTTTCTGCACCACTTCCAGCTCTCAAAAGCCTTGTTTGAGTTTGCACGTGTCTGTTTGGGACTGTTAATCTTTCATGGTGTCACTTCACCCTTATTAGGCACTTCAACATTTTATGTAAGTATCACAGCTGTCCAGAGCTTAGCCTGACAAGAGGATGTTTACAATCCATGTGATCAACAAGATGTCTTTCAACCAAAGGCCTTTTATTTCATGAAAGGTGTCGAGATGCATTTTTGTGGCTTTCTTGTTTTTCTCCAGCTGGAGTCTGGATCTCCTTAAAGGCTCAGTCAAAAGCAGATTACATGCTGTACGCCCAGTTTAATGCTGTTGTGCAGAACAGGAGGATGGAAAATGTTTATAGGAATTAAAAGTATGTGTCTATCAGGGGAAGCACGGAGGGCTGGATTGAGTGGCTATTCAAAGCAAGATTAAATCTCCAGGACAGCCTTCGCCATGCTTGCTCTGGATTAGGGGAGTTAAAGTCCAGCGCCTATTGCAGGATCTCTGGTTTATTGCTCTAGGATAACTGGATGTAATGGTCTGTGAGAATAACCTTGGGAGACAGGAATCGGTCCTTCTGATTTTGCCCCTCTGCCAGTGAATGGCTGAACTGATTTCATATAATGCCAACCCTGGTTTGCAGTTAAATATTGGTTCATCCTGGCCTCCAAATCAGAGCTACTTGGGGACATCCCTGAACAAGGTGAAATGGGGCTTTAGGTATTCCAGGTGAAAACCCCTCTCTGTGTGAGGGCCGTAGGATGCCGAACTGTGATTTAAAGATTTTAAATAAATAAACACTTCATTGAGAAGAAGCTGTGGGGCACATATCTTGAGTACCCTCTGCCAAGATTTAACTTTTAATTTAAATAAGCTTTAATTATAACTACTTTGGGGGCTGTGAAGGATTTACAAGCACAGTACAAGACGTCTTGAACCTTATAACCATCTGATTCTCCCTAATAAAATGTATTTATTAGGTTTTAAGTGTACACTCAGATAAATATTGGAGTATTGAGCCAAATTTACCCAGCCATCTCAGGAGCTTTTTCTCAAAATAACTCTTCAGATTGTTATATTATGAGGGAATGTAACAGTGTGCATAAAGCAGTGGAAATTACCTTCTGAATACAGATCTCATGCTAAAACTGAGAAGGACCACTTGATACTATGAGAGGTCCAATAACTTGGTGATATATACCAGAAGCAGACAGAAGGTAGTCCAAGATCAAGATTTTGTACCCATCTTAATTAGGCTTCTGTTTGCAAGGAAGCTGGGAAGAAAAGAGGAACGGTCTGAGTCCAAGTCCCAGTTTTGGACCATATGCTCAAAGATATCTGCAGTCTTCATCCACCTTCTCAAGTCACGATTTTGCACCCTCTGCTCTTGGCTTGATCTGGAGGAGGTCATGATAAAAAAGGAAATTGGAGCCCCTACCGTCTCTAAATTCTGCTTGAGGTAGGAAATGCTTGTTTGCAGAAGATACATAGGTGTACAGGTAGTCCTCGCTTAACGACCACAATTGGGAACTGAATTTTGGTTGCTAAGCGAAGCAGTCATTAAGCGAATCCGACCCGATTTTACGACCTTTTTAGTGGCAGTTGTTAAGTGAATCACTGGGTGTTAAGTGAACCAAGTAGTTGTTAAGTGAATCACACAGTTCCCCATTGATTTTGCTTGCCAGAAGCAGGCCGGGAAGGTCGAAAATGGCAATCACATGACCACGGGATGCTGTGACGGTCATAAATGTGAACCGGTTGCCAAGTGCCCAAAGCGTGATCATGTGACCGTGGGGACACTGCGATGCTCGTAAGTCAGTTTTTTCAGCACTGTCATAAGTCTGACTGTCACTAAACGAATGGCTGTTAAGTGAGGACTACCTGTATGCTGTAAGTAAAGATTTGTGCTTAGTCCCTTGGTGATTTTCTGCCAAGGTAGAGCACCCTTCTTTAACCCCATCCCCTTGCAGATGATGGGCATCGGGTTATGGAAGGCTGAGGAGACCAATATTCTGACTTAATAAAAATAAAAAGCCATTATCACTAAATAATTAAATTTGGTGGACCTCCAAATACCCAAAGATTAGCTTTCTTTTCATTTTTAGTTTTGTTTTCATTTTTCCAGTGGCCTACTTCAAATAAGTAAATGTTTGCAGAATCCACCATCCCCCGTTAACCTTGCTAAGCAATGCCATTCCAAGGCGGTTTTGTACGTTGCTGCCAGAAAACTTCACAGCTCTCCCAACGAGCTGAGAAAACTTCAGGCCAACAAGGAGGATGTGAGGTGGTGCAGAAGAACGAAGAACATCTCTGGGTCCTCCTTCCCACCCTTCTCCTTCCATATCAACCAAACGGTGTGCTCAGATTGATTTCCGAGACTCCTCGGAAGAGTTTTTCATTTTTTCAGCAGCCCTGGGGTTGGTCTTAGTTAGGGCATAAGACTTGCAGAGTGTTTCTTCCTGTGGGTTTGTTTTATTGAACTGCTCACTTATCGGTCAGTTGGAAATAGGAAAAATCAGTCAGAAATAAGCTTGGTAGAAGCTGAGCCGGAGAATCAAGAGCTCCATAAAATTATTTTGGATCACTGGGTATCGGTTCTTGCTGTCGAGAACGCAGACTGCTGAACCAAGGAAGGGGTTTCCAGACCCGTCACCTTCACGGTCTTTCTTGCAGCTTCTCCGCAGAGAGATTCCCCTTCGTTCTTCGTGGTGGCAGATCTTTCTGTTCCTCCCGGGAGATCACAGCTTCACACTTTCCACAAAAGTAAAATACCATATTTGGCCAGTCTGAGCCCAAGCTGAACAGGAACTTGCCAAGACGCAGGCAAAGAGGGAAAATGTTTAACCCTTCATGTATAAATAATATGATAAATTACCAGAGGAACATTTAAACACAGAGCTGTTGGAAAATTAAAGCGAGACGGACGGACACGAGGATTTGACCCAGTTATTAAGAGCAGGGCAGGAATCATAAATGTCAACTAGATTGATCGGTTTCAAAACATAAGGGATGCAGAAAGCTGAGACGGGGGATGTTAAATGTTTGTTGGAGTTATACTATTGAAAGTGAAAACTCTTCCGCAACTTCACCCTTTGCTCTGACGCTGTGTTCCTACACAGCATTTACATGACATGGTAAACTTCGTTAATCTAACCTTGGCTGAGGTTTTTTTTTCCCGGCTTTGGGTGTTATGCAAATCCAGCCTATTTGTCAAGTTCGTGTTTCAAGTAGTCCATGGGTTAATGCATTAACCAGGTTAATCACAATGTGTAAAAGCAGCTATTCTCACTCCCCCGCATTCACTCCCCCCCTTTTTTCTCCTGCCCCGCTGCCAAAAATGGTTAACAAGGCCTTTCCAACAGCATGTATAGCTGTACTACAAGTTGGCTGCGAGAAAAATGCCCCAATCCATATTAGGCAATATGTTACAGCCCATTCGAGGTCAAAAAGCTTCCCGCCAGCTCTTGCATGGTTTTTTTTTTAAAACTAGGCTCATGTGCAGCTTTTGACTTTTTAATATCGTCTGTATACCACTTGAGGTTTTTTTTTTAAAAAAGAGTTAAAGTAAGATAGGTTATACATTCTAATATAAAATATAGACAAGTGCAGCTTTAAAATGGAGAAATGGATGAGATGGTTCTGTAATAATTGTGCTGGATTTAGGGGAACAGATTCTTCCTTTGTAATGATTCAGAAAGGAAAAACTATGCACAGAAGCAATCGTATTTAGGTCATGGAATTTCGTGAAAAATCAGGAAGAGAAGACCATGAAAAACTTACATAGATTTCTGTCCTGTCCCGAAATACTGGAAGAACTGGGACCTAATTAAACAATGGCTTTCTACAAATCTGTTTTGCCACCTGTATTCCATGCTTTGGTTCTGGGGAGTAAAAACAACCGGATCTCTTTCACTCATCATGGAGTAGTTGGTATATTTGCAAATAAGGGCAGAGACGGGTAAGCTTTCCGCCCTAACCTCCTTGTTTTTTTCCAAAAGTTATGCATGACCTCAATGTATCTTACCGAGATTACAATATTGAGCAATGTAAAAATCAGCTGTGAACCTGCACTTGTTGTCTTGTAGGTACCACGAGAGGTGCTGACCATGGAGCCTTCCAACAATTCTACCACGTCATCTAACTACACTGATATGTTTAACAAATTTGTCCATCTGGATGGAGAACTATCAGATAAATTTTATACCTTGTGGGCAGTCCTGGTGGTGATCAATACCATCATCTTCCTGGTGGGTGTGGTGTTGAACTCTGTAGCACTCTATGTCTTCTGCTTCCGCACAAAGACAAAAACCACGTCGGTCATCTACACAATCAATCTCATCATCACCGATTTGCTGGTGGGCTTCTCTTTGCCTGTCCGGATCATTGTGCACTACAGTGCCAAGAACTGCCAGACCTGTGCCCTTGTTCACATTTTCACCTATTTTGTCAACATGTACTGCAGCATCCTCTTCCTGACTTGCATCTGCATTGACCGGTACCTGGCTATTGTCCAGGTAGATGCCTCGCGCAAGTGGAGGAATCCCAACTACGCCAAGGGTATCTGTGCTTTCATCTGGATCTTTGCCACCGTGCTCACCTTCTCCATCCTCATCCTGGCCATGAAGTTCTCCTACTGCTGCATTGCCCAGATCTTGCCCTTGATGGTCTGCGAGTACTTCTTCCCCCTAATCATCATCACGTTCTTCACCACCAGAATCATGTGCGCTCTTTCCAAGCCCAATCTCATGCACCAGAGCCGGGAGAGACGGATGCGAGCTGTGCAGCTCCTCATCACGGTCCTCATCATCTTCATGATCTGCTTCACGCCCTTCCATGTGCGCCAGCTTGCCATTGCCATCAACCCGGCCATGTCATACGACCTCAGCCTAGTTGTTTATCATGTGACCGTCACCTTAAGCAGCCTCAACAGTTGCATGGATCCCATCGTCTACTGTTTTGTCACCAACAACTTTCAGTCCACCATGAAAAACATCTTCAGGAAGTCAGAACTTGACCAAACCAGCGGGGAGGTCATCAGCGTAAACAAGGGGTCTGGCTCAAATGCAATTATAGCGTTTGCAAATGCTATTGGGAACCCCCTGGGCTTGTCTTCTCCTAACACCACAAACTCCTAGACTTGGGAGGACTAAGAGGATATAGATGATACTATTCCCTTTTCTAAAATTGTTTGTGGACATCATAGCAGGGTTTCAGAATTCTTCAAGCTCTCTAATGACACACTCCACTTATTTATGGCAGCTGGTTTTGTCATCTGGGAAATTATTGTTGGATTGCATTTGGCATTCCAGCCTCCTAACAGTTTCCCCAATCCAGGAAGCACCGTATTTTGCTCGGTCGATTCACTTTCCATGATGACTTGGAGGACTGGGGGGGGGGGGGCGTGGAATGGAGTTTACAACGCCTGTTCTTACGCTTCGGACGAAAGGATACGTAACAAGGCTTGCCTTCCAAAATGAGAATAATTCAGGATCACAGTCACTGTGGGAAATTGGGCTGGTACTTTTAAAAGACATTATGCCTAACCCAGTTGAATGCCAAAATCATGACTGTAATAAACAAAAGATCTACGACTATGATAAACTGTACTTTATGCTGTGAGAGAAATGCATTTCTCAAGAGTGTTTTTGAGTTTTGCAGAAAGTAACCCAGGATGACTGAGCCAAATTAAAGGCTGCATAGAGTTGAAAGCAAGTCCCAGTGGGCCGTTTCCGTGCTAAAAAGCAATACCAACAAAGGAAGGGTGATTTTCAGTGAATCCGCTTAACTTCACCTCCCTCCACTGCTTTTCAGCCGCAGCGACCTTCCCGGTTTAACCTAATGAGAGATGATTTAATGTGGGCTGATCTTTCTAATCTAGGGGGACGTTATCTGCAAGAACCTTGCAATAGAAAAACACAAAATAAGGGATATACAAGAACATTCACACAGAGACACAAAAAAGTCAAGATGGCAGTCATGATCCAGGGCCCTTTTTTTAAATGGGAATTTTGTTAAAGATTTTCACAGAAATAAAAGATGAGCATGAAATAATATAAAGTAAGGATAAGAAAAAGAGAAAGAGAAAAGAGAAGAAAAAGTGTGAAAACTAGTACAAATAGGAAAAAAAAGAAACAATTTATAAAGAAGCGACTTCCGATCTTCTTTTCAGCAGCTACAAACTTGTTATCTCTCCTCCCTCTTTAAAATTATATTACATGGTTCCCTTCTTCTCATATTCAACCCTTTTTAAACAGCAAAGCCATAAATCACCAGTTCCTTTTTTTCCATTTTCAGCAAAAAGTCCATAAGGGGTTTGCAGTCTTTAATAAAAAGCCACAGCTCTTTTTATGTGTTCTGCATGTAAAACATTTTTGAGTAAACTCCGAGAGACAGTGGAGGACAGGAAGGCCTGGCGTGCTATGGTCCATGAGGTCATGAAGAGTCGGACACGACTAAACGACTGAACAACAACAACATGTGCAACACATGTAAAAAGGCAGGACTTTGCACAGTTACAGCTGCCATCTTGACTTTTTTGACCCCCCTCCCATGGGCACCCCACACATATACGCGCACACGGCTTCTCTGCTGAGAACACAAATGCAGATAGAACAGCAAGATTTTCAGCAAAACCAACCAGAGTTTCCTTCTTTGTGCAGCTTCGAAGCACAATGCTGTTCCCAGATTCTCATCTGCAGCACGAAACCACCAATACACTAAATTTGGAATATAAAAGTATGTTCTCATAGTGAAGATCCCCAACCATTTCTCTTCTTCTCATTCTAAGCAGCTCTGGGAAGAGGCTCATGTAAATATGATTCCCCTCAGCCTAGAAAGGGCTTGCAGCTGCTAAAATAAGACAAGAGTTCATCCCTAGGGAGAAAGATAGGGGGGAAAAAATATTTGATGGCAATTAATTCAGAAGTGTGGACACCAAGACCAGAGAGGAAAATAAATCCTACTATTACTTAACACTGTTGAAAAGGGGGAAAAGTTACTAATTGCTTGAAATATTCCTGCAAATTAATGGGCTACTATTCCCATTTAAAGATTGGGAATGGTTCCTATTCCCATTGCCCCATATTCTAATGTAGAAAGTATTTTGGAAAAAGGAATATTGGCAATGGCTGTTGTGGGTCTTCCGGGCTGTGTGGCCGTGTTCTGAATATTGGCAAGTTTTTAAACATTTCTACAGAGTGCAAAGATGATGATGATGATCATCATCTGTTAGAGCAGTGTTTCTCAACCTTGGCAACTTTAAGATGGATGGACTTCAACTCCCAGAATTCCCCAGCCAGCATGAGAATTCTGGGAGTTGAAGTCCACACGTCTTAAAATTGCCAAGGTTGAGAAACACCAGGCCCGCAACTAGGGTCTGTGTCACCCAGGGCAAACGTGGATTCCACGCCCCCCTCCATGGATTCGAGCGCCAGTGAATCAACCGCGGTCGGCGGGAAGAGGCGCCTCTAGAGAAGCGCTTGGCTCGGCTGCTGGGCCGCGCCTGCGCAGAGGCAGGCTAGAATTGAGGGCAGTGCTTGGCGGACGCGGATTGGCTGTGGCCTCAGCCAATGGCAAGCACGCATGAGAGCCGCTCGGCCTCCTCGGGGCGGGGGGGGGCTGTCTCTATGCTGCCCCACAACCAATCACCGCCGGCAGAGGCGGTCCCCCGCCGTTGCATACTGCGCCCTATCAGCGATCGTGCCAGGAAAGTCAGTATACAAATACTATTTTGTCATTTTGGCACGCCCCACCCCAGTGCGGAGCCCGGGGCACATGCCCTGCTTCCCCACCCCCTAGTTGCAGCCATGAGAAACACTGTGTTAGAGTGTTTGGCAGAAGATGATTCCTTTAATATAACCACAGACAGATAGGGTAATCCTTCTCCAGGAAGGAAGGCTTTTTATGGAAAAGAGTTTTCTTCTCTTTTCTGAAGTATTTTTGTGCTTCTTCTTTGTCTGTGTGCTTGCCATGCAAGACATATCTCAGCAGATGGCTTATCTAGTGGCCCTTGTTTGGTTGCGGAAGCTAAGCAGGGTCAGGCCTGGTGAGAACTAGGATGGGAGATTTCCCAGAAATACCTAGAATGTAGGCTAGACGGGAAAGTCAAAAACACATCCCAGAAAAAGGTAATGTCAAACATTTCTGTTGTGCAGGAAAATACACAGGGGTGTCCATAGGGAGGGGGGTGAATAAAGTCAAGATGGAGGTCACATTGTAATTCTGCCTCTTTTTTACATACATCACAACACACCTAAAAAAGTATGGTCCTACAGTGCCACAGTTCTGGCCACCACCTTGAGTTTTTTCACCCCTCTGCGGCTACGTCTAAACATACTGGTAAGACATCTGTCCATACATAGAACATCCTTTGGTTGTTACATTTTGGAAAACCACCAGGCACATTTACAGGTGGGTCAACAGCATGATAAGGGGTGGGGGCACAACTGGACACTTGAAGCCCTGTCCCTTTATATCAAAAGGGATGGAGTTTTGAATGTCAAGTCACACCAACCATTTTGACGCTGTCGATTTCCCCCACCCCTGAGGACCTCCTTGTCACCAAACAAGTTTTGGGATGGGATGGGATCCTAGACATAGAATCCTAGGGTTGGAAGGGACCTTGGAGGTCTTCTAGTCCAACCCCCTGCCCAAGGCAGGAGTCCTCATCACATCTCAGACAAATGGCTGTCCAATCTTTTCTTGAAAACCTCCAGCGATGGAGCACCCACAACTCCAGGAGGCAAGCTGTTCCACTGCTTAAGAGTTCTCACGGTCAGGAAATTCCTCCTTGTTTCCAGGCTGGATCTCCCTCTGACGAGCTTCCGCCCATGGCTTCTTGTCCCACTCTCAGTTACCATGGAGAATAGATCGACGCCCTCTTCCCTGTGGCAGCCCTTCAAGTATGGGAAGGCTGCTATCATGTCTCCCCTCCGTCTTCTCTTCGTTAAGCTGAAAATACCTAGTTCCTTTAGCTGTTCTTCATAGGATTTAGCCTCCAGACCCCTTATCATCTTCGTCGCTTGGTGTTGTTGCTTCGGGTTGCTTAGTGTTAGGTCAACTCCTTAATTCTGTACTACAGCTACTAATCTCTCTCCCTCTGAGAAAATAGTGATAATTCTATCTGTAATGTTTGGTCTTCCATGCCCAAGTGGTCCATGGTTAAGGTATCTGATTATGGCTGAGGATAGGTCTATCCTCAGCTATAGAAGCTTCGGGCCTGTAAAAAAGAAGCTTTGCATGTAAAAAAGAGGCAGAGTTACAATGTGATCTCCATCTTGACTTTATTCTCTCTCAGGCTACGAATCTTCCAGGATTTCTGTTGTGGGGGGAAATTGGAGGAAGCTGTCCTTGATAGCAATCTAATAAATTAAGAATTGTAAATTGGGGTGGAGCCACAATCCAAAAATGACGAGCAAGATCATTGGGCTGGAGAACATTTCGCTGGTATCGTACTGGTTCAGAGCAAATATCTGGGATCAGAGAACCCACCAAAATGGCTGACCGATTTGTGCTTGAAGATCTCCAGTGACAGAAAGAAAGCGATCTAGCCCCTCTAGTTAGGCTTACCATATTTCCTTGAGACAAAAACGGGACATTGGGATGGCAAAAACAGGACGGGGTTAAACTTATGTAAAGTTACGTGCTGGCTGTGCTGGCCTTTTATCATTCGAATTTCACGCCGACTGCATGCGGGGGCCAATCGGGCCTTGCGCTGCTTGGCCCACCTCTCCCACCTCCTTTGCCGTGTGCTGATAGGCAGAGGCGATTCCTCTTCTGGGTTCCCTCCAATCAGCTGCTCTGGCTCTTTCGCACCGCTCCAGCTACTTCCGGCTCTCGGTTCCTCTTCCTCTGGTTTGGAGTCTGGCCTGGCGGCAGCTGGCCTACCAGCAACTACAGGCTAGTTCCTGACAGTTTTTTTAAGATACGGGACAAATTTGACTTTTATATTAAAACGACAGGACGGTCCGGAAATGTTTAAAAAATGGGACTGTCCCGTTCAAAACAGGACGTATGGTCAGTGTACCTCTAGTGAAAAACTCACCAGTTCTATCATCAGGTTTCTCCTAATGTTGACCATTTGGTGTTTTAGCAGTTTATACAGGGTTGTTATTGTGGGGAAAAATAGGAGGAGGAAGGAGTATTAGGTATGTTCTCCGACTTGAGTTATTTTTAAAAATAATAAAGGCGGGATAGAAAATAAATAAATAAATAAATAAATAAATAAATAAATAAATAAATAAATAAATAAATAAATACTTGTTAGCTCACTCTAAGATTGCAATTCTGTGCAAAATTTCTTAGGAATAAATCCATTGCGATCAGGAAAAAGTTACTTTCAAGTAACAGTGGGCAAGATCAATGTAGATAATTTAAATTTTTTACAACTTGCACACCAAATGAAGTTTCAACACGTGATGAAGTTATCCAGCACAAAGGAAGCCAATTCAGAGGAAGGCATTGCTTCTTTTTCAGGCACAAGCATAACCTTGACCAATCAGGGATCATTCAGTGATGGAGGGATGACATCATTGACCCCTGTGACCAATCAGATCTGTCTTCTCGGTGACATCGCTGAAAATAGGGAAAAAGCGAACCAATGAAAGCAAACATGTTTGGCAAGAGGTATTAAAACGTATTTCTGTACTTCCTGGAGTACACAATAAGTTTAACTTTATTTCAGTAAACTGTTTTTGGAAACTGCCATGTTATCCGTCCTGAATTTCTAATTCTGTACAATTTACATGACCCTCTTTACTTTAAGCCAGTGTTTCTCAACCTTGGCAACTTTAAGTTGTATGGACTTCAACTCCCAGAATTCCCCAGCAAAGCATGTCTGGCTGGGGAATTCTGGGAGTTGAAGTCCCCACCTTAAAGTTGCCAAGGTTGAGAAACACTGCTTTAAGTTAACGAATGGCAAGGACCTTATGAATTGAGACACGTAAAACAGGGACAGGGCTTTAATTGTGTGGTGGCAGCCAGCATTTTGACTTTTTTGACACATATCACCCATGGAGATCCCTGAAAGCAGATCCGTTTCTTCTTCCTTTCCCTACTGGTGGGATCTCTTCCTACATTGTAGAGTGGAAGGGTTAATTTCATGGTGCACTTTTCCACATACCCTTCAAGCATTGTCAGCCTTCATACATCATGCTAAGCCCTCTTCAGGAATTCTGGTTTACTGAATGAGCCACTGTTGACCAAGTTTACCCATGATGCGGATCGCCATCTGGTTTCCAAGACGCAAAGGCCAGTCCCCAAAATCAAACTAATCACATCACAGACATTCAGGAGAAAGCACAATGACGCTATCTACCTCAACACTGCACGCAGGATGAAGTCATTACAGAAATGGTGAGAATTAGATACAGGTAGTCCTCGCTTACCATTCAGCAACCATTCGGACGATGTCTACACAACATTTACACGGCAGTGTTAAAACAAACAGCTTTGCGACCAGTCCTCGGATTTACGACCGTCGCAGCGTCCCACAGTCCACTGGTGGTCATTTGCTCACTTCACAGCCAGCTTCCAACAAGCAGAGTCAATGGAGAAGCCAGCAGCGAATCGCAAGTCGCGGTCATGTGATGTCTCACTTAACATGCTGGCTAGGGAATTTTGGAGTTGAAGTCCACCCGTTTTAAAATGGCCACGGTTGAGAAACAATAGCTTAATGATTGAATGAGAAGCGAGGTCGTGAACCTGTCGCGGTCATGTGATTTTCCGCTTAGCGGCCACGGCTAATTGCCGGTCCCAATTGTGGTCGCTAAGTGAGGACGACCTGTACCATCCCTCATTTGCATCCTCTGCATGATGATGTCCTGGCATACATGACATCACTTCCCCCTCACCTCTCCTTGCAGACAGCCATGAATAACACGACGGTTTAGCAGTGCATGGACATTTTTTCTGCCCTCCTCCCCACAACCACCAAGGTGCCACCTGTTCTCTAATCTTTTCTCCTTTCCCTGCCCCTCCTTATGTATGAAGGCCATCCAGCCATTACTCCAGCAGCTTTGCTCCACTCCGGTTCAAATGCTGGGGGCATAAACCGATCAAGCTTACCATGAACTAAGCAAATGATGGGCCCTCACAATGGGTGTGTGGTTTCAACAGGGGTCTCCCTGCAATAACAGGGAGATGTGATTTGCCCTTTCAAATTCCCAGCCTAGCCTATAGCCTGGGATCGCCTTGTGGTCTCCACTCCAAGCCAAACCTTGGGTAGCTTTTTTTTTATAAGAATTTTATTAAGTTTGAAATAAAGATAAAAACTACAAAAAAGCAACAAACTACAAAAAGAAAAAAACTAAAAAAGTGAGAAACACAAGAAAAAAAGAATTTTAAAGATTACATAAAGTGACTTCTGACTTTCAACAACAAGAATATACAGCAATTTCCATAATCAATCCCTTGCTCTATATCAAACCAAGATCACATTATTTCTATAAATCATTCCATTAGCACATTATAAAAATCACTAAATACAATTGCTCCTTCCCCTTATATTAAAAGAATATATATATATGTGGAAGGGGGCACGATGGCTCAGTGGTTAAGATGCCAGGTTGAGTCTCAATGGGGTAGCACTGCCCCATTCGGAGCCGGTGCGGAACCTGGGGGTCCTTCTAGACTCACGACTCCTGCTCGAGCAGCAGGTGGCAGTCGTGGCTAGGAGGGCTTTTGCACAGCTTCGGCTGGTGCGCCAGTTACGCCCATTCCTAGATCGCGATGCCCTCCGTACAGTCACTCATGCTCTCGTCATCTCCCACATAGACTATTGCAATGCGCTCTACATGGGGCTACCCTTGAAGACTATCCAGAAGCTACAGCTGGTACAGAATGCAGCCGCGCGAGCAATTTTGGGTGCACCAAGATCAGCACATATAACACCTTTGCTCCGCGAGCTGCATTGGGTGCCAGTTTGCTTCCAGGTATAATTCAAGGTGTTGGTTATCACCTTTAAAGCCCTACGTGGCATGGGGCCAGAATACCTGAGGGACCGTCTGATCCCCAGGTTATCGACCCGCCCCACCCGGTCATTCAGAGAGGACCTGCTACGAACCCCATCAATAAGAGAATGTCATCTGATGGGGTCTAGGAGGCGGGCCTTCTCTGTGACAGCACCCACTCTATGGAACATCTTGCCCCCAGATTTGAGACAGATCTCCTCCCTCCTGACCTTTAGGAAAGAGCTGAAGACCTGGTTCTGCCGCCTGGCATGGGAAGGAGGAAGTGATAGCTCCTCATGGGGGTGGTTAACTCCATAATGTCCTTCCTTTTTTATTAAGTTAAACTGCCAATTGGATTTTTATAATTATTTATTGTATGCATTAATGTAATTTTATATTTTATATTCTATTTTAATTAGTTTTATTGTAAACCGCCCAGAGTTCCCCATTGGGGGAGATGGGCGGTCATACAAGTTAAATAAATAAAATAAAAATAAATAAACCATACTTTCAACTGGGAAACTGTGAGCATCTTAAACCAAGCCAAATCCAAAAACACTAGAGAATTCTTGGAAGCTTGGCACTCAGACAAAGCAGCCATGAACAGACACATAGTGGTAAACAACATTTACATACCACTCATAAGAGACAATAGAAAAGCCAGAAGACCAGAACACCTCTTGGCCAGCAATCAACAACAAGATACAGTATACAAAGATTAACAGCAAGGTTAGCAGCAGAGGAGCAATCAAACAACACAATAGACCCTAATCAAGGAACTATTAACTCAGTCAATCAACCAAGCAGCAAACAACAACCCAATCAAAGTACTACCAAGGAGAGTACAACACCTCCACCAACACAGGCAGGACAAGCCAGGGTATATAAACAGAGAGCAAGTTCCACTCCCTTTTCGCACTGAAGATGTTGCCTAGCCTGGCAATGAAACGTCTGCAAGAAAACAACAAGGCTCAGAGAGCACCAAGGACTCCACAGTTCAACCCTGAACTACAAATATTCTCTTTGATTGGTAAACATTTTATTAATAAAAGTTTATAGAAGACCTCCGAAAGTTGTTGACACAGGAGAAATTAGGCTAACAGGCAGCTCCCAGGGAAAGTGAGCAGAAAACTGCAGATTCGAAATAGCAGATTCAGTGTGTAGGAAAGTATTAAATCCTTCAAATTCAATACAAAAATAATAACAGGGAGGCAATTATTTATTCTCAGTCCTCCTTAATGTTTAGATGGGAGAACAAGCCAAAGATTAAAAAGATTAAAATTAATCCATAAGTAATGATAGGCACTTCATTAGTTTGCTAATGAGAGTTTGCTTCTCCTTGCTGTAGAAAGCCTCTCTTAGGGTACATAAACTTGAAAAAAAATAATAAATTGGGTGGTTTCGAAATGGGGTAGCTTGACTTAGTGTCCATTTAAGGCTACAGCGTGGTTCGGAAATGATGTCGTTCCGGACTCCCGGCGTCTCTCACCGGATTAGCGCTAACGCTGTTTGCGATCCTCTGGCTGCGAGGCGCCGTTCAGGAGTTCAAATGGGATGGTTCCGAGCATTTTCTATCCATGAAATCACTCTAGGGCTTCAGGAAAAGCCTGCCTGAGCCCAGAAAAAAAGCTGCATTGTCAGATCTGCCCGCGGAGCTCGCGGGCACAGCTGTTCAGTCGGCCATATTCCCACCGGAAGCCCCAAGCCAGACCAGACCAGACCAGCCAAAGCCAGCCAAGTCATTTTTTTTAAACTTTGGAAAGTTCCACCAGTCTCTAGATGGCACCTGAAATGCCTCCCGCTTGTCACCTGGTTTGACTCTGGAAACCAGTGAGGCCTTTGAACACCCTCCGATGGGGAGGGAAGGGCATGTAACAATGAGGGAGAGACTTGCTGGGTTACATACTAAGCCAAGCCAAAATGTGCTTTGCTGGTTTTTGTCTGTGGTGGTATATTGTGTATTTTAAAAAAAAATTAAGTAAACTGGGCCTTACTGCGATGGGAAGATTTATTTATTTTATTTTTATCCTGCCTTTATTATTTTTATAAATAACTCAAGGCGGCAAACATACCTAATACTCCTTCCTCCTCCTATTTTCCCCACAACAACCCTGTGAGGTGACTTGGGCTGAGAGAGAGTGACTGGCCCAAGGTCACCCAGCCGACTTTCATGCCTAAGGCGGGACGAACTCTCAGGCTCCTGGCTTGCCATTGGCTCCTTCCTAGGGCTGAGAGAGAGTGACTGGCCCAAGGTCACCCAGCCGGCTTTCATGCCTAAGGCGGGACGAACTCTTAGGCTCCTGGTTTGCCATTGGCTCCTTCTTAGGGCTGAGAGAGAGTGACTGGCCCAAGGTCACTCAGCCGGCTTTCATGCCTAAGGCGGGACTAGAACTCTCAGGCTCCTGGTTTGCCATTGGCTCCTTCCTAGGGCTGAGAGAGAGTGACTGGCCCAAGGTCACCCAGCCGGCTTTCATGCCTAAGGTGGGACGAACTCTCAGGCTCCTGGTTTGCCATTGGCTCCTTCCTAGGGCTGAGAGAGAGTGACTGGCCCAAGGTCACCCAGCCGGCTTTCATGCCTAAGGCGGGACTAGAACTCTCAGGCTTCTGGTTTGCCATTGGCTCCTTCCTAGGGCTGAGAGAGAGGGACTGGCCCAAGGTCACCCAGCCGGCTTTCATGCCTAAGGCGGGACTAGAACTCTCAGTCTCCTGGTTTCTAGCCCGTTGCCTTAACCACTAGACCAGTGGCACCCTTTTTAAAGGTGTCAGGCAGAATTCTTGTGAAAGGATCTGAGAGACGATAATGAACAATATTTGGAAATATAGTTCAGGAGCACAAAACAGCTTGTTGCTCTCCAGCCAGTCACTGATAAAATCCGTGAACATAAAAGTCTATTGTCCCTTTGTCAATTTATGATACGGGCTGGAACATTTTTGTATTTTTATAAAATTTGTGATCAGAGTTATGGAAAAACCAAGAGATAAGTTTGTAGTAAAAATGTTGCTTTATTTAAAAACAAAAACATAGGAACAAACCTTGAATCTTCTTCTTTAGCCAAAGCATGGCATGGATGATTAACATATTTACATTTAGATAGCAGAGAGCAGAATGCAGAGGCAGAGAACAAAAGAACAAAAGGCATCTACATTTTAAACCTTTACCTGACCAGCCTCTGAGTGGACAGGATTCACATGTGACCAAAAACACCTAGGCAACAGATTCCCAATATGGGCAAAGCTCAAACAGCTAATTCTGATTGGTCAGAACACTCAGACTGGCCGGCACCTGAAGGCAATAACATTCCTGAGTGGGGGTGAACATGTGCTCCTGAGCCCAAACAGAAAAAAAGCCTTGAGGCCTGGCTTTTTAAAAACTCAGCCACATATTCTACAGACATAAAAAATATATACAACAAACATTTGGCAGGAACGTGGTGTTGAAGGTTGCCTGATGAATTCAATAAGTGCGATATTTGTTGGGAGTAAATTTACCATCCAGCAGAGAGCAAGCAACATTATGTGATGTCTCCTAGGCAGTTTAATGGATTTTGAGGCACACTTATGAGGAATGCTTGCAGTGACATTAGAAGTGTGTGGTGAATGTGCATGGAGTTTTGTATGCAGATGGTACAGTGTTGTTGGCTGAGACCCTAAATGATTTGCAGCAAATATTCGATAGACTGTATGTCAGGATGCAGCATCCTTCCAGTATAAGGGATAAGTGTACAAGGGGTGGGTTTTGGAGTATTTGCATTAGCAGTTCTGTAATAGCATTTGGGTATGGGAGAAGCATGATTGTTGCGGGGCCTGAGCACCTTCAAGGTCAGCATGGCTGGCTTATCAGTGTTCGTTAGCAAGGAATGCTAGAAAGGGAGTAGAGAACCGTTAGAAGGTAGAATGGAATTTTACCGCTAGCTAGCTTCAGCAATTAAGGTGGGGAGAAGCTGTTAGAAGCTGTAGAGGAAAATGCAGCCTTTAGGGAGGGGTTAGAGAAGCAGGGGGATTTTATCTTAGCAGCTTTGCGCATTTTCCTTCAGACTGATCTTTGAATTGGACTGAGCATCTGTATTAATAAAGTACTCTTCTACTTCACCTTATGGCGTGTAATTGAGAGTTCCTGGATTAATAACTGCGTACCAGTTCATTACACTGTATGAGGCAACGTGGAGAATGGAACTGAAAATTAATGTATTGAACACCAAGGCAGCTGTGCTGGACAGGAGAAATAACCCTGCTTACCCAAAAGGGAATAACAAAGATGGATTTGTATGTGTGTCATTTGTAAGTCATATATTGCCTTGCGAGGGAGGTGGAACCATTCATAAACATTTTGATAAAGAAATAAAATGGGCATTTGCTAATGGCTGTGTGGTTAAAGGCATGGAAGTCAGAATTAATTAAATTAATTAATTCAGCAACCTTAGAATTTAGTCACAAATGGGATGCCCTTTAAGCCAGTGAGATCTGGGCTGCAAGACTTTACTTTTTTGTGGGGGGGGGGGTGCCTTCAATTATAAGCCTTCACCACTCTTACACTCCAGGCACTATCCCACCATACTAAAACAGGTAAAAGCATTGGGGGAAATGCTTTCTTACATAGTTACCAACATTCTGTTATTTTGGAGATTTTAAATGCAGCAGAGCAATGGCGGCAAAGTGGTAGAGAGGACTTTGCTGAACTTCAGAAGAAAGAAAGAAAGAAAGAAAGAAAGAAAGAAAGAAAGAAAGAAAGAAAGAAAGGAAGGAAGGAAGGAAGGAAGGAAGGAAGGAAGGAAGGAAGGAAGGAAGGAAGGAAGGAAGGAAGGAAGGAAGGAAGAAAGAAAGAAAGAAAGAAAGAAAGAAAGAAAGAAAGAAAGAAAGAGGTAGAGAGGACTTTGCTGAACTTCAGTATATTGAAACCACCCAATACAATCCAATACCAAATACATTTTCAGATATTTACTGAAAAACATGGAGGCAAGGACATATTTGTATTTTCCCCCCATACAGGTGGTAATAAACAGGTCAAGGAGATGGCCCATCCCTCAGGCCACATCCCTGAAGCTGTCCACACGGGAGGTAGAAATGAAGCTGTGACAATATTGGCGTTATTTAGGAGACAGGAATGACTGAATACACTCTCTTTTCTTTTCCTCTAAAAGGAACTTCCATTCAAAAAGAAGAGATTTTCAGAGGATTACAAAAGCTTATTGATGAATTCCAGCCTGGCAGATCTGGATGCTGCAGCAGAGAATTATGAGTATAACCATACCTATGACTTACCTGAATACACAGAAGAGAGAAACTTTTTAAATTTAGGATTGATTATTTTGATAGGCATTATTTTAATTACCTGTTGTATTGGATTTCTGGGCAATGGATACATCATCTGGCTACTCGCCCTCCAGATTAAGAGAAACCCTTTCACGACATTCGTCCTTAATTTGGCCATTGCTGACTTTGGGTTCCTTATAGCTGTACTTCTGCGTTCTATCGACATGGCTTCTGATATTATGGAAAATATTACTTTCGGCATTATCTTTCAGTTTTTCTTCCACATCATGTACATCAATAGTCACTTTCTCCTGACAGCCATCAGCATTGACCGGTGTGTGTCTGTCCTCTTCCCAATCTGGCATCGCTGTTCCCGGCCAAGATATTTGTCCCCTGTTGTGTGCGCCCTCCTGTGGATCTTCTCCTTCCTCCTGTATGGAATTCTGAACATTATGCAACACGTATTTCGATATGATAGCATCTTGTACCTCCATTTCCTCGTGACTGCTGTGCTTTGCTTCCCATTGATCACAGTCTCTACTGTGATCCTTTTCATCAAAATAGGTCTTAAATCCAAACAGAAAAACCAGGGACGGCTTTTACTGATGATCTTAATTACTCTTCTCTGTTATCTGCTCCTTGCTTTTCCTTTAAATTTCTTTGCGGTGATTTTTAATGTTTTTGTGGTCAAATATGACTCTAACTTGCAATATTGGGATGCATGTTTTATCCTGTGTTCATGCCTCAACAGTAGTATTAATCCAGTGATCTATTTTCTGGTTGGGAGAAGGAAACAAGCTCAATCCAAGGAGGGCCTGAAGGTCGTTTTGCAAAAGGTGTTCAAGGAAGGGGAAGCTACTGGAGGGAGATAGAACAGTTCAAACCCACCTGCGAGTCCTCTGCGCTCCTTTCTGAGGAGTCGTGAATAAGATTGCGCTTAAGGCTATAATCTTATGGGTGGGACGGAATCTCTTTGAACACATTGGCCCTTGAATAGGCATATAAAGGACTGCATTTTGATAGACGTTTACATCAGTTCATAACTAATGCTCTGCAGGAACCCTGCATGACTTTTATTATAAAAACAGTTTATTTTGCTTGCTAAAAATAAGATTTTTACAAATACAGGGAAGGCACCAGCCCCCACCCCCACACCGTTTCCAAATGTCCCCCAAAGGAAATTGATCTATGGAATGAAGCAACAATAAGTACAATTAAAATAGAATCAATTAGAATCCAATTCAAATTCAGCAATTGATGGTGAGGTTTTCATCCCTGACTGCAACAGGAAAGAGCAAGAGAGACCGTTCTCAAGCATATTCATGGCTTGGGAGCCACAGAAGAGAAAATTACGCCACAGGCCAGTTGTTGGATCCCCAGGCCAGTAAGAGAGGAGGGGGAGGTGGCCTCTTAAGCAGGGAAGCAGCTACAAGTGGGCACAAAAGGGTCCTTTGCAATTCCAGGAATCTGCAGGGAGAGACGTCCCTTTGAAAGGTTTACCAGGCAGCAGGGCACATATGGTCACGGACAGTATGGCTTCTAAGGGGGCCTAAATGCTGATAAATACTGCAAACTGGGAGAAGGAGAAAAATGGGGAAGTTAGAAACCAAAGGGCCCTTTTTTACTTGTTCTTTATGTTCTTTATTTGTTTTTGATTCCCTTTCCCTTTTCCTTTTTTTTACGCAGAAACAGTAATAAGTAACAATAGAGTAGAGACCTTAGAATTAAGTATCATTGTTAAGATACAAACCGTTATTATATGACAAATAATTTCATGTATTTTGCAGTTGTCTATTAATGCCACATTCAGCTTTATATGTAAAATTTAAACAACTTTATGCTTAACAACATGAACGTTTAGTGCATAGTCTATTGATAGAAATTTCTTTTTTCTTTATCTTTAAAAGTTTAAACTATCTAAACATCACAGTGTTAATAATCTCCAGTCCACGCTGTATACATACCACTGTACCCAAATAATATAATGTACTACTTGTGTTTTATCAACAGGAACATTTTGTGCATAGTCAATATTGATAGAAACTTCTTTTTTCCATATCTTTAAAGGTTTAAGTTATCTAAACATGACAGTGTTAATAATCTCCAGTCCACACTTTATAAAGACTACTGTACCAAAATAATATAATGTACTACTTGTGTTTTATAATAATACAATAAAGCAATATAAATGGAGGGAGAGAAAAAGGTTTACCAAAGGTGGGAAAAATCTGCAATAATTGCTAAATGGCATGTATGAGTCGTCCTGTTTTCTCCTATTGCTTCCTTGAGATAAGGGTGAGCAGTTGTAATTCAGCGGAAGTGGGAGCATGAATGAGCTTCTGGGGTTCTTGTCCATCACACTGTGGCACCCTTGGCCTTGCTTGCTTTGGATCCCGAAAATAAATACCTTCTGGCTGGAGATCTGGAGGCTTCGAGTTTTGTGTGTTTTCATGGCACAGCTATGGAAAAATTTCAGGGCACCACTATCGAAAAGACCCCTTGGGAGTTGGGATTGAATGGAAATGCTTCAGGTCTTGGAAGAGAGCACTGCAGTGAAAGACAGGCCTTTTCACGCAGAGTTCCTTAGGAAGTGGGCAGTCATAGAAATGGATTGAATGAACGAAGATAAAAATAAAAGGCAGAAGATTTTCTCCATCTAGAACTAAGTTCAGAGGAGGTTGTAATGAGAAGCCATGGGCGCAGAAACTAACTCATTTTAGGGGAAAGGGCCTAAGAGAGGGATCCACCCAGGAAAGTAGCAAGTGTATTTCTTTGTTTTTGAAATTTATATGCTCCCCAATCTGTTGAACACTGGGCAGCTGAGAAAATACAATGACATGGTATAAAATAGAGAAATCATCAGAAGTCCAGGGAAAAATCCCAATTATTTAAAAAGTACAAGGGGACTATCATCCAAACTAAACCAGGGGTCTGGGGTAGAGCCAAGTCTTAAGAGCTCGTTGAAATAGGGATCCCTAAATTTTGCTTTGAGTCCTGTGTTGATTCCACAATATTAACGGTATTGTCGCAGGAGGTAAGCTGTTCCAAGTAAAGCTGCCTTTTGCAATTGACTGGTGGTGATTTTGTATTATTATTATTATTATTATTATTATTATTATTATTATTATTTTGTATTATTATTTTGTATTATTATTTTGTATTATTATTATTATTATTATTATTATTATTATCATTATTTATGAGGGTGAGAGGGGGCAAGGTAGAAACAAAAGTTCTTTTACAATACAACAAGCATCAACTGTTCCCTCTGCTCTAGAACAAGAAACTCTCAGCCTGACTAGGGAGATGGGCGGTGATAGAAATTTGATGAATGGATAAATAAATAAATAATGCATGGGCAGGAGAAAGAGACATGGGACCTGAAGAAGAATTTTGGATCTCCTATATATGTTCCATCTAGTTCAAATATTGCTCTGCGAGAAACTTAACAGCATGGCTTCCCTAAGCACTCTCCCAGCTGCTGATATTTTTTGAAACTTGCAAAGCAAGAAGGTTTGGACTCTCAGGAGTCAGCAGCCGTTATCAAAACTGGAGTCTGAATAGAATATTTCTTCAACCATGGAGGAATTGATGCCTTGTGAATCATCTACTCTAGTGTTGACAATTTCCAGATGAGTAGACATCCGCTCCTAGAATTCCTCAGCCCGCATGGCCATTGCTGTAAATCTGGGAAGTTGAAGTCTTCCACTCTGGAAGCCCATGCAGATAGTTGTCCAGATGGTTATCACTTCAGCTTGAATTTGTTGTAGATATGTTCACAAAGAATGGTCATCAATAAATCTGTAGAATTCAGAAAAACTAAACTGGAAAACATTATTTTAGATTGCAAGTGGAACAGAGCAATGATACGCTCCTGTGCACGTAAGTAATATCAACATGTTTGTAGTATAAAGGTCTGCCTCAATGAAGTTTCAACCAGGCACAAAGTACCTTGGGGTGCTATCGTGTTTTCTCCGAAACAACATGTCCTGGTCTTGTGCTGAGATGCTGGCCTATAGTCCCTCAAAGGAGAAACCACCCTCAGCTGCAGGGAGGCAAAGTACTCATGAGTTGATGAACACAGCAAATGAACAGCTGCAACCTGGGTGCTGAAGTCTAAGTCGTCATTATAGCCAGAGGCTTCAAGTACAGGAACTGAGTACATCCCATTTGTAAAGGTGCTGTAACATAGGTCACATTGCTGGACGAAGGTTGCAATGGAGGGTTCTTTTCCATGCAGTGACCAACTGGTTATCAAACGTCGTGCGATTGGGCAAGAGAGAGAACGGCTGAGTCATGGCCTGGGAGGGCAGCTGTGCTGTCACAAGCCTGATGAGCTGACCTGGCTGCTAGTGTGGGGAGATTTTGAGTGAGCAGTCCCGTTGGTAGAGGGAGGTATATAGGTGTTGGGGACTAGAGCCCTGGGGGGGGGCACCCATCTCCTCAGTTGCTATGGGACATGCTGCCAGAATAACCCTACATTGGAGAGGGGGGGAGAGAGAGGGAGGGAGAGGGAGAGGGAGGGAGGAGTGGAGAGTAAAAGTTTTTTTTGCTGGAGGGGAAGGAGAAGCTGGAGAGAAAAGGCTGGAGAAGAGCTGGAGAGGGGAGAGAACTGGGCAGGGCGAGTGTCAGTTCCTGTCTGAGGTGAGGAGAAGACCCAGAGGGACGAACTCCACCCAAGATCCCGGACTCTGGAGGGCTAGAAGGGATCTGACCGGTTGAGGGTAGTGGCTTCACCCAAGGTTCTGGAACGGAGAGAGGGGAGAATCAGCTGCCAGGATTCCTTCTTCCTCCCTTGCTTTGGTTTCCTTTGAGGTCCAAATGCTGGGAATGCTGCACCGTTTCCTTTATCCTCAGTCTCCCCTAGTCTTAACTCATCAGCTTCTGTCCAAAACTCTTCCAGCTATGAGAAAAGCTCTCAGCAGTATCACTCATTTTTCAGCAGGAGGACTTCACCCCTAAACTTATCAATTAAGATCTATGTCACAGCAAGCAGTAACCCAGGGCTATCTGCCATCTTGTCTTATCAGCTTGCAGACATGCATGTGTTTTTATACTGTAGATGATAGCAGAAAGGGAGATATAAACCGTAATTCTCTCATAGGAAAGAAAGAAATGGGGGCCGCTGCTGTGCTAGCAAGGGGTGGAGAGAACTGGAGAGAGTAGTAGGGAGAGAGACTAGTGGGAAGAAGAAAATAAATAGATGGCAAAATAAAATAGATTGTAAACAGTGTTGGCTGTTGAGAGTTTGTTGGTTCCAGGACAGCCTGGAGCAACAAACTCCAGGCTCTCCTTCTCCTGAAGAAGAGCTAGGAGGAGATCCAAAACCTGTGAAGAAACAAGGGAGCAATGAGGGACAAGTCTCCCTATGCAGATTGCTTCTATGGGAAGCTAAATTAAGAGAGGAAGACTGCATTTTGCCAGCCTGAGAGAGAATGCCAGCCAGAATAATTACTCTTTGCTTAACTCTAGGTAGGATTCTAGAAATTACAATGCCCACCTTTAGGCTGTAGGCTGCAGACACATCCAGTAGAGAGACAGTTAACTTTAAAATGTTTGGCCATATAAATCAGACCTTTGGTTGTTTGCTTTACTATTGCTTATCAGAAAGGGGGGGGGGAGTGAGGGAAAGGAATCTGGCTTAATTAGCTGCTGTTTAGATTCTATAATTACTGTCTGAAATGCTTTAAAAAGGTAAAGGTTCCCCCCACACATTTGTGCAGTCATGTCCGACTGTAGGGGCCGGTGCTCATCACCGTTTGTTAGCCGAAGAGCCAGCGTTGTCCAGAGACGCTACCGCAGTCATGTGGCTGGCATGATGCACACATAACGCTGTTACCTACCTACCGAAGTGGTACCTATTAATCTACTTGCATTTGCATGCTTTTGAATTGCTAGGTTGGCTGAAATGCTTTACCTGTATGAAAATGAAACTAGTAACATGCCTTATTTTGCTAATAAAAAGAGAGGGGGGGAAATCACAAAAAGGTGTTTTGTATACTGTAAGTTGGATCAGGTCTCATGAACCCATGAAGCCTCTGTGACAACCACAGAGGGCTTTATAGGGGCGCGGTAGCTCAGCGGGTTAAACCACTGAGCTGTTAGTCTGCCGACCATAAGGTCGGCAGTTCGAACCCGCGGGGCGAGGTGAGCTCTCGTCACTAGCCCCAGCTTCTGCCAACCCAGCAATTCGAAAGCTAAATAGCAAGTAGATAAATGGGTACCACTCACGTGGGGCAATATGCTGGCATCCTGTCGGGGAGTCGCCCTCGGAGCCGAAGACGAAGATCTGGAGAAGCCCGTGGATGGCGGCTGAGGACGGCGGCAGAGGACGACAGATCCCAATTAATAACTTCCGGGATGTCAGCAGCTGGCTCCGAAAGCAAAGCATTCTGGGGCTTGTAGTTCCGATGCCTGGAAAGAAGAGCCGGTTCCCTCACCCCCTCCCTAATCGCGCGGGCACTGTAATATATATGGATGTATAATGAAATATACATGTTGTAAGCCGCCTAGAGTCCTCCATTAGGGAGGGGATAGGTGGGGTATAAATAAGATAAATAAATAAATAAACAAACCTTTAAAATATGTAGTTTCTTTTGTCCTGATAAAAGAGAAGAGATGATAGGCAAATTTGAATTCTTTCAGCGCTTGGTTCTTATCCAGCAAAGGTTTTAGTTTTTGGACTCCTTAAAAAAGTGTAATTTAATACTGGAATTCATTGTTTTGTAGCCTGCACATACCCCATCTGTATTTGAGTGTTCTTGCCCACCCCCAATTCACTACAATCTGTTTGATTTCTGTATCACTTAGAGGTGTCGGAGAATCGCGTTCCATCTATATAACTTGATTTAACTGACAGAACGTGGATGAATACGTGGATCAGATGACTTTATTTGATTTGTAAATTTGAGGAAATAAAAATGATATGCAGAATTGTGAGAGAAGCATACACCTGAAATGTTATTTCAAAAGCACTTTACATAAACAGGGAAGAAAATGGATTCATGCTGGAACACGCATGAAGTGACAACAGCAAGGAATAGCTGGGTCAGTCTATAATTCAAGATGGAGGGGGACATCAAAGGCACCCTGAAACTGATTAGTTTACAAGAATATCATTAAGAAACTTTACTTTTTTAAATTAATATTTTAATATGTTTAACTCAGGTATGTTTATGTGGCAAAGGATTTTATGCCTATGTAACAAGCTATGATTAATTGGTAGCAAAAAAAAGTGTCATCTGGCTCAAATAATGGAGGAGGAGATTCATACAGCTTTTTCAAAGAAGAGGAAACATTACGAGTTCCTTAGGTTTGCCAGCATAAATTAAAATCTCAATTGGAACAGATTTCTGAATCAGCCAAGCAGGCTTTCTGGGATAGCAGGGTGCTACTTTGCATTCTAAAAACCATCGAAGTTTGGATTCCTGAAGACTCGATAGAAGAGCCAAATTCCACAGCTGAAGTCCACCCTATTGTTGGACAAAAGTGAAATTCTTTCTGCAGGAGAAGCAGCAACTTGTCCATTGCCTTTGGATGCAGATTATGGCCCAGCCCTCCCTTACTTTGATGATAGATCCTTGCCTTGTAGACTTTCACCAGGTATTTCAGGACTAACATAAACTGATTACCATAATGCTGCAAAGCCAGAGAGCTCCTACCACTAATGATAGCTGAAGAAAGGCAGTCAAACAATTAGACATTAAGCATGCCTATTTGGGGGTTGGGGGGTAGGTTAGGTGAAAAAAAATCTGCTGTGGCGCCCGCCTTGTCGAACATTCTTCCCCCTGATATTAGATTAGCTCCATCCCTCTTGACCTTCCGGAAGTCCCTCAAGACCTGGTTGTGTCACCAGGCCTGGGGCTCCCAGGGAACTGGAGACATGCTTAGATGGCTCCATTGCTGAGTTAGCTATCCTTATTCTCTCTTGCCTAGGGTTTGTATATTTGATTGTTATCATATTTATCTTTTAATATTGATTTTTATATTTTTATAGTGATTGGTTATGTATGTGTTGCTTTATTGGATTTATGTAAGCCGCCCAGAGTCAGTTTTCTGTGAGATGGGCGGCTATACAAATTTGATGAATGAATGAATGAATGAATGAATGAATGAATGAATGAATGAATGAATGAAAGAAAGAAAGAAAGAAAGAAAGAAAGAAAGAAAGAAAGAAAGAAAGAAAGAAAGAAATAAGTTTATTAGAGATTATTTTTACAAGCATGGTCATCTGACAAATTATTTTTCAGCTAGCCCTATAGCAAGCTAAGACAAAACATTTTACAGCAAGTTTTCACTAATGCTCTTTAGACATGTAAGTGGAAAATGACATCTTAACATTAAATTGACTCTGTGGTACAAATGGAGCTGTACAGAGAAGGATGGAAACTAGAGACTTTGGCAAACCTTTGTGTGCTTCGGCCCAAATAAAAGCGGTGGAGTCTCATACCGTCTTCTCAAAGAAGTCTGAAGTGTGGTCCAGCATGCATTAAAATCTAACAAATCCAGACATATGATTAGCTTTGTCCCAAGTATTTTTCCAGTTTTCAGATGGGGAGACAATTATATTTAAAAGTGAATTTAAAAGAAGCATTGTTAGCTTCTCTGGGCTTATGCTTTAGAATATTATTTCTATCTCCATGATGTAACATGTGGGGGGAATTATGGTGGGAGCTGGTTGTACACTCCTGTACATAAAAAACAACAAGCAAACATCCTCATAGCCCAACCAGTAAAGCAAGGAACATTAATCTTTTCAGAAAAGTTCATAACTGGGTTTCACCAGGCTGCATCTCATCTTTATTTTATTTATTTATTTATTTATTTATTTATTTATTTATTTATTTATTTTCTATCCCGCCTTTATTATTTTTATAAATAACTCAAGACGGCAAACATACCTAATACTCCTTCCTCCTCTTTTTCCCCACAACAACAACCCTGTGAGGTGAGTTGGGCTGAGAGAGTGACTGGCCCAAGGTCACCCAGCCGGTTTTCATGCCTGAGGCGGGACTAGAACTCTCAGGCTCCTGGTTTCTATTGGCTCCTTCCTAGGGCTGAGTGACAGGGACTGGCCCAAGGTCGCCCAGCCAACTTTCATTCCAAAGTTGGGACTAGAACTCTCACTCTCCTGGTTTGCCATTGGCTCCTTCCTAGGGCTGAGAGAGAGTGACTGGCCCAAGGTCACTCAGCCAGCTTTCACGCCTTAGGCCGGACTAGAACTCTCAGGCTCCTGGTTTCCCATTGGCTCCTTGCTAGGGCTGAGAGAGAGGGACTGGCCCAAGGTCACCCAGCCAGCTTTCATGCCTAAGGCGGGACTAGAACTCTCAGTCTCCTGGTTTGCCATTGGCTCCTTCCTAGGGCTGACAGACAGGGACTGGCCCAAGGTCACCCAGCCAGCTTTCATGCCTAAGGCAGGACTAGAACTCTCCGTCTCCTGGTTTCTAGCCGGTTGCCTTAACCACTAGTCTTCCTCATTTCTGAAAATCCTGTGGAGTGCAAGCTTCATGGATATTCTGGATCGATCCTCTTTTTTTCTCCCAGCCAGGAAATAAAGGATTGGGTTGATGCTGCTATTTACTACAACACCAATATCAGATAGCAATAGAAGAATAAATATATGTTGAAACCAGGGATGAAAAACATATGCAATATTTAAAACAATGTCAAAAATGTATTTTTTTTCTATTAGCGAGCCCCCAAGCAGATTACCAAATAGCCTTTTTAAATCTGTGTCTTTTAGTATAATATAAGTAATAATGGAAAGTATGCTTCGTGGCAAACGAAATACAATGAAGCACGTGAGCGCAAGCAAGGTTACCGTCCACACTTTTTTCCACTTTTGCTGGCGTGGTTTAAAGAAAATTTTAACAAGCAGGACCAGAGTGGATATGACCATCACTGGGTAAGAAATCAGACCATTGAAAATAAGCTGGAACAATAAAAAAGTATCTGAAAGCATAGCTACCATATCCAATCCAAATAACACAATGGGCAGAACCCAAGTGATAATACATACAGTGAGGGACAATTTTGGTGGCCGATGGCATCGATGCCAAATTGGAAAGAGCACTGATACACATCGGTCCACGCTGATACTTATTAGTAAAAGTTGGCTAGTATTGTACATTACAAAATTGATAAGGTTGAAAATAAAATATATTCTAAAATTATCTGGACTATGGATCTGGGATATCTGAGTCAAAACCTGCATTACGAGTACTCCAGAATCAGCCACAGCCAAATTCAAGATGTAGATGGAGAAAGAATTCCTCTTCATACGGAAACCAAGGATCCAGATGACCTTTCCATTCCCTAAAAGTCCCAAAAAGCAGAGAGTAAAAAGAATGACATTAAGGATGATACTACGGGTAAAATTTAGAATATTTGAAATTAGGGAATTTTCAAAGTCAGTCCAGTTTGGATCGTTGTAGGTTTCGTTTATAACCTCTGAAGCAAATAATGAGGTAGGGCCAAGCTCTGCCATTGTGTTCAGCTCAATTTTCCTTTCTTCTGTATTTGCCTTTTTCTCCTTTTGTACACAGGCTCCTGCAGAGAGGGATGAAGCAGGCATACAGTAAGTCCTAAAAAAAGAGTCCCCTTTTTGAACCGCCCAGAGTCCCCCTTTTGGGGAAGATGGGCGGTGATAGAAATGTGAATGATCAATAAATAAATAAATTAGGCTACATTGTGTTCAGAAAACCTGTACAGCCACAAGAAAATTTGGTGGTTAAAAGGGATTTTTCTCTTAAGACACAGCTATGCAGTTTTCCTGGTGACAATACCGAACTCATGAGAGCAAGCAAACAGGCAGCCAATAAATAAATGTCTAATAAATTAAATATATAGGCACAATTAAATAAACATTCCATATCGACCACTGGCCAGCAACATATTTGCAAGATATCTGGAAGGAAGGGGGGAATTTTTGGGAAAATAGATGCACATTGGTCACCTTTATCTGCAATTTGCAATAGAACCTGGTACAATATTTGTAAATCTTAAAGTATGTGAAACTGGATGAGTTATATTTTTCCTAACACTAGAGAGATCCTAAATTCTATTTCAAACCCTTTCTGATCATTTGGGAAAGATACTGCTTCAGATCAATTTGCTCCCAAAATTTAGTGAAAAACAATATTACTGAACTTTGATGGAAAATGAGGCTTGGTCGACATAATACTTTGAAGTTCTAATCCCATCACAAGCAAACTGTAAATCTACCTGTGCCTGAATCCACTTGGATCAAATGGGAGGCTTGTGCAAAAAGAAAAGACACTTTTTATTTATTTGCTAATATTCAAATAAAGTGTCTATTTCCTTGCACAAGACAAACACAGCGAACTTTAACAGTAGTACAGTAGATATTGCCATTACAGGGGACACAGTCACAAATCCCACTCATGTATGTAGGGTTCTCCATTGATTTCAAGTGATCTACTCTAAGATTTAAGTCTTGGTTCAGCTCACTGTAAATGTAGGAGTACCTTTAGTCTGTTAACAGCATTCTTCTTTAAAGGGACATTTAAGGCCTTGTCTTTAGAAGAGACAGTGTAGACCCTTCATAGAAAAAGAAAGTAAGAACAGAACAGTTTGGTACCCAGACTATTGTAATAATTATTTAAACCACAGATGATCTCAAGAAAGAGCTACGACAGGCCATTTTCCAATTTTACTGAAACAAATCAGCTCACAAAATCATACAGCAATGGTTTTGGATATTATTCCTAGGAACAAATGATAAATTAGGGAAAGGAATGGGCAATTCATTCTTCCAGGGCAATAGGCAGCCCCCGAGTGTGTTGTCACTCTCAGAGCTACCTTTGAGAGACCAACTATTGGATTGCTGCAAATTCATGATACAGTTTGGAGTTATTTTGAGGCAGGAAACACACAAAGCTATAGCACAAACTCTACAAAAACTCTCCTTAAGCGAAACCATCCGCAAAGTGTGGCTTCACCACAAGGCACTAACATTCTGCCCTTATAACATAGCTTGTTCTTCAAGCAGTAGACGACAGAAATTCATATATACCTGGAAATAGGTACTGGTGGTTAATCTTCACCTTCCACGAACAGAAAACATGAGTGCCACTGCATCAGGTACTGGAATGGCTTGCGGGAATAGAAGGATTTGCAGAAAAGTATTCCAAAATGGGTAGCCGTGTTAAGCTGTTATAGAAAAATGTACGTGTTCTATCAATTCTTTGCTAAAAAAATGAAAACTCAATGGAGTGGTTTCACTGTTTAACCGTTATCAGATTAGAAAGGCATGTTCCTTTTTGGCTGTTAAGATAACTACCCTATTCAACTTGTATGCAGAACACATCATGCGACGTGCTGGGCTTGAGGAATCCAAGGCTGGAGTTAAAATCGCTGGAAGAAACATTAACAATCTCAGATATGCAGATGATACCACTTTGATGGCTGAAAGCGAGGTGGAGCTGAAGAGCCTTCTGGTGAAGGTGAAAGAAGAAAGTGCAAAAGCTGGGTTGCAGTTAAACCTCAGAAAAACCAAGATTATGGCAACCAGCTTGATTGATAACTGGCAAATAGAGGGAGAAAAAGTGGAGGCAGTGACAGACTTTGTATTTCTAGGCGCAAATATTACTGCAGACCTTGACTGCAGCCAGGAAATCAGAAGATGTTTACTTCTGGGAGAAGAGCAATGACAAATCTCGATAAAATAGTTAAGAGCAGAGACATCATACTGACAACAAAGGTCCGCATACTTAAAGCAATGGTATTCCCCGTAGTAACCTGTGGCTGCCAGAGCTGGACCATAAGGAAGGCTGAGCGAAGGAAGATAGATGCTGTTGAACTGTGGTGTTGGAGGAAAATTCTGAGAGTGCCTTGGACTGCAAGAAGATCAAACCGGTCCATCCTCCAGGAAATAAAGCCAGACTGCTCACTTGAGGGAATGACATTAAAGGCAAAACTGAAGTGCTTTGGCCACATAATGAGAAGACAGGATACCCTGGAGAAGATGCTGATGCTGGGGAAAGTGGAAGACCAAGGGCAAGATGGATGGATGATATTCTGGAGGTGACGGACTCAACCTTGGGGGAGCTGGGGGTGGCAACGGCCGACAGGAAGCTCTGGCATGGGCTGGTCCATGAAGTCACGAAGAGTCGGAAGCGACTGAACGAATAAACAGCAACAAAAGCATAAAATTACAATCCAAACTAGTATAATGAAATAAATAGATAAAAATCCAAGAAAGGTAAAAATCTCGTATAAAAGCTAGGACGCTATGGCGTCAGCTTCTTTTTCTATTTTATTTTTTCTGCCCTTTTATCTCTATGCTTTTCCGACTTCCTTCTTTATGCTTTTTTTCTTTATATTATTTTTGTTAGTTTTTTAATCTTTTTTATTCCAATAAATTTGAAAAAAAAAAATGGAAAATGCTCCTCCTTCTAAGACCTCACTCAACACTTATCTCAACAGCCAATAAAAGAGCACGATCTTCTTGTAATCTGATAGCGGCTAACTGATTAGGCCCCTACATTAAATAGGTTTATTGAAATATCAATTTCCAGCAGATAATTCGAGGCACACCAGTGTTTTGCTGCAACAGATCATATGACTTTCCCTAATGGACCATTTTCTCTGAACATCCTTCCATCCTTCAGTGAGTGATTATCACATATGTACTTTCTGCTCATGGATTTTGAAGATTAATAATCAACATTTCCTTCCAGGTATGTAAGACATTTTCCAAGTTATTGCTTACAGAATAAGCAGCAGTGGTATCCTTGTTCTGCGTTATTGCTGTTTGAAAGAAACTCATGAAGACTAGAGAATATATAATAATATAATATAATATAATATAATATAATATAATATAATATAATATATATTATTTAAACTTGTATTACCGCCCATCTCCCCCAATCAGGGGACCCTGGGCAGTTCACAATAAAAACAAGGTTAGAAATACAAATACAACATCACAACATCAATAAACAAATATAAAATCCAAGGGCGATAGCTATTAATAGTTGGGAGGGCTTCATGGGATCAGCCAGCCCCAGGAGGAACTGTTGGCATTCCCATCCCAGGCAATAGGATACATAAGTGGCTACCAATAATCTATTCACAATCTCAATTTCCAAACCTCCTTCAGTTTTGTCCCAACAAGCTTCCCTTTCTCCTCCAACTTCCTTCTCCTTCAATGTGGTTTCACTGTCTCAATATAGTCCTAAGAAGCTCTTTTTTTCCTTGTTCTGACCTACTCTGAACTCCAATTCACTTTTCTCTGCACCTGGATCAGATCCATGTCAGCGGTATCATGTTTCCCACCATGTTTTTCTCCTTCAGTCGGGATATCTAGCAATTATTACATTCCTTATTTGGGAAAATGTCATGGAGTCAAATTTTGGTAGAAAGTAAGTTGGTGGACCCTGTTGGGTTTTTATTAACTGAGACTTTGGTAGAACAGATACACGGTATGGGACTTTTTCCTTTCTAGATAATTAGGTTTGATCGTTAGAGTTGGGAGACCAAGAGACATTTTTAAACATGGAAGAAGATACGGAATTTAAAGAATCACTCCATGACATAGGTGTAGCGGCTTGTAACGACCCACTCCTTTGATATCAATTCAGAGACTCTTAGCACAAGCCATGATAGGATATGAAAGAATTCTATTTATTGATACATACAAGTAAAGTCCATGCAAAACTCAGACTAACTCAAAAGGCGCCAACATTCCTTTTTACACATCCCAGACCACACACACCTCCTCAACCCCCCTTCTATCTTTCCCCAGTTCCCATAACATTAAACTGTCAGTTTTCTGCAGGCCCCAGATGTAGGGCCTTGGAGTGCTGGGAGCCTAGCGCTCCCCGCCGCAGCATCGCATTCCATTCTTTATCTCCTATCTCCACCAATTATCCCACAGTGTGCCAAGCATGCTAATACTACGAGCCTCTCAGCTCTCTGGCAACTACAAGTCCCATCTATTCCTAGCGGTTCCAATTCCTGACCTACTCTAACCTATTCTAACAGAATAACATGATACCCCCCCTTATCCTAACCCATCCTACCCTGTTCTGGCTGCATGACAGGATACCATCCTGACACAGCTCTTAATATGGGGGAGGGGGGATGACCTTCCCTTCTGCCCCATTGAATTCCCCTATGAAATAAGGCATTCTTCCCGGATTTGGGATGGCTGAAGTGAACCAACCAATGATGTTTTCGTAATTACCCTCAGTGTCAGAATTCCCAATCAAGAAATCCCTCAGGCAATTACTCTAAAGGATTCATGTATTCAGGATTAGTACACTTCAGGCCAAGAGAAGCCTCGAATAACGGTTTTCGCGCCTAAGCAGCATTATCAAAAGAAACGTCTCTCTGACATCACCCAGAGTCCAGCCATAACAGTCCAGTTCCCACTCCAAGCATCCCCCCTCCCTACAGAATGTCCGTTGGAAGAGCAGGTGCTGATCAGTTCTCTCCAAGCAATGCAAAAATGCGAAGAAGGGAAACCTCTTGAAGCAAAATAGTGCAGACCAGCAACCTACATGTGTAGAACAGTCAGAAGCATGGCAGACGAACATGCGAGGCTGACAGTTTTTTCACCTTGGGCTAGAGGAAGCCATGGTTTGCTCATGGATTTCTCTGAGTGTTGAGATGGGTGGAAATATCGGTAATTCTAGCTGGTAATTCTGAGGAAGCAAAGGCAAGGGTGTAGGACACACTTGGTGGCTCAATTTAGGAACTGCAAAAATCCCTATGTAAATGTTTACTTTCCATTATAATAAGGTGAAATTTGAAGAGGAGGGAGGGAGGGAGGGAGGGGGTGCGCGAGCGGCCGGGTGCAGTGTGGGGAGGGTGAGCGAGGGTGCGAGGGAAGGTCAGGAAGGGTGCATGAGGGTGCGAGTGGCTGCACTTTGGGTCATGTTCTAATGTGGAGAAGAGAGATCAGAGATTTGTGCTGAGAAATTCATGATAAAATTTCTCAGATAAGCAGGCCAGTCACATAGATATATAAAGAAATCCCCTTTCCTTGCCAACTGCCCAGGTTCATGGCAAGACTCCTCCTTCTACATTCACTGGGTGATTATCTTCAACCAGGCCACTTCTTTGTGTCACACGATGCTCCCTCCTGATTATGCAAAAGACTAGGCTGACCATATGTCCCGTTTTGAACAGGTCAGTCCTGTTTTTTTAGCATTTTTCAACCATCCCGTCATTTTGATAAAAATTTCAATTTTGTCCCGTTTTTTAAACCCGGCGGGAATGGCGCGGAAGGAGGATCCGAGCCGGAGCTGCTGACTGGAGGCAGCCTGGAAGAGGAAGCCCTCCTGCCTATCAGCGCACAGCAAAGGAGGGCGGAGAGGTGGAGAGGAGGGCGATTGGCCAGGTGGGAGCCAATTGCGCGGACCGGGGGCAGGGTTTGCAGGCGGGAGCCAATTGCACAGACTGGGGGGCGGGGTTTGCAGGCGGGAGCCAATTGCACAGACTGGGGGGCGGGGTTTGCAGGCAGGAGCCAATCGCGCAGTCCGGGGGGGGCAGGGACCCCTGTCTTTTTCATGAATACGGAATATTACATAAGACCCCGTCCTGTTTTGCCATCCCAATGTCCCGTTTTTATCTCAAGGAAATATGGTCAGCCTACAAAAGACAGAGTTTGTGTGCAGCTTTTAGACTACTTTTCATGCCAGCAGAAGGTGCTCCATGTTTTCTGCATGAGATTTATCATCACCTGCTCTTCTGGCATTGAATCCTGTGCCTTGTAGAAAAACACATCTGAAGATTTCTGCTCAGGATCTACTTCCAGGTATATCAAACTCTGCAGATAATACTTGGAACATTATAACTCAAGGACAGAGGTAACGGAATCCACTTTCCTTCTGTAGATAAACTTCATCTAAAAAGGACTTAAAATCCATCACATTTTGTCTGCAGGTTCTGCCATCCACAGTCACTTCATCCCTCAATACTGAGAATCAATAATCTTCCACTCACCAACCTGGGAGACCTTGGACCACGACTTTCAGGTATGTCATAACTTTGGGAGGCTTAATCTGATCCTGGGACATGCAAATATAGTAATAGCCATTCCTGCAGTACAGTAGCTGTATCTTTCTCTCCCTGATGTCAAAATGTTTCTTCCCATATTTATACGTTGAGAGTCACACCAATCTCAATTGACTTTCTCTGGTTTTAACTCATTTTCCAACCTAATTGCAGCCATCATGACAGAACAATTCAGGTGTCTCACAAACTATTAAACTGTCTGAATCCACAGCTCTAAAGGTCGAAGTGTCAAGATGCTCCACCATTTCGTCTTTCACTTACCCAATATTCTTTTTCGTCATTTTTCCTTCTCTTCCATATGAAAATTTATTCCATTTTTCTCTGCATCAGGTTGGGAACTCCCACTTAAATCTAAAAGTGTGCACACAGATATACAGGAAACCAATAACTCAAGGACAGAGTGAACGGAATCCACTTTCCTTCTCTCGATGAAGTATCTGAACTTCACCTAAAAAGGACTTAAAATCCATCGCATTTTGTCTGCAGGTTCTGCCATCCACAGTCATTTCAGCCCTCAATACTGTGACACAATAATCTTCCACTCACCAGCTTGGAAGACCTTGGACCACGACTTTCAGGTATGTCATAATTTTGGGAGGCTTAATCTGATCCTGGGACATGCAAATATAGTAATAGCCATTCCTGCAGTAGCTGTATCTTTCTCTCCCTGGTTTCAAAATGTTTCTTCCCATATTTATACGTTGAGAGTCACACCAATCTCAATTGACTTTTTCTGGTTTTATCTCATTTTCCAACCTAATTGCAGCCATCATGACAGAACAATTCAGGTGTCTCACAAACTATTAAACTGTCTGAAACCCACAGTTCTAAACGTCAAGGTCGCAAGATGCTCTAACATTTCCTCTTTTTTCTTACCCAACATGGTGTTTCATCAGTTTTGCCTCTTTTCTTCTGTATGAAAATTCATCCCATTTTTTTGTGCATCAGCTTGCGGAGTCCCACTTCATCCCAGAAAGTCTGCACGCACACACATGCAGGAAATCTTGTATACTTAAGTAGCTTAATGTGGGGGGGGGGGGTGTTTGTCTGTTTGTGTGTATTTTCCTTTTCTTTTCTTTTTTTGGAATATCTGTAGCTGTGCAAAATGTGTAGGCTCTCCATTTCTCGCTTGGCAGGATCTCTTCCCTCCGGTCATCTCCTAACTCCTGGTCTCAAGTCAGAGCTTACTCTCTTTCACCCTCCCAGTAGAGGCTGAGTGTCCTGCTTCCTGGACCTCTCTTACTTCCTGCCTCTTACACTCTTGTGTAATCTTTCAATACACAATTCAATTGTGTTATCTTCAATCTTGACTCCTGGCGCCAGCCTGGGCTAGTCCCTGCAGTTTTCTTGGCAAGGTTTTTTGGAAGTGGTTGGCCCTTGCCTCCTTCTTCCTAGGGCTGAGAGAGAGGGACTGGCCCAAGGTCACCCAGCTGGCTTCGTGCCTAAGGTGGAACTAGAACTCTCAGTCTCCTGGTTTGCCATTGGCTCTTTCCTAGGGCTGAGAGTGACTGGCCCAAGGTCACCCAGCTGGCTTTCATACCTAAGGCGGAACTAGAACTCTCAGTCTCCTGGTTTGCCATTGGCTCCTTCCTAGGGCTGAGAGAGAGTGACTGGCCCAAGGTCACCCAGCCGGCTTTCGTGCCTAAGGCGGGACTAGAACTCTCAGTCTCCTGGTTTGCCATTGCCTCCTTCCTAGGGCTGAGAGAGAGTGACTGGCCCAAGGTCACCCAGCCGACTTTCATACCTAAGGCGGAACTAGAACTCTCAGTCTCCTGGTTTGCCATTGGCTCCTTCCTAGGGCTGAGAGAGAGTGACTGGCCCAAGGTCACCCAGCCAGCTTTCATGCCCAAGACGGGACTAGAACTCAGGGTCTCCCGGTTTCTAGTGTTGTGCCTTTAACCCAGTGTTTCTCAGCCTTGGCAACTTCAAGCTGTGTGGACTTCAACTCCCAGAATTCCCCGGCCAGCCATGCTGGCTGGGGAATTCTGGGAGTTGAAGTCCACACAGCTTGAAGTTGCCAAGGTTGAGAAACACTGCTTTAACCACTACACCAAACTGGCTCTGATAGACAGCTCTTAGGTGGCAGCCATTGGATTCCTAAATCTCTAAACCTTTGCTGCCATTGGGGGGGGGGTCCCATTTTCCAAAGTCTTCCAAAAGTCTTTTCGCTTTGCTTTCTTCAACTGAAGGAATCCAAGAATCCCAGAAAATAGAAATGCGAGAGCTGTCCATCATTTGTCAGAACGTTCAGCAAGAACAGCTCAGAGGTAAATATTTGCCGGCGGTGTTTAGTTTATGCTCCATTAATAGCAGGACGTTAAACAACCGGGCAGTCTCCAAAGATATCCACCTTTCTTCACTGTCTTGATGATAGAAGGACACTTTGGTTCCAAGTTAATAGAAAGGGAAGGTTTTAATTTTCAAACAAAGCCACCCAAAGCGAAAGAAGCTGGATGGCTTTTTCATTGTCCCAGACCAAACGCCGACGCCTTTCTGGCTTGCCCTCTTCATTGCGGAAAGATGGTCTGTCCTTTTCACTGCTGTGGGTCAGGCAGGCAGAATTTCAACAGGTGCTGCTTTCCCAACCCAGACTAGTAAAAGTGGCATCTGTTGGATTTCAGCCATTTAGCTCTCTATGGTAGCTTACACAGGCCGCCGAAAGCTGCTCTAGATGGCAGGTGTAATCTCTCTCATTTATTTATTTATTTATTTATTTATCCCGCCTTTATTATTGTTATAAATAACTCAAGGCGGCAAACATACCTAATATGCCTTCCTCCTCCTATTTTCCCCACAACAGCAACCCTGTGAAGTGAGTTGGGCTGAGAGAGAGTGACTGGCCCAAGGGCACCCAGCCGGCTTTCATGCCTAAGGCGGGACTAGAACTCTCAGTCTCCTGGTTTGCCATTGGCTCCTTCCTAGGGCTGAGAGAGAGTGACTGGCCCAAGGTCACCCAGCCGGCTTTCATACCTAAGGAGGAACTAGAACTCTCAGACTCCTGGTTTGCCTTTGGCTCCTTCCTAGGGCTGAGAGAGAGTGACTGGCCCAAGGTCACCCAGCCAGCTTTCCTGCCTAAGGCGGGACTAGAACTCTCCGTCTCCTGGTTTGCCATTGGCTCTTTCCTAGGGCTGAGAGACAGGGACTGGCCCAAGGTCACCCAGCCGGCTTTCATGGCTTAGACAGGACTAGAACTCACAGTCTCTTTATTTCTAGCCCAGCACCTTAACCACTAGAACAATTATTTATATTTATTAAGAATTTTTTCATGGAATAAACTACAAACCAAAAGGAAAAAAAGGAGAGAGAGAGAGAGAGAGAGAGAGAGAGAAGAAAGATGGGAGGGAGGGAGAAAAAAATACAAGAAATAAAAAAGAGAGAAAAAGAAAGTAAAGCTAAAGAATATATAAATGACTTCCGACCTTCTTTGCAACAGATAATTACAATCTTATTGTCCCTCCTCCCTCTTCGATGTTATACAAATCCCTTCAGCCCCTCATTTAATCTGTCTTAATCTTCAAATCCATAAATCATCATGCCATTTCTTTCTTCTTTCAGCAAAAAGTCCATATAAGGTTTCCAGTCTTTCAGAAAAGTTTATGTTGGTTTTTTCCCTGACCAAACAGGTCAGTTTTGCCATTTCTGCGAATTCTGACATTTTCGCAACCCATTCCTCCATGGTGGGGATTTCAGTGCTCTTCCATCTTTGTGCATACAATCATCTTGCTGCAGTTACCATGTACAAAATCCATCTGCCCTGAGTCTTTTCTCATTCTTTGTTCATAGGTGCCAACCAAAAGAATTCTGGTTTCTTCACAATATTAATCTTTAGAATCCTCTGCATCATTGTGGCAGGTGTGATCTCAAAGAGATGTGGGTTATTTGAACATTCAGCATTTCAGCAGAAACTGGAAGAGGAAACGAAAGCAAAGAATCGGCCAGAGAAACTTTCTCCAACATGTGCTCCCCAGAGCATAATTAACATTAACAGCATAATTCACAGCATGTTTACTAAGGATTCTGGGAGTTAATAAAACTCCTCTGAGCCTCCAACCTGTTTGCCGGCCAAATGGACCTGTGGCTAAATTGGCTATTCTAAGCATCGACTTAAAGGGGTCTTCTGGGAAGGTCAAAAAAGTCAAGATGGTGGCTCTCAACCATCCAATCAAAGCTGGATCCCTGTTTTGTGAGCATCACATGTGGAAAGGGAGGGTGGCTTGATTGCCCAGTTGCGGCTCTGGAAAGAGATCAGAGACAGCCGTAAAGGGGGAGAAGGAGAGACTTGAACAAGACATTAGAGATAGAAGGAAGCATTCGAATTTGCTGAGAATTTGATAAATAAATAAAATAAAAATAAATGAGAAAGAAACTCAAAATAAACCCACCTTGATTTGGCTTAGTGTAAGTTGGGACAGAAAGAAACTTGGACAAACTTTCAAGATTCTGTTACTATACCCTACAACAGTGTTTCTCGACCTTGGCAACTTTAAGATGTGTAGACTTCAACTCCCAGAATTCCCCAGACAACATGGCTGGCTGGGGAATTCTGGGAGTTGAAGTCCTCACCTCTTAAAGTTGCCGAGGTTGAGAAACACTGCCCTACAACCATAAAGTAGCATCCCTGGCATCCCTGCAGTGTCTGTTTCTTGACCTGGCCTACCTGGAAGGGCTGGCGGGCCGCCCTCTTGCCTTTGTTGACCCTCGCCCCTTCCCCGCAGACTCCCCCAGCTTGTCCTGTATTAAGTTTGTCAAAAGCCTCAATCAAGGGCTGCAGAAGAAGAGGGCTTGGCTGTCAGAATAGCAGATTGTCGGCCAGTGCGCTCTTCTCAAGAACGTGAGAGCTGCGTTTTGCAACGTGGGGCCCTGTCCTTAAAATCCAGACAAATCTGAGTTCCTTTTCCTGGCAAGGGAAAAGAGACCGTGGCTGCCCTCTGCTGAGAAGAAACTCGGCTGCTTCTGTTTCGTCTTGTAAATCATTGAGCACCCCAGACCTGGGCCGGGGCGGTCTCTAGCCTCAGGGATACCTGTCCGGACACCCCGGAGGCAAGATTGCATTCCCCCTAAAGCAAGAAGCGGTGGGAGAATTCCTCTTGGTTCGGCTTTGGAATTGCCCAGAGGGTTTGGAAGGCTTTCCTAGTACCGGGCTTGTCTGCGAAATCAAGCTGGCGGCCACGTGATGCACGTAAAAGCGGGTGGGGCTTCAAGGACACGGGTGTGGCCGCCGTCTTGACTTTTTGACTCCCCTCCGCAGACACCTCTGTGAACTACTGCCTGCCATTAGCATCTGCCTTTCGGTAACCCAATCCATCATCTCCAGGACTAAGACTACTTAATCCATTATCCCCAGATTGAGATCCATGAAAAGAGAAGGTGTCAGCCTTGCCAGGTAGTCCAGATAGGAAGCACGGCCAGATGGACCAATTCTACTTTATTGTAAGGCTGCACTAACAGAATCTTGCAAGTCTGAAAGTACATTTCTCCCCAGTCTCCTTTACAGCCCAAGAAACTAGGGAGGGTCGCTTCTGAGATGTTTCCCACGCCCATTCCTTCTGAGGGCTCAGCTGCCTTTTATCCAGCTCTTCCCCTGGCTGCATCTCTTCTCCCTGTCTCCCGAGATCATTCCCACGTACCATTGCAAGCGAGCAAATAGGTTTTGGTCTTCCAGGAATGTGATGAACAGCTCCAATGACCCCTCCGTCCTCTTTTTTTCAAGGCTACACAAAGCTGGTACCCCAATTTTCTTAGTTTCTAGTTCATGGATCATCCTCGTTGTCCTTCTTTGATCCTGTTCCAGTTTCTCTGGATCGTTCTTGAAGTGTGATACCCCAAACAGGACAGGTATTCAAGATAGGGCCTGACCAAAGCAGAATAAAATAAAGCTATTACTTCCCCTGATTTCTGTTGAAGCAGCCTAGAATTGCATTAGTCTTTTTTGCAGCCACATCACGTTGCTGGCTCATGGTCCGCTGGCCCTTCCTTTTTAACCAGTTTTCTGCTTTTTCTTTCTCTTCCCAGCGAAGCTTCTCCTTCCCATCATCCTCCCTCCAAATCTTATTTTGTTGTTGTTGTTTTGGCTGGAAAGGGAATGTTTGTGTGCCTTTGTGTGGGGCCTTGTGTGTGTCTGTGTGTGAGGATGCTCTGTGTCTGTGCGAGAGAATGGTTTGCACCTGCAGAAAGAAGACCAGTGAATTCCCTACAGGGGATAATTTATTTTACAAGCAATTGATATTAAGAACTAATGATTTATTCCATTAAGAACAATATTTTGGTCCTGGCCATGCCTGTTTTCTGAGGGTAGTTTCTGGGTGTTATATATGCATGCACACACAGTGACACAGATGGCTGCAAATTCATTTTCTTGTGGTGGTCCCCAGCTTTAGTTTCAGCTGGAATTAGCAACCCTAGATTGACAAGATGAGGAAATTGAGCATGCAGAAGATTTTTGCTGGTGTAACTTCTTTTTCTGCCTTTTTGGGGAATCTTGAACTCAAATTCACCTTTCTTGTGGGCAAAGACATTGTTTCAATATCTTTTACACCCAAAGGACTACCAAGCCAGATATTCCCCATTCCATAGCTGTGCATCAGAGTTCATTTTCCATGGGGCAGAACTTTGCATATATCTCTGCTTAATTTTGTTCCGTCGTTTTTAGCTCTTTTCTCCAACCTAGCAAGTTCATTTTGGATTTGATTTCCATCTTCTAAGACAGTGTTTCCCAACCTCAGGAGCTTTAAGAGGTGTGGACTTCCACTCCCAGAATTCCCCAGCCAGCAAAAACTTATAATATGTTGCATAATATTGCTGAATTCTAATCTCTTCCCAAGTTGGCACAAACACATTACAGCACAGAAGGTATGCAACCCGTTTGTAATCTTGCAGACTTGTCGTAAGAATACAAGAGGAACTTACTCCATTAACTCCCTGGAGGAAAGACATGGAATAAAGTACATCCAGCCAGATGTTGCCAGCCAGATGTTGCCAGCCAGATGTTTCCCCTAACACCTCCCACCCCCCAATAAACCAGATTTTACCTCCCAGAACTCCTGACGGTGAATCTTATGAGTGGAAGCCGGGAGTGTCTGTGCAATTGAAGCTCTACCCCCTTTTTTACATAAAAAGGGGTGGGGCATGTATTGCACAGTTGTGGTTGCCCCCATGCATTTTTTATCCCCTCCTTCCACAGATACCCCTGGGTAAACCGCCCAGAGTCCCCTTCGCGCCAAGATGGGGCGGTGATAGAAATCGAAAGAATAAATAAATAAATAAATAATAAATCCAGCCTATTTTGAAGGCAACGAATTGGGGTAGACTGGTCTAAAGAAAAAGCACACAAAACTGTATTTTTTAAAAACAACCATGAATTTGGGACCATTTGAGGATGCTCCAAGGCAATGCTTTTCAGCCTTGGCAACTTTCAGATGCGTGGACTTCAACTCCCAGAATTCCCCAGCCAGCCAAGGCTGGCTGGGGAATTCTGGGAGTTGAAGTCCACGCATCTGAAAGTTGCCAAGGCTGAGAAACACAGCTCCAAGGAGTCTATGAAGGTTCTCAGTCATCCAGGTGGAATTGTCTGTAGCTTGAATCATGTCAACTGGATTTATATTTTCTCAGTGGAAACGTTTCGCTCCTTATCCAAGGAGCTTCTTTAGTCTGAGCAAAGTTAGTAAGGGAATCCTTAAATATGTTGCTGTGTGACCTTACACCTGTGCTTCAATTGCACAGACACTCCCGGCTTTGACTCATAAGATTCACCGTCAGGAGTTCTGGGAGATAAAATCTGGTTTATTGGGGGGGGGGAGGTGTTAGGGGAAACATCTGGCTGGCAACATATAAAATAACCATGACCTAGCCCCAGGTGTAAGGTCACACAGCAACATATTTAAGGATTCCCTTACTAACTTTGCTCAGACTGAAGAAGCTCCTTGGATAAGGAGCGAAACGTTTCCACTGAGAAAATATAAATCCAGTTGACATGATTCAAGCTACAGACAGCTCCAAGGAGTCTGCAAATGCAGAATTGCCTCCTTTAGCTGGCATAGTTTTCCAAGGATGACTACAACCAAGTGTCTTTCCTCTTCTGGGTAACTGGGAGCACAGTTGTTTTATGATCTGGTTTGCCCTTCAGATTAAACTAATTTATTCAGTCCTTGTTTACTGAACCAGCCACATTTTGCTGGGCTTTCACCACATCATAAGCCATAAACTGTGGTTCGACAAGTACCATGGCTGGGTGCGCCCAGCCTGTTAACAAACCAAATGCTGGCTTAGCCTGATGAGTGAACTTGGTTTGTTGACGCATGTTTATTTTAGGCAATTTCACAGAATCATTGAATGTAAACGTTGAAAGTTCATCTTGTCCCTTTTATTTTAGTGTGGGCTACCGGTGGGCTTCAATTCAACACATCACCCAATTTTGGTACTTTCTTGGCCCCCAACTCCTGCACTGGAGAACTGGGTGTTGTTGTTTATTCATTCAGTCACTTCCGACTCTTCGTGACTTCATGGACCAGCCCACGCCAGAGCTTCCTGTCAGCCGTCGCCACCCCCAGCTCCCCCATGGTTGAGTCCGTCACCTCCAGAATATCATCCATCCATCCATCTTGCCCTTGGTCGGCCCCTCTTCCTTTTGCCTTCCACTTTCCCTAGCATCAGCATCTTCTCCAGGGTATCCTGTCTTCTCATTATGTGGCGAAAATACCTGTTTTGCCTTTAATATCAGAGAATTGGTACCCAGGTGCTATTCCCTGTTTGGCCACACGATGGAGCCCACCTAAAGAGAGAGCTCAGCTTTTGGATCTCTCCTTCAGCTTCTCCTCTGCCACTTCATCCCTTTTTCTCCAATGGATTATTATTTATCTAGATAAACACACCCTTTTTTTTCCTTACATAAATTCTCTCTGCCATTGCGCAACCAAAGCACCTGCAGTTGTAATCCTCGGACAGATCTCCGGACTCCTTTCCCAGTGAACGTCTCTTAGCAAACTGCTTCTTGAGCGATGCAGGTTGGCCTAAACCAGAGCTTTCCAAACTGTGTGTCGGGACACGTTAGTGTGTCAGCTGCAGTGTCTGGGTGTGTTGTGGCTGCTGCTGCCTCCAAAGCCTTCCAGGATTCCACGCAGGTCCTAGAGCCTGCCTTGTGCCCTGCTGTAAGAGTGTGTCACGAAATGATGCATGTCTAAAAAGTGTGTCACCAACATGAAAAGTTTGGAAAGCTCTGGCCTAAACAGATCCGGGTTTCAGCATTAGGTTAATGGGATCCAAGCTGGAGAGTCTGGCCAGGGATCTTGGAACCTTGCCTCCCTGCAGCATGAAACCATTAACTCAATCTGGCCCAACCTCGGCTCCCTTTTTCTGACACTTTTTTGCTAGTCTTGACGACCCATTGTTTTGCTAGTCTTGTTCCCCATTTTTCCCAGGTAGAACTACCTGGACTAGAAATTCTTTTGCTCCTATGCAGAAATCTTCTATAAAAGAAGCAAAACCCCACTTGATATGGAATCATGGGGTTGGAGAGAACTTGGAGGTCTTTAGTGTAGGATAGGATGGGATAGGATGGGACGGGACGGGACAGGACGGGGTAGGATAGGATAGGATAGGATAGGATAGGATAGGATAGGATAGGATAGGATAGGATAGGATAAAATGTTATTGTCATTCCACTGTACACCTAGGTGCACATTAAAATGAAATTTCGTTGCAACTAGCTCACACTTCTTCACCCATTCCCCTCCCCTAACCATTATCCCTAATAAATATCACAGTCCTACATACAGCATGTACACCCCTGAAATAAAAGGGGATCATTGAGAATTTAGGAGTCTAATAGCCCAGGGGACAAAACTGTTACCTAATCTAGTTGTTCTGCATCGAATGCAGCGGAACCTTTTCCCAGAGGGCAACAAGGAGAACAAGCCATGATGAGGGTGATAGGGGTCACCAACACCGTTCTGGTCCAACCCTGCCCAGGGCAGAAATCCTCACACCATTCCTGACAAATGGCTGTCAAACCTTCCTTGGAAAACCTCCAGTGATGTTGCTCCCATGACTCTAGAAGGCAGGTTGTTCTCCTCTACTCCCATTGTTAGAACTCAAGGTCCTTCACTGAAGCAAGCTTCAGAAGACTGAGGACCAAGAGAAGGAGATCCTTTTCCACCGAAGACCTAATTCAACAGTGGAGTTGCTGGCCACAGTTGTGGTGATGGAAGTCAAATTGTTGGTTTTCAAAGGAGCTTGGACGGGTTCCTAGAAAATCAGACTGTGAATGGCTACTTATACCAATGGCTGTTGATTAGCCCTAACCCGGAGAACTGTCTGGGTTGGGAAGTGGCAGGGAAAAGTGACAATTGTCCTCCTGTTCAGGGTGTGAGCTTCTCCATTTGGCCCTTGTAGGACACAGGAGACTGGACTAGATGGACTTAGGGCCGGTTCTTTGACCCTGACAGTCTGGTTAAAATCTCATCTTGACCTCTGAGGTTCTCAGTGGACTGACCGCATGGGAGTACTTCTGCATGACTGCCTCTACTCAGCACCCTTCAGCAACCCTCAGCAGTGTTGCATTGCAACTCCCAGCATCCCCAGCCAGCATCCCCTCTTGGTTATCAAATGCAGTTTTGGGGCCTCCACTCTGACATTACATGATGATTTAAAACTTTGAAGGTTTTGTTTTCCGTACAGATATTTGACGCTTATGCAGATGGCTGGGTGTTGTTTTTTTTTCCCCTAACGATTTTCATCTTGCATATTTGGTTCTTGTTTTCTCTCCTCTCTTCTTTCACTTTAGCTGTTACTTCCACTATTGATATGGGGAGTTGAATGTCCTCCAAAAAGAGAGCCTGCTCCTCTTCCTTTTTCACTTTAGTTTGTTAAATTATATGTACAGCCAATACTGGTGGGATAAGGATAGTAATACCTATATCTTTGCATTGCATGAACTTCATTGGGTATCCAAGTGTTGATAACAAGATTTGCGTTTCAGCTTAACGATCCACCATGGTGATTTAATTAAGGGTATTGTGTTGCATCTCCAAGCTTGAGGTTGCAATTCTTTACCCAAAGAAAGCCCTATTTAGCCCAGTGGGGTTTATTTCTGTCTGCTGAAATCAAACCTGGCCATGCTGGGCTAGGAAGAAAACAGGGTTGAATTGGGTTGGTACCTGGATGGGACACCACTAGGGGTTTCCAGAGTCATAGGCTAAAGTAGGAAGTTGAAAAATCTCTGAAGAAGGTGACAGCTAAACTCTTCTGTACTGTTGTCTACTAATTTGTCCATGAAGTCACCAAAAACTGAGTTTGACTCAAGAGCCAAAGAAACTTACCCTAGATTACAAGTAGACATTAACCACGTCAGGCTCTAAGATTGATCCTGTGTTCAAGGGAGTAAGCAGTTTTCCTTCCAAGCTGCAGACAAAATGGGAGAGCTAAAAACAATGAAAAGCAGAGTAAAACTATGTGACCCAACCTAGTCACGTGGACACAACCCTGCAGGACAAATGGAACAGGTTCCCTTTATTCCTTGTGAGTCAAAATCACATGCTTCTGTTTGGACAGTTTTACAGACTCACAAATTTGCAGGTCCTGTGCCCTCTTTCTTGAGAAAACGCTGTTGCAATCAACATAACGGATTTCAGTTAAGGGGGCAATGCTGTCTCGGTCCCCTTCTGAAAACTCCCCTCCTATTTTCTCTCACTGCCATTGGAGGGCAAGAAGACACAGCCATTGGAGTGACAAGGCATAGAAGACAGAGTCATCACATCAGAATCCTAGCATTGTAGACATGGAAGGGATCACAAGGATCATCTATGTTGGGGGTCCCAGCAAATCAGCATGCCTCATTAGCATGTGGATGAGTTCGTTCTAGGATGCAATTCTCTATATGCTTCTGGAGGAAGCTGTTTGTTGTCCCTCCCACATTCCTCTCCTCTCTACCTCCTTCTGAGAAGGTAGCATGCTGCTGCTGCTCCTTCCATCTAGGAGCCATGCCTGGGCCTAGAGTCAGGAGGTTCCCCCTTTCCGCATGCAGCCTTTAGCAGCAATGAGGGCTAAGGGTCAATTCAGTTTAGGGAAAGAAAAAAGAACAAGAATCATTTTTCCTGAATGGATCTTTTTGCTGTATTAAGCTCTGCTCCATTCAGTGGTTCTAGCTGTCCACTAATGGTTTCAATCTAGACCAAGGCTCTGCAATGTGCAGGAAAACCATCCATGAGAGGTAGATGTCCAGCCTCTTCTTAAAAGCCTCCAGAGATGGAGAACCCCAGTTCTGGAGATCTTCCATCTTTCGCTCTGGATGCAGCACTGCATTCAGGACTAGTATGCAATCTGAGGGTCCTCCTGGATTTGCAACTCCTGCTTGAAGAGCAGGTGGCAGCTGTGGCCAGGAAGGCCTTTGCACAGATCCTCTACTGTGCCAATGGGACCCCTATCTGGACCAGGAGATCTTCCAAACTCATGCCTGGGTCACCTTGTGTGTGGATTAGTACAACATGCTCTACGTGGGGCTGCCCTTGAAGAGCTCTCAGAATGCAGCAGCACAGGCGGCATGCCCATGTCACATCGCTTCTCCGTGGGTTATACTGGTTGCCAGTAGGCTTCTGGGTGCAATTTAAAGTGCTGATTATCACCTATAAACTTTTCATGGCTTAGAGTTTGGCTATCTGAGCAACCATCTATCCCCAGTAGTTTCTGCCCCTAGAGTACAATCAGCAGAAGCAGAATGTTCTGGATCCCATCAAATAAGCATTGCCATCTGAAACGATCCAAGAAACGTGGCTTTTCTGTTTCAGTGCCTTCCCTTTGGAAGAGCATCTCCCCGAGATCCACACGGCCCCTGATCTGATCTTCTTTAAGAGCCCTTTCAAAACATGGTTTTCCCCCCAGGCCTTGGGTTAGGGTGGTGGTATGTCTAATTTCTATGTTTTCTCTCTTCCAGACATGCATTGCTTATTTTTCTGGACTATATTGATTATATTGAGCTGTTTTTAGCGTTGTATGCCACTCAGAGTCCTTATGGAGACAGCAGCCTTATAAATCTGATAAATAAACTAACAAACACCTGAGGTTCCTTCAGCCTGTCTTCACAGGGCATGTCCTTATCATCCTTATCACCTTCTTCTTGACCTGTTCAAGCCTGTCAAAATCCTTCTGGAAATATGATGCCCCAAATCATACACAGCGCTCCAGTGGTCTCACCTATGCCAAGTAGAGATGAATGATCATTTCACATCTCTTAGAGGTCGAAGTGTCTGCTTAGATCATTCCATTTGGGACCAGCCCAGTTAAAACACCCCCAACAGTTGTCATCTAAATCATCTAAGAGAATGTAAGATTAACAATGAATGGATCCCAAGATTTGGGAGTACGTTTAGGGAGGTTGGAGGTTGGGGCGTGGTGGTTCAGCGGGTAAGACACCAGGCTTGTCGATCGGAAGATCGCAAGTTCGGAGGTTCGAATCCCTAGCCCCGCGTGATGAAGTGAGCTCCCGCACTCGCCCCAGCTCTTGCCAACCTAGCAATTTGAAAGCATGCAAATGCAAGGAGATAAATAGGTACCACTTTGGTGGGTAGGTAACAGCGTTCCGTGCATGTCATGCGGCCACATGACCATGGAAGTGTCTTCAGACAACGCTGGCTCTTCGGCTAAGAAACGGAGATGAGCACCGACCCCTAGAGTCGGACACAACTGCACAAATGTGCGGGGGGAACCTTTACCTTTTTTAGGGAGGTTCTCGCATCATAAAGTTTCTCAACACTTAACTGGCATCTTGGACTCATCTTGGAAGCTAAGCAAGGTCATCCCCAGTTGGATGGTTGGATGGGTGACCACTTGGAAGGTCGTCCACAGGGTATGGTCAAAAAGGGCAAGATGGTGGCTGTGACAGTGCAATTGAAGCTCTGCCTGCTTTTTATGTGGCAAACCAAATACCAAGAAAACCGATGGATGAAATCATTAGAATTGCAGCATTATTCAGGACGTCCTTACCTTCAGAGGACAACTGCCTTATCAATTTTCCCCAGTAGGTGGCAGCGCATAGCAGAATTTGGCTGATCTTGAAAAGCTAAGGAGGGTCAGGCTTGGTTAATACCTGGATGGGAGACTACCATGAAATGCCAGAGCTGTATGCTAGAATGGGAAATGCAAAATACATTTGGGAAGAAGGTGGAGCCAACCCTCTCTGCATTGTGGCCAAGAAAAATGCCTGGATAAGCCCAAGGAGTTGAGGTCAACTGAAAGCTTCTTTTACCTTATTTTAAAGGAAACTTTTCCATGAGGCTTCACTATAGCTAAGCATCACTGGCCCTGAGCCTCCAGCACATTTTCAGCTGAGATTTTAAGAGATTTCTATTCCATATACAACACCCTTATTAGATCAGCATCCTTTTCAGTACTATCTTTGAGCACTGCAAGATAGAAAGGAAGTGTGGCATGAAGACACAGCAATGCAGAAATAACATCATCATACCAGCGTATCCCGAATAAAACTCAGGGAGGAATTAGCTGAGCGTTGGGCCAAATCCTGAAGGATGATTTAATGGACTCTGAGCTGCAGAGGACATTTGGCCAGATGAAGCATAACAGTAACCTGCATCTGCCAAAATAAGAGAATTATACAATTGGCTAATTCTCCCTGGTCTGTTAGTCAAAAGTACAGCAACATAGTTGATAGGACTGTCTTGGTCAAAGAAATCATATAGGAAAAAACCCTGAATATAAATCTGGAGGGAGTTGGGGGGAGGTCACAAGGAGCCAGTTTGGACTAGTGGTTAAGGCAACGGGCTAGAAACCCGGAGACTGAGAATTCTAGTCCCGCCTTAGGCAGGAAAGCCGGCTGGGTGACCTTGGGCCAGTCCCTCTCTCTCAGCCCTAGGAAGGAGCCAATGGCAAACCAGGAGATGGAGAGTTCTAGTCCCACCTTAGACATGAAAGCCGGCTGGGTGACCTTGGGCCAGTCACTCTCTCTCAGTCCAACTCACCTCATAGGGTTGTTGTTGTGGGGAAAATAGGAGGAGGAAGGAGTATTAGGTATGTTTGCCGCCTTGAGTTATTTATAAAAATAATAAAGGCGGGATAAAAATTAAATAAATAAATAACTTGGGTCAGTTGCCTCCAAATTTCTTTTATGTGGCCAAGAATTCATTGAGCATTGGGTGACACCAAAGATTTGTCACTGAAGTGGAAGCTGACAAATCTTCAAGCAAATCTGGTCCTAAAGCCCTTTCGAATCTGCTCTTTTTAATCCTCCAGAATACGGTCAACTGGATTGGATTCCCTTCATCCCACCCCTGTCCCCATGATGTTGCCTTGATCTTGACCTCAGCCCATGATTGAGAAATTGTTTATAGCTGCCCCAGTGTTAAAGAATACTTTTTTCTTATTCAAACACATCCCAAGGGACCCAACCTGTGTATAATCTCTTAGGCTTCGACACCTATTCCCTTGGAAAGAAGCCAGGAGAATGGTTGTGGCTGAGCACAGAAGAGATGAGTTGGTAGTGTGAACAGACAGCAAATTCCATGCTGATATAGCTTTTGCACACTCCAGGACAGGTGAAGGACACTTCAACTTGACATTGGGGAACACAATAAAATGTCATGAGTGCATCCTAGTGGCACCAGGCTGGCAATTAGACTAATGAAGCCAGCATGGTTATGGTGTTGGATCAGAGAGGCCCATGGACTTCTCCACAGTTATTGGAGATGTTTAGGGTTACTTCTAAGCTGCAAAAATCTAGGTAACCATTTTTGTTGTTGTTCAGTCATTTAGTCGTGTCCGACTCTTCGTGACCTCATGGACCATAGCACATCAGGCCTTCCTCTCCTCCACTGTCTCCCGGAGTTTACTCAAATTCATGTTCATTACATCGGTGATGCTATCTAACCATCTCATCCTCTGCTGTCCCCTTCTACTTTTGCCTTCAGTCTTTCCCAGCATCAGGGTCTTTTCCGGGGAGTCCTCTCTTCGCATTAGGTGGCCAAAGTATAGTTGGCAGCAAAGACAGATCAAAAACACCAACCCTTCTCTGCTATCTAATGGTCCTTTGGAATTTGCAACCCAGATCCAATAACCCAATTTTGGATCATTCATTCTCTGAGCCCAACCTTCCTCTTAGAAGTATAATTTTGGGGCTAAAAGAAGGAAGGAAGAAAGAAGTCAGCCAACTTGCACTCCTGGATGAAAGGCAAGATATAAATCTGATCGTTCAATTTATAAGCACAGGGAAAGATTTAGTACTTCTCCACAATTTAGACTTTTGCCTACAACTCTCAGCATTCCAAGCCACCATGTGGGGGGCAGCCCCAATCTATTTGAAAGTCATTTAGTTGGGAAAGAATGCAATAATTTTATTCTCCCCTAATACACAGGCATTTGTATAGCTTTTTGGAAGCCCGTTACTTAATTGCAATCCCCAGAACAGTCCTGTAAAGTTCACCCATTTTTATTATCCATTCCCCTAATGGAAGCTCATCAACACTTAGTATATCAGCACCCATCAACTCACAGGGAGTGTAGCTCCTAGAGGCTGCTTAGATTTACACATGCAAACATATGCCTAATTGTCTAGCACTTCCAGCCAATCAATTTGACACTTTCCTCCTCACCAAATTGCATAAATAATCATTCTAACTTGAGTTCATGGGTTTGTTTATGGTGGACATGCATTCATGGAAGAAGGAAGCATTCTCTGAAATATTTCAATGGTGGTAGCAGCAGTTTTCCATTTGTGACAGTCCATTTGCCCACAAGCAGAAAGGAATATTAGGCACATGGAAATATCACATCCTGAGGGGGTGTCAGAACCCTGTGTGATACCTCCTGATCTGGGGAACAGTAGATTGGCTTGCAAAGTTCTTTCTAGATTAGAGATCCTAGTGTGCAGAGAATTGTGTGAGCATGCTTGAGATAAAACTGGCCTTTGGTTTCTCTTCTGACACCCTGGCCAAAATTTCCCCCAACTTACCATCAATGTATTTACCATTAGCAAGGAATGCTGTAGATGTCATGGCTATGACTAAGGCTGATGATCTAAGTCTACTGATTCTCTATTGTACTAAAAAGAGTTATGTGAAAGTCATGATGGACCCAAGGCCATGATAGGCAGCACAGATTAACATCCAGGGGCCCATCTGGTGACACCCATGGCATACGTTGTGGCTTGCAATGTAAGAAGAGTGGAAGTGCATCAAGGAAGGGAGGAAGGGAGGAAGGGAGGAAGGGAGGAAGGGAGGAAGGGAGGAGGGAGGGAGGGAGGGAGGGAGGAAGGAAGGAAGGAAGGTTAAGATATGGAGCTAGTTTACTGACTGAATGGTTATGAAACCTGTTTAACGTGTGGGTGAAGATTGCACCTCTGCTTGACAGTTGCAAGAATGCCTTTATTTTTCCCCCATGCAAAGGGAAAGTAGCAAAAGTTAATGCAGAAACTACAGGAGGGTACATTTGTTAGGCATGCCTGGGAAGGTATTTGGCAGAAGTCTGATCGAAAGGGGCATGAAAGGGGACAATGAACAATATTTGGAAGGTGTGTTGCACCTTGATGCCAAGTAGTGAATCTGCTGAATAGATTTTTGCTCTTCAGTGGGTCACTGAGAATTGATGAATGTCAGAAAGTTCACTGAAAAGATATGATGAAGTAAGTAGGCTTGAATTCTGCAATATTTTGCATAAATAAGGAGTGGAAAGTTGGTTCCTAAATGTGATATGAGAGACATATGCTGGAAGTAAAGCATGCATGAGACTAAAAAGAATTTTCAGCAAATGGTTCAACATTGAGCAGGGAGTAAGATGGGTGGGGGATGTCTCCTTGGTTATTTAATGTATTGACATACAGTATATGTTTATAAGGAATGCTTCCAATGATGTTGGACATGTGTTATTGGGGATGTGAATGTACTTGTTCTTTTGTATGCAGATGACTCTGTCTTGTTCGCGGAGAACTTAAATGATTTGCAGTGAATCTGAGACAAAGTTTATGGTGCAATGAGAGCAATGGACTGGAAAATTAATATATCAAAGACCACGATCGTTAGCTGTGTTTGACAGGGAAAATGGAGTGAATGATTTGCAAATTATAAATAAATGGCAAAAACCAAATTGATGAATTTGTCTACCTTGGTAGAATGCTTAATAAAGATGGGGAAATTTCAAGACACACTAGCAAGGTGGTGGGCAGTATGTGGTCTGTTGAGAAGAGTGGATCCGTGTTGAAAAAAAATCCAATAAGAGCATGTTTCTGCCCACATTTTTATATGGAGATGAGAGTTGGATGTGTCGGGAGAAACACACAGTAAGTTGAATACAGTGGGGAGGGGGCGTTGAACGGTGTGTAGTAAAATAAGAACAAGAATAAGGGGGTGCTGAATGAATGTGGATGGACTACCACAGTGAGTAATCAATACAAATGAAATATGGCAGAGTTGGTCATGTAGAGAGAATGAATGAGTACTGGATTGCGCAATAATATCTGAAGGAAGAGTCAATGGGTCAGGACGGAGACTGAAAATGTCACCTCTAGACAGAGTTGATGAGATTCTCAAAAAGTGAGAGATGAGAATTTAAAGAATAAAAGGTAAGAATGAAGTAGGGTATGGGTGTGGTGGAAATGATGATGTTTGTAAGGGTAGAAAGCGATGGAAGAGTGTAGAGAGTGATGCTGTTGTAAATTAGTTTTAACTATGCTTTCTTTTCTTATCTCATTGCTTCATTTTCATTGGCTCGCTGTTTGTTTTTCTTTTTCTGCGTTCTGCATAATGTTGTTTCCCTGCCAGACAAAGGTATGATGGGTTAGTATGTATGTAAAAGAAAATATTTCTTTTACAAGGGGCTGGCATGTAACTAACTCATAACCAAACAAAGTCATGGAGCCTGTTCTTCAGCCTGGAGAACTAAGATATGAGGGATTGTCTGTCTACTCCAGCCTTTCTCAACCTTTTGACCCTGGAGGAACCCTTGAAATATTTTTCAGGCCTCAGGGAACCCCTGCACATCCAGGCTCAAAGATAGGCCAGAAGTTGCAAAATTATTATATTTGTTTCATGCGTAGGCCTGTATATATGCATTAACAGTGTTCTTAAACTAAAAATAAAGAATGAAACTTACCTTTTTAATGTGAAGTTGCCCAAATTTGAAATATTTTTTTAAATAAATCATGATCTCCCAGGGAACCCTCTTGCAGAACCCTAGGGGGCCACGGAACCCTGGTTGAGAAACCCTGGTCTACTCCCTTCATCTAAACCAGTGCGTCTCAACCTCAGCAACTTTAAGATCCATGGACTTCAACTCCCAGAATTCCCCAGCCAGCATCCTCTAAACAACAGCTTTCAAAATACAAAAATAATTTGAACCCACATTCCTGAAACCCAAACATAATTGAGCAACAGTAAGCACTTTTGAGTTCATCCTGCTTAATTGACATTTCTTGCTGTATATGGGCCAGAATTTTAAACACTTGGTTTTGATAGCAAAACAAGATGGAGTGCATTCAAATGAAGTCTTATACGGGAAAGATGCAGTACAGTATACAAACCATGTGAGTTGTTGTTTTCCTTAGGCATGGATAACAAAATAGCTGGCACGCTGTGTCCTCTAGCGTATTTTGTAGATCCATTGCATGGGTTTGTGCTCTATAAAATGATTTTTCATCCATTTAATGGAGTACATCCATCATAGGAATTTCTCCGATGATCCAATGATTATTTTTAAAAAATGATTACTTCAATGGCCTTTCCAGATGTTCGAGCTCTAATAGCTTTGGATAAAATACATTGATAAATGATACTTTCTGACGGCTGGCAATTTCGATTATTTTCAAGGGTTGTTACTTAGAGATGTTAGGTGGAGAACAATTTGTGGATATTCTTCATCAGCAATTCAGGGATCAGCTGCTTTCTGTACAATTCCCTGTATGGTTCTTACCCACTTTTCTTGGATGCTTGTTATATCTGCTTGATCCTCTTTGATGTTATAAAAAAATCATCTGAACGAGTTTAGATAATATTGTCTATATTTGGAGACTCATGCAACAAAAATTGATGGTTTTGATTTAGGAAACATGGAACCCAGATGGATATGGGTTCTTGGGTCTGTGTACAGTATATCATAGTTTATTCCCTACAAAACAACCCTGATGCATTTTGAATTGACTTGGATTTTTTGTCCTTGCACCCTAAATCTAGTTGCACAGGAGGTAGAACAACTTGAGATTTAGAGTACTTTGACAAAGAAACCAATTTCCTGGAAGGATGGTGAGCTCTCCCTTACAGGTGGTTTTCAAGCAGAAGCTAGACAGCTATCTGCTCAAAACTCAGGTCTACAAGCATTGTGGTTAGAACAATCAAGCAACTGCATCTGTGAAGTTTAGCAGGGAGGGAAGAACCAAGTTTCATGGCCACAGCAGTCAATAAGTGTATATAACTTGATGGAAAGATAAGAGGATGACCAGCAGCAAGGTGGAAGGACTCACAGTGGCAATTGGTACACCACTGGAAAACCTGAAGGACCAGGTTAGGGACAGACCCTCCTGGAGAACATCTATCTATGTGATCACTAAGAATCAACAGCAACTTGATGGCACATAATCAATACGTAGCTTAGCAAGAGTGCAATCTAGGTAACTACATTGCCTCTCTCTTAGAGGTTACTTTGAGGAGACCATCTAAGGAGGTGGTAATATCTAGCTATATTTGCCTGGGTTTGAAAGCTAAGAAAGATTGATCGTGGTTAGTACTTGGATGGGAGTCCACCAGGAATGGTTGAGACTGTAGGCTAGACTGTGGAGTTCTTGGTTTTGTATTTTTATAAAATTTGTGATCAGAGTTATGGAAAAACCAAGAGATAAGTTTGTAGTAAAAACGTTGCTTTATTTAAAAACAAAAACATAGGAACAAACCTTGAATCTTCTTCTTTAGCCAAAGCATGGCATGGTTGATTAACATAGCCATTTAGATAGCAGAGCAGTATGCAGAGAGCGAACAAAAGGACAAAAGGCATTTACATTTTAAACCTTAACTTGATCAGCATCTGAGTGGACAGGATGCAGCATGTGACCAAAAACACCTAGGCAACAGATTCCCAATATGGGCAAAGCTCAAACAGCTAATTCTGATTGGTCAGAACTCTCAGACTGGCCGGCACCTGGGCAAATTAACAATCCTGAGTGGGGGGTGAACATGTGCTCCTGAGCCCAAACAGGAAAAAAGTTTTTGAGGCCTGGCTTTTTAAAAACTCAGCCACATATTCTACAGACATAAAAAATATATACAACACTCCCCTTTTTTTATGACTAGGAAGAATAGGGAAACAAACCCAGCTTGGTAATTAACTCACTGTGCCTACTGGCAACTAGAGGCTTGGTTAAGATATCAGCCAACATTAATTTAGTATCACAGTATTTCAAAACAACCTTTTCCTTGGCTAGAAAATCTTTAACAAGATGAAAACGCACATCAATGTGCTTTGTGCGATTTCTGGAACTTTCAGATAAAGCCAAATGGATACAGGCTTGGTTGTCTTCATGAATTGTGACAGGCTGGCTTAAAATGACTCCAATGTCTTGCAACAATTGAGTAAACCAAATTACTTCATTGCACAGTTGTGCTAAAGCATAAAATTCGGCTTCAGCTGTGCTGATGGCTACTACAGTCTGTTTTTCTGGAAAACCAAGCAATAGTGGAATTTGCAAATTGAATTACACTTCCAGAAGTAGACTTTCTATCACTGAGATCTCCAGCCCAATCTGAATCACACCAGCATTCTAACTTTTCCTCTGTGTCTGTAGCAGACAACCTTAAGCAAAAATCTTTGGTGCCTTGCAAATAACGAAACAGCCTTTTTAACCCAGACTTTGCAGCAGATGTGGGATTTTCCACAAACCTGCTCAAAATGGACACACTGTTAGAAATATCCGGACGGCTATTATTTGCAATGTAAAGAAGACTGCCAATGGCTGATCTGAAACTATCTCCTTCAGATGACTCACCATCCCCCTTCACCCCCTCCTCTTTTAGAAACTCGGGAAGCATGGGGGAGGAGACAGACTTGCAGTCCTGCATTTTAAAATCCTCCAGCAGTTTCTTAATTTTGCTGCTCTGGCTTATGAGAAAACTGCCATCTTTTTCCCTCTGAATTTCTAATCCTAAGTAATTGTTAACTGCTCCAAGACATTTCAATGTGAAATTGTTTTTCATACAAACCTCAAAGGAATGCTTCTGTTCATCAGATGAAGTGAGCAGCAACAAATCATCCACATACAAGCACAAGTACATTACACCTTGCTTATCATTTTTTACATACACACAAGGATCAGCAATTCCCTTTTGAAACCCAAATTTTTGCAAAATATTATCCATTTTAATATTCCAACAACGCGCAGCTTGTTTCAATCCATAGATGGATTTCTGCAACTCACACACAAGATGTTTTTCTTTTTCATAACCAGGAGGTTGTTGCATAAACAATTTTTCCTCCAAGTCACCATACAGAAAAGCAGTTTGAATATCATAGTGATAAACAGACAGTTTCTTCATGGCAGCAACCTTTAAAAGCAACCTGATAGATTCAGCTTTTGTCACTGGAGCAAAAGTTTTGTCATAATCCACATTTTTTCTTTGAGCAAAACCTTTTGCTACCAACCTTGCTTTGTACTTCTGAATTTTACCATCAGAATCTTTTTTCAGTTTGAACACCCACCTACAACCTAAAACCTTCTGATTAGGAGGCAAACTTACTAGTTTCCAAGTTTTATTTTCCTTTAAGGAATCCAACTCTTGCTGCATGGCTTCATGCCAACACTTAGCTATTTCAGCTGGCATCTCTTTAATTTCTTCCAGACTCAGGCTCTGTGTGAATGTGAAAAGCCTTTACAACATCTACTTGATAACGATCAGGAGGAACTCCCTTATTAATCCTTTCAGACCTGCGAGGTAGGACAGGACTTACACTCTGTTTCCTACCATTGTCCTCAGAAACCTCTGACTTTCCAGACAAGTCAGCTTCCTGATCATTGACTTCACTGGGTGATTCCTGCAAATCACCATCAGCAAGACTTTGCTGCTCCCCCATGGATAAATCAACTGAAGAACTAGAGTTTATTTTATCCCAATTCTGCTCAGCAAAAGAAGCACTTTTACTAATTATCAGTTGATTATCCAGTATGAACCTGTAGCTTCTCTGACTTTGTTCATACCCTACAAAGATTGCTTTCTTTGTTCTGGAAGCCCCCTTGCGCCTCAGCTGTTTGGGAATGTGGACCCAAGCTGTGCTTCCAAACACTCTGAGGTGGCTTACTTTAGGCTTGACACCATAGAACAAATGAAAAGGCACATCCTGAATTGCACTGCTAAACAGCCTGTTCTGCACATAACACGCTGTAGTAACAGCTTCTCCCCAATACCTAAAAGGCAAACTAGCATCCTTCAGCAAACACATCATTGCTTCCTGCAGCGTTCTGCCTTTTCTCTCTGCAACAGAATTCTGTTCTGGAGTGTAAGGGTTAGCCAAAATGTGTTCTATCCCTTTTTCTAACAAAAAGCTTTTAAACTTTGAGGATAGATACTCGCCACCGCGATCTGATTGCAAGGCAGACACGGGCCTTGGGAATTTTCCATTCGCCCAAGCCACAAAAGCCTTAAATTTACCAAAGACCTCATCTTTGTTTTTCAGCAAATAAATGAATGTGTACCTGGAAAAATCATCTATGAAGGTCAAAATGTACCTTGCTCCCCCAAGACTAGGAGAAAATGGGCCTATAACATCAGAATGAATGATCTCTAGAGGCCTAGAGGTGGACCTATCAGAAAACTTTTTCACAGGAGCTCTAGTAGTCTTATTCTCCTTGCAAACTGCACAGTCTAGATACTTATCACAAGGTTTCGATTTTAAATCAGCAGAATAACTAGGCATTTGAGAAATGTATTTAAAATTAGCATGAGCAAATCTCCTATGTAATAAATGGATGCACTGATCGTGTATGGGCTTATTTTCAAAAACAGCCTTAGCTTTAGCAATTTGCTGCTTTTCAGCCTTCTGTACAATGTACAGAGAATCTTTCTGCAAACACTTTGCAACTACTCTGCCAGCCTTTCTAATTTCACAACCCTCTTTCTTAAAAGTTATAACATAACCTGAGGCTACTAGCTGCCCCACAGACAAGAGATTGCTTTGAAAATTAGGCACGAACAAAACATTTTTAACAGTTTCCCCCAAACATGGAAGATTGATCTCACCTTCACCCACGATCTTGGATACAGATCCATCTGCTAAGGAAACTTTTTGTTTGTTAGTTTTAGACAAAGACAGAAAGGAATCTTTATTGTGACAAATGTGAGAATTGGCCCCACTGTCAAGAACCCACAAATCTTTATTATCAGAGTTCTCAACAACTGTTGCATGAAGAATCTTCTTTCCAGATGTCTCTTCTTTCTTGCGAGAAGTCTTCTTCTTTTGAACACAGTCCTTTTGCAGATGAGCAGGGGATCCACAGGTAAAGCATCGCCTGCTGGATAATGCAGAAGCTCGGAATTCAGAGCTCTTCCGCTCCCTCTGCTGGCCACGAGAAGACTTTATTGTAGAAATGGAGGCAGCTTTTTCTTGTCTTTTCTCCCACTCAGCAAGCAGTCGGGTAGACACGAACGATGGAGATAGATCAGCTTCTGGGATTCCCTCCATGGAGCAAATTAAAGTGTCCCAGGACTCATTCAATGAAGAAAGCATAATGTAGGCTTTCATCAGGGGGGTAAATTCCATCCCACGCTCTTGAAGTTCCACAAAATAATTCTGAAGCTTGTGGAGATGATCTGGCAAATTTCCATTCTCAGGCAAGTGAGCCTTGTACAGTTTTTTTGTTAAAATAACCTTGCAGCCTGGACTAGTTTTCACATATAAATCACGCAAATAGTCCCATAAGTCTTTGGAAGTTTCTTTGCCTCTCACATGTATAAGCTGATCATCCTGAACAGCCAAAATAATGGAGGCTTTGCATTTCTCATCTTTCCTCAACCAGGCTTGATCTGGATTCTGAGGAATTTGTTCAGAAATTGCAGACCATAAATTTTCTCTCCTCAAGAAACTTTCCATTTTCAAAGACCAGTTCAAATAATTAGTATTAGAAAGCCTTTCCAGGAGCATACCTTGAAAATTAGAAGCTGTAGCAGCAGCCATGGCTCCTTCTCTCCCCTGTAGTAGTAATCCAAAAAACACCACGAGGCTTGCAAACACGAGGCAAAACTCCGCCTCCAATGGAAACTTCCTGTAACTGCCGGCAAGTTTCAAAAAACAAAAGAAGCCTCTCCAGATGCAAATTAAACCAGGTCAGCTTTCTTCTCTTTCATTTTTCCATAAGTTTTGTCTCTGATCCAGAAGCAATTGCTGGGCCCATAACCTTTTGTATTTTTATAAAATTTGTGATCAGAGTTATGGAAAAACCAAGAGATAAGTTTGTAGTAAAAACGTTGCTTTATTTAAAAACAAAAACATAGGAACAAACCTTGAATCTTCTTCTTTAGCCAAAGCATGGCATGGTTGATTAACATAGCCATTTAGATAGCAGAGCAGTATGCAGAGAGCGAACAAAAGGACAAAAGGCATTTACATTTTAAACCTTAACTTGATCAGCATCTGAGTGGACAGGATGCAGCATGTGACCAAAAACACCTAGGCAACAGATTCCCAATATGGGCAAAGCTTAAACAGCTAATTCTGATTGGTCAGAACTCTCAGACTGGCCGGCACCTGGGCAAATTAACAATCCTGAGTGGGGGGTGAACATGTGCTCCTGAGCCCAAACAGGAAAAAAGTTTTTGAGGCCTGGCCACATATTCTACAGACATAAAAAATATATACAACACTTGGGGCTCTCTGAGCTTGGTTGCTTGCTTGCAGATGTTTCATTAGCTGACTAGGTAACATCATCTGTCATCATCAGTGTAGGCTAGACTTCAAAATGGAAAAAAAATATCTAGAGGAGGTGTTGGCGAACCTCTCTGTTGTTGGTTGCATTCTAGACTCATTGGTGGAGGAAGGCAATTCAAGGGCACCTGGATCTAAACAAGCCCATCTTTTTTTCAGCGTTGCATGTGCAGCCTTTTCTCTTGAGCATGAGATCGTATTATAATAAATTAGATTCAAGGGCCCACTAATTCTTCCACCACCATCCTATGCATATGTTCCTCTCAGAGCACTTCTCCTGTGCTCTGAGCCAAAATGCTCCCAGGTCATGCTCTTGACATGCACAATTACTGCTGTAAAAGTTCCCAGGTGCTCAAGTGAAAAACTGTGCCACTTCCTCATCGTTTAAGAAGAGCATACAAAACACTGAAACAACAACCCCTGGAAACAGAACGGCTATCACCAATGAATGACAACCCGAGATTTATCCTTCATCAAAAGAGAGAAGCAAAACAGGTTCTATCACAGCTACACGTCGGGGAGATGAATTTAATTGCAACGTAAGACTGCACAGACCTTGATGCCACATTAGGGCCAAAAATACCCAGAGTCATACAGTATAGGCCTCTGTGGATATAGGGAATGCGAAGATCTAGTTTATTGTCAGCCCTACAAGGCAGAACAGATCAGGAAACTGACTCTACAGGAAGAGTAGAACTCTACTCTATTGAGAGTAGAATTGGTTAGGTCGTTGAGAAAGAATCCTCAACGACCTAACCAAGAAAGGTCAAATCAGTAAAGAAGAACAGAGGCGGATGAAAAGCAGTGGACCTATCATCCCACGCTTCTACGGACGCTCCAAAATACACAAGCCTGACATACCACTCCGTCCAATTGTATCATTACCAGGCACCCCCACATACAACATAGCTAAAGAACTTACAAGAAAACTTGGGCATCTCACAGAGGAGAGTGAATACTCTATCAATTCCCCACTACAGTGCCTCCAGAAAATCAAAGACATAAAAATAGATGAAGATGAAATTATGGTGTCATTCGATGTCACTGCACTCTTTACATCCATAGACCAAGCACTAGCGATTGAATCCATGGCAGCAGTTCTACGTAACACACCCGACCTAACAAGATACACCAAGATCAAAATACCCAGAATCATGGACCTCATCAACCTCTGCCTCACCACCTACTTTCAGTTTGATGGACAAATATTCCAACAAATCAAAGGAACACCTATGGGATCACCACTCTCAGGACTCATAGCAGAGATAGTAATGCAACGTCTAGAAAGGATAGCACTCCCACACATACAGCCCAAAGTATGGATCCGGTATGTAGATGACACCTTCGTCATAATAAAAAAGGATCAACTGGAGGAAACACATGAAGCCATCAACAACATCTTCAAAGGAATAAAATTCACAAGGGAAGAATAAAACAACAACACACTACCCTTCTTGGACATCCTCATCAGTAGAGGAAATGATGGCATTCTAGAAACACAAGTCTACCGGAAATCTACCCACATTAACCAAGTGCTCCACTATCAAAGCAATAACCCAACCTCACACAAGAGGAGCTGTGTAAGAACACTATTCAGACGAGCACAAACACACTGCAGCAACCCAGAACACCAGAAAAAGGAAACAGACCACTTATATAGCATCTTCCAGCAAAATGGATATCCACGCAACTTTATCAAAAAGTGCCTGACCACTCAACCCACCACAGCAAAACCAACAGAAGCTATGAAAAGGATTACACTGCCATACATCAGAAACATCTCAGAAACTACTAATAGACTGTTACATCCACACGGCATCACTGTAGCACACAAACCAACCAAAACCCTTCAGAACATTGTAAGTAAACCAAAAGACCCAGTAGACCAAGAAGAAAAAACAGGAGTTATCTACAACATACAGTGTAAGGACTGTAACAGCCACCATGTAGGACAGACTGGCAGAAGACTAGCAGAACGCATCCATGAACACCAACTAGCAGTCAGAAGACATGATGAAAACTCCTTAATCTCACAACACATGGACAGACTTAACCATACTTTCAACTGGGAAACTGTGAGCATATTAGACCAGGCCAAATCCAAAAATGCTAGAGAATTCCTGGAAGCTTGGCACTCAGACAAAGCAGCCATCAACAGACACATAGAGGTTAACAACATTTACATACCATTCATAAGAGACAATAGAATAGCCAGAAGACCAGAACACCCCTGGGCCAGCAATCAACAACAAGATATGCATAGATTAACAGCAAGATTAGCAGCAGAGGAGCAATCAAACAACACAATAGACTTTAATCAAGGAACTATTAACTCAGTCAATCACCCAAACAGCACACAACAGCCCAATCAAGGAACTACCAAGGAGAGTACAAGACCCCCACCAACACAGGCAGGACAAACCAGGGTATATAAACAGACAGCAAGTTCCACTCCCTTTTCGCACTGAAGATGTTGCCTAGCCTGGCAATGAAACGTCTACATGAAAACAACAAGGCTCAGAGAGCACCAAAGACTCCCCAGTTCAACCCTGAGCTACAAATATTCTCTTCGATTGGTACTACCTCCCATCCCAGGACTTAAAGAATGTTTCTTCCCTTTTTGTTTTGGTAAAGGCTTCTGAATATTTCCTTCAAGGTCATCTCCATGGGTCTCTACATTTGCTGAAGGTGATACATCATAGCCCCTAGATCAGGGGTCCCCAAAATCTTCAGCTCATTGACCCCTTCATGAAGTTTCAGATGGTTCATCAACCCCCAAACATTTATTATATGAAAATAATTTAATAAATAGGGATTGTCCTCGTTTAGCAACCACAGTTGGGACCGGAAACTTGGTCGTTAAGCGAAGCGGTCGCTAAGTGAAACTGCAACTGTGCTTATGATCTTACTTCAGCTTTCCTTTGCTTTCCAGACCAGCAAAGGTCATAAATGCGAGGATTGGCCATAAAGTTACTTTTTCATTACCGTCATAACTGTGAACGGTCACTAAAGGAGGACTACCTATACTACTTTAACTAAAGGTACTGCAAATAATGATAATTTATTTATTTATTTTATTTTATTTATTTATTTATTATTTGGATTTATCCCCGCCCATCTCTACCATGGTAGACTCTGGGCGGTTATATTACAATAATAATAATAATAATAATAATAATAATAATAATAATAATATTGACCCCTTGGATAGTCCCATTAACCCTTGGGGTTGATTGACCACTGTGGAGAACCCTGCCCTAGATCCTTCAGTATTTGCTACATTTGTCAGTTGCTTATTTATTACATCTTTATTACATCTTTAAACATGGAACAACACAAGGGAATCGACGGAAGGGGGACAGAAAAGACAAGATGGTGGCCACAATTGCAGGATCAAAGTTCTGCCCCTTTTTTACATGCAATGTAAATGTAAAAAAGAGACAGGGTAATTGAGGCCACCATCTTGACTTTTTTGACCCTCCTTCTGTAGACATCCTTGCACAACAACAGCCACAAAACCCTAGATTGGGCAGAGTTGGGGGATGGGGGATAGAAGATGAAGATGACTACGGGGGCTATCATCTTCGTTGAATGCCTTAACGTGCAAATGTAATGTTCACAGAATATGCCTTTTAAAAAAAAAGTTCCTAGTCTTTATCAGTATTGAATTTTACTGTTCCTTTAAATAATTTATTAGGAGCATGCGAAAGCAAATAAATAGTACAAGTAAATGCAAAAAAAATATACTGAAATAAAGAAAACTAAGGGAGAAAATAAAGTGTCTGAACAGGGCAGGGCTTATGAACGTAGCAGTAAACTTGAGGTTCCATAGATTCAGCCTTAAAAGCAAAGACATTCTCGGTTCCATTATATGGTGAAGAATGCAGCTAGATCTTTGGGAGCTGAATCTGTATGCATTTTTGTGGGTTATGGAACAGCAAAACCTCCTGAAGGTTTTCAGCATTTAACACGGAATGACTCCACAAAGTTTTATGACCAAGAATATAAGGTCTTGCTGGATCATACACAGACCTCAATATTTTCAATGCTTGGCTGAAGCTAAACAATGTCTTGAAATTTTGATGAGAAATATCCCATTCATTTTCTACTGTTAACTCTTTTGCCCCAAGGGGGAAAATAAAAACCTGTCAAGAATATCTCATCTTCGGAAAAACAACTAGAGAAACAACATGGAGTTCTGCTACTGTATATGATCACAGCAGCAAGATTGTTATATGCACAACGTGTAAGGCGCTCCATCCAATATCAGTAATCTCCCTGCTCTAGAGTAACCCACAGACACGAGGGTTCTTAGAAGCAAAAGAGTTTATTACAGTATACAGAAGTTAGCACGAACAAAGACTTGAATGGATGAAACAAGTAGAGCATGCTTGGATGGTGACACGTGTAATTCGTGTTTTCTCTGGAGCTCAGACATCCGCTGGCGAGGATGTGGAATCGCGATCGTTGGCTAGGTGCGGACCGGTCTACTTCAAAGCCGGCGTCTCTTTCGAGTCAGTTGCCGTCTCCTGGAATGTGCATATCCGTCTAGCGCTTTTGGCAGAGATCTGCCGATCTCTGACACAACGATGGAAAGATCCACAAATACCTACAGTTGAAGATTGGATTGTTAAATTAATGGACTTGGCTCAGATGGCTAAATTAACAGTTTTAATAAGAGAGCATTCTATATCTACGTTTATCTCAAATTGGCAACCACTTTTGGAATATTTGCTTGTAATTGAAAAAAATGATGTTTTGATTTTGGGTTTTAAAGATTGAACGATTTGTTGTAATAGAAATAAAGTTAGGTTAGGTTAATTATTTGTAAGAGATTAGTTTTGTATTTAACCTTATATCTGTATCGGAGATAGTCGGAAGTCGCCTTATCTATTTTCTCTTTCTATTCACATCTTTATAGTTTGTTCTTTTTATTTTAGTTCTGTTTTCTATCTAATCTATAGTTCTTTTTTGTATCTTAAATATATAATTTGAAAATAAAATAAAATATACCTTAAAAAAAAAGAATATCTCATCTTCAAGCACTGAAATATATCTAGGAAAGGAGCATTGCTGTAAAACTAGAAATGAATCACCTCTATGGTCTAAGGAGAGAAATTGCTCACACGGTCCCTCCAAGTTGCTCTTGCACTCACACTCACACTTAATCCTTTACCTTACATTGTCTGTAGCTTGAATCATGTCAACTGGATTTCTATTTTCTTAGTGGAAACGTTTCGCTCCTTATCCAAGGAGCTTCTTCAGTCTGAGCAAAGTTGGTAAGGGAATCCTAAATATGTTCCTAGGTAGCTGTGTGACCTTACACCTGGGGCTAGGTCATGGTTATATTGAGATGTAATTTTTAAGTCCTTTTATCATCTAATGGAGAGTCGTTAAATGATGATAAAAGGACTTAAAAATTACATCTTAATATAACCATGACCTAGCCCCAGGTGTAAGGTCACACAGCTACCTAGGAACATATTTAGGATTCCCTTACCAACTTTGCTCAGACTGAAGAAGCTCCTTGGATAAGGAGCGAAACGTTTCCACTAAGAAAATAGAAATCCAGTTGACATGATTCAAGCTACAGACAATTCCACCTGGATGACTGAGAACCTTCATAGACATTTTACCTTACATTGTTTATGCCTTCATATTTTCATGAATATATAATTACTGTCCTTGCATATAATTATAGTTAGGTGGAAGACTTGGACTTATTCTTTATCAGCCTAAAGTATGGGATATGGAAGGATGGGGTTAACTACAGGAAGGGAAACTCCAATTAAAAATTAAGAAAACATCCCTAACGGTAAGACCACTCATCCAGGGAGATGAGGGATGCCCTCATTGGATGTGATCCAGTGGAGGTTGGACAGCCTCTATCCTCGAAGTCTGGAGGTCTTAATTTGGATTGCTGTTAGGTGGCACTATCTAGTCAACCCTGGATGATCTTCAGAAACTAAGCAAGGTTGGTCCTGGTTAGTACTTGGATGGAAGATCCCTAGGGAATGTTGGCTAGGTTGGAAAGTCAAAAACCAAAACCCACATCCAGGAAGAAGACAATAGCAAAGGACCTGTCTTGTTGCCAAGAAAATTGCATGAACTTGTTAGAGGCGCTGCCCCAGAGAGTGCCAGGTGTGAGGCTCTAGGCTCTAGGGTCTGCTGCTACTGCATCCTCTGCTCTGTCATGCAGCTGCTCCCCTGCCTGGGTTACTGGGGCAGGATTGGTGGTGGAATCTCCCAGGCTTATGGAGCTGGGGAACATCAGCCTTCCATCCTTGGGTGAAGCCTCCTCTGAAGGAGGGTCAGAAGCAGCTCAGAAGGTCATACCATCTTGTCAACCATGGACCTGACTCAAGTCGTCAAGGCCCTGACACACATTGGGAGTCACATGTTAGATCTGGTTTTTATCTCAGGGCAGTGGCAATGTGATCTGGTCAGACCACTCTCTGATTGCTTTAGATCTCTCTGGTGCAGTAGGGAATAGGACCTATGTAATCAGTCTGCCAGAGGCACCCGATGGACTCAGCTGCGTTTCAGAGTAAACAGAGAATTCCCTGAAGCTCTGCTGCACAATTCAAGTGAGACCTTACTCACCAGTAAGTAAAATGAGAAGGTGGTGATGGCCTTGGATCAGAATCTGCCTTTGTGGCCTCTCCCTGTTGGTGGATCACAGGAGGCTCCCAAATTTTCAGAGGAGCTCCAGGAGAAGAAATGATGGAAGAGATGCTTAGAGCACCATGGAGAAAGCCAAAGAGTAAGTCCAACCAAACATGCATAAGAGCCTACATTGCTATATGTGTCTGCCCCCCTGCAGTATGTTTTATCATGTTTTATTATTTTATCATTTCCGTTTGTATCTGATGTTTTCAACCCTTGCTAGCTGCCCAGAATCACCGGGCAAGTGAACGGCCATATTAATCAAATCAAATCAGTCATGTGAAAGAAAATCAGTAGTGATCAAAAAACGTAGGAGACATTCTGTGGCTTGAATCATGTCAACTGGATTTCTATTTTCTCAGTAGAAACGTTTCACTCCTTATCCAAGGAGCTTCTTCAGTCTGAAGAAGCTCCTTGGATAAGGAGTGAAACGTTTCTACTGAGAAAATAGAAATCCAGTTGACATGATTCAAGCCACACTGTTCCACCTGGATGACTGAGAACCTTCATCGACGTAGGAGACATTACTTCACTGAACAGGTATGGACTTTCACTTAGTCGACCCCTTCCAGTGGTTGGATTGCAATGCTTTCCCTTGAATCAGCCACTCTCTGCAATCACCTTTCTTGGCCCCTTCTGAGATGCAAGAAGCCTATGAACCCTTTGGAAGTTTTCGGAAGCCGTATAGTTCCTCCTGATGAGGGTGCAATTGATGCTGCTCTAATCCAACGTTTTGTAAATGTCTTTAGAGATTACAGTAAAGCCTTGTTTGCTCTTCAAATCTCTGGGGACAAGCACATCCCCACTGAATAAGCTCCACCTGCATTCTCACATAAGAATTTCTGAAGTTCTCCTCTGCGCATCCTTACAAAGGCAGTTACATCATCTCAGACCTTTAATTATCAGATGTGATCCTTTTCATTAAGCAAAACGGCCCTTGGAAAGAGAGAGAGCATGCAGCCAAATTCAGGAACATGCCAGAACGGAGAGATTGTATCAGTCTAAGACAGGGGTCCCCAACCTTTTTGGCACCAGGGACCGGTCGTGGAAGACAATTTTTCCACAGACCGGGGGGGGGGGGAGTGTTTGCAGGCGGGAGCCAATCATGCGCACCGGGGGGCGGGGTTTGCAGGCGGGAGCCCCGTGGCCCTCTTCCTAACAGGTCCACAGGTTGGGGACCCTTGGTCTAAGAAACCAATTAAATCCTGAGATGTAAGACAGCATTTGCATCCAGCAAAGGAGATCGTTACCTTGTCATGGTGCTGGAGCTTGAGCACCTCAATGACGCCATGAGCTAAACCGTGAAGGGACACCCAAGACAGGAAGATCATGGCAGAGAGGTCAGACTAAATACGATCTCTGGGGAAGGTAATGGCAACCCACCCCAGTATTCTTGCGTGAAAACTAAATGGATCAGTACAACCAGAGATACGTCAGTATACCATCGGAAGATGGGACTCCCAGGTCGGAAGATGGTCAAAATGCTATATTCTGGAGGTGGCGGTCTTGACCTTGGGGGAACTGAGGGTGGCGACGGCCGACAGGAAGCTCTGGCGTGGGCTGGTCCATGAAGTCACGAAGAGTCGGAAGCGACTGAATGAATAAAACAACAACAACAAGACTAGGAGAGGAGCTTTTGAATTCCTTACATCCTGAGACCTCTCCACACACCTTTGTTTCCCAAGGAGCAACTATGCAGCTATCCTGGAAGTCCTTTACATCAGGAATCACCCACTGCTTAGGAGATTCAGTCTTGGAGTCTCCAACAGAAGGGAAGTCACAAGGTTCATAATCAATCTTCCTAAGAATTGCCTAGGCTGAGCAGAGCAGGAGAATGGTTCCAAACTTGGTACCCTCCTGTTAGTTGGGTATGATGGAAGTTTTGATCCAACACATCTACAGGACACTAGTTGGGGAAAGCTAATTCTATGGTGGATTGTCCACCACCTCAAGGTGTCGGCCTGAAGAAGCAACCTCACCCCTCTGATTCAGGCACATGTTCGTAGTAGCCACCTCACCGATTAAGGTATGAGAAGGGACTCAAAAGTTCCTTGCTGTGTTTGGTTGTTACCTGTGAAAGTGATTTCATAGAAAGCTTAAGAATAATGTTTTTCCCCCCTGTGGAAAGTTTATTACTAGCTCTTATCCCACCATGAGACTCTAAATCAGGAGATCAATCTAAGGAAAAACTCCATTTGTATCCATGAATCTCAAAAGGAAATGATCCAAGAGAGTGGATGAACTTGTAAGGTGGCTTGCTTTCAACCAAATTAGAGAGATCCAGGCACATGCATGCAGAAGAAGGAGGGCTCTCAAAAATGAGGGCAGGCTGGCTGAACCCAGAAGAAGGCAACCCAAAGAAAGTGGATATAAAAACTGAAATCTCAAAACAGCAAAATCAACGTGTAGGCAAATGTTAAGTCCTTCAAATTAATTACAAAAATAGTAATGAGGAGATGATTATTTATTCGCAGTCCTCCTTAAAATTTAAATGGGAAATAAGCCAGCAGTTACAAGAAAGTTTTAAGGTTAATCCAAAAAATAATGATGAGCATCAAGAGAGATCGTTTCTTCTTGCTATGGAAAGCCTCTCTTAGGGTAAAAAAACTTTATATACACATACACATACACATACACATATTACACACACACACACACACACACACACACACACAGAGTGATTTAGAAATGGGTAAGGCTTGACCTATTGTCCCTTTAGGGCTGCAGCACGGTCTGGAAAATGATGGTGTCCCCGGCTCCCGGCTCCTCTTACCAGATTAGCGCCAACACTGCTGGCGATCCTCAGGTTACGAGGCGACGTTCCGAAGTACAAATGGGGTGATTCCAAGCATTTTCTGTCCACGAAAACGCTCTAGGGCACCAGGAAAAGCCTACCTGCGCCCCCAAAAGAACCCACGCTGTCAGGTCTGCCCGCAGCACTCGTGAGCAAAGCTGTTCAGTTGGCCATGTTCCCACCGGAAGCCAGAGTGAAGCGTTATCTTGAGTTGGCCCTTCCCCTGCATTTTTGTTAATGACATGGATCATCATTGGTAGAGTGAAGGCTTCTCAGATTTGCAGATGACACAAAACTGTCTTGAAAGCTAACATCCTAGAAGACAGGAGTGAAATGACAGAAATGGGCTAAAAATAATAAAATCAATTGAAATTTAACAGACACACATGTGAATTACTCACTTAGGAAAATGATATCAGATGCACAGCTGTGGAATGGGAAATTCCATGGCTGTGGTAGCTCATGTGAAAAAGGTACTGGAATAACATCTTTGCCCAGAAGAAAGATGTCCCTGAATTCAAGATTTGTTCTCAAAAATGCAAGAGTAGACAGAAAAAGATTAGCTGTAGCTGTAGCTGTAGCTGTAGCTGTAGCTGTAGCTGTAGCTGTAGCTGTAGCTGTAGCTGTAGGTATTATATTTTTATTTATTTTAATTATTGACTGTAAACCGCCCAGAGTCCCCTTCAGGGGGAAAAAATAAATAGAAAGAAAGAAAGAAAGAAAGAAAGAAAGAAAGAAAGAAAGAAAGAAAGAAAGAAAGAAAGAAAGAAAGAAAGAAAGAAAGAAAGAAAGAAAGAAAGAAATGTTCTGCCATGCTTGGCTTCCCCATTTTTCTTACCTAGAGTTGCCAACTTCAGCTGAAAGTAATGCAGGAGATTCCTACCCCAAGAAAGAAATTTGCACACACAACACGCATAAAAAACAGGCAGAGCTTTGATTGCACCATCACAGCTGACATCTTGATTTCTTTTACCATACCCTACAGACGCCCTGGATCCTCCTAGGCCCAGAGAGCCCCAACTAAAGGTATGTATATACAGGTAGTTCTTGCTTAACGACCACAATTGAGACCAGAATTTTGGTTGCTAAGCAAAGTGGTCATTAAGCGAATCCAACCCAATTTTATGACCTTTTTCATGGCAGTCATTAAGCAAATCACTGTGGTCATTAAGCGAACCACATGGTTGTTAAGCAAATCACACAGTTCCCCATTGATTTTGCTTGCCAGAAGCGGGCTGGGAAGGTCGAAAATGGCAGTTATGTGACCACAGGATGCTGCGACGGTCATAAATGTGAACCGGTTGCCAAGCGCCCAAATCGTGATCACATGACCACAGGGACACTGCAACAGTCATAAGTGTGAGCACCGGTTGTAAGTTGGTTTTTTTAGTACTGTCGTAAGTTTGAACCATCATTAAATGAATGGTCATTAAGTGAGGACTACCTGTACAGTATTTACTCCAACCCTCCCCAACAGTTATACCCAGCAAACATGGTCAACGACTGCAGTCCCTGGAACCCTGGTGAGCATTGAGCTCTTGAGTCCTTCCCCAACCTGATATCCAACAGCAGCCTGGCTGGGGATTATGGAAATTGTATTCCAACTGGGCCCATAGGACTAGGGAGAAGCTATTCTGCAGAAACTGAACCCAGATTAAGCACCAGTAGCCCTGAAATTTCTCATCCCCCAGAAGTGGGGTGTCACACATGTACAACCCCTGAGATAGTTCACCATTCCAGCATCTCTAGCTAGCTGATTTCAGAGTTTCTTTTCAGGATTCTGCCCAACTGTGATTGATGACTTTAAAAATAATAGTTTTTATCCTGTTTTGCTTCTGCTTTTATGTTCCTTCTGGCTGTTTTAATATGTGAGCCTCCACATGGGCTTTATTGTGAAAGGCAGTCTATAAATATACTAAATAAATAAAGTTCCAAAAGGCGACAGATGCCTCTGAAGAGGCAGGAGAGAAGAAAGCCGCTTATTTCAATGGGTCAGCGTAGGAGGGCTCCAGTACAAAAGCTCAGTTCCAATTCAATCCAGACTACATTGTGAATGGATGTAAGAGGATTTATTGAAAAAAACTTTGAGAAACTCATGAGGACAGTTGCAAGGTTATCAGCAGCAGACAGTTCCACTATCTGGCTTGGAAAAAGCGAAGCCATCTGTGCCTTGGAACGCTGGCCTGGGAGATAAGTTCACGTAATGGATTACTGTAATCATCTGGCAAGCGAAAACATCTTGGCTGGGTAGGTGGCAGCTGACCCTGGATGACTTCAAAAACTTAGGACCTGGTTAGAACTTGGATGGGAGACCACCAGGAAATACCTGGGGCTAGATTTGAGGAAGTGGTGAAGGCATCAGGCTAGAAACAGGAGACAGTGAGTTCTAGTCCCGTCTTAGGCACAAAGCCACATGTCACCTGCACATCTAGTATTAGACAGTGCATGAAAATTTCAAATTAAAAAGAAGAAATCTTGTTGTTGTAAAGTATCATGAAAGCTGTGCCAAAGGGACTTGTTTGATTAAGGAGGGAACAACAATTATTTTTATAGAAGACTGGAAACCCTTTATTTTATTTGTCCTATTTATACCCTGCCTATCCCCTCCCTACTGGAGGACTCTAGGCGGCTTACAACATTACATATCCAATCAATTATACATCGTTATTACAATTACAATTTTTACCGCACGAAAGGAGAGAGGAAGGGAACCGGCTCTTCAGCTGCAGGCATTGGACTGCAAGTCCCAGAATGCCTCGCTCCGCGCCGGCTGCTGACGTCCAGGAAGCTGGTATCTCCGGATCCGTCGTCCTCCGCCGCCATCACTGCTCTCCAGATCTTTCCCGGATCGAGGACGACCCTCCGCTGGACGCCCGCAAATTGCCCCACGAGTGGTACCCATTTATCTACTTGCTATATTAGCTTTCGAATCGCTGGGTTGGCAGAGAGCTAGGGCTAGTGACGAGAGCTCACCTCGTCACGCGGTTTCGAAGTGCCAACCTTATGGTCGGCAGTCTAACGGCTCAGCGGTTTAACCCGCTGAGCCACCGCGCCCCTTTATGGACTTTTTGTTGAAAATGGACAAACGTGAATTGGTGATTTCGGCATTTACTGATTCAAAAGGGTTGTTTGTGGGAAGAAGGGAACCATGGTATGTAATTTGGGAGGGTGGAAAAGGTAATTACCAAGTTTGTAACTGCTGCAAAGAAGATCAGAAGTTGCTTCTTTAGATATTTTTCTTTTGTTACCTTTCACTTTTTCTTTTATTCTTTTATACCTCCTTCTTTTTTCTACTTTCTTTGTTTCTGTAGTTTTCTAAATCTTATGTAAAATTTTCTTTCAATAAAAATTATACATACACATATGTATATGTATAATATAAGTATATAAAAACCTGTGCCAAATGGAAACATACTGCTTTTCTTTTTTAGCAGAAAAAAATGCCTTTTCAAAAATTCGTAAATTACACAGTGCTTCAGTCCAATCCCTAATATCTGGAATAAGTGCTTCAACAGCAATTTTTTTAGCAATTCCCCATAAATGATATCATCAATGTTCCTCAAAACCAGCAACTTCCGCATTTTCAGAACATAACTCTACATAAGGGGCGCGGTAGCTCAGCGGGTTAAACCGCTGATGCTGTAAGACTGCCGATCAGCAGGTCGGCAGTTCGAACCTCCGCGTGGCGTGGTGAGCTCTCGTCACTTGCCCCAGCTCCTGTCAACCCAGCAGTTCGAAAGCTAATTGCAAGTAGATAAATGGGTACCACCTTACGTGGGAGAATTTGCTGGCGTCCTGTCGGGGGTCGCCTCCGGAGCGAAGAAGACCTTGCGAATGGCGGCGGAAACGGAGAAACGGAGACGACGGATCCCGAACAGCAATATCCAGGACGTCAGCAGCCAACCCTGAAGCAAGGTATTCTGGGACATGTAGTCCAATACTACAAGAGTCGGCTCCCTTACCCCTTCCCTGAGCGCGCAGAAATAAACATTGTTAATATATGAATGTATAAATATATGAATTGCAAATGTTGTAAGCCGCCTAGAGTCCTCCGATAGGGAGGGGATAGGTGGGGTATAAATACGAATAATAAATAAATAAATAAAAATAAATAACTCTACATAACATTAACACCTTTAACATTTAAAAATGTCCCCCTAAACCTACTCATATAGATTTAAGACCAAGGGTAACCAAGAGATTTAGGATTGTAGAAATGTGGCCAAAGGTGTCCTCAGGGAGGGAGTCAGAAACCTCAAGATGGCAGCCACAAACATGCCCTAGAAGCCCCACCCTTTTTACAGGCATCAAAAAAGTCAAGATGGCTGCCACAACCATACAATCGATGCACATAAAAAAGGTGTGAGACTTTGCATGGTTGTGGCCAGGAACTTGACTTTTTTGACACCACCACCCCGCGGACACCCCAGCATCCCCCAACGGTATCCTTGAAGCAGAAGCAGCAGAAATTCCATTTATAGAATCTTAGATTGGCTTCAGACCCATCTAGGCTAAATGGGGCTGTAGTTTACAGTTTAGCTGCTTGTAGAAACTGGTCCTAGCCTATGTGAACCCATAATTATGTTTTGCTAACCTGGATTTGGGTTTATCATGTTTTGTGAATCCAGCCACAGACCTGGAAGGGACCATGCAGGACATCAAGGCCTATCTCTGCTCAATGCAGGCAACCAAATTAAGCAAGAGAAATCTGGTTGAAAGCAATGTCAATTAAACTCCTGCTCTTAAATAAACAGTAAAAAATGATGTAGAAGTGCTGATTCCAGGAAAGATCTCTAGTCATTTTTTTTCCTGGATCCCGCATTAGATTTTCCTTTTCCCTTAAAATACGGCTCCTGCTCTCCTTTTGGGTCTACCAAGCATCCAACATGCAGCTTGCTCATTAGTGCTGGAGCATTTAAGCTAGAAACGGTTGCCATGACAGCATAAAGGATGAAGATGTTTCAGCTGATTACGACATTAAACGCCAGCTCCCTGGGAGCAAATCATTTTGATTGATGGATTGATGGGTTGGCTGATTTCCTTATTTGCAACAATAGTGTTATTGATGTTCGGAGTTCACCCTCGTAAGGACGCTGGAGGGAACGGGTGATGCAGGGTGAGGAGAGACAAACCTGGTCTGCAGTGAACGTTAGGTTCCAAAAGGAATAAAAATCAAGGGAACATTGGAAGGTGCGCAAAACTGAGTATATTCTTACAGTGGCATCTACAGAGGAAGGTCCAAAAAGTCAATGGGAAACCACAATTGCACAATCGAAGCAGCTGCAGCCACCATCTTGACTTTTTGACACCCCCCACACACACCCCTAAAACTAGGAATCAGTGTTTGGTTCTTATATTGTGCTTCGTCGTAAAATGGTATGTTGTGTTGTGTGGACCTAGCCTTTGTGGCTAACAAAACATGGTTTATGGCATGTCATATTGAGTGAGTCACATCAATTATGGCTTACTCAAGGCATTCTGGAAATGCATAAAGGGTTCACGCAACACAAGAAACCATTTTATGCCTTAGCCCAATGTGTGAACCAGCCATAATGTTGCTTTGTGGTTTTGATTTAATGCACACAGCAATTGCAATTTGTAAACCACCCTTTATGGCTTACCATGATATATGAACTCAGTGAACTGTGACTTATTCACTCCTGTTTATGGATCAGGTCCATTTGTTTGGGCATAATAAGACAAAATCTGAACCTAGCCATTATGATTAATAAAATAAAAATAAAACCATATTTTATGGGTTAACATGATATGCACTGCCAGTCATAGGGCCTTGGTCCTTAAAACATGATGATAACAAACCATAGTTTAGCACCATGTGTAAATCAGGCCAGGTTATTAGATGCTTTCTATAAAATAGGAGCAGGCTTCCAAATTGCAAACCAACCAATACAATCCCCGTGTTTAGTCATTAAGACAACTCAGGCCAAGAAGCCCATTGTCATAAAGCTTTCAGGTGGAGAGTTTTGAAATGACAAAAGGTACTAATGTTAAGAGCATAATTATGTAGTCACTTTGATGTGCAAAGCATTGCAATCCTTCAGCAGAAGCTCCAAAATGCTTCCTTGGAGGAAAGGGCATCTGCAGGGGCGGGTCAAAAAAGTCAAGATGGCACCCCAACTATATGATTGAACCCTGCCCTTTTTTATGTGCATTGTGACATGCATTAAAAGGGGCGGGGCTTCATTTGCATAGTTGTGGCCACCATCTTAATTTTTTTTTATTTCTGCCCCCCAACCCTACAGATACTCCTGCTGGTCCAATCTATAACTAGAGAGTATGTACAACAGAGCAGCTTACAGCTTCCTCCTTGTGAGTCTGTGCTGTAGACACACAACACAATGGCAAGCTGACCTCATAATTTCCGTTGCTCACCCACAGCTTCGCCTTTTGGATTGTCTCCACCTTGAGGAGGGGGCATATTTTTCCTCCTATAATGACAAAACTCCCCCTCCCCTTAATGGGACTTAATGGGGTGAAGTCCCTTCACCCCAATGTTCCCCATTAGCTTTGCACCCTTGTGCTCCCCCCCCCCACACCCCAGGAGTTGCCTGCAACCCATGGATGTGTTTATTTGCTTCGCCCCCTTTCCTGACAGCTGTAGAACAGAACGGCTGCCCTTGGGGTTGCCAAGAATTGGGAGTCCATTAAGCAAGCCATCTTTTATCCTAATGCCTGCTGATCTCACCCATCAGTGAGCAATGAAAGAGAGACCAGAGACGCTGGGAGGGAGGGAGGGGAGGAGAGGGAAGAAGGAGGGGAGGGGAGGGAGGAGCTAGGGGAAGGGAAGGGAAGGGAAGGGAAGGAGGAAGGAAGGAGGGAGCTTGAGAAGGGGAGAGGAGGGGAGATGGATGGATGGATGGATGGAGCGAGTGAGCGAGCTAGGGGAAGGGAAGGGAAGGGAAAAAGCTGAGAGGAGGGGAGGGGAGGGGAGGGGAGGGAGGAGCAAGGGGAAGGGAAGGGAAGGAGGGAGGGAGCTTGGGAAGGGGAGAGGAGAAGGATGGATGGAGGTATGGAAGGAAGGAAGGAACTAGGGGAAGGGAAGGGAAGGGAAAAAGGAGCTGAGGGGAGGGAGGAGCTTGGGGAGGGGAGAATTTCCCTCCCTGGATGAGCCCTGGTGGTCAGGCTGTTTCCCAAGCTGATGACAGCAGAAGGACCGTCCAGGCGGGGTGGGGACCTCTGAGGTTCTCACCGCAGAGGCCTCCAGTGGGAACAGAGACCACAGCGAAGGGTGAGATCCTTCCGCCACTAACCCTCCGCGCTGCGGCTCTTGAGCAGGAGCTCCTCCGCCGACGGACAGATGGGGAGCCCCGCGCCTGCGCTGCCAGCGCACAGGGGAGCAGCGGCTGGCAAGGAACAGCCTTTCCTCCCCCGCCTCCCTTCCTCCCGCCTTCAGGGACTGCTGGAGGAGAGAAACGCCTGGCTCAGAGGCTGCCAGCCCCGCCGAGCTCCCACCCCTCCGCGGGCAGCTGGCGCAAGGCACAGCCAGGGGGCGGCTCCCTGACCCCAACCGGTCGGAATAGCAGTTGTATGTCTTCACGCTAGAGAGAGCGAGGCGATGTTCAAGTTGAACAGAATCAGGACTGTGGAAAGCCATGGAGGTGGCCTTGCAGGGAATATTCAGAAGCCGCCGTCACAGAAACGAGAGCAGAAGCTTTCCCGAAGTGCACGCAGCAGCCACGAAGCTTCCTGGAAAGGGAGACAGCGTTAGGAAGAGGCTCAGGCTGGCTCCTCCCTGACTCAAGGGGGTATAAGAAGGAGGGGAGGAGAAGCACCCTCAGACTTGCAAGATTCTGTCTGCATAACATTCCCCTCCCCCCACCCTAAAAGGCGTCATGGTCTTGTTGAGATCAGAATCGCGCAAACCATGGTATTCCCTGTGCCACACCATGGAAACGAAAGTTGGACTTTGAAGAAGCCAGACAGGAGGAGTATTGATGCCTTGGAACTTTGGGGTCGGAGAAGACTCCCGAGAAGACCATGGACAGCCAAGAAAACAAATCAACCCAGAGTTCTCACTGGAGGCACAAATCACCAGGCTCAAATTATCCAACTTTGGACACTTTTATGTGAAGACCGAGTTCTCTGGAGAAGGCTCTGATGCTGGGAAAGGTGGAAGGAAAGAGAAGAAGAGGACGACCAGCAGCAAGGGGGAGGGACTCAGTTATAGAGGCAATGACTACACTGTAGAGCAGAGCTTTCCAAACTGTGTGTCTGTGCCACGGCTGCTGCTACCTCCAACCTGCTAGGATTCCGCGCAGGTCCTAGTGCAGAGCTTTCCAAACTTTTCATGTTGGTGACACACTTTTTAGACATGCATCATTTCGCAACACACTCTTACAGCAGGGCACAAGGCAGGCACTAGGACCTGCGCGGAATCCTGGCAGGGCTTGGAGGCGGCAGCAGCCGGGACACACCCAGACACTGCAGCCTACACACAGTTTGGAAAGCTCTGTCCTAGTGCCTGCCTTGTGCCTTGCTGCCTCCAAACCTGCTGTGATTCTGCGAAGGTCCTAGGGCCTGCCTTGTGCCCTGCTGTAAGAGTGTGTCGCGAAATGATGCATGTCTAAAAAGTGTGTCACCAACATGAAAAGTTTGGAAAGCTCTGCTGCAGAGAGACTTGAAAGACCAGGTTAGGGATAGATCATCATGGAGAAAATCTAACCCTTTTGGGGGAGATGGGTGGTGATAGAAATTTGAATAATAAATAAATCTATGTGGTTGCTAGGAGCTGACAACTTGATGGTACATAATCAATCAATCAATCAATCAAAAACAAGACAGAGGACAGAGAAGGGCGGTTTCTGTTGGTGTAGCTTTTCACAGCATTGCTATGTGCTCTGTTTTAATAAACGTATTTAAAACATACAGTTATATCCCTGGTTTCTTCTATCATGAAATTCAAGTGGTAGATATTGGGGTATTTCTCATCTGGCAAGAGAGATGTATTTTCTGACAAAAACCTAGCATCAGCAGAGTTGGTGGGGGTGTCAAGATGCAGCTTCACAATCTAAGACCTATCGAAGAGAATATTTGTAGCTCAGGGTTGAACTGTGGAGTCCTTGGTGCTCTCTGAGCCTTGTTGTTTTCTTGCAGACGTTTCATTGCCAGGCTAGGCAACATCTTCAGTGCGAAAAGGGAGTGGGACTTGCTCTCTCTTTATATACCCTGGCTTGTCCTGCCTGTGTTGGTGGGGGTGTTGTACTCTCCTTGGTAGTATTAAGACCTGCCCATTTTTACATGATTGTGCATACAATGAATGTAAGGAAAAAGGAACATGGATTCGATCATATAGTAATTCCTACTAACTTGGCTTTCTCAATCCACCCCCCAAAACGGTTGCCCTGCCTGGGGTGAACCATTCCCTCCCCTTTTTTCAGTTCAAACTTGCCAGATCAAATAGTAGAATGGTAAATGTTTCTCTTTCCCACCCCCCTCCTGTTCAGAGGAGCATGCACAGAATCAGAGCAAAATGCAATGAAGTGTGCTGGAAGTACAAACAAGATAGCAGCAAGTCAAATACCAGGAGTGTGAAATTAATGGCAGAATTAACAGGTGTATAATAAATCCAAATCCTTTTAAAAGCCCGTTGATAGAAAATTCTCTTCATTGCTAAGACCTCACCAGATGGCAACATCTGGTTGACTTGTCTGGATTAGGAATCCCACAGGGTCGGTTTTGCTTAATCAAAGGTTTCCTGTCTAGTCTTGCTTCCCCCCTCAGTGTGTGTGTGTGCGCGTGCGCCTTCAAGTCAGTGTTGGCACCTTACGATGCCTGGACAAGTCCCTGCAGTTTTCGTGACAAGGTTTTTTGAGAGTGGTTTGCCATTGCCTCCTTCCCAGGGCTGAGAGAGAGTGACTGGCCCAGGGTCACCCAGCTGGCTTCATGCCTAAGATGGGACTAGAACTCTCAGTCTCCTGGTTTCCCATTGGCTCCTTCCTAGGGCTGAGAGAGAGAGATTGGCCCAAGGTCACCCAGCCGGCTTTCACGCCTAGGGCGGAACTAGAACTCTCAGTCTCCTGGTTTGCCATTGGCTCCTTCCTAGGGCTGAGAGAGAGTGATTGGCCCAAGGTCACCCAGCCGGCTTTCACACCTAGGGTGGAACTAGAACTCTCAGTCTCCCAGTTTTTAGCCTGTTGCCTTAACCACTACACCAAATTGGCTCTCTCTTTCCCCCATATGGTGCTCCTCAATTGTGTTGAACTTCCATGGCCCTCTAGAAGTTACACATCTGGCTGGTGCTTTGAACTGCTTACAGTTTTCCAAGATCTGGAACAGTTCTTGAACATAATATGAAATCTGGACCTTCTGGCCCAAGTCATGGGTCTCACTACTATGGCCCTGAAGAATTTGGGCAAAAGGACTTTTTCTGACCCCAAGATCCCTTTTCTGGGTGTAAAGCATAACGCTTCAACTCTTCTCTGTTGGAGTCTCTTGATTCAATCCAGCAGTATCTAAGTGATGCCTTCTCTATTATCTTGGCACAGAAAGAAATATTAGCAAAATGTTACACTCCTACAGTGTGAATGCATCTAGAAAAAAGGCAAAGGTTCCCCCTGCACATTTGTGCAGTCGTGTCCGACTCTAGGGGCCGGTGCTCATCTCCGTTTGTTAGCCGAAGAGCCAGCGTTGTCCGAAGACGCTTCCACGGTCATGTGGCCGGCATGACGCACGCGGAACGCTGTTACCTACCCACCGAAGTGGTACCTATTCATCTCTTTGCATTTGCATGCTTTCGAATTGCTAGGTTGGCAAGAGCTGGGGCGAGTGCGGGAGCTCACCCCGTCATGCGGTGCTCGGGTCTTGAACCGCCGACCTTCCGATCGACAAGCCTGGCGTCTTAACCACTGAGCCCTCGCGCCCCTGTGAATGCATCTACTCAATAGAAAAATCCTGGGTAGGATGAAGGTTTTACCCCAGAAGGATAGGAAACTGTTATCAGTAAAAGTGAACTTGTTTGTTCATGAAAAGGCCCATTTCTTTCTCAAGAGACATTATTTGGGAAATGGCTTTGAGATATTTATAAAACAACAATGACTAACATTTCCTGGTCACACTTTTGCTGCCTCTTCAGTCTTTTGAAACCAACTTTCCGACTTTCTCCTCGGATTCCCTTTAACAACAATGGGAAGGACAGCAGGCCAGATTACAGACAGCTTTTTTCCTTCTTCTTTTTTTAACCGCAGAAGAAAAGGTTCCCTCGTGCCAACTATCTCCCTGAAAATGAATAAATCCACATGTAATCTAGTAGACTAATAAATAAAAACTGTGGTTCTCTAGAGACCACCCCACTGTTATTTTTAATTTGCAGAAATGTTCCAACAAGGTCCTACTGGTTAGGCTCCAGATTGCTTGGAAAAAAACAACACAATAATTTTTAGGTTGGAAGAGTTTCACATTACAAGCTCATTTTTCTTTAAGCTAAATCAAAACATTTCCTTTCTCTTGTTCTTTCCTAGCCTGGAACCTTCCCAATAAATTGGACTACAAGCCTTCAGACGGGGACAGGGGTCGCCCTCGTTGAAAACTGACTCCACCTTAGAACCTCCATGCAGGTGGGAAGAACACATTTTTGGCTACTCTTCATTTGTTTGAAATCCCTGTGTAAGACGGTGTTCATAATAGTGGCACAGTCAAGATGTCAGCCTCACATATTCGTCCGCCATGCTTCTGACTGTTGTACACGTGTCCACGTGTAGTTTGCTGGTCTGCACTTCTTTGCTTCAAGAAGCCTCCCTCTTGGCATTTCTGCATCGCTTGGCAAGAACTGTGATCAGCACCTGCTCTTCCAGCAGACATTCTGTCGGGAGGGGAGATGCTTGGAGTGGGAACTGAATTGTTATGGCTGGACTCTGGGTGATGTTTTGATAATGCTGCTTGGGCGCAAAAATCCTTATTCGAGGCTTCTCCTCGCCTGAAGTGTACTGATCCTGAATAAATGAATCCTTTAGAGCAGGGTTCCTCAACCTCCGCCATTTTAAGATGTGTGGACTTCAACTCCCAGAATACTCCAGCCAGTCCACACATCTTAAAATGGCGGAGGTTGAGGAACCCTGCTCTAGAGTATTTGCCTGAGGGATTTCTTGATTGGGAATTCTGACACTGAGGGTTATCAAAGTAAGCCTCGAATATGCGAGGCTGACACAAGAACAGTAACTACACCAAAGGGTGTGGGTTGGTGATACCAACCTAGACACATTAATATAAATCTGCCTTTAAAAATCCATTTTAAGCTACATCAATAGAACTGTAATCTACGTCCCAGCAAAATTATAGTTCCACTAATTCTAAAAGGGGAATAGAGAGTATCATCACCAAGATTAAGTTCTGTGAATTTGCCTTTTTAGTGAGCATATCTATCTCTTGGCTGATCTCAAAAGAACTAAGCAGGATCATGGCTGGATAGTTCTTGTATGGGAAACCACCAGAAATCTCAGGGCTATAGACTAGAGTGGAAAGTTTATTTTTTTATTAAAAAAAACTTATCCTGGAAGAAGGCAATGGCAAAACACTTGGCTGATCTCACCGGGTTAGATTGCACTTAGTTATTTATGCATTTATTTATTACAGTACTTTGCAGGCTTCCTGATTCACTACTAGACTCTAGGTGACGCACATGGATAAAACCCAATTTACAATAGTAACAATATATGTATTTTGTATTTCTAGGCGCAAAGATTACTGCAGACGCTGACTGCAGCCAGGAAATCAGAAGACGTCTACTTATTGGGTGCAGAGCAATGGCAAATCTTGATAAAATAGTTAAGAGCAGAGACTTCACACTGACAACAAAGGTCCGCATAGTCAAACCAATGGTATTCCCTGTAGTAACCTATGGCTGCGAGAGCTGGACCATAAGGAAGGCTGAGCGAAGGAAGATAGATGCTTTTGAACTGTGGTGTTGGAGGGAAATTCTGAGGGTGCTTTGGACTGCAAGAAGATCAAACCAGTCCATACTCCAGGAAATAAAGCCAGACTGCTCACTTGAGGGAATGATATTAAAGGCAAAACTGAAGTACTTTGGCCACATCATGAGAAGACAGGATACCCTGGAGAAGAAGCTGATGCTAGGGAAAGTGGAAGGCAAAAGGAAGAGGGGCCGACCAAGGGCACAATGGATGGATGATATTCTGGAGGTGACGGACTCAACCGTGGGGGAGCTGGGGGTGGCGACGGCTGACAGGAATCTCTGGCATGGGCTGGCCCATGAAGTCACAAAGAGTCGGAAGCAACTGAACAAATAAACAAAAAAAAAACCAATATATGTAAAACAAAACCATCCGGATACTACCATCCCATGTTAAAACTCTTCCCCACCAAATGCTTTCTGGGGGACAAATGTTCATTGCTTTTCTGGAAGAGAGGACGATGGGACCAATCTGGCTATGGGAGGCAAGCTGTTGCACAGTGAAGGGGCTACTGGAACAAAGGTCATCCTCCAAGCCTAACTCTGCCTTATTTCTCAGGGGATAGCCACTCAGGTAACCCCTCCCAGTTAGATCATGTAGGGTAGACAGACCACTTGGAGGACAGAATCCTAAAAGTACTGTAACAAGGGCCTAATCTGTGTAGGGCTTTATAGGTAAGGACCAGTACCTTGAATCAAGTCTTGCCATTTCTAGAGAATAGTTGTTTCTCTACAAAACTGGCTAACACTGGTCTGCACACAGTCAGAGGCATTCTGTGGCAGCTGCAGCTTCTGGACCATCTTCAAGGGCAGACCAGTGTAGAGCAAATTGCAGTAGTCTACCCAAGAGATGACGAGGACATAAATCACTGTCTTCAGTACCTCCTGGTCTAGCAAACAGAAGAGTGGCCAAAGTTGACCAAAGGCCCCTCTTGCTATGGCCTCCACATGCTGCTCTAGCAGAAGCCAGGAATCCAGGAGAACCCCCAATTCTTTCAGCTCTTTGAAGGAAGCCCCACCCTGTCAAGAGCCACAGATGGAACATTGATGGATTCATAAGGGTTGGGCACAAACAGTCATTCCATCTTGCTGGAATTCAGTCTCAGTTTGTTCATCCCCACCTAGTCCCTCACAGCCTCCAGGCACTGAGTCCAGACATCCAACCTCTCCTGCACAGTCCAAGGTAGAGATGTAAAGTTGAACATCATCAGCATCCTGATGATTGTTGTTGTTCAGTCGTTCAGTCGTGTCCGACTCTTCGTGACCTCATGGACCATAGCACGCCAGGCCTTCCTGTCCTCCACTGTCTCTCGGAGTTTACTCAAATTCATGTTCATTACATCGGTGATGCTATCTAACCATCTCATCCTCTGCCGTCCCCTTCTCCTTTTGCCCTCAGTCTTTCCCAGCATCAGGGTCTTTTCCAGTGAGTCCTCTCTTCTCATTAGGTGGCCAAAGTATTTGAGCTTCAGCTTCAGCATCTGTCCTTCCAATGAGCAGTCAGGGTTGATTTCCTTTAGGATTGACTGGTTTGACCTCCTTGCAGTCCAAGGGACTCTCAAGAGTCTTCTCCAGCACCACAGCTCGAAAGCATCAATTCTTCGGCGCTCAGCCTTCCTTATGGTCCAACTCTCACAGCCATACATTGCTACTGGAAAAACCATAGCTTTAACTATACGGACCTTTGTCGGCAAGGTGATGTCTCTGCTTTTTAATATGCTGTCTAGGTTTGCCATAGCTTTCCTTCCAAGGAGCAAGCGTCTTCTAATTTCATGGCTGCAGTCACCGTCTGCGGTGATCTTGGAGCCCAAGAAAATAAAATCTGTCACTGCTTCCATTTCTTCCCCTTCTATTTGCCAGGAAGTGATGGGACCAGATGCCATGATCTGGGTTTTTTTAATGTTGAGTTTCAAGCCAGCTTTTGCACTCTCCTCTTTCACCCTCATCAAGAGGGTCTTTAGTTCCTCTTCACTTTCTGCCATTAGGGTGGTATCGTCTGCATATCTGAGGTTGTTGATATTTTTCCCGGCAATCTTAACTCCGGCTTGTGATTCATCCAGCCCGGCATTTCTCATGATGTACTCTGCATATAAGTTAAATAAGCAGGGTGATAATATACAGCCTTGTCGTACTCCTTTCCCAATTTTGAACCAGTCGGTTGTTCCATGTCCGGTTCTAACTGTTGCTTCTTGACCCACATACAGGTTTTTCAGGAGACAGGTAAGGTGGTCTGGTACTCCCATCTCTTTAAGACTTTGCCACAGTTTGTTGTGATCCACACAATCAAAGGCTTTAGCGTAGTCAATGAAGCAGAAGTAGATGTTTTTCTGGAACTCTCTTGCTTTTTCCATGATCCAGCGAATGTTGGCAATCTGATCTCTAGTTCCTCTGCCTCTTCGAAACCCAGCTTGCACTTCTGGTAGTTCTCGGTTCACATGCTGCTGAAGCCTAGCTTGTAGGATTTTGAGCATAACCTTGCTGGCATGTGAAATGAGCGCAATTGTACGGTAGTTTGAACATTCTTTGGCATTGCCTTTCTTTGGAATTGGAACGTAAACTGACCTTTTCCAATCCTGTGGCCACCGTTGAGTTTTCCAAATTTGTTGGCATATTGAGTACAGCACTTTAACAGCATCATCTTTTAGGATTTTAAATAGCTCAGCTGGGATACTGTCTTCTCCGCTAGCTTTGTTGTTAGTAATGCTTCCTAAGGCCCACTTGACTTCACTCTCTAGGATGTCCGGCTCAAGGTCAGTGACCACACCATCGTATTTATCAGGGATATTAAGATCTTTCTTGTATAGTTCTTCTGTGTATTCTTGCCACCTCTTCTTAATCTCTTCTGCTTCTGTTAGGTCCCTGCCTTTTTTGTCCTTTATCATGCCCATCTTTGCACAAAACGTTCCCTTGATATCTCCGATTTTCTTGAAGAGATCTCTAGTCTTCCCCATTCTATTGTTTTCCTCGATTTCTTTGCATTGTTCATTTAAGAAGGCCTTCTTATCTTTCCTTGCTATTCTCTGGAATTCTGCATTCAGTTGTTTATATCTTTCCCTTTCTCCCTTGCCTTTTGCTTCCCTTCTTTCCTCAGCTATTTGTAAAGCCTCATCAGTCAGCCACTTTGCTTTCTTGCATTTCTTTTTCTTTGGGATGGTTTTAGCTGCTGCCTCCTGTACAATGTTACGAACCTCCATCCATAGTTCTTCAGGCACTCTGTCTACCAGATCTAATCCTTTAAATCTATTCCTCACCTCCACTGTATATTCATAAGGGATATGATTTAGGTCATACCTGATTGGTCTAGTGGTTTTCTCTACGTTCTTCAATTTAAGCCTAAATTTTGCAATAAGAAGCTCATGATCTGAGCCACAGTCAGCTCCAGGTCTTGTTTTTGCTGATTGTATAGAGCTTCTCCATCTTTGGCTGCAAAGTATATAACCAATCTGATTTCGGTATTGACCATCTGGTGATGTCCATGTGTAGAGTCGTCTCTTGTGTTGTTGGAAAAGAGTGTTTGCTATGACCAGCGTGTTCTCTTGACAAAACTCTATTAGCCTTTGCCCTGCTTCATTTTGTACTCCGAGGCCGAACTTGCCTGTTATTCCGGTTATTTTTTGACTTCCTACCTTAGCATTCCAGTCCCCTATGATGAAAAGGACATCTTTTTTTGGTGTTAGTTCTAGAAGGTGTTGTAGGTCTTCATAGAACCGGTCAACTTCAGCTTCTTCGGCATCAGTGGTTGGGGCATAGACTTGGATCACTGTGATGTTGAATGGTTTGCCTTGGATTCGAACTGAAAGCATTCTGTCGTTTTTGAGGTTGTACCCCAGTACTGCCTTTCCCACTCTTTTATTGACTATGAGAGCTACTCCATTTCTTCTAAGGGATTCTTGCCCACAGTAGTATATATAATGGTCTCCTGAATTAAATTCGCCCATTCCTGTCCATTTTAGTTCGCTGATTCCCAAGATGTCGATGTTCAATCTTGTCATCTCATGTTTGACCACATCCAGCTTACCTTGATTCATAGATCTTACATTCCAGGTTCCTATGCAATATTGTTCTTTACAGCATCGGACTTTCCTTCCACTTCCAGACACATCCACAACTGAGCGTCCTTTCGGCTTTGTCCCAGCCGTTTCACACTTTCTGGAGCTACTCGGAATTGCCCTCCGCTCTTCCCCAGTAGCATTTTGGACACCTTCCGACCTGAGGGGCTCATCTTCTGGCGTCATATCTTTTAGCCTTTTGATACTGTCCATGGGTTTTCTTGGCAAGGATACTGGAGTGGTTTGCCATTCCCTCCTCCAGTGGACCACGTTTTGTCAGAACTCTCCATCATGACCTGTTCTTCTTGACCTGACTTCATTGAGTTACGCAAGCCCCTTCGCCACGACAAGGCAGTGATCCATGAAGTGATCCTGATGATGCTTCACCCCAAACAACAGATATCTTATAGATATTCCAGCTTTAAAGAAGTGTTAAACAGTATGGGGAGAGTGCCAAGCCCTAGATGCATCCCATAGTTGAGTACAGAGGACTCCACCTTTCTCCTCCCTCAACAACGTTGATTGGAACTACCCACACAGGAAGGAGTAGAACCACTACAAAACAGCAACTCTAACCCTTAACCCTCACAGATGATCCAAAAGCATGCCGTAGTTGATGGTATCAAATGCCACTGAGAGATCTAGTAGAACCAGGAGGAGATGCACCTCCCCTCTCCAGGTCTTGCCACAGATCATCCATCCCATGCCCAGGCCTGAATTCCAGCTGGAAAGAAACCAGAGAATAGGTATAATCTAGAATCCTCTGTAGATAGAGCTCCAATTTTGGTTTTCCAATTTTTGCCACAGGAACATGCCACTTCTTTTGTTGTAGGCAATGCCTTCCCTCCTACTGGCTAATATCCACCATTGCCAGCATACCTCCTCTCCTCTAGTCAATGGTAAAAAGGTAAAGGTTCCCCCCGCACAGTTGTGCAGTTGTGTCCGACTCTAGGGGCCGGTGCTCATCTCCGTTTCTTAGCCGAAGAGCCAGCATTGTCCGAAGATGCTTCCATGGTCATGTGGCCGGCATGACGCACGTGGAACGCTGTTACCTACCCACCGAAGTGGTACCTATTCATCTACTTGCATTTGCATGCTTTCGAATTGATAGGTTGGCAAGAGCTGGGGCTGGTGCGCGAGCTCACTCCGTCACGCGGGACTAGGGATTCGAACCTCTGAACTTGCGATCTTCCGATCGACAAGCCTGGCGTCTTACCCGCTGAGCCATCACGCCCCACTGTGGTCAATGGTAGCTGCCATCTATGGTCATTTTATCCCAGACTACTGGGCTACTCCTACCCACTTCCCAAGTATAGCTGATTGCACTTCACATTGTGAGACCCATCTCAAACTTTAGGTGGGCTCCTTTCCTACCTGAGAAAGCCAGGGTACTGGGTTCATGAGTTCAGTTCCTGGTAGAGGGTTTCAACCCTCTAGGAGTTGAAACTACTTATGTCTGTAGAGTCCCAAATAAGATGAAACTGTCATGTAGGGCCTCCTGGTGGCCAATATAGGTCCCAATACTACACAGGATGTACACTGGGTAAAATTAGCGAAATTTCCCCCTGCTCAACAGGGAAGGGGTAGAAGTCACATAACACCCCATCTATGGGCATGACATAATGTAACATCTTTGTACTCTGTAGCTTGAATCATGTCAACTGGATTTCTATTTTCTCAGTGGAAACGTGTCGCTCCTTATCCAAGGAGCTTCTTCAGTCTGAGCAAAGTTGGTAAGGGAATCCTAAATATGTTTCTAGGTAGCTGTGTGACCTTACACCTGGGGTCATGGTTATATTGAGATGTATTTTAAGTCCTTTTATTATCTAAAGGAGGATCGTTAAGATCACCATGCTGCTGTTGAGCTTGTGAAATGGTCTTAATCTTCCTAGGCACAGAAGACAGAGCCGGGAGAAAGATGGGAGAAAGATTGTGCCTGAGGCCCCCACCTCTATTCAAGGAAGGATTTTCCAAGTTGGCATAAATGGATTCCTTGACCCCTCTCTCAAACCACCTATCTTCTCTGTCTAAAATGTGAACATTAATGTCCTCAAATGAGTGTCCTTTTTCCTTTAAATGAAGATAAACTGCTGACTCTGGTCCTGTGGTGTTACTTCTCCTGTGTTGGGCCATCCTCCTGTACAAAAGTTGTTTGGTTTCTCCAATGTAGAGTTTTGTACTCTGAGAGCTTAAGTGAAGATGAACTGTATATACTATTCAGATACAACCCCAGGACACTAGATCTACACTAAAGCTCTCCAAAACATCTTAAGTAAACCAAAAGACTCAGTAGCCCAAGAAGAAAAAACAGGAGTTATCTACAACATACAGTGTAAGAACTGTAACAGCCACTATGTAGGACAGACTGGCAGAAGACTAGCAGAGTGCATCCACAAACACCAACCAGCAGTCAGAAGACATGATGAAAACTCCTTAATTTCACAACACATGGACAGACTTAACCATACTTTCAACTGGGAAACTGTGAGCATCCTAGACCAAGCTAAATCCAAAAAAGCTAGGGAATTCCTGGAAGCTTGGCAGTCAGACAAATCAGCCATCAACAGGCACATAGAGATAACTCACATTTACACACCATTTAAAAGAGACAATTTTTAAAAAGCTAAGAAGGAAACAAAAAGACCAGAACACATCCTCTCCAGCAGCCAACACCTAGATAAGCAGGGATTAACACCAGGCAAACAATCAAGCAGAAAACAGAACCCTATTCAAGGAACCACCAAGGAGAAAACCACACCCCCACCAACATGGGCAGGGCAAGCTACTGTATACAAACGGGGAGCAAACCCCACACTCACTAGCACTGATGATGTTACCTAGTTGGGTAATGAAATGTCTGCAAGCGAACAGCCAAGCTCAGAGAGCACCAAGGACTCCACTGCCACACCAAAGTTGTGCACATCAGATATAGAAACAGTGAATGTCAGATACCTATTCCTAAACACACTCTGAACATGCATGCAAGAGGATAGTCAGCAGTACGGTGACCATATTTTCTTGGAAAAAAACAAAGGACAAACCTGAGAAAGGGGTAAATCTGAAAGAGGTTCATAAGGATAAAAAATTCTAATTCTTTGTGTTTATACCTTTGCTTTACAAAGGAAAATTCAAGAGCAAAACCAAGAAAAACTTTACAAAAATGCATATGCTAATAAAAATATCCAAAGTCGAACAGTATATGTAAATTTATTTTAAAAAGAAAATTCAATCTCCCTATTTTTCACAGGAATGTGAAAGACTGCTTATGAAGTGGTACCATTTGTACGGTAAATGACCCAAATAAAGGACAAAAGTGAGTTTTTGAAAAATAAATACATCTAAAGGACAGCTTTCTGGAATAAAGGACTGTGCTTTGTAATAAAGGACGTATGGTTACTGTACCTATCAGGGATCCTTGGAAATACATATTTGGCCACCTAGGAATGCATCTCCGCTGTTCATATATTACAAGCTGACTTCGGGACATAATGGTGCAGCTCCAGCACAAATGATTGCCTTGTAAAGCATGAAAGAGCTTTAATTGAGATAACAGATTCCAATGCAAATAATTGGAGTGCCATCCCATGAGCTGATTGCCTATTCCTAGCCCAATCTGGCCCTCTGTTACCATGGTTATCATTTTGTGAGAATTATATGGCAAGAATATATTTGGTTTCTTTTATAGATGCTTTGTACTCCATGGTGTTTCTTGGCCCCTAGAACTTTCCATCTCCTTAAATCTTGCACAGCAGGGCTGACCCAGGGTCTAAACGATATCACAGAGCCTTGTTCTCTCACAGGCCATTTTTAGCACACTTGGATGTGCTTGGAAGGAATAAAAAAGGCAAAGGGCTTGATTGTGACTTCCCAGCAGCGGCCTTTTCTTTTGCTCCTGCTGTGAGCTGGTGAAAGGGAGGCGAGAGATTTCTCCATTTTCAGTCACTGCACCAAAGGAAGAACTTTATATTAGCTGCAATACTGCAATCACCAACACTATTTTTGAGTGTGGTAGCCTTGTATTTAAAAGGGGCATGGTGGCTCAGTGGGTAAGACGCCAGGCTTGTCGATTGGAAGATCGCAAGTTCAGAGGTTCAAATCCCTAGCCCAGCGTGACGGAGTGAGCTCCTGCACTAGCCCCAGCTCTTGCCAACCTATCAATTCGAAAGCATGCAAATGCAAGTAGATGAATAGGTACCACTTCGGTGGGTAGGTAACAGTGTTCCGTGCGCGTCATGCGGCCACATGACCATGGAAGCATCTTTGGACAGCGCTGGCTCTTCGGCTAAGAAACGGAGATGAGCACCGGCCCCCAGAGTCGGACACGACTGCACAAATGTGCGGGGGGAACCTTTACCTTTACCTTAGCCTTGTATTTATTGTCCACTCTCTTATGAATAATGTGATTGATCCTGATTTGTCTCCCAGGGTGAAAAGGTGATTTATAAATGTGCAAGTAAATATAAATTAACCTGATCCAATCATTCTTGGACCAGTTTCCAGGATATGGGTCTACATGACCTATTTGTACCCACACCCAAAACAGGTCCGTCAATGAACTTTAGTGGAGTTCATTATAAACCACAAGCTAAAAGGGGCTGAGTAAATATGGCATGCTTACTCATGATTAGCTTAAACCATAGTTTTTCCAACATCCTTTGCTGGATTTGGAACCACAATCTAACTTCATGGGCTGGATTCTATTAAACATAATGCTAAAATGTCCAGGGGCATCTGCAGAGAGGGTCAATAAAATAAAGGTGGGACTGTGACTGTGCAATCAAAGCTCTTGTCCCTTTTTTTAAAAAAAGGGGGAAGGCCTCCCATCACACAGACATGGCTGCCATCTTGATTTCTTTTTTACACTCCCTCTCCCTGCAGGTAATCCTGGTGGGTACCTATAAAATTGGGGCATCATGTGACCAAGCCAGTGGAAAGTACCGTTTTCACAATTTGATGCTGTCTGGAGAAGCTGGGTGGCATCTCCAGCCAAAGTCACCAGCTGCCATCAAGGATCCTTCTCCCATCTCAATTACAGATCTTTCTGTCCTTTGCAAGTGCTCCATAAAGGACACTGACAAGACCCACAATGCAATGTTGCAATATTTAAGGCTCCATCCTACCAGATTTGCCCCCAACCACAACCACAACCTAGCCTTTAATGTGAGTCCATTCAGTCCCAGACAATTGGGTTGAATAAGTCAACTAAGTTGATCCTCATGCAAATACTGTTATGCTGGACTACTGGACCTACTCAGTCCTCACTGAGAGATGTTTTCCCTAAATGCATTTCAATATTTCTGAAAATATTCATGCTGAAAACGTCCCAAACATGCTGCGTCCCATTTCTCAGTGGCCCAATTTTGGCTCCAATCCTACTGACACTTAGCAACTGAGGGTTTGACCAATGGGATTGTTACAGTATATTGGATAGCCTTGTGAAATTCCCTTATCCTGTCCTCCTGCCACTATGACCAGTGATGACTCTCTCAGGACTCAGCCTGGGGACATTCTTAGTGTTAGAGTTCTTGTGTTGCCCTGGCGAATCATTCCTGTACAAAGCAAAAGCATTCTCATGATGACGTGAATGCCAGGTGGCTGGATAACAGAGAAGCCTTGGCTTTGTTTACATCTTCATTAGATATGAAGCTAGAAGGTACCATTGTTATGGCTAGCAATGGATCTTCCCATGAAAGTGAAGCCTCCTGATATCCTTCCGTGGGAAGCCTTGCCCAAGCCCCCCCTGAGCAAGGAGGGGGGGAACTCAGTGCGTAGATGCAGCAGGTCATGCTGTGTGCTTTGAGGCCTAGTGTGTGTAACAGCTAACATCCAGCCAATCAGAAAGCTAGAAGGTCTGAATATACAACCATGCAAAATGGTGTTCTATGTCTTCTTGATTTCGTGTGTCTTTTAGCCATGTAGTTCTTCACGTGTTCACTTCCCGTGGACTGGGCAGAGTGAGCTATGCCTGGCTTTGGGTATAGGCCATGGCAGGAACTCTGGCCCTGGGATCAATACACGGAACTCTGCTTATAAGTTTGTTTTGTTTTCCTTTTACAATGATGTATCCTGTATATTCATCTTTTTCATTTTTGCGATAATGTACTGTATCTGCATTATTGCCCTATGCTAAACAGTAAACACTGTTGGCCCTAAAAAGCTGCATTCTTGTCTGTTTATTCTCAAGCCTCGGTTTTTCCCCTTTAAGCCAGCATATACCTCATCACTTAGTTATTCAGCTGGAACTGCCATTGGCTTGGGATCTTCAGCCCCTACAGCAGAGCTTTCCAAACTTTTCATGTTGGTGACACACTTTTTAGACATGCATCATTTTGCGACACACTCTTACAGCAGGGCACAAGGCAGGCACTAGGACCTGCGCGGAATCCTGGCAGGGCTCAGAGGCAGCAGCAGCCGCAACACACCCAGACACTACAGCCAACACACTAATGTGTCCCGACACACAGTTTGGAAAGCTCTGCCCTACAGTATGTGCTCTTCCAGGGAGTTAAGGCTTTCAGGATCCTGTTATTATACCCTACAACAATAATGTAGCATCCATGGAATCCTGGTCATGCAATGATGTAATGACATGCATCTTGTCATTTGTATGTCTGTCTCTCTCTCATACATGCACACACATACACCATAGATGCTGGTATGTGGCTGGAAGCACTCAGTGCTGGTTTTCCAAGGAAAAAAATCTAACGACAGCAGGTTTCCAACATAGCAATAGCATTTCCTTTTAGGGACTGCCCAAGCACACTAGAGAATGTCTTCTCACCCGCTTTATTGTTTATTTTGGTCTTTTTTCATTTGAACAGGAAGAGTAGGTGGCTCTTTTCCCATTTCAGCATCAGCCCCAAATAATATTGTTGTTGGCTTGATCACACTGGTACTAGTGGGAAACCAGCCTCCCATCTCTGAAGGCCTGGAATTGTGGATCACCCTGGATCATTCTTGGTTAGTGTGTGCTTGGCAACAGTTGCTATGGAATCTAGTCATCGGCTACCCAAAGGTAGAGCTCAAAATGTGTGATGGCGAACCTTCCACCACCAGAAAATCAGCTGTGATTTGGGGGTAATCCTTATGTCTGGGTTAGGCATTGGCTTGCAAGCTGCCCTTTTTTTCCCACTGAAACTTTGGGGCCCACCAACCAGCAAACAGTACAAAATGGTCATCAATGAAATTGGACAGACACACACACACATAATGTCTCAAATAAAGGCTAGCTTTCACCAGGAACTAGATGTTCTAGAATATCCAGCTAAGGATTCTGGTAAACCTCTTCTAAATGGATGGTACCAGATTGGAGAAGGCTGCATCTTCCCCACACACACCTCCATTTGTGTCCCCATTTCATCTCCTGAGTCTCTAAAGTCTAAAGGATGAAAACTAATTCCACTTTGTGCCAGGCTGAAATGGGATGCTAAACATATGTAAGTTAACCTTTCACCAGTCAAGGTTCAGATGATATACCAGACCTTCATTTGGATGAGTAAGCCAACCACAGATCATAGCTCTAAACTGTGGTTAAGATGCTCCTCCCTAATCACAACTTAACCCATGGTCTGTAGTCATCCATGCAACGATTAACCACTTCATGGTTTAGCATGTCACCTTAGGGATACTGTGTGTGAATTCAAACCTTAAGTAGGAAGACAAGGGATTCTCAGTGTGACCAATTCTTTCTGTTCTTATCTAATTTACAAAACTGAAAGTTGAGCGGCAGTTTGAATATGTTACAACTTCTGCATGGGAACAACTGCTAGGTCAAAAGCCCTCCTCTGATATTGGTTCCACAGCTGATTTAAGATCTAAATCTTTACAGCACAGTTCATTGGAAGGACAGATGCTGAAGCTGAAGCTCAAATACTTTGGCCACCTAATGCAAAGAGAGGACTCACTGGAAAAGGCCCTGCTGCTGGGAAAGAATGAAGGCAAAAGGAGAAGGGGACGGCAGAGGATGAGATGGTTAGATAGCATCACCGATGTAATGAACATGAATTTGAGTAAACTCCGGGAGACAGTGGAGGACAGGAAGGCCTGGCGTGCTATGGTCCATGAGGTCACGAAGAGTCGGACACAACTAAACAACTGAACAACAACAACAAAATGTTTAATAACCAATCCCCTTGACCATTTCTTTTCAAAACTGGGTGATACACCTTGGAAACATGGCTTGAATTCCCCTTGTTGAGTACTAGCAGTGCATTCTAATATGGCCATATCCCATGATGTTTGGGCATGGAGGGACATACCATACCTTTATACTAATTAGCAGCAGTGGTTGGCTTGAAAAATTGCCACTTACCCATCCCTGTGCAGGGAAGAAGACCTAGCATATTGGGAGTAGCAGTGGAGGATGGAGATAGTAGTTAGCCAGGGGGCCAACAGTGACCCCCAAATTGTCAATAATGACCTTTCCCACAATTGCCCAGTACAAAGTAATAGGTCCTAGTCCATCCCAAGCTGTTCTCAAACATATGGGGAACATCATGGAAAAATCAGAATTGTGTTAGATGTAGAGAACTTTGGAGATAGGAACGGTCAAGACTACAGAATCCACCAGTATCATGGACTATTTGTCTATTTAGCCTGGAACCCTCTACACCCAATGGTGGTACTCTCCAAGATCTCAGTCGGGGGAAGGTTCTTAGCACCAGGAATTTGAGATGTCAATGACTGAATCTGGGATCTTCTGTAGACCAACAAAGCTAAACAAGCAGGAGATTTGTCACTGAACTGCAGTCCCTCTTCTGCAGTCTCATCATGGGCTACCTTGGAAGATCCTCAAAAGCACTGAAATTCTTGATCTTTAGAGCAGCGTGCTGGCTGAGGAATTCTGGGAGTTGAAGTCCACCCATCTTAAAGTTGCCAAGGTTGAGGAACACGTCTTTAGAGCCAAACCCACAGGAGTAAAATAAAATAAAATGCCACTACAAATGCTTGATTTGTGAGTCCAGTCAAACGATGCCTGTCCCTGGTCTTTAGTAATATGCTCCAATTTTAAGCTCACAGTGCTGGGAGGTGAGTTGAGCTAAGAGACATCAGTGACTCAAAGTCATCCAGTTTTTCCATGGCTGAAGATGGACTTCAACCTGAATTCCCCAGCTCCATTCCAACATACCATCTGCTAGTTTTTATCCCCAAATCATCTCTCCAATATATTTGATGCATACAATAGGCAAAGGCAATTGGGTTTTTCCTCTTTATCTTTCTGAGTGGGTCAATCTACAAATGTACTGAAGGAGGATTTTGCTGTTGCCATGGTAACTAGTGTCATTGGATAGTTACAGAAGGAGAGGAAGCTGCATTATCCCATGGAATGTGCAAATTAATTGCAGGGAAAGGAAATAACCAAAGGTTAGGGACTGAGGTGGTGTGAGTTGCCCCTGAAGTCTTCATATTGTTCCTGATTCTTCCAGTTGCCCCTGGATCAATTGATGGCTGAGGCAAGAAGCATGTTGCACAACACCTGGTGTGGAACAATGGCTGTTCCTGAGCTGATTGAATCATAGTTAGGTTACCCATGGTTATATTTAGACCCCCATGGAGCCACTCTAAGTGCTGCCGCTATGGGCATCAGCCGGATGTCCGTCAGTCAAAATCTGCAAGGTGGCATGAGTGATGTTGCAATGCCTGCCCTCTGGAACAGCATCCTATCTGTCTGTCTATCTGCCTATCTATCTATCTCTATCATCTCTCTGTCTCTCTACCTCTCTACCTCCCTACCTTTCTATCTCTTTATCATCTACCTCTCTCTCTCTCTCTCTCTCTCTCTCTCTCTCTCTCTCTCTCTCTCTCTCTCTCTCTCTCTCTCTCTCTCTCTCATCTGTCTGTCTGTCTGGCCCAGCCCAAGAACTTCAGAGAATCAATCCAGCCAAACTTCACTTCTTTATTTGCTCACACCGTATAGACAGAATCTTGCCAGTTACTCTGCCTAACCTAAGGGGAAATAACCTGGGAAGGCTCTAGGGCGGGGCTATTCTGAACCTCTTCATTTTTCCACCATCGCCTCCTGGACTTTGTTTCCTCTTATCTTGTCCTCCTCCTTTGAATGTGCTCCCTCCTTCCTGAGAACCAGCAGCATTACTGAAATCCACCACATCATCTATCTCTATCTCCCTACCTCTCTATCTCTACGTATCTCTCTCTATCTCTCTATCTCTATCTCTATTATCTCTCTATCCATCAGAAGTCCTTGAAACCTAGCTGTTTCCCAATCCTTGGGTCGGGAGAGGTGTCGAGAGCCCGATAGAATTTTATGTGTTAGCAGGAATGATTTCTCAGCACATACATTTGTTCTTATTGTCCTTACTATTTTTAATTGTATGCCACCCCAATGCTTTATGGAACTGGACAGTCCTTGTGAATAAATAAATAAATAAATAAATAAGGAGATAAATAAACAAATTGCACACCCACCCCTTTTGTATGTGCATCAATACGTACAAAGAAAAGGGGCAGAGCTTGCATCACGGCATCATGGCTGCCATCTTGCAGATTTTGGACCCCTCTTTGGGGATGCTGATGGGTGCCACCTTTCAACAGGATCAAGAAGCTTCCATGGGTGCCAAGCTGCTACTTGACGTAAGGTGTGAGTATCATTTGGAGCCTGGAACCCTTTAGTAAATGCCCTCAGTTTTAGTGGCCTTGAGAGCCTTCTCCTGCCCTGCTGCCTGCCCCCCAAATTTCTCCCATTCTACTCTATCCTCTTAAAAAAGGGGATCACGACAGTCTCGAAGAAATGCATGATGACTTTTGCTGCAGTTTTTTTTTAAAAAAAAAACCAGAAGTTTCCCTGTTTAATTTTTTTGTTTTGTTTTACCTATCAGCTGCCTCCAGTGTCCTGGGGTGGAAAAATCATATAAATTAAATCATAGTGTTAACAGTTCCATATCTCAACACTCGAGTCAATATGCATGTACCCTGGTTAAACTGACTTGAAGGCATTCACGGCTGGTTTTTTTCTCCAGTTCAGAATGACAGGGACCCCAGCCAAACCACAAACTCGGATAGTAATAACTGCAAAACTTTCGCTGCAGGCATGAAATGAGCCCTTTGACGGTTGACTAATCGTTTTTGCAAAGCCTGTTCATCCCCACTCCTCTTTAGCTGAATCTTAAAATAGCTGCCTGCATTTCATTTTAACAACTAGCCCCGTCCCCTGAGAACGGAGCAACGGGATGGAAAAATCAGAATGCTTCCAGAACAGACTTGGGGCCCTGGCCCTTGGCATCTCAAAGCCTCATCCCTGGAATGGCCTGTTGTTCTGCAAACAGCTTCTGCTGTGAGGGTCCTTCTTTATTTTTCTTGTCCTTTCTTCTAAATTAAATATTAATACCATGAACCCAGAGATACTGTTGAAGGATCTATTGGTTCTACTGCAGCCACTGAAGCTTTTCCTCTACTTATCTGTCTGTGAGTCTCTATCTATCTATCTATCTATCTATCATCTATCTATCTATCTATCTATCTATCTATCTATCTATCTATCTATCTATCTATCATCTATCTATCATCATCTATCGTCTGCCTGCCTATATCTGTCTGCCTATATGTCTCTCTGTCTATCTACCTGCCTGCCTGCCTCTATCTATCTGTGGAGTCCTTGGTGCTCTCTGAGCCTTGTTTTCTTGCAGACGTTTCATTGCCAGGCTAGGCAACATCTTCAGTGCGAAAAGGTTGTGGGACTTGCTCTCTGTTTATATACCCTGGCTTGTCCTGCCTGTGTTGGTGGAGGTGTTGTTCTCCCCTTAGGAGTTCCTTGATTGGGCTGTTGTTTGCTGCTTGGTTGATTGACTGAGTTAATAGTTCCTTAATAAGGGTTCCTTAATAAGGGTGTGGCTCAGCGGGTAAGACGCCAGGCTTGTCGATCGGAAGATTGCAAGTTCGGAGGTTCGAATCCCTAGCCCTGCATGCGGAGTGAGCTCCCGCACTCGCCCCAGCTCTTGCCAACCTAGCAATTCGAAAGCATGCAAATGCAAGTAGATGAATAGGTACCACTTCGGTGGGTAGGTAACAGCATTCCACGCATGTCATGCGGCCACATGACTGTGGAAGCGTCTTCGGACAACGCTGGCTCTTTGGCTAACAAACGGAGATGAGCACCGGCCCCTAGAGTCGGACATGACTGCACAAATGTGCGGGGGGAACCTTTACCTTTAACCTTTTTAATAAGGGTATATTGTGCTGTTTGATTGTTCCTCTGGTGCTAATCTTGGTGTTAATCTTTGCATATCTGGGTGATGATTGCTGGCAAGGAGGTGTTCTGGTCTTCTGGCTTTTCTATTGTCTCTTATGAATGGTATGTAAATCTTGTTTACCTCTATGTGTCTGTTGATGGCTGCTTTGTCTGAGTGCCAGGCTTCCAGGAATTCTCTAGCGTTTTTTGACTTGGCTTGGTTTAAGATGCTCACAGTTTCCCAGTTGAAAGTATGGTTAAGTCTGTCCATGTGTTGTGAGATTAAGGAGTTTTCATCGTGTCTTCTGACTGCTAGTTGGTGTTCGTGGATGTGTTCTGCTAGTCTTCTGCCCGTCTGTCCTACATAGTGGCTGTTACAGTCCTTATACTGTATGTTGTAGATAACTCCTGTTTTTTCTTCTTGGGCTACTGGGTCTTTTGGGTTACTTACAATGTTCTGAAGGGTTTTGGTTGGTTTATGTGCTATGGTGATGCCATGTGGTTGTAACAGTCTATTAGTAGTTTCTGAGATGTTTCTGATGTATGGTAGTGTAATCCTTTTCATAGCTTCTGTTGGTTTTGCTGTGGTGGGTTGAGTGGTCAGGCACTTTTTGATAAAGTTGCGTGGGTATCCATTTTGCTGGAAGATGCTGTATAAGTGGTCTGTTTCCTTTTTCTGGTGTTCTGGGTTGCTGCAGTGCGTTTGTGCTAGTCTGAATAGTGTTCTTACACAGCTCCTCTTGTGGGAGGTTCGGTTATTGCTTTGGTAGTGGAGCACTTGGTTAGTGTGGGTAGATTTCCAGTAGACTTGTGTTTCTAGAATGCCATCCTTTCCTCTACTGATGAGGATGTCCAAGAAGGGTAGTGTGTTGTTTTCTTCTTCCCTTGTGAACTTTATTCCTTTGAAGATGTTGTTAATGGTTTCATGTGTTTTCTCCAGTTTCTATCTGTCCTCTATCTATCTGTCTGTCTGTCTGTCTATCTGCCTGCCTGCCTACATCTATCTGTCTGTCTGTCTGTCTGTCTATCTACAGTATCTATCTATCTACAGTGGATATAAAAAGTCTACACACCCCTGTTAAAATGCCAGGTTTTTGATATGTAAAAAAATCAGACCAAGATAAATCACTTCAGAATTTTTTCCACCTTTAATATAACATACAAGCTGTACAATTCAATTGAAAAACAAACTGAAATCTTTTAGGGGGAAATAGATTTCCCCTTTTGGGGGAGATGGGCAGTCCTAGAAATATGAATAATAAATAAATAAATAAATAAACAAATAAATAAACAAATATTCATCAACTCTGAAAGAGGGAAAGGGTTTCAAAGGCACCACCAGGACCACCATTTTGACTCTTTTGACTCCCCTTCTGCAGACACCACTGTTTCCTAGAGCTCAGAATCTTAGCTTCCTTCAAACCCCACCCCTCCACCCCCTCCTACTGGAATAAGAGCCGGGAGGAGACATCTTGGGTTCCCATGTTCACTCTTTCCAGAGGCGTTGAGGTCGAGCCGTTAATAGAGTCCAGTCTGCGTTTGGTCTGCTTGATTAAGAAGTTTTTTATCGTTTTTATGTATGGTTTTATGTTGTTCTCCATGTGGAGCTCATGACAAGATGGGCAGCTGTATAAATTTACCAAATAAACAAAGCCAATCATTATAATTTCTCATGGAGATTATGCAAGCAAGCCCATTAAATAGACTTCTGGAGTAGACAGCTTTTTTTAACGCAGTGAGCAGGTGACTTATTTAAAACACACACACACACACACCTTTTGTCTTTCAACACAGTTACAGAAATCCAATTTGGTTACTGTATTTATTTTAAAAGTAATGACCTATCCCCAAAACGCAAGATTAGACAGGAAAGGGAAAAAAACTTTTCTGTCTCTATTACCTTACACTCTGCCAATTTCAGGGAATACTCTCATTTAAAGACACGTTATTTGAAAAATAAAAGAGTAAATAAAAATGCTGTTTGTTTAACTGGCGGACTAGGACGGCTTTTTTAAAAAGCAAACCTGAGTGCGTAGTTGAATATTTTTGCAAATTAGAAATTGATTGCTGGTGATTTTTAAAACAAATGGATGTTAACAGAACCTGTAACATAACACGCCGTAGGCATCTGCCTCAGTTCCTACAATGGACCACGTTTGCTTGTTCACAGCTTCCTTTCCTTCCGCCCTCCAGTGAAAATGTTGCCTTAAGTGATTTTTGCTGACCTGTTCAGGATCCCCAGAAGGATGATACAGGAAATGGCGCGTTTCCTTTTGCTTCACTTTCTATTCAAAAGACCTGGGAGTTCCCCGCTTAACGTGTGATGGATGGCAATTTATCTGACCCTCGGAGGCCCGCAAATACAGGAAGGAATTTTTATTGCTTTGGAGGGTGACTGGAGAAACACATTGCTTAGTCCTTGGCAATGAAAAGATGCACCACATACAACAAGTAAAAACTAAACAGCTTTATTCCTTTAAAGAGAAAAGGTTGGTGTAGTGGTTAAAGGCACTGGGTTAGAAACTAGGTGGCTGTGAGATTTAGTTGTGTCTTAGGCACAAAGCCAGTTGGGGTACAAGAAGGCAAGCTACTTCTGAAAATGTTGCCAAGAAAATTGCAGGGACTTGTTCTTGCAGGAGTCAGGATTAACTTGAGGGCACAAATCATCATTACCATCCCCATCCTCGTTATCCTCATCCCCATCATTTAGAAGCTGCCTTATCTGGCCACTCGACAACAACAACATATAGTGATGCATACACAGAGACTGAGAAGAGACCTTTGCAAAACTCTCCATATCTCTTCGAGGGGGAAATACAGTAGTTGATGCCCTGATAAACAGAACTACTCAGACATGCCCTAAAGAAACAATCCAACATAATCTACCATATTATGGGATTTACGTGAATGAAAAGTAGCTGGGCAAGATGACAGGATATTTCTTCCGTTTTTCCTGCAGTGTTTATCTTGCTTCCCAAATGATTTCAGTGAAACAAGAGGCTTTACACAAGCTGAGGTCGTACAACAGGGATGAAAGGAATCTAAGGATCTTACTGGAGAAGAAAACCATTTTGGCTTCCATGAAGGCATAAGTGGGGAAGATGGAGCAGCTTCACCACGTTTCAATGTTTTTTAACGGCCTTTTCCAACACAAGACCAGATTTCACAAAGCACGTGAAAATGGGAACAGTCCCATGGTGATGTGCTCTGCCATATGCAAAAAGGTAAAGGTAAAGGTTCCCCCCACACATTTGTGCAGTCGTGTCCGACTCTAGGGGCCGGTGCTCATCTCCATTTGTTAGCCGAAGAGCCAGCGTTGTCTGAAGACACTTCCACGGTCATGTGGCCGGCATGACGCACGCGGAACGCTGTTTCCTACCCACTGAAGTGGTACCTATTCATCTACTTGCATTTGCATGCTTTCAAATTGCTAGGTTGGCAAGAGCTGGGGCTAGTGCAGGAGCTCACTCCGTCACGCGGGACTAGGGATTCGAACCTCCGAACTTGCGATCTTCCAATCGACAAGCCTGGTGCCTTACCTGCTGAGCCACCACGCTGTATGCAAGCAAGCCCATTAAATAGACTTCTGGAGTAGACTGCTTTTTTTAACGCAGTGAGCAAGCGGCTTATTTAAAACACACACACACACACCTTTTGTCTTTCAACACAGTTACAGAAGAACTATGCACACGGGACACAGGCAGGTTCACTTCTGCAATCACTCGATGTATGCAGAAAAGTTCTGCAGAAAGACGAAGCTAACTCCAGAGAGGGATGTCAAGGGGCAGTTACCATCTGTCCTAATCCCCATGTCCTCCTGGTGTTGCGTTATGTTATCTGATGGTGTTTCCTTTATGTATATACAGTATTTATTGTTGAATTTATACACTCCCATTCAGTTTATTCCAACACAACAGTGAAGTCATACACAGAGAGAACTAAATTGATACAATTAAAATCAAAGCCACACATAGAATCAGACACCAACTGGAACAGTCTATGGTTGTCATGGCGGATTTGAAATCCTGAGCCACTTCTGATTAAGGAACTTTGACATGAACATTGGAATCCCCCCAAAAGAAGAAGTCAGGGATAGACCAGTACCATTCCAGAGATAACCTCGGTTGGTTCAGTGAGTAACATTCTTGTGGAATCCACTGGGAGATTGTCCAGACTGGAACTTCCCTTCAACCCCCATTGAGTCAGTGGAACGAGGAGATGGCCTGAGGAGATTTATTTAGTTATGAAATATATTTTAAATATATCCAGTAAGTGGAGTTTGTGCAGATGACAAAGTTATTTGAAATGTGAGAAACCATCATGTATGAATCAGAAGATACACGAATAAAAGTTCCAGAAAGATAGAAGAATAAAATCCATAAAAGCCACTATTCAGTAGTCAAGAGAATAATATTAAATAAATCAGCAAATGTAACTATATAAAGCAGGGACTTAAAACGCTCAAAATGCCTGGGAGAGAAGAATTTCTTAGCTTGGCATTGAAATACGTCAGTATGGACACCAGGCTGGCCTCCTAGGGAAGGGCGTTCTGCAAATAGGACTCCTAGATGCAGAATGCTTTCTTCCTTATAAAGGTAAAGTTTCCCCCCGCACATTTGTGCAGTCGTGTCCGACTCTAGGGGCCGGTGCTCATCTCCGTTTGTTAGCCAAAGAGCCAGCGTTGTCCGAAGATGCTTCCACGGTCATGTGGCCGCATGACACGCGTGGAACGCTGTTTCCTACCCACCGAAGTGGTACCTATTCGTCTACTTGCATTTGCATGCTTTCGAATTGCTAGGTTGGCAAGGAAGAAATGTAATTTCTTCCTTATAGCCACCACCTAATTTCCCTTGGCAGGAATATCCTGAGTGGGACCTCCAAGGATGGCTAACCGTCTGGGAAGTTGTATAAATGAGGAAGCATTCCTTAAAATGCTTTGGCCCTAAGCTGACCAGGACTTTCAAGATCAAGTGCAATGTCTTGAACTGTGCTTTGAAATGGATGGTAGTCAGGGTAGCTAATGAAGCAGTAACATGACTTGATCCTATCAGCAAGCTCCAATTAGGAGTTAGGGCACCATTCTTGCACAGTTCAGCTCCTTTCTCGGTGGACAATTCCAGTTGATGTGTCAGGGAGGAGAGGATGAGTGCTTGGGCGTGCCAGTATGGGGCACCATTGGGCTTGACGGTCTTCCCCATCTTACAGAACATCTACATGAAACCATATTATTCAACAATGGTATTCCCTGGGCCACCAAGCAAAAGTTGGACTCTGAAGAAGTAGAATAAGAATAGTACAGGTAGTCTTCATTTAGTGACCACAATTGGGACCAGAAACTCAGTCGTTAAATGAAGCAGTTGCTAAGTGAACCCGCAACTGTGCTTATGGTCTTACTTCAGCTTTCCTTTGCTTTACAGAACTGCAAAAGTCGTAAATGTGAGGATTGGTCGCAAAGTTACTTTTTCATCACTGTTGTAACTGTGAACAGTCACTGTACGAGGCAGTCGCTAAATGAGAACTACTTGTATTGATGCTTTTGAAATTTGGTGTTGGAGAAGAGAATACCGTGGACAAACAAGAAAACAAACAAATGGATCATCAAACAAATCAACCCAGAGTTCTCACTTGAGACACAAATGACCAGATTCAAATTATCCTACTTCAGACACATTATGCAAAGACCCAGCTCTCTGGAGAAGGCTCTGATGCTGGGAAAGGTGGGAGGAAAGAGAAGAGGAAGACCAGCAGCAAGGTGGGTGGACTTAGGTAAGTGGTAATGGGTGCACTGTTGGAAGTCCTGAAGGGCCAGGTTAGGGACAGATCACCATGGAGAAAATCCATCTACTGTATGTGATTGCTGAGAGTCAACACTGACTTGATGGCACATAATCACATAATAATCATCAATCTTGTGATGGCAACCAGTTATATATCTCAACCCCAGGCTATCTGAGAGATGTGGTAGAAATCTTGTCCTGGTGCCTAGAGGTTGTCAAGGTCTGAATAAGATGACATGCTAATCAGGTCATTAGTCTAGTGGTTAAGGTGCTGGGCTAGAAACCAGGAGACAGAGTCCTAGTCCCACCTTAGGCATGAAAGCCAGCTGGGTGACCTTGGGCCAGTCCCTGTCTCTCAGCCCTAGGAAGGAGCCAATGGGAAACTAGGAGACTGAGAGTTCTAGTCCCGCCTTAGGCATGAAAGCCGGCTGGGTGACCTTGGGCAAGTCCCTCTCTCTCAGCCCTAGGAAGGAGCCAATGGGAAACCAGGAGACTGAGAGTTCTAGTCCCGCCTTAGGCATGAAAGCCGGCTGGGTGACCTTGGGCCAGTCACAAGTCCCAGCTTTGTGATCATGGTTGCATGTTTTTCAATGGTCAAAGCTTTCGTGAACACATCTGCCACATTTTGTTCAGAAGGACAATATTCTAATTGTATCTCAGCCCACAGAAGAAAAGGGGACATGGGAAGCGTTTCAGAAGGGACCCTCCCTAGTTTTCCGGAGAGTAAAAGGAAAGGAGGGGAGAAATACTTTTAGACTTGCAAGATTTAGTTAATGTAATGTTACAATAAAGATAGAGCTAGTACGCATGGTTGTGCTTCATGTCTGGACTACCTCGAAGGGCTAACAATGGCTGACGATAAATTAGAACCTCGGTCTCTCTGCTCCCAGTCCAATACTTTAACCCAGTGTTTCTCAACCTTGGCGACTTTAAGATGGGTGGACTTCAATTCCCAGAATCCCCCAGCCAGCAAGCTGGATGGGAAATTGTGGGAGTTGAAGTCCACCCATCTTAAAAGTTGCCAAGGTTGAGAAACACTGATTTAACTACTCCACCACACTGGCTTTCTAAGTTAAAAAGTTCATCTTTATGCTTGTTTCTAATTAATATATCCAATAGAAGAGAATATCTGTAGCTCAGGGTCAAACTGTTGGGTTCTTGGTGTTCTCTGAGCCTGGTTGTTTTCTTGCAGACGTTTCATCACCAGGCTGGGTAACACCATCAGTGCGGGGGAGAGGAAGGGTTGATGATGTTACTGAGCCTGGTCTGCAAGAAAACAACCAAGCTCTGAGAACACCCAACAATTAATGTTCCATTTCTGTACCAGAACTGAAGAAAGAGACGTTTTGATTTTACAAAGAGAACTTTAAAGCAATGGCAGTGCAGTTATTTTACTAACTGAAGATCCAAATTTATGCCATAGGTTTTCCAGGTAAGGTAGGGAAAACCTGGAACCCTGAATAGATGATGGCTGTGTTCACACAACATACCAAACCAGGTGAGGTTGTTATTTCTTTGTTAGTTGGTTATCCCTTGGCTAGTTATTTAGTGATTTAGTATGTTGTGCGAGCCTGAACTTTTATTTATTTATTTATTTATTTATTTATTTATCTATCAATTTTATCACCGCCCAACTCCCCCAAGGGGGACTAGTTTATGGTCAATGTATTGTGCAAACTGGGAAAATGGCTTACAAGTAGTCTTCAAGTTATGACCACTTGTTCAACGACCGTTCAAAGTTACAATGGTACTGAAAGAGTGGTACTTATGACGGGTCCTCAAAGTTCCGGCAATTGCAGCACCGTCATAGTCACGTGATCACAATTTGGGCGCCTGGCAACCAGCTTGCACTTATGATGGTTGCAGCATCCCATGGTCACCGGATCACCTTTTGCGACCTTCCCCGCCAGCTTCCCACAAGCAGAGTCAATGGGGAAGCCGGCAGAGAAGGTTGCAAGTCACTTCTGTAGGTTGCTTCTGCTGCTTTTTCTCCCAGGGATCTCGTACTCCGTAGCACCTCCCTGCCCGCCCGCACTCCATAGCGCACACCTGCCCGCAGCCCCCACCAGCCCACCTGCAACCCTTGCCAGCCTGCCTGAGCTCCCTAGCACCTGCCCGAGGCACCCCCGAATGATGCCCGTGCACCCCCTGCACTCCTTGCCTGGGACTCCCACCTCTTCCTGCTTAACAACCCATGTGTCTTAGAGTTACAACAGCAACCAGGACTGCAGGATTGCCGTCACTAAGTGATATGGTCACGTGATGTCATGCTTTACAACTGCATCGCTTAGCAATGGAAATCCCAGTCTCAATTGTTGTCATAACGCGAGGACTACCTGTAATTCAGCAATCAGATTAAACCTCAGTGCGATTCCAACAATAACACTGGATGGGCCACTTTTCTGTCACACTCTGAGGCATCCGCCTATTTTCTAAGGCCTGCATTTCATACAGTCTTTGTAGACCAGATGAGTGTCCATTAGAAGCAATGATATTACATTTCATTCAAGATATATTTAAAAAACAGTTGCATGGGAAACTCCTAGTATTCCAGAATTCCCCAGAATATTGCCTTTTTACTCCAAGAATGTGCAATTCTGAGGACCGGGGAGATGAGGGGTTGGGGGGAACATGAGAACACAAACTTTTGCCCATCTCTATTTTCAAAAGCTGCAAAAATAATTGCTTGTTACATTGGCTGCCCTATTTATCGGGAAAAGTATTCACACATTCTGCTTGTTGGCAGATGTTTCACTCTGGTTGGAAAACCATAGGATGAGGTTTAACACGTTTGGCAAACCCAACGAACTATGTTTAATGTGACGAGGCAGAGTTAGAGGCGCCCATAGCTTAATTCAAAGTAGGTCCCATTCACCAGACTAAAAGATGGCCCTTTGACACACCAACCGCTTTCTGAGTAGTCAAAGAGAAGATGGAGAAGCATCTTGGTTTGGTCCAAAGGCTGTTCCACCAGACGCCAAGGAGGAGCTGCCAGGAGCATATTTCCCACACTTTCCTCATGAACTGTTACGAACCTTTGTGACTTTCTTTCGCAAAGCAGATGCTTTGTCACTAAGCTCCCAGTTTAACTAGAGTCCTTGAACCACACTCAGATCCTGGTCACTCCAGAGAGAGATCCATATAATTTTCTTGGCAATAATACTTAGTTCATTTGTTGTTGTTTATTCGTTCAGTTACTTCCGACTCTTCATGACTTCATGGACCAGCCCATGCCAGAGCTTCCTGTCGGCCGTCATAGTTCATTTAACATTGCCTTATTCTGGGGAGGGGATAGATGAGGATGATATGAGAGAGAGAGAGAGAGAGAGAGAGAGAGAGAGAGAGAGAGAGATGATAGATAGATGATGGATGGATGGATGGATGGATGGATGGATGGATGGAGACGGAGACGGAGACGGAGACGGAGACAGACACGATAGAGAGAGAGAGAGAGAGAGAGAGAGAGAGAGAGATAGAGAGAGAGAGAGAGAGAGAGAGAGAGAGATAGAGATAGATAGAGAGAGAGAGAGAGAGAGAGAGAGAGAGAGAGAGAGATAGAGAGACAGGGAGAGAGATAGAGATGATAGAGATAGAGATAGAGATAGAGATAGAGATAGAGATAGAGATAGAGATAGATAGAGATAGAGATAGAGATAGAGATAGAGATAGAGATAGAGATAGAGATAGAGATAGAGATAGAGATAGAAATAGAGATAGAGATAGAGAGAGATAGAGATAGAGATAGAGGGATAGTCTATCCAGTGTTTCTCAAGCTCAGCAACTTTAAGATTAGTGGACTTCAGCCCCTCTGTTGAGGTTGAGAAACACTGGGCTAGACTACAACTCTAAGATTTCCGGGGGCCACCCATTCACATACTACCCAGTAGGTATGGCTCTCCCTAATTTTTTGAGATCAGCCAAGGTTGGCTAGATCTTGTCCTTTAGCTAGTACTAGAGATAATAAGTAGCCAAAATGACTAGGAGCGTTGACAGTCCTATTTAGTGACCTGCATGGCAATTCATAATTGCATGTTCCTCAGAAAATGCTGTCCTTAATCTTTCATTGTAAAGGGGCAACAACAACTCCAGGGTCCAATATTATTAAAGAGGAAGGAAAACATCTTCATTTGCATCTCCCGGACATGTTTAATTTTATGCATTTTTCTCCTATCCTCATTCTCATGCTGGCTTTTTTCCCCGAGCTAAAAAGCCTAAAATATTGTAAATGTTCATCTTTCAAGTGTTGCTCTAATTCAGGATCATGTGGTTGGTCCAGTCCTGCAAGAGATGTTGACTTCACGTTTTTCCATATTGCTTTTCCAAAGGGCACCTTGACATCGGTCTCTGGTTTGGCTGGACTAAGCATCAAAGGATTAAACCCCGACTCTTTTAATTAATTACTTATTAATGCTGTTGCTCAAAAAAGGCATTAGGCAGCCCACAGTAACTTTTTTAAAAATGTGCAGGCTTTTTATCAGCTATTTATCTGGTTGCAAAAGATCTTGCCTTGTTTTTTTGGCCCCAGGGATCCTGCACAGTTTGTGGTGGAGGGCAGCAAAGGAAAGAAATTTCATTTATTTATGTTATTTAGCAATCACATTGATAACCTGCCAAATCAATCAGAAATTATTGGCAGTTTATAATGATAAAAACTATTTTTCCCTGTCTCGGGTTTATAGCTAAGGGAGATGCCCCCCTCCCCGTTCCCTTTATGCCCTTCTAAATGTTTCAGATTAAATTATATGTCCCAGACTGGCTCAAACAAAGTTCTTGGCCACGAACTCCAAGACTTTGGGGCTAGCTATGATCCAGTTTAAGCATGGTGTGTGAACAGAGCCTAAGGTGCCCCAGAATGCCCTCCTCTTCTTATTCCCATGCAAGGGAGAAGTGGAAGCATTGCACAAGGACCACCTGCCCACCACCTTGGCTGCCCAATAGGTCAGAAAGCTCCAGGACAGCCCCCATCAGGAGAGAAACTGTCTACTTTCTGTCTTCCAAATGTGGCATAAGTGCTGGATGGAAATATCTCATGCCATCCCAAACTGGGAGTTGCATTCAGGCCTTCCACACTCATTGTAAGGGGCGTGGTGGCTCAGCGGGTAAGACGCCAGGCTTGTTGATCGGAAGATCGCAAGTTCGGAGGTTCGAGACCCGAGCGCCGTGTGACGGAGTGAGCTCCCGCACTTGCCCCAGCTCCTGCCAACCTAGCAATTCGAAAGCATGCAAATGCAAGTAGATTAATAGGTACCACTTCGGTGGGTAGGTAACAGCGTTCTGCGTGCGTCATGCCAGCCACATGACCGTGGAAGCGTCTTTGGACAACGCTGGCTCTTCGGCTAACAAACGGAGATGAGCACCGGCCCCTAGAGTCAGACACGACTGCACAAAATGTGCGGGGGGAACCTTTTTACCTTCCACATTCATGTGCTAAATTCCTAAATTGGAAAGGGAGATGCTGCTCAGATCCTTCTCAAAACGGTGAAGAGCAACCAGGCTGGGAGAACAACACCTGGAGAAAATTGAGCGTAGATGGGGAAACAGCTGGATCTCCCCATCCCCTCTGCTTCCAGAAATGTGCTAAGAATGTAGCTCATATGGAACATATTCCATTCCTTGCCCGAGAAGTAGCAGAGTGATGTGAGCCAGCGTTGGGGTTTCTATTGATGGGAGAGTACAGGGACTTTGTAAATAAAGCCAGTATCATAGAACCAGACAAAGAGAACATAAGAGGCAGCAAACAGCATTTGCCCTTTTTCTTGGCAGCAGTTACTCCATTGCATGTCAAAAAAAAGGCCCTGCAAACTGCTGTTCAGAAGATTAACTGGCCCCAATTTCTTCCGAGATCCACGCAACATCCTAGAGCGGCGCTGTGAAGAGTGGGACTTCTCTAGGAATATCATTTCTATTGCCATTCTCATTTCTACCTCTTTGTGGTCCTACCCGAGGTGTTGGAAAATGGGCAGAAAATCGTGTTTTCAGCCTTTGATAGTGGTGATCAAAAATTTGCTCCATTTTTATTATTATTCATGCCAATGAGAAGAGGAAGGGGGGGGGAGAAGGATAGTTGCAATACATCTGGAGGATACCAAGTTGAGGAAGGCTCGTGTGAGCACTCAGTCAGCAGGTTAAAAAAAGGGAACAAGTTTAAATGGTCTTCACAGGAGCATTTCAGGACTTGAAAGACCTCTTTTCACCCCAGCCACTACTCGGGCATCCGGATCCTACTCGCCCCCTTGATGTGCAAACCGATGGTCTCCTGCAGCCTATACTCCAGATTCCTCTTCTCAGCTGAAAGGAACTATCATATCTTCAATAGAGAGTTGCTGGCCATGTTCAACAGTGGGGGTATTTCTTCAAGGGAACAGCCCACTCTGAACAGGTACACACAGATCTCAAAAACCTGGAGCACTTGCAGAAGGCACAGATCAGGTGACAATTTTTACTTACATTATCTGTTAAACAAGGAAGATAAATGTATTACTCTGAATGTAGCAAAATTTTGCTACTTTTGTGCAAGCTTCGCTTACAATTGGGTGTTAAAAGTTAATGATACTACTGATATTAGGGGATAGCTCTGTTTGTTTCATGTACTTTATTGGTATAAGTTAGTACAGCCTTATATTTTCATAGTTTTTTTTAATATATTCTAGTATTACTTATGTCTTTTATAATTATCTGTATTAGTTTATAAAAAGGTAATGGTTCCCCCCGCACATTTGTGCAGTCGTGTCCAACTCTAGAGGCCGGTGCTCATCTCTGTTTGTTAGCCGAAGAGCCAGCGTTGTCCGAAGCCGCTTCCGCGGTCATGTTATTTATCGTAATATTTGATTGTAATTTTATAGGGTCCTTCTGCATTCTAAAAACCGCACTCTGCAATTTTATCTTAATAATTTTATCGTTATTTTATTTTATCAATATGATTTTATATCTTTATTTTACCGGAACTGTTGTTATATGCTGGTCTATGACCGAAATAAAAATTGATTGATAGTTTTTCTCCCATTTCAATTTTTTTTAACACCTATGTTCCTAGTTCACAGAATTAGGACCTGCCAGATGCACTCGTCCACAAGCTTAAATAAGATATTCCTTGTCCATTTCCCTCACAAGGATGTTGGGACAGAACAATTTTTCCGCCCCCTGCCACAAAGGACACTCCAGAGAAGCTAGGGCAGGCAGTAGATCTGTTGCATCAGATTTGCTTGCACCAACAGGACCCTTATGTCAGGGCTCAGATGGATGACCTCCAGGAAACCCCACAGACCAATTACTGTTCTTTTTTTCTGTGACTAAAGGATGTTTGTTTTGCAAGAGTCATTAATTTCTTCCTCTTCCTCTCAAGGAAAAGGTGCCACACCTTTGCCAGGAAAACAAAACTGCTGGACATGGGGGAATGTTCAAAATGTCGCATCTTGCTCTCGAGCAGTTTTGGTGGTCAAGAGCGAGATCTGATGGTAAAGACAAAATTTTATCCTGTCGTGTCTGTCACTAAAGGCTAAGACCGTCACGATAAACCTGGCTGGTTTGTTCCAGCTGCTCTCCACACCTCCTGGACCATGGGACATGGTTTCCCTGGATTTTATCACCAATCTTCCAGCTATAAAAGGCTACACAATCCTTTTGGTGGTGGTAGATTTGTTTATCTCATTTTATACCTTGCAATGGATTACCGTTGGCTCAGGAAGCACAACCCTTTCTAAACCACATTTTTCAGTGCAGGCATTTAGTCAAGCAAGTGATCTTGGATTGGGGCTCTCAATTTACAGTTTTGAAAGGCCCATTTCCACTTACTGGACATTTGTCTTCTTCTCATAATTCACAATCTAATAGGCAATTGGAGAAAAGAAACACATTAATTGAACAGAATTTGTACTGCTACAGCTCGTCCTTGTTTAGTGACCACAATTGGGACTGGCAGCTCCGTTGTTAAGCAAAATGGTTGCTAAGTGGGAAATCACATGACCGCGACTGTGCTTTCCTTTTCCCCACTCCCCCACCCTTTGGAATGCTCACCCCAGTGCTGGGATAATTAGCAAGAAGGGAATTAATGTGTGCATTTACATTCATTGGAGAGGAAGGGATTACAAGAGAGTAAGCAGGCACACAATGGGGAATACACATCGAAAGGAATGCAGTGGTGCCCGCAGCCCTGAGCGCACTACTCAAGCAGCCCGGTGTATTCCCCATTGTGTGCCTGCTTACTCTCTTATAATCCCTTCCTCTCCAATCTCTCCTCTCTACGAATGGTGGGAAGAGGGAAGAAAAACGTGTCAGGCACAGGAGAGATTGCCTACAGAGATTTTTTTTTTCTTTTTTCCCCCTCGCTTGTTTAAGCTCCGGGTTCCTTCAATTAAATAATATCATCTATCATGACCCTGAAGCGCACCTTCTCTGTAGCTGTACCTGTCCTATGAAATAGGGTTCCCCCGAAATCTGGAGGGGCCCCACTCTGCTGTTCTTCAAAATGGCCACGAAGGCCTGGCTCTTCATGGAGGCCTTTGGTGAGGGACAGTGAGACCCCTTGCTTTATTCCATTTGGCCTGTCACACTTGCCATCTTTTACCTTGTATTGGTTTTATTGTAGTTTCTTTGTTGATTGTTGTGAGCTGCCCAGAGACATTGGGCATCAGGTGGCATACAAGTTGGGAAGGCCGTAAAGAAAGGGGACGGAACAGGCGTTTCAAGCAGAAGGTCTGCAACCAAGAAAGGCTGGAAAGAAAATACTCCTGAGAGTGGTTGCCACATAATAGCAGCGTTCACACGTTATAACTTGGCTTATCTAACCATGACTGACTGAATAAACCATAACTGGCTGAATTCACACTTTGTGGTTGTTTACAAATCAGGACAGCTAGGTTCAGACAACATACTTGGCCACAATCAATCAAATCACATGATTACTTAGTGCCGTACGTGCACATTGTTTAATAATAATAATAACAACGATGATCTATTAAATTTATATGCGGCCCGACTCCCAGTGACTCTGGGCAGTTTACAATTGTTAAAAAACATTTAAGAACAAAAAACAATTCAAAAACACAAAAAAACAGCATAAGACAAAAGATATATACCAACCAGAAGGGGACGTGGTGGCTCAGTGGGTAAGATGCCAGGCTTGTCGATCGAAAGATTGCAAGTTCGGAGGTTCGAATCCCTAGCCCCGTGTGACGGAGTGAGCTCCCGCACTAGCCCCAGCTCTTGCCAACCTAGCAATTTGAAAGCATGCAAATGCAAGTAGATGAATAGGTACCACTTCGGTGGGAAGGTAACAGCATTCCGCGCGCGTCATGCCAGCCACGTGACCGTGGAAGCGTCTTCAGACAACGCTGGCTCTTCGGCTAACAAACGGAGATGAGCACCGGCCCCTAGAGTCGGACACGACTGCACAAATGTGCGGGGGGCGGGGGGGAACCTTTACCTATATACCAACCAGACATCTTCCTCTGCATATTTCCTGAAGCTCTACCCATAATGTTCTATCAGAGTGATGTTTAAACAAACAGAAAAAGAAATTATAAATTCTGTTCCTCTTGCATGAAGCCAGCCTATCGTTTCTTGCTGTGGTCAGCACCCGCAACAGTTCTTGCAAAGCCGGAACTGTTTTTTGCTACCCCGCAGATTTGGTGTCCATCCGATTTTTCTCTCCACTCTAATTCCGCAGTTGAGATTTTTCTGCTGTGGCTTCATCAAACATCAGGGCTGTGGGTGGGAGCGATGAATGTAAACCTCATCCAAAAGGCGACAAGATTTTTACTTACAAAGTGTGCTCTGTACACGTTCAGCAAGCAAGATCAAAAGAGGTCAAGACTTAGCAAGACTCGGGGTTTAATCTGTGCTCCTAAGCCAAGCGTGTTTCCACAGCCAGGGCTCAAGTCCTGGAATTTCTGAACATCCTAGACCAGTGTTTCTCAACTTTGACAACTTTAAGACATCAGCTCCCAGAATTCCCCAGCCAGTCTTCAACCTGCCAAGATGGAGAAACTCTGTCCTAGACTACATCTAGAATGCCTGAACTCTGGAGATAATTACGGAAACTCTCATATACGACGGCTGAAAGAGACAAATGGGTTCGGAGAATGGTGATTTTAGGGGGGAAAATCAGGTGCATTATCCCGTTTTCTAGAAATTAAAAAATTCTCCACCCTCCAAACCAGTGTTTTTCAAACTTGGCAACTTTAAGATGTGTAGACTTCAACTCCCAGAATTCCCCAGCCGGCATCTTAAAGTTGCCAAGTTTGAAAAACACTGCTCCAAATTTTAATCTGCAAATACAAATTTTTCTGGGCTTTTCCCCAGAAATCCTGTCACTTAGGCTGTTTGCCGGCCACATCCCTACCTTTTTGCAGTTTGTCTTTTAATGCAACTTAGCTCAGCTCCTCTGGGTTCCATATAATAAATTGCAGGCAAGAGTTGTGAAACAACACATCTTGTACATTGGCTGGTTGTGAGACAGAGTTACAGTTACTGGCTTTCTTTTTCTGATAGACAATATCTTCTGCTGTTGCTGTTGTTGATTCTGAGTACGTTTTCACGCTTGTTTCTATAACTTCTAGAATCTCAACCAGTGAAAGAAGGTTCGCCACTTTTTGGGTCACTGGTTCCACCGTAAATCATTCTTACGCTTCAGAATCTACCTTTAATTCTATACCAATTAAAATGCAAGTTAAAATAAGAGAGTTGCAGAATAATATCCCCCGTTCATTATGTTCTAATAACGAAGGTTACTTGGACCAAATTCCAGCCTTTTATTAATGCTAGGTGGGATTTTTAAGAGGTTTAGTAATGGCCCTGTGCATGCCACTTTAAATCTATCTGGAGGAGCAGTGAAAAACAAGAAGATAAATCTACATATCATGCCAAAGAAAAGGTACTTGTTAAAATATCTCAGACACATAAATGCAAAAGCAGGCAAGTGGAAACATGTTTTTTCCCATGTGTCAAATATGGCAACAGTAACATTATGGAGGCGTTTAAAAAGAGAGTCAGTTTGGTGCAGTGATTAAGAAAAACTTAGACATGAAAGCGGGCACGGTGACTTTGGGGCAGTCAGCCTAACCGACCTTACAGGGTTGTTGTTGTGGGAAAAATAGGAGGCAGGAGCATTATATGCACTGCCTTGAATTGTACAAATAAAGGCAGGATATCAATCTAAGAATTATATACGATCAATGAAAAGGCTTAACGCAAGGGAGTATTTTAAGGGTGCAGTTTTAAGTAGAATCCTTGAAGCAAGCACCCTCAAGGCAGGGGGACTGAAGAAAGCAACATCCATGCTGATTAGCAGCTCGAGGGTCACCCTCCACGAACTTGTCTAATCCACTTTTGAAGCCTGCCCAGGGGCCCCCGGGGCAAGTCAAGATGGCAATTCCGAAGGAGAGGAACTATCGCGTTGGCCAGGATTCTCCCATCTCTCCACAGGCGCAGATCCGAGAGGCCCCTTTGGATCGGGAGACAGGGAGGAAGCATTCAGATCCCTCCTCCACTGCACTGGTCTTGCCCATGCGGAGCCACCTCTTCTCCGCCCTCCTCACAACGACCTTGCGAGGTAGGCGGGTTGGACGGAGTCCAAGTCACCCACGTGCCCCGCCCCGCCTCGCCTCGTCCACCTTTCCGTGGGCGACGTCATCGGCTCCGCAGGTTCGCCCACCTTCGCGCCCGCGCGGCCAATCAGGGCGCGCCTTCCCCGGGCGACGGGGGGGCGCCCTCTCCACCCCCTCATTGGCTGCGCGCCTCGGCCGCCCTCCCTTTTTGCATATTCATGAGCGGGCGGGCGCGAGGGCGGGGCGGAAGCGGAAGCGTTGCGCGGAGACGGTTTCCGAGGAGTCGAGGGTATAAAGCGCCCGCAGCTGGTGGCCCGTTGCCGCTTCTGCTGCCCCTCGCGAGTCGTGGCCGCGCCGGACGACCCGCAGCCCCCGGACCAGACCCGTCCCGAGCGGCGTCAGCGCAGCCGGCCCCTGCCAGGGGGAGCAGCCGGGCCCCGGCGGAGCAGCGCGGTCCGTGAGGAGCAGGTACCGGCCGAGCTGGCGACCGAGGTCGGCCGAGAGGGCCTTCCGACCGATGGGTGGCGTTTGGCTAGCTGGATGGAGCGGGGAAGGGGCGTCCTCACGGCCTCTTTGCCCGTGACACGCATCTGCACGTCGGAACGCGCGGCCCGCGGTTCCCCGCCCCCGCTGCTCCCTCCTTCTGCTGGAGCGTGTCAGAGACCCTGCAGCTCCGTGGTGACCGGGGTTGAGCCTCCCTTCCCGAGTCGGCTGCCCTCCCGATGGGCGAGGACCCCAATTCCCTGCACCCCCCAAAGGCGGAGGGGCGGGAGGGGGATGCTGGGAATTGTCACCTTGGCGCACCTGGAGGGCACCAGGTTGGGGAGGAGCGTGGCTGCAGGAGCGGATGCTGCGATGGGGGATGCGGGGGCTTGCTTGATCCTTTCCGACCTTGCTGCCAGGTCTCCTCTCCTGCAAATTCCGCTTCTCCTTCCAAACGGCCCCTGAAAAGGGCTTCCTGGCATCCAGCCTTCGTCCCCTTTCCACGGTGGCTGGAGAGATGCAGGCGGCTTCGGTCGGCGCTCGGGTTACCGCGACTGCTCTGCTCTCATTGACTTTGCTGGCGCTCCATCCTGTCACTCCTGGCTCAAGCCAGATGCAATTGTTACATAATCCCGGGCTTGTGAGAAGCGCATCCTTCCTGGGTCCCCGAACTCCTCTTCTCGGAGGTCAACCTTCCTTGCTGCATTGTTTTCCTAGCCCTTAAGATGCTCATCAATTCTGTATCTCTGGATGGGTTTGTCCCTCAGGCATAAATTGGGGGCCAATTTGGTGAAAAACGCATTCCTGTAACCCAGCCTTTCCTCTGCATGATACTCTCTGGATAGGTTGGACGATAACGTCCATCGTCATCTGGAAGAAGAGGGCACTTGTGGTCTAATTCTTTGGTGGGACAGAACAGTCCTGACAGGTGGGAAAAAAAGTATTTCCAGGGACTGTCTCCTCCTGGAAACATTAGCTGAGAGGAGATGGAGAAAGGTGTTAAGTTTGGAGAAGGTGGTGTGGCATGAAGGGGATCCTCTGATATGGCCCAATGTGCATTACGCAACTTAAGGATTCATTAGAAAGCCTTCAGAGTGAAAATCTTGAAGGTTGAAGAGGCGGATGAGCAGGGGGGAGGAAAGGATTCCTGTACTGGAGAATGTTCACTGGCTGGGGGGATAAAGAAGAAGATTTCTGCTTTGGCAGGGTGATTAGCTCTGCCTGGGGAGATAAGTTGGAGGTCAAAGAGGGGGCCTCTAGGGAGGCCCGCGGAGGTTGTGGGGGGAGTTGGCTTTAGCACAGAGACACTCTTGTGTGGAATGATGCTTTAGCAGGACAGAGGACAGATTTAGAGGCGGGAAGGCTCTTGAGGAACATGCTTCATTGGGAATGATTGATGAGGCTTTCCTGGCAAAGAAGGGGAACTCAAGTTGTTGAGGAAGGCTACTGAGCGGCGGAATGGAGTGGAATTTGGAGATGGGGCGGTGGGAGCCCTCGGGAGGGGAAGGAAGACCCAGAGGAAAGGGTGGGAGCATTGCTCGGGACCACAACTGCCTGCTTGGTGCAAAAGGCACCTCAAAGAATAACTGCTGGTTGTAAGAGACCACAAGCTTGCGAAGGCACAAGGAGGGGGCGGACTAGCAGGGCAGGTGCAAGTGAGGGGCCTTGGAAGGAGGAAGAGATTACAGGGGTTGCACAATGAAGCAGAGTAGCAGAAGGACTGTCCGAAAGCTGCTGCAGATGCCTGGTGGAAGAGAGAAGTCCTTTGACGGCAGTTGGAACAAATTCCAGGGTGGTTGTCTGAATTGGTTGCGGAAGCCAAAGTGAGATTGCCTGCAGAAGGGGTCCGAGGTTGCTTGACAGGAAAAGACATCTTTCCTTGTGAGTTGGGGGCTTCTGCTAGTGGGAGAAATGAGCTTAGGGGTCTCTGCATGGGGAGTGGGACAGTCAACAAACAGTGACAAATAAATAATGATGCTCTAACAGGTTTCCCGGGAGGATAAGGGATTTTAGACTCAAGAGGATGGACCCGCTCAAGGCAATATGAATAAAAAGGCGGTTGCACTGTTGGGAAAGCAAGGCCACCTTAAGCTGCTCTAAGGCATGTTGTCCAAGGAAAGATGGAAGAAGTGAGAAGCAAATAAATGTTCCTGGAAACAGAAACTGAAATAAACTTTATGCTCTTTGGCATGCTTGTGTAGGCAACTGTTCAGAACATGGTTTTGGGGTGGAGAGAGAGAAATATTTCCTACAGTTAGAGCAGTGTTTCTCAACCTTGGCAACTGAAGACGGGTGGACTTCAACTCCCAGAACTCCCCAGCCAGTAAATGCTGGCTGGGGAATTCTGGGAATTGAAGTCCACCCGTCTTAAAGTTGCCAAGGTTGAGAAACCCTGAGTTAGAAAGTGGATAGCAGGAACCTTTGCCAAATGGAAGTATTGGGGCTTTCAACTGAGGGAGGGAAGGTATGGAAACCAAGAGCCGAACAAGTCTGAGGTAAATCAGGAACTCTGGATGACTTGCAGTTTAGCAAGAAAATATTGTTTTTCCGCCCAGCAGCTGAAAAGCAAAATGTGGGGCGTGTGTAACCTGAACAGACTCTTACAGGAAAATAAATTATTCAGCTCAGACTGTCCTCAGAGTCACTCAGTTTATTAATTCTAAAAGATAAATCATACATTTAATTATAGGATGTTCAAATCATGCTGTTTAAAATGAAATAAGGGTGCCAAATGGGTACTCCTATGCCAAGTCAGGAGGCTTAATCCTTCCCTCTGCAGCCCCTTCCCAAATTTACCCCACCTTCACAGAGCAATTAAGAGGAGGAACAAGTCTGTTAGTGGGGTAGTGAGCCCTCAGGATGGAATGGAGTTAGGCATAAAAAACCCAAACTCTGAAGCAAATAAAAAGTAAGGAAAACCTTAATATCAGATACTTACCATAGGATGCCTCTAAGGCTGTAACTCAGGCACCTGTCCTGGTTAGTAAATATATTGGCATTCTCATCAAATAAACCCAGCCAGCCCAAGGTCTCAGTCTTGGTCAAAGCCAGAATGGAGGACCACCGTGCAGGCTCCATATCTGGTCCATGGAGGCCCCCGTCTTCCCATCTCTTTCCTCACAGGCAGGTAGGATTGAGCACTACCTGCCTCAACGTGTACCTGGAGAGAAGACCACGGGCCTCCTGCGCACGGAAGAGGCCATCATTTCCCCACATGCAAGGAAGGCGCACTGTCCTCTGAGCGGAAGTGGAATCCTCATTTTTTGAGCTCTTTTCACACCAGCTGGCTTGCCAGAGGTCTGGGGGCAGTGACCCCTGCTTTGAAGGACAGGAATGAGGGCTCTAGGACCAGCTTTTCCTTTCCAGAACCTCAAGGAACCGCAGCTTGAATCAGGCTTTAAAATAATGGTTGGAGATGGAGTGGAGTAAGAAGACATTTCCCCAATAGAATTAAAGAACAAGGTAGCCTATTTTCAGCCTCACCATTGAGTTTGCCAGCATCTCCATAAAAATTCCCCTAAGCTTTTTTAGTTTTAGCAGCCTAGAACGAGCAGAAGGTGCCTTTTTCCTTTCATAACAGCCAGCCTCAAATTATGCAGTCCTCATTACTTGCAAGCTCCTGCAAATCACCCAGAGATCAACCTGGGATGTAACTTTTGCCTGTCGCTGCAGTGAAGGTTCAAACGGGATGGTGTCTGATGCAGCTGGAGAGAGGGGCTCCTGAGCAGACAGGTGATTTTGGGGGAGGGTAAGAACTGCTTCTGGAGCAGGTTGGGTTTAAGGACTTTAGAGTACTTAGACGTCAGGCAAGCATTCTTCATCTGTACAACTGAAGTGCTCCACTAAAAATGTTTATACTATCAAAACTTTCTAATTTTGGGCCCTCCTGGCGTAGGACGCTGTGTATTATCTGGGGTTGTAGGTACTTGATGGATATGGCTTAAAACCAAGTTTATTTAGAAAGGGCCACCGTGGAATTCTTTATGGTACAGGGATAATTACATATCCGTGATAACCCTGGCAATCAATCCACTTAAGTTATGCTGACTGAAATGTAAATAGTCACTTGTGGTGATTAAGGAAAATGCTTTAGTTTGCATATTTGTGGTCTGCTTCTGAGCAGGGTAAAATCTTTTGTCCTTTGGTTTGGAGTAGGAAGTATGCACTTGCCTCCTAGATGCAGGCAGAGTTAACTGCTGACCTGCAAGTTTAAGAGCATAATGTGTGACATTTGGGCAGTTCTTAGATCTAAAATATATTTTAGACTTTCAAAATCAGTTGTTCTCAAGCAGGGCACAACGCATGTAAAAAGGAACGTCGCTCCTGAAATCTACCATTCATTTTACCATGGATATTCATTGTTTGGTTCTTGCGATAAAGCCAGAGGGTATATTTAGAGTTATTTTTCATGGTTCAAAAAGTTTTGCGGGGGCGGGGGGGGGGGAAGGATAGTATCAGAGAAAGAACCCTATGATGACCTTGAAGCTGACCCTTGGAAAATGCAATTTGATTTGTTGATGACTATCCCCACAATTCAGTAACTGCATGTTAGCATTCCATCAGTTTCTTGCCCGTTCTTTTGGTTGCTGTGGACAATTATTCCAGCTCCAGAAGATACAAGAGTCCAATGATGCACAGGAATAACCAGGGCTAAGCCGTTAACTGTAGGAGCATCTGCAAGACTAAGCAGAAATCTCTGGTCGTTATCTGTCCTTTGTGGATTAACACCAAAGTTTGGGATTTAGGTTCCCCAGCATGCCTGTCTCTGAACCATCTGTAACTGAGAATTGTAAACAACTGGGACCTTATGCAAGCACACACTGCTTAAAATGGCTTGCCAGAATGTCTCTCCTATTATGATGTGTGTCACATTCCCTTGCCTGGTTGAGGCAGCGCTGCTAACATTTATTGGAAATTGGCTGGATTACTTGCTGGTGCAGGTGGGTGGATGTTGGCTTGGCTTTGTGAGTGAAAAACAAGCATTAAGTTCAAAACAGTATGCTAACTTAGAGGTAGAAGCTGTCCTCCTAGCTCTGAAGCAGTCGCTTAGATGTTTTGGTGTGTTTGCTGCCCAGTACATAATATTCTCTCTAATTGCTCTGCAGAGGAAGGCAGTTTTGTTTTCTGCAATTGGAAGGATGAGCTTTCCGTTTAAAAAATTGAGTGGGTTGTCTTTAGAGTAAGCTGGTATATTTAAAGGCTGTGCCTTTAAATGCTTTTGTAAGGATCACTTCAGAACCAATTTAAAGGCTATGCCTTGAAATGCTTTTGTAAGGATCACTTCAGAACCAATTTTCCTTAAGAATGGGCTTGGGATTTTAAAAGGGAAATGGCATTGTTTATGGTCTTGGAGCAATCTAGTGCTTTGCAACAAAGATTAAAGTATCTCCAGCTTCAGTTATGTTTCTGAAAGCAGTTACCCAGGATTGCTTTCCAGTGGGGAGACTGCCAAAAAGATGACAATTGCTGATGTTGAAATATAAGCACATTATCAAGGTAGCAGTGCCTACGTTGTCTTGAAAATAAACAGGATAAAGTTTTCAGGAGTGCATCTTTAATCTAGTGGGCCTTAGTCTTTTGTTTTTGGTGTGTGTTGTTTGCTTGTTTGTTTGTTTGTTTGTTTTTTGTAAATGGTGAACAGGTGATCTCTTCAAAATGGGGCTCCGCCTCAGAAAAGGTGCTGTGTTAGGCAATAGTCAGTCCATGCATATGTGGGACTTTAAGAGTGTTTTAGGTGTGGTCCACATACAGTATGTGATAAAATGAGTGGAAGAACGGACTGTACGATCTAAGAGTTCTTTCCAATCTTGCATGTCCTTTTTTATTTGGAATAACACTTAAACTGTGATTCCCAATCATAGGCCTGTGTTTCTGAAGCCAGAAGTGGTACAGTGCATATTTCAAACTCAGTCTAGTTACTCATTCCGCTTCTACTACAGGTCAGTTTATTTTGGTTCCAAGTCTTCTATAATCTGCTCAGTAGAAGTAGCTCTCCAGAGTCATCCCCAGCCCTGTTGTCTGAGATTCTTTCACTGGACAAGCCAGTGATTGACCCACCCAGATGCTTGCAGAGGACAAACCTGTTTAAAAATCCCTCCTGCTAGCCTAAGGCCTCAAGTCAAGTCAATCTGGGGATGGTTGCTCCTCAAATATGTCCCAGATTCTCATCCCACTCCTTCCAATTTACCCAGGCAGTTTATTAACAACCGTGGGAGATAGAGGAGACTACGAGTGACTCACTCAGTGCCACCTTGTGGGCTTTTAAAGCAAAAATAGGTTGTGCATCTGGAAAACCATTAGACCAGAGCTTTCCAAACTGTGTGTCGCGACACAAAAGTGTGTCGCCACACACAGTCTGGTGTGTCGCCACAAAACCCGGAAGCGCTGATCATCATCAGCGCTTCCGGGTTTTCCTGCGGCGACACACCAACTGCAGCGCGCAAAACTGAGAAGCGGCAGCAGCGCTTCCGGGTTTTTGCGCGCTGCCACAAGGACGGCACTTCCGGGTTTTCCCGCAGCGACACACCAACACCCGTTGGTGTGTCGCCGCGGGAAAAACTTTGGAAAGTCCTGCATTAGACCATGCTGGCCTTATGGCTGTCAGCCACTCAGTAAGAGAGAGACAAAGAGGATGATGTGGAAGCCTTGAGCCAAGAGAAAATGGCATGGCCTACTCTATCTGGAAAAGCCACTTGCTGGAATGAAGAAGGTTTGGTATGGAAAGGTTTGGTAACTGCCATGGCCTCAGTTCCATAACTCTGTTCTTGCATTTCACTGAAAGTTGGTGTGATGGTTTGCAGCTCACAGGCCAAAACAGCCTGGGATTAGGCATGGGTCTTGCTTATAGAAGCTACTTCACAACTCAGGCCTTCCCAGTAAGAGATAATCCAGTGTTACTTGATTCCATTCATCAACTGGGGCACTCCTAAACAAGTCCTCTCTTCCGTTTAAATCCGTTGTGTTCAGACCTGCGTGACCAAACTTCAACGATATAATTCTGGTCGTCCATCTTCTAAATTTTGGGCTAATGTTACAAAGGCTAATACTTAAATTATTGGGAAGGCCTTCATAATTTGTTGAAATAACTTTCAAATTAAGACAGATTTCAAATCAGTTAAGGAACTGCTGTTTGAAAATATGAGGATACCACATTTTAGACTCTTTTGATACCTCTGTTGCTTGGTTTCATACATGGTGAAGAGTGTTTACATTCTTCATAAATAATTATTTTTCAAAAACCTTAGTATGTGGCAGATCAACCAGCATCAGCAAAAGTATGATGGAGATTTAGATACACCAGACTTGACCTTCAATTTTGATGCTTTCCAATTAAAACAACTCCAATTATTTAGAGCTCAAAACATGTTCTGTGGGTTTGAAGTAGGCTCACCGTTAGGGGAATACCGTTCCTTCCTGATACTGAGAAATTAATATCTAGGGTCACAAATCCATATTTAAAATACTAGAAAACTCAAAATATGTTTGGTCACTGATTTTTCCACTTTTCTCCCATTTCTGGATCACCCACATTTTAAAGTTGTAATTTAAACATGACTAGATATGATCATTTCAAAGAATGGAAAGATGGGGAGTTTATTTTTAGATTTTGCTGGATTAGAGACTTGATTATTGACATGAAACTTAGTTCTGCTGAATATCAGAGAACAATTGGTCACAAGTTCCCATTTTTTTCTAGCGAGACAGCTTCTTAACTTCATGAGATAATCAAGGATCATAAAAACATTTAAAGAATGATGCACATCTACATCATTTAAAATGAAAGGAGCTTTTCAATATTATGGACAACGTTTGTAAGATACAACAGGCTCCTTTGATAGTTCCAAAATATATAAAATGTCAGATCACAAGAAACTAATTCATTTTTTTGTTAGGAGCCAAATTTACGAAAGCAAACCACTGGAAAACTAAAGTACATGTTTCTTTGGATCAAAGGTATTTAAAAACATGGGAAATAGCATTGGCTGAAAACTTAACACAGCAGCAAAGAATTCTGAAAAAATCCTTTAATTAAAGGTTGTTGATATAGTTTAAAAAAATCAAATCAAGACCAGATGTTAAGAAAACAAAGTATTTCCTATTTACCTCCATCTGTACAAACATCTTTTGGGGTAGAAATTTTGATTATGGATACTGTATGTAAATTGTTTTATCTCCTATTAAGTTTACTAAGTATACTTCAGTATACAAAATGTTTTTAAGCATACATACTCCCAAGTTATTTCCCCCTTTTTTTTAATATTTTGTATATCGCTGTCATCATTGGCGATCACTCGTAGCCGAGTAAGATTGTCTTCCAAAGGTAAAATTTTAACGGTGGATCCGTAAGTGGCTATAAAGGCCAATTCTGGATCCGCACAACCTCCCACAATGAGGGCATAGGTTTCTGGGTGGGAGACGGTCATGATGAGGGTTTGCCTGACGTGCCTTCCTTTTAGCTCTTTTTTCCCTTTCGCCCTGTACTCGTGCTTCTTCAAAGTCCATAGCGCCATTAATAAAGGCTGACCTCCAATTGAAACGCTCATGAGTTAGGGCTTCCCAGTTCTCAATGCTGATATTACATTTTTTTAAAATTAGCTTTGAGAGTATCTTTGAATCTCTTTTGCTGTCCACCAATATTCCGTTTTCCATTCTTAAGTTGGGAGTAAAGTAGTTGATGTTGGATGATCATTGTTTCAGTGCTGGTGGTTTTCGCTTCTCCTAATACGCTAACATGAGTCCGCCTATCTTCCCAAGTAATTTGCAGAATTTTTCGGAGGCAGCGTTGATGGAATCTTTCAAGAAGTTGGAGGTGGCGTTTGTAGAGGGTCCATGTTTCACAGGCGTACAGAAGGGTTGGTAGTACAATGGCTTTGTAAACAAGCATTTTGGTCTCCCTGCAAATGTCCCGATCCACAAACACTCTACGCTTCATTCGGGAGAAAGCTACACTCGCAGAGCTCAGGCAATGCTGAATTTCAGCGTCGATGTCGGCTTTTGTAGATAGATGGCTGCCGAGATAAGAAAAGTGGTCGACATTTTCTAGTGACACACCTTTAAGCTGGATTGATGGCGCTGCGGAGGGATTGGTTCGAACTTGCTGGTAAAGCACTTTGGTTTTTTTAATGTTAATCGAGAGGCCGAGTTTTTCATATGCTTCTGCAAAGATGTTTAGGATAGTTTGAAGATCTTCCTCAGAGTGTGCACAGACTACGTTATCATCAGCATATTGAAGTTCTATAACAGAAGTTGCAATTACCTTATTTTTGCTTTCAGCCTAAGATTAAAAAGCTTTCCATCTGTTCGATATATAATTTCTACACCAGTAGGAAGTTTCTCTTCAACAAGGTGCATAATCATAGCGATGAAAATAGCGAATAAGGTTGGAGCAATAACACAAATGGCGAAAGCCATTTTGCGTTTCAGGGAGGATGTCTTCTGATACAGATAGGAGACGGTTTGCAATGATCTTTGCCAGGATTTTGCCTGCTGTGGCTAGAAGGGAGATGCCTCGATAGTTTCCACAGTCTGTTCTATCACCCTTTTTAAAGAGAGTGATAATTATGGCATCCCTAAAGTCTGCTGGAATCTCCTCCCTCATCCAGATTTTTTCGATGAGCTTATGAAGTTGTTGTGTAAATTCAGGCCCGCCTTCTTTAAAGACTTCAGCAGGAATCCCATCAGGTCCACTAGCTTTGTTATTTTTCATTTGTTTAGTGGCTTTACTGACTTCCTCCAAACTAGGGGGTACTGCAAGCTCATTTCTTATTTGTTTTTGCGGGATTTGCAAGAAGACTTCATCAGCCACAGTAGAGTGACGATTAAGGAGATTGTAGTAATGCTCTTTCCAGCGCAGTGCAATAGACTCTTTGTCCTTTAGAAGTTTAGCACCATCTACCGAGGGTAAGGGATTTGTACCATGGTTTGTTGGTCCATAGATGGCCTTTATGGCATTAAAAAAGCCCCGTGCATCATGAGCATCTGCAAAATGTTGGGTTTCTTGGGCTTTTTTTATCCACCATATGTTCTTAAGTTCTCTAGTTTTTCTTTGGACTTCTGCCTTTGCACTGGCGTAGATTTTTTTCTTAACGGCACAGTTAATATCTTTTTGCCATATCTGGAAGGCTTTCCTTTTCTTGTCAATAATATGTTCAATCTCACTATCGTTCTCATCAAACCAGTCCTGTCTCTTAGTCTGGTATCCGATAATAGAAATAATAGAAGTCTTCAGTTTAATCCAGTGTTCCTCAACATTTTCAGGAAGTTCCATAGGCAGATGTTCCTTGAGAGTTGATTGAAAGCAAGCTTGTTTAATAGAATCTTGAAGGGCCAGTGTATTCATTTTACGCCTTGGTTTTCTTCCTTGGAGCCTACGATGAGGGACAATCTTTATGGCCATCGTGGATCGAATTAATCGATGGTCTGTCCAGCAGTCATCGGCGCTCGTCATGGCTCTGGTGAGAAGTACATCACGGCGATCTCTAGCACGGACAATTACATAATCTAAATGATGCCAGTGCTTCGACCGTGGGTGCTTCCATGATGTTTTAAATTTATTTTTCTGGTGAAAGAGTGTGTTAGTAATGACAAGGTTATGCTCTGCACATTTAGTCAGAAGTAAGATTCCATTCGTGTTGCTGTTGTCAACTCCTTCTTTCCCAATGATCCCTGGCCACAAATCAAAGTCACACCCAACTCTTGCATTGAAATCGCCCAGGAGGATAATTTTATCCTCCTTTGGTATCTCTGATAAGATGGTGTCCAGCTGGGTATAAAAATTTTCCTTGATATCCTCATCTGCATCTAGTGTTGGTCCGTAAGAACTTAGGATAGTTGCCTGTTGGTTTTTGGCGAGTTTTATTCGGAGAGTTGAGAGTCGTTCGTTAATCCCAGTGGGAACTTCTGGCAAGAGCTTCACAAGGTCGTTTTTGATAGCAAAGCCTACCCCATGTATTCGTCGTTCTTGTTCAGGCAGTCCTTTCCAAAAGAAGGTATAACCTCCTTTTTCTTCCTTCAACTGTCCTCCTGCTCTTCGAGTTTCTTGGAGTGCTGCTATATCAATATTAAAACGCCTCAGCTCCCTTGCAATAATGGCAGTCCTACGTTCAGGTCGTTCACTATCCATATTGTCTTGCAGTGTCCGTATATTCCATGTTCCAAAATTCATGTGTTTTTTACGACCGCTAGATGGTGACCCCACTGGTCGCGGTAATCCAGTCAGGGAGAAAATGAGGCAGACTATGTTTAGGGCACCTTTTCTAGCCCCCCCCCCCCATATGGGGTGAGCAGAGTGGATCCTAAATAGGGCTGCTCAGTCGTGGATACAGCTGCCGAACTACTCAACTGCCTCGATCCTTGAGTCAGGGCGACTGAATCTGTATCCACCGCCCATGTGCTGGTTCATGACTAGGAGCTTCCGGATTTCACAGTCCTGCCCCCGTTGCCATTCGTCAGTCGCCATGGGACTTTTGGTTGTTTTGGGTTTGGTGTGGTTGGAAGACGCCTGTGCGTGAATTTGTTTTATGTGTGGAGATCGGTGCACAATGATCAGCACACAACCTTCACAGAAAAAGGCTCTAATCCAATGGCATGGATACCATGACGATTGGTGACCTTTTGTCTGCTGCAGCCTTCATCCGCCTTCGCAGCCGTTGTAACAATACACCTTGTTATCTTCCGCCTGTTCTGCCGTTGAGGACTTTCTTGGATCGTTCTTTGTCTGGTTCCTCCCCCTGGACCTTACCGCCATGGGTGACCCTGCCAGGAGTACATGACTCCCGACGGCTTCGCTCACAGGGTTCATTGGGAACACACAAGCCCACTCACCACAACAAGGTGACGATCCAGCGAGTGAGATATCGCTGTATGTGTAATTACAATGCAAAAAAATTGGATAAAATTAGAGGTGAAAGAGCTAATTAAGTTTTCAAAGGTTCTGGAGTCAATATGTTAGAATTCTTTTCTGGAGATGTAATTATTAACTAACATTGTTTTTAATCATTTGTTGTCAACATTTATATGCCACCTACTCAAGTGACTCTAAGCAGCTTAGCTAAAATCTAAATACATCCACAGAAATAACATCATTGTAATAAGTAAAAACAAAAAAGCCCATAAACTCATTGCCTTAAGATTAAGACCTTTTAACCCAAACGTTCTCCAAAAGACACCTATTTTCAGCAATTTTCTAAAAACTAAAAGACGGGGCTGGTCTGACCTCAGGGGGTTTAGTGTACCAGAGAGAGTGGCTACTGCTGAGAATGTCATTTTCTGGTTCTTTACCCTATGGAGTATCTTCTCTAGGTTAGAACTTTACAAGTAATCCACAAGTAATCCACTTTACAAGTAATCCATAAGGGCTGGAAGACTCCATCTGACTCCACAAGTTTGACTGGAACCTGCTTATAGGCTAGAGCAGTGTTTCTCAACCTTGGCCACTGGAAGATGTGTGGACTTCAACTCCCAGAATTCCCCGGCGAGCCATGCTGGCTGGGGAATTCTGGGAGCTGAAGTCCACATATCTTCAAACGGCCAAGGTTGAGAAACACTGGGCTAGAGTAACAGAATTTTGAAAGCTAGACATTGTTTTCCTTTCCCTCCCTCTTATACCAAACAGAGTTAAAGCAGAGTCCGTTTAAGTTTCTTTCTAACATTCTCTTAAAGCACGTTGATGGACACGTTGTTGAAACTGTCTCTGCATAGTTTCTCCAAGGTCATCTCTGGGGCTCTCTACAAGTTCCCGCAAAATGGGTGTCGTTCTCTTAAGCTGTCATTCCAAGTCATCTTCAAGAGCACAAAGCAAATCACAGTACTGTAGTCTAATTGAGAGTTGACAAGAGCATGAACCTCTGTCTTCAGCACCTCGGGGTGCAGCTGGCCAACCCACCTCAGCTGGCCACGGCTTCCACCTGCTGGTCCAGTGAGAGCTGTGGGTGCAGGAGAATCCAGATGGTGCACTTTTGTTTGGGAGCTCGAGGTGGTCTGTATAGGGTTAGGGTTCTCCCAGGTTTTTCCACAACCTCAATCCTGTGAAGTAGGCTGGACTGGGAGAGTGTGGTTGGCCAAAGTCATGCAGAGAGCTCCGTGGCTGAGGATGAACTAGACTCTGGATCTCCCCACTCCTGCCCCACACCTTCACCTCGGCCCTACACTGCACTGAACAGGTCTTTTTATAGAAACAACAACTTAAGCTTTGCTTGGCATGTACGGAGTTTCTGTATTTCTTAAAGCAGGAAGGATGTAAGGTTGCTCTCTTTCAGGTTTCCATGCCAAGCATAAATTACATCCCCCAGGTTAATGCGGGTTGCTTAGCTGGCTCCCTCTCCTCGTCCAACATCATCTTCGAAATGTCTCTCTCCTGGCAGGGCTTCTTCATCTTGGCCTCGCTGTGTTCCAGCCCCATGGGCTGGGAGTCTGAAGTCCCCCCCCCCAGGTGTGGACCCGTTGCCAAAGGCCTGAAAAGGGGTTGTTTACCCTAGAAGAAGATGCCGTGGGCTTGGCAGCCCCCCAACATCTTGCTGCCAAGGGTGATTGTGGATTTGGATCGTCTGCCCGACATGGCCTTTTTGGTGTTTTTCTTGGCCCCTTGCACGAGAACAGAAATTTTATGAGCTGACGTTGTTAAACTTCGGTCATCCCAAATTGCTGGCAGCATTTTGCTCTTTGTTGTTTCCCTTCGTGCAAGTGAAAAGGAAAAGGCAGGCCAAGTGCACAAAAAGAAGAACAAAAACCTTACTGTAGGGGGAAGAAATATTTTATTACAGACTTGTAAATTTCAGAGGCAAAGGCTTCCTCCCATTTTGTTGTTTGTTGTTTTTTTTTTTTTTTTTTGAAATTCACATAAAGTTGGAAGCTGATGCTTAGTCTTTTTTCATTTTCCCGTAGCCAACTTTCCTTGCTGATGTGAGGCATGGCATAAATAGTCCTCTTTAGGGGTGCCTGCAGGGTACGGTAAAAAAGTCAAAAGAGTCAAGATGGCAGTCTCGGTGGTGTGATCAAAGCTCCGTGATAGACATAAACAATGGGCAGAATTTTGATCGCATCATCATTATTCTTTTTGACCATACCCTGTGGGTGGACTGACTGACTTTCTTTCTTTCTTTCTTTCTTTCTTTCTTTCTTTCTTTCTTTCTTTCTTTCTTTCTTTCTTTCTTTCTTTCTTTCTTTCTTTCTCCCCTTCTTTCTCCCCAGTCAATTAAGGCTCTGGGCAGTAAACAGGAGAGCGCAACAGGAAAACATCCCTGGTAATCAAGAAAAGAATGCAGCACACAGACCCACGCCCATTTTATTAGATTTGTTTCTGTGGTCCAGTGAGTGTTTCGTGTCGGCGTACAAGTTCAGTATTTGCATTTGGCTCTCTTGCTTCCCCCAGTTGTCAGGCTGGGGAAGCACCTTAGCTCAGCACCTGCTTCTCTCAAAAAAGGCATCGGATTTACTCTTGGGCATCTGAGAGCGAGGAGAGATTCCTGGCTGAAACCCTGAGGAGGACGGATGGGTCGTTGTTTACAACTCCAAGCTGCACAGGCCATTGGTCTGAATCACTGCAGGTCATTTTCCTACAATCTGCCCTTTGCATACCGATCATGTTGACTTTGCACCTTGTGATTCCTTTACTGTGCTTCCCAGAAAGGAGGGTGTGTTTTTCTCCAAATAATTTACCTTTGAAATGATCGGTTGTCCTAGGTTCGGTGGTATGGATTGACCTAAATTATCTTTGCAATCTAGGGGTCAGCCTAGATTCAGTTGAAAATGCAGTGATGGAGACAAACGAGCTTTTTCTGCCTAACCTCCTTTGGGCGGGGTGTCTCCTTAAATTCAGAGTCATCATTTTGTCGGGTAAACACAGGACAGTCTGCAGCATTGCAGGCCGTTTCTCTTTCTCCATTTGCTTCGTATTTCTGTCCATATAAGCTCAGGGCCCAGCATGCCCGTTTTTTTCCACACCGTTCCAGTGTACAGCTATTTACTGCAAAAGACTAAGAGGGCAGCTATTCCTGACAGCTTCTCTTTAAACAGATGTGGTTAACTAGGTGATTTTTTTACCAGTGCTTTCAACTTTGCTATTACAGTACTGTCAAACACCTGTATATAAAATGCAACAATATATTTTGGTGTACCCAGTGCTTGGTCTGTATATCCTTCCAATGTAGGTTTTCAAATGCAAGCTTTCCCTTAGTTTCCACCTTAGTCTTTTGCTGCAGAATAAATAAATAGATAAAATAGCAGAGAAGCTGGTGGCATAAAAAGATTAACACATGCATTATCTCATAAGCTTCCATGGATCACATGAGTCCATGAGATACAAAGTTATCTCCATGCTTCTGAGCCAATGAACTGGGATCCATGAAATGTGCCACAAAACATTTGCTGTTTTTTCACTTATATTGTACATTTAATACTGTGCAGGCCTAAGTACACTCTGTGAAGATGCCCTTGGAGTGGAACTGCGTAGCTTGTGGTTCCAGAGCCCTTCCAGATGTTACAAGCAAATTACAATTTTAATGGAATAAAAGGGAGGACTATTAAACAGCCTGAAGCCTACCATCCAAAGGGCCAAATGTATTCCTCAACCTATAAAAAGTTGTTCATCCCTGCCAGAAAGAAAAATATATACAGTATATGGAAAAGTCAAGCCTCATCTCCAAGTCAAGTTTGACTTGTGGTAATGTTATGGCCACATCCATGATGTTTTCTGGTCAACAGCACAGAAGAGGTTTGCCATTGCTTTCTCTCTGCAATCGTTTTTGACTTGGCAGTTTAGCCTACAGACCTGCAATTTCTTGGTGGTCTCTCATCCAAGTAGTAACTCAGTGCAATTCTGTTTGGCTCCCAAGACCAATCATGCACTGCCAGGGGTTGCTCTGATTGAGATGGGTGGGGAAAAAAAGATGTACTGTATATAAATAGCCAAAATATCTAAGCATATTTGCATAATACCAAGTAGGTTGAAAAGTTAAAATATGTCCTGAGTTTCTAAGCATTTTTCTCTCACCCTCAGACCTTTTGAACCCTGTTGAGAGTTAATTTTTTTGCCCTTTTCTTGGCTTAACAGTTGAGTTCAATTAGGTGCCATGTACAGCAAGCAGTACTCATGGCAATAACCAAAAATCTATTTACCTTTGGCATCTGTTGCCATTATTCAGGGCCTGTAGTCATGTATATCTACGGACAAATAGTTAATGCAAAGCTCTACGTCAGAGCTTTCCAAACTGTGTGTCGGGACACGTTAGTGTGTCGGCTGCAGTGTCTGGGTGTGTCGCGGCTGCTGCTGCCTCTGAGCCCTGCCAGGATTCCGCGCAGGTCCTAGTGCCTGCCTTGTGCCCTGCTGTAAGAGTGTGTCGCGAAATGATGCATGTCTAAAAAGTGTGTCACCAACACTGTGCTTTAGAACTCTTCTGCAGTAACTAGTTGGTTCCAATATGGAGAATCCTAGAAACATTTGATCCTCGCACTCTGAAACGTTTCAGCCGTGTGACTGAAATGTTGTATTATAGAATCATAGGGTTGGAAGAGACCTTGGAGGTCTTCTCATCCAATCCCCTGCCCAGTGCAAGGATCTTCATTCCATCCTGGACAAACGGCTGTCCAATTTTTTCTTGAAAACCTCCAGTGATGGAGATGCTGTAACTCCAGGAGGTAGGCTGTTCGTTGTTTAACAGCTCTCATGGTCAGGAAATTACTCCTTATTTTAAGTTTGGATTTCCCTCTGTAAAGCTTTAACCCACTGGTTCTTGTCTTACCCTCAGGTGCGATGGAGAATAAATCCACACCCTCTTCCCTTTGACATCTCTTCATCCCTTTTTCATGTCTCCCCTTACCCTTCTCTTCCTTAGGCTAAATATACCAAGTTCCTTTAACAGCTTTTCATAGGATTTAGCCTCCAAGCCCGTACCATCTTTCTTGCTCTTATCTGCGCTCTTTCCATTTTCTCAGTGTCCGTTTTGTATTGTGGCAACCAAAACTGGACATGGTATTCCAGGTGTGGTCTGACCAGCGCAGCGTAGAGTGGTACTATCGTGTCCCGTGGTCTTGACACTGTAGTCGGTTGATGCAGCCCAAAGCAGCATAGGCTCTTTTGTTTGCTGTGACTGACACATTGATGGCTCATGTTGAATCTGTGGTCTTTCAAGACTCCCAGATCCTTCTTACAAGTACTACTGCTGAGCCAGGTACCACCTATCTTGTACCTGTGCATCTGGTTTTTCCTGCCTATGTGCAGAACTCTATATTTTTCACTGTTGAGCAGCATTTTGTTGGATAGGGCCCAATGTTGAAGTCTATCACGATCCTTTGTTTGTGACCGATTTTAGCTCCTGAAGGCTGCTTCCAGTAAAACGATGACATCATGGAGGGGAAGTTTGGGCTGGCATCTGTACATGTGGAGAAGTAGGACTCTTTTACCAGATGGGGCAGAATGTCACAGTAGTGTTTTTGATGAGGAAAGTGGTTTTTGTGGCAGATTCAGCTCTGGTTGAATATCAGGAAGACTGAGGGCTTGGTACGATGGAACAGAACTCTTCCTTACAACACACCTAAAAAATTCTGGCTCTCCCAATAGTCTGGCTCTGTTTTGGCTGTCTTACAGCTTCAGCAGGTGCCTCATCTTTGGAAATGTCCCAATCTATTTTCCAAGGAAGGAGCTAATTGCATTCCCCTTGGATCACTTGCCTTCTTCCATATACTGCCCCCACCCCACACAGTATCTCAAGATTTTATACAGTTGGAATTCCATCCTGCTTTCTTCAGCAACCTAACAGCAGGTGCCTTCTAAACAAGGCCAAGCAAAACCACAGTAGATTGGCAGCATCCCGACCCTGGAAATCAGCCAGTCTATCAATCTATTTAACAAAATTTTGGGCCCACCCCAATCCTGACAATCTCAGGGTGGCAAACCACACTAAAGAAATATGTCAAGAAAAAAAATCTGTTCAGCTAGAAACAGTCCGTTACTATAACATTCAACCCTAGACCATAGCAGTTTTTCTAGGGTATAGCCTGAAGGGTGAGGCTTGTCAGCTGATATTTATAAGCCCCGCCCCTTTTGATCAGTGTTTTTATTTAGAAAAAAAACAGGTTCTGCAGCCTGAAGTAGCTTGAAAGCCTCTGCACTGGAGAACCTGTTTGTGGTATCATGAACCATAATCTGATTATTTGGGATACAGTGACTTAAGTCAGCGCGCATGGGCTGCTGATCCTCGGAGAGAAGCAAAACGCTTCACTGAACTGCATGAGCTTCAGAGAGCGGCGAATGCCAGAAGTGGATGAGGATGAGTGGTATACTTCTTCAGTGAACTCTTGTTGCATGTGTGTTTATAATGGTGATAGTTCTTCTCCTTAACTATTGAGAAAGGTTTCAGGTTAAACTAGCCATGCTATTAAATCGGGGGTGCATGCACAGTATTTAAAAAGGCAACGCATGTGGAGAAAGGGGTCGCAGCAAGTGGGAGAAAGCCCTGCTTTGATTTGGGAGACCATCTGTTCCAAAATGGATACTTGCATTGGGAGACGCTCCCCCAAAGGCCATGATGGCTGGGGGGATAATGGGAAGTCGCCTACGTATTTGTAGAGTCTCAGGGTAGGAAAGGCAGGATTAATAGAATTTTGCAACTAGAAAATGTTCTTTAAACCTGTAGTGATCCTCATTGAAGTCAGTGTTGATGCCTCTACCATTATGATAGGGGACAATTGGGAGGCCTGGTCACAATTTCTTCCATGGAGGAATGCTACACCATGTACATATCTGTAACATTGTTGAACTTCCCAGCCAGCCAACCTTGGCTGAACTCAGAAAGATAAGCCAGGTGGAACTCCTCGCTGAGCACTTGCATAGAAGACTGCCAGGGAATATCAGGAAAGACTGGGAAGTAAAATAAAACAAAAATTCCCAGGAAAAAGGGCAAGTCCTTTCTGTTCTGTTGCCAAGAAAACTACATGGGTGCGTTTGTAAAATCAATAGGAGTCATGTTTTATTTATTTATTTGTCAAATTTCTCTGCCGCCCATCTCGTATACAATGACTCTTTTACTAGAAAGAGACTTGTTATTTTTTAAATATAATTAAAGCAAGTATAATGTAAGAAACATTTTGAAAGTAATGTACATTTTGTAGCTTTACATCTGTACTGGAGTCTTAAGTGGTACAATCCAAGGAGAGTTCTACCACATGCTTCTGTCAAATGTGTAGCCTGACTTTAAGTCAACCTTCTGCCAGGGGGTGCCCATCAGATATCTGGGATAACAATGCCTGGACTTCTCAGTTGACATGGAAACTCTCAGAGAGCTGGTTGGGATTTCTGGGAATTATAGCCTTGGTATGCCTGGGTGGTTCTAGGTAGGGAGAGGCTGTTCTCGGTAAACTGGAAAGCGAAGGACCTAAATTTGCCACAAGTCCTGTACATGTTGATGGGAAAGCTTGTTAAAAACACTTGACTGTTTGCTTTGCCTTTTACCTACTAATGCTTATAAATATTTTAGTATTGACAGTATTCTTGGCACTGTTGAAGATATACATGGTGTAGCCCTGCCAACGTTCAGGCAGGTTAACTTGTTCCATGATGTTTTTCTGTTTTCCTGGACTGTTTTTTGGATTTCTCTGTTTTGTGTATTTTGTATTTGGGACCAAGGATTGTTTTGATGTTTGCATTCCTGTAAAATCTCCATGAGTCTTGTGGGATTGGGGTAGGATATAGGGTAATAAATAAATAACACACAAATCTTAGATCCTATTTTCTGGGGCCATTTAAGTTCATTGGTGATTAAAGTCCCTAAAGCAGTGTTTCCCTAAAGCAACCTTGGCCACTTTAAGATGGGTGGACTTCAACTCCCAGAATTCCCCAGCCAGCGTGCTGTCTGGGGAATTCTGGGAGTTGAACTCTACCCATCTTAAAGTGGCCAAGGTTGAGAAACACTGCCCTAAAGGGCTACCAGCTCTGGGTTGCACAATGCCACATGACCCAGCAAAGAGATTCTGGAGACCACCAACTCTTCGTTGACATTGCTCATCCCAAGTTTCGCAGCCCAGAGCTGGTAACCCTCAGCTTCCAGTCCATAAGGTTTCACTCCTAAAATTTCAAAACCCACCGCTCCACCCCTGCTATTGGGATCTTTGCTTTGGGAAGAGAATCTGTGCAAGCTCTTTGGAAAGAGAGGGTGTCTATGGCGGCCCGCCTCAGGTTACATTTCCTGGTTTGAGTTGCAGTTTAATTTCAGGGTAGTTATGTCACAGTTGTTGCTTGCTTTTTAATTAGCATGCGGTAATAGCCTCACCTGGAGGCTTACCAAGCAGTGCCCTGCTCTGTTTTTTTCCTAGGAGCGCACAGCCAAAGATGTAGTAGGTTATTTCGAAGACAAATGAACTTTAGTCTTCATATCTGCAGCCTTGCCTTGCGGTTGTCTCCTACAGTTGGCATTTCCTTCTGACACTGCTCCTTCTTCAGCGCAGTCCTAAGCAGCTTTCCAAGGTACCCTGCCTCCTTCAGCCTTCTGCCTCCTTCAGCCTTCTGTTGCAAGCAGGCCCTTTCAAAGGAACCCATTATCACTTGGCGGTGTGAAATATTGGAAGGGGGAAGAGGGCTTTTGCTTTGAAAAGCAGAAGAAAATGGTGGGGGGGGGTTGTTGGTTTTTGCCTTTGATTTTATCTGATCGGTCTGCCTGGTCCCTTTCCAGAAAAGTGTGGCTTGGTCATTTAGTGCTGAATTCCAGCAGACCAGCTTTGTAATTAATTCCTGGGGGAAAATGACCTTGCTGTTTCTCTTGCAGTAAGTTCCCCCACCCTCACCACCACCACCACCACCAATCGACATTTGCAGTGTTACTATCTAAGAAATCAGCATTCGGGATGGGTGGAGGTAGAAGTACGTACTGTATAAAATAAGTTCCAACCACTCCTCCCACTGCAGAGAGTGAAGGAAACGATACTGACACAGCCTGAGTTTTCAGATTTAAATGCAAAACTCCCATGTCCTTATTAGTTATGACCAGCCTTTCACATCTCTATCGTGTAACCTTTCCAAACAAACACCCTCCAGATATTTATTTATTTTTCAAATTTATCATCAGATATATAGGACTTGAATGCCCAGCTTCACTACCCAGCACAAGTATGTTGGCTAAGATATCTGGGACAGCCATAGGTTAGAGAAGGACAAGGCCTATATATTCGGGTTTAGTGTTAGCTCATAAATTCTGATGTATGGATGAAATCTTCATTGCATCCGAGTTGATAATGGCTGGGAAATGATGGGGACATTTCTCCATACTTGGCTCGCGACTGATTTTTGTTCTGATGCTGGGAGATAGTAACAAAACTCTGTGCACAGGAAGAAAATAGCAGTAGAAAATGAAGTTAGGATAGAAGACCTGGCAATGGCACCAGCTTTTGAAAAGAGGAGCGCTTGGTAGCAAGAGATCGATCATGGCCTTCCCTCCATCAAGACAAGATCTGCTCAGATGGCTGCCTTTGGACAGAGTAGAGCAATGTGCTCTTCTTTAAGGCCTTGGCTACTTTTCAGGGAGGCTTACAGTACTTTCAGCATGTTTACGAGTGAAGAGACAGCTGTGTGTCTCCAATGTTGGCCAGGACAATGACTCAGCAGTGTGTGAATTGTGACGCCTTGCCTGATCTGTAGACAAAAACAGCCTCTTTCTGCAACTGAAGTTCCTGGCAATCTTTATTAAAGTGTTTATTTATTTATTTATTTATTTATTTATATTTATTTGAATTTATATTACCACCCATCTCCCCGTCAGGGGACTCTAGGTGGTTCACAATAAAACAGTAAAGTTTCCTAGATGGGGAAAGTTTGGCCCTCTACTCTGGGAGTAAATAGGAGTTGGAGGAAGGATAAAAGCAAACCGGTTCCACGTGCCTTCTTTCATTTTCAGTTTTTGGAAGGCTTGGCTAGAATTCTTCTGTTCTATTCTCTCCCTTGTTTTTTGTCCCATTCACAGGGTTAGGAAACGAAATCATACCATTCAATCCTTCTGGCACCTTCCAGAAGTGTTGGACTACAAGCCCCATCACCCCAGCTAGCAGGGTGATGGGAGCTACAGTCCTAGCCCATTTGAAGGGCACCAGGTGAAGAAAGAAAAAGGCTAAGATTTATTATTTTCTATCAGTCACTATAAATTGGGCCTCTATTCTAGTAGGCCAGAATGCTGCACCTCATCTGTATTTTTTATATAACAAAAATTGAGAGTACGTTACTGAGCGAGCGAGGATTGTGATGAAATGTGCCCTGAATATGAGACCTGCTTCTTGCAGCTGTGTGGAATTGAGTTCCTCTATAGATTCTGATGGGGGGGGGGGTGTTGTTGTGCACTACTTGAGAAAAAGAGGAAAAAAAAGTCTGGTCCTGTTTTCCTCCTTCACATGGAATGCATATTGTTTAATGCTTCCTCATTCTCTGATGGTCTGATGCGGGCAGGTTAAATAATTCCACTCTTCAGCATGACATGAGATCCTAGCTAACCTACAAACTGCTTCAGGAGACACTGATGTCAGCCTTTTGATTACTGAATTGATGGTCCCAACTGAGTTTTTCAAGACAGTTCCTTCGTTCCCACGTCTGTTGGCCAAAAAATACATTTTTAACGTGCCTCTTAAGCAAACTTCCCATCCTAACCCATTGGCCACCCTGCAAAACTAACGTTTATCCTGGAGAAAATGCTACACTTCAGTTTAATTCAGAATGGTTTATTAATCCCCTTGAATGAGCCATTGTTCTACTGGTAAACTGAGGAATTATTTACATGAGCAGATGCATTGTGTATTGGGCATTCAGTCTTTTCACCCAGAGTTTCCTTTTTTGTCAACAGATCAATTGTTTTTGAGCCGGCTGTGTAAATGTCCCTTTCATCCATATAAGGTTTTAAATTGTGGCTTATTGGCAAGAATGAGCACTGGTTTAAAGAATGGGGGGGGGGGGGGGCTTTGGTAACCAGCCTCATACTATAGCATGATTATTTATATATATATATATATATATATATATATATATATATATATACACACATACATACATACATACACACACACACACACACACATATACATATACATACGCACACGCACACACACATATATATATGTGTGTGTGTATATATATATATATATATATATATATATATATACACACACACACACACACACACACACATACACACCTCATACTATAGCATCCCATGTGAGTCTTTTAGTGGACTTCAGCCAAAATCTCCTGTAAGTGGCGAGACCAGAGTTGAAATTGGCACTTTGAACTTGGAGATAACTGAAGTCAGAATATTATGGCTGTGTTGAAATAATTCCATATTTGCTGCTGAGTGCAGCCAAATCTGTAACCTCAGTATACTTTGCTCATTAAATAAATGTCCTTATTTTGCAGTATTGAGCTAACATCACAAAAGTGGCATAGGGAAGGCCTGAGCAACAGCAAATGAATCCAACCTCCAACCTTATTCCGACTTCTGAGTCACTATCCATACATTCTCTGATGTTATTTTTCCATCTGTGGAAAATGTAGTCTTCAGCTATACTGGGTCTGTTTATTGTGTGCACAGGAGTTTTTCAAAAGTTTCCAGTAGTGGTAATTTACATAGGAGGGGTTTTGCAATCTTACACCTGTCAGATCAAATGATTTGATTGATTGATTGATTGATTGATTGATTGATTATGTGCCATCAAGTCATTTTCAACTCCTAGCAACCACATAGATAGATTTTCTCCAAGACGATCTATCCCTAACCTGTTATTTGAAGTCTCCCAACAGTGCACTCATCGCCACTGTAACTGAATCTATCCACCTTGCTGCTGGTCATCCTTCTCTTTCCTTCCACCTTTCCCAGCATTAGAGCTTCTTCCAGAGAGCTGGGTCTTCGCATAATGTGTCTGAAGTGTGATAATTTGAGCCTGGTCATTTGTGCCTCAGGTGAGAACTCTGGGTTGAGTTGTTCGATAATCCATTGATTTGTTTTCTGGACTGTCCACAGTATTCTCGGGAGTCTTCTTCAACACCAAAGTTCAAAGGTGTCAATACTCTTCCTATCCTGCTTCTTTAAAGTCCAACTTTGGTTTCTGTATAGTATTATAGGGAATACCATGGCTTGCATGATTCTGATCTTCATAGGTATAGACACATCACGGCATTTGAATATCTTTTCCAAGGCCTTCATGGCTGCTCTACCAAGTAGTAATCTGAGGCGTATTTCTTGACTACTTGTTCCTTTACTGTTGATGGTTGATCCTAAAAGGTAGAAGCTATCCAGGAAAGCTATGGCAAACCTAGACAGCATATTAAAAAGCAGAGACATCACCTTGCCGACAAAGGTCCATATAGTTAAAGCTATGGTTTTTCCAGTAGTAATGTATGGCTGTGAGAGTTGGACTATAAGGAAGGCTGAGCGCCGAAGAATTGATGCTTTCGAACTGTGGTGCTGGAGAAGACTCTTGAGAGTCCCTTGGACTGCAAGGAGGTCAAACCAGTCAATCCTAAAGGAAATCAACCCTGACTGCTCATTGGAAGGACAGATGCTGAAGCTGAAGCTCAAATACTTTGGCCACCTAATGCGAAGAGAGGACTCACTGGAAAAGACCCTGATGCTGGGAAAGACTGAAGGCAAAAGGAGAAGGGGACAGCAGAGGATGAGATGGTTAGATAGCATCACCGATGTAATGAACATGAATTTGAGTAAACTCCGAGAGACAGTGGAGGACAGGAAGGCCTGGCGTGCTATGGTCCATGAGGTCACGAAGAGTCGGACACAACTAAACGACTGAACAACAACAACAAAAATCCACCACTTTGATATCTTTATTGTCAATTCTAAATCAGATGATTAATATACCTTATTTTCCCAATATGCAGTAAGTATTAGACTAAATAGGAAATTGAGGTTTTATATTGCTTTCCTTCTCTGCTTATCCAGATTAAACTTGTACATTTGGGTCTTATGTCATAATATGTATTATTTGCTCATTAAAAATAGAAGAGCAGGTGGTAGCTTCCATTATTGAATAATGTTTTCTGCCTAATTGTATTGAAAAAATATCCATGAGTTTGATGTGGGTATGTATATTGGAAGTTAGGCTGTGCATCACTTTGGATTTGATTTTGAGCTTACCAGAGCTTGAAGACAGCACCTCTCTGCGTCTTATTAAAGCGGCTGCTTCATTTTCCAGCAAGGCATGGCTGCAACAGAAGTCTCTCCACACCGGTCGTGTGGTCGCAGAAAACAATACTGCTTCTTTAATGAGTTGAGGAGACTTTGTCCAAGAGTGCAAGTTCGAGTGCTTCTTCTGAATCAAATCCGAAGCATTGCAGTGCTCTAGTAAGAAGGCTAGAGGATCTAGAGTTCATTTCCTGCTTTTGGGGGGGGGGTATTCAAAGCAAGAATTAGGCCTTTCCTGTGGTGACAGCCACTTTTTGAGGTACAGTATTTGGGAGACAGGCGGGCTATAGAGGTTCCCCTCCCATTTTCAAAGGATAGTAGCTGGCAAAACTCAGGTTATATAACATTTCCTCACGTTATGTGGTTCATTAGCATGCTAACTTTAGCCTACTAAGATTAAAAAGCTTTCCATCGGTTCGATATATAATTTCTACACCAGTAGGAAGTTTCTCTTCAACAAGGTGCATAATCATAGCAATGAAGATAGCGAATAAGGTTGGAGCAATAACACATCCCTGTTTAAATTTTAACAGTGGATCCGTAAGTGACTATAAAGGCCAATTCTGGATCCGCACAACCTGCCACAATGAGGGCATAGGTTTCCAGGTGGGAGACGGTCACGATGAGGGTTTGCCTGACGTGCCTTCCTTTTAGCTCTTTTCTCCCTTTCGCCCTGTACTCGTGCTTCTTCAAAGTCCATAGCGCCATTAATAAAGGCTGACCTCCAATTGAAACGCTCATGAGTTAGGGCTTCCCAGTTCTCAATGCTGATATTACATTTTTTAAAATTAGCTTTGAGAGTATCTTTGAATCTCTTTTGCTGTCCACCAATATTCCGTTTTCCATTCTTAAGTTGGGAGTAAAGTAGCTGCTTTGGAAGACGATGGTCAGGCATTCGAACAACATGGCCGGTCCAGCGAAGTTGATGTTGGATGATCATTGTTTCAATGCTGGTGGTTTTCGCTTCTTCTAATACGCTAACATTAGTCCGCCTATCTTCCCAAGTAATTTGCAGAATTTTTCGGAGGCAGCGTTGATGGAATCTTTCAAGAAGTTGGAGGTGGCGTTTGTAGAGGGTCCATGTTTCACAGGCGTACAGAAGGGTTGGTAGTACAATGGCTTTGTAAACAAGCATTTTGGTCTCCCTGCGAATGTCCCGATCCTCAAACACTCTACACTTCATTCGGGAGAAAGCTACACTCGCAGAGCTCAGGCGATGCTGAATTTCAGCGTCAATGTCGGCTTTTGTAGATAGATGGCTGCCGAGATAAGAAAAGTGGTCGACATTTTCTAGTGACACACCTTTAAGCTGGATTGATGGCGCTGCAGAGGGATTGGTTCGAACTTGCTGGTAAAGCACTTTGGTTTTTTTAATGTTAAAATTCTTGCTCAAAGGCAAGAATTTTGGTGTGGTCAAGGGGGCCAGGATTTTCATGAATGTTCTGGTTTTCAAGGAAAGGTGATTGTCTCCTGTAAACACTTCTAGGAAGGCTCTAGATCTAAGACCCTAATGAGGGGGCAGGCTTAGTAGAAGAACATCTCAAGCAACCTCCCATTCCAGGAAAAAGGTTGGGGTTGGAATGCTTAGGGAAGCCAGTGGCAGTGCAGAGATGCCAGTTGTAAGTCTTCAGGGAGTTGAGAAATTGTGTTGGCTTCCCTTACTTCCTTTGTTTTTGTTGTTGTTCAGTCGTTTAGTCGTATCCGACTCATGGACCATAGCACGCCAGGCCTTCCTGTCCTCCACTGTCTCCCGGAGTTCACTCAAATTCATGTTCATTACATCGGTGATGCTATCTAACCATCTCATCCTCTGCCGTCCCCTTCTCCTTTTGCCTTCAGTCTTTCCCAGCATCTGGGTCTTTTCCAGTGACTCCTCTCTTCGCATTAGGTGGCCAAAGTATTTGAGCTTCAGCTTCAGTATCTGTCCTTCCAATGAGCAGTCAGGGTTGATTTCCTTTAGGACTGACTGATTTGACCTCCTTGCAGTCCAAGGGACTCTTAAGAGTCTTCTCCAGCACCACAGTTCGAAAGCATAAATTCTTCAGCGCTCAGCCTTCCTTATGGTCCAACTAGGCCAAGAATCACTGTGGAGGACAATGAAGCTCTGGACTGGGGGCTATTTGAAGTCTCAACTAGCCACTTCTAAGCAGGTTCTAGTGTTCCTATGGTCTCTGCAGAGAAGGATGTTTGCCTTCCCAATAGTATCAGATCTCATATGATTCTGCATAAGTGAACACTTAGTTTTGATTAAATGCTGCCACCCCCTTTTTGGCAGAGACTTTAATTTCTCTGATGTAAAGGACTCTTTGTTCCAGAAAATCCTTGTGTTGCTACTGGAATGAATGAATGATGGATCAGGCAAGTTGTCCAACCAACCAGGCTTGCAAAAATGAAGAATAAGCCTGTTTGGATCACTTCTCATGAAACATAATTTTTCCATGAGTTCTTAAGTTTCCACAATTCAAAGAGAACAGCTTTCTGTTCCCACATTTTTGGAACTGGAATCTATCCCTGTACAGCTTACTTAAATTGCAAGCAATCAAAGCCTCTTCATTTGTAATACAATTGCCCGTATTTTGTCTTTGTAGGGGTTCCTCTTTAAAGAAGAACAGTGCATAAAATATTACAGGGGGGAAAAAAATCATCGCAGCCCACCAGATTTTGAAGACCGTTGATAGTTTTGCAACTGATGGTTAGTCAGTTGCTTGGCAACATTTAATGAGACTCATATATCCTGACAGAAAGAAAGCATTGGTTTAAGTATATTAGTTCAGGTGCTGCATAACGTAGGGTCAACTACAGATGCTAGGGTCTCTACAGATTCCAGGGTGGCACAACTTAGGGGCAGCTGCAAATTTCTACAACGTAGTTTGTGAATTGCCTTCGGTTTTGGAGCTCTGTTCAGTCGACTGTAAAACCAACCTTTTGCTCCATGGTTCCTTGAGCACCTGGGACCACCAATTGCTTCTGCTTTTCTATCAGTCTCTTCTGGCTGTATGGATTTATTTCAGCCTGATTGAGATCCTTTTGAGCTGCATAAATATAGCCAGATTCTTCTGCAGTTGCAACAGCCAGCTGGAGGTGAGCTTTTCCTCTTCTTTATGCTTGTGTTTCTTCTTGAGCTTATTTCTATGTTGCACACCTGGATCTCCTTGCTGTGGAAAATAGGTAGGTCCAGTACCACTTTCAGATCATCCAAGGATGTGTCATTGACTCGTTTGTTGTGTTCGTGGTTTGCCCAGCAGGATAAGCTTATATAGGGAGAGTTTCTTGAGGGAAGAATGGTTGAACAACTCTCCACACCACCCTGCCACGCTGCTCTGCAAAGCCACAGGATCTTGCACAGCATTACATCTTGCCAACCCAGCGGAATAGGTTTGGGGATTTTCCCCATGCAGTATCTCCCACTGAGCAGGCTGATAAATGGTTAAGCTGGTTTTGTACGCAGATAGTTTTGTTTTCTGTGTTTGGATTATCAAATTATCCACATTTTTGAAGCCTGTTTCCCCACCCCAGCCTTATTCAAGGAGAGGAAAATATCAACAGCCAGAGTTTTCTCCTTTTTCGGCATTGTCACTCCTACTATGGACCATCCTCCCTAAGGATGCGCCTGTTCTACTTTCAATAGAAGAGAATATCTGTAGCTCAGGGTTGAACTTGGAAAGGAGGAAACCAGACCTCCACCAAAACTAGCAGGGCAAGCTCCTATATAAAAACAGGCAGCAAACCCCACACTCACTCCCACTGATGATGTTACCTTGCCAAGGAATGAAATGTCTGCAAGCAAACAACCAAGCTCAGAGAGCAGCAAAAATGCCACTGTTCTATAGCTAGTCCTCGCTTAACAACCACAATTGAGATCGGTATTTTGGGTGCTAAGTGAAGTGGTCATTAAGTGAGTCCGACCCGATTTTACAACCTTTGCAGCAGTCATTAAGCGAATCACCATGGTCAATAAGCAAACCACGTGGTGGTTAAGCAAATCACGCGGTTCCCCATTGATTTTCCTTGCCAGAAGCTGTCCAGGAAGGTCGAAAATGGTGATCACGTGACCATGGGATGCTGCAACGGTCATAAATGCAAACCAGTTGGCAAGCTCCCAAATTGTGATCACGTGACCGCGGGGATGCTGTGACGGTTGTAAGTGTGAGCACTGGTTGTAAGTCGGTTTTTTCAGCACCATCGTAAGTCTGAGCCATCACTAAACGAATGATCATTAAGTGAGGACTACCTGTACTATCATTTAGGTGCTAGGTAAAATATTTTGATTCATCCAGACATCTAAATGTATTGATTTCTGTTACCATTGTAAGCCACCCTGGAATCTGGTCAAACAAATGAATTTTTTTCAAATCAGTAAATTCTTCTTCTCATGTGCCTCAACATGGGTGATTATATTATATTATAGGAAAAAAATGCTTTAAGGCACTGTGTATCTCTGAGTCAGAGCCGGGGATAAACTGGGGATCAGTCATCACTTTTGCATGGAGGCGTCTGGTTGATTGTGAGGCAAAATGCTGGCTTTTAGTTTGAGTTGTTTGGTCTCCTAGGCTCACGAAATGAGAGCAACATGAAATCTTCTCACTGGTAACTTCAGCGAATTTCTGTGTTTCTGTAGTGCAGGCTGAAATGTTGCTCTTGCTAAATTGGGATGGTGTCTTCTTTGCCAAAGGTAATACTTTTAGTTTGCTACCTTCATAGCAAAGGTTAAACAGGCGCTGCCTAAAATGAAGTGGGTTGGACATAATCTCAGATGTTAAGAGAGGACTTGATGTTCACTTAGCTTACAGCTGCATAAATAGCTGCCGAGCTGTTTGGAGCAAACCTGATATAGCGCTTGTCAACATTCAGGATCATGTGAAATTCTAGGTCAGGAGATTAAAAGGCGAGCCATGGCTAAAAATATAAGCCGATAACAGTAAACGTTGAGCTCTAAGCCATCTGAATGTACCCAAGAACGCATGTTGGGTGCAATATTGTCTCGGGACAAAAGGGTCAGTGAAATGGCCTAAATGCCTATTGGGGAGTTTTCTCTGCACTCCCCAATTGCAGGGGTATCCCTTTGTTCCTCTTCTGAGGTAGTGAAGGAGAAACAAAATAGCAGGCAAGCTTTAAGAATGGTGTAGTCTTGTTCAACAACATTTGCTTTCCAATTTAGGCTTAACCTACACAAACTTATTGCTGAGGTTTCAGGAGCTAATGTGGTGGTGGTCCCATTTGCTTTAAAAACAACCATATTACATTTAACACTTCCCTATATTGCTTAGTTTAAATATGACCCTATGATTCAGAAATAACTTCTGTGTTGCTAGTTACTCTGGGCCTGGCCTGGCCTGTAATGATTGGGGTGCTGCAGAGCAGGCTAAAATGGGCATTCTGCAAAAAGTTAAATATTTTCTGCTAGGCCCTTTATAATCTGTGCTGAGAAAAGCTGTCTGAAGCAGACCACTTTTGCAAACCTCTGAGATTTCAGAGTTACAGATGGGCAAAGACTTTTAACTTCCTGAAACTTAGGAAGGCTTAGGGTTAAACATTTGCTTCTTAATGCAAACCGAGATTCTGCTCCTGTTCCTTTTCTGTTCCATAAGTCATATGATTCACAAAAATCTAGATGATCTGGAGTAGAGCCTGTCTTGGATAAAGGAACTTTCCCATATTCATTTAAATAAAATTATGAAGATTAAGCTGAAGTAAAATTATAGGTGTAAATTAGGTTAATTTTTGTTTTCTTGCTTCAAACACATGAAACATTCAGTTAAGGTGCACATGCCTGTTCCTACCTACACCGATGCCAAAATGACAAAAAGTGTTTTGTGCAATCACAACTCAAGCGTTTTCACAGCTGCATCAAGACATTGCATGAAAGTATGCAAGGCACAGAGTTTGTAATGTGATGTCACAATACTCATTTTCAGGGCCGCAACTGGGGGGGGGGGGGGGGGCAAGCAGGGCATGTGCCCGGGGGGGTGCCAAAATGACAAAATAGTATTTGACAGTCCAGCGCAAGTCCTTCCTCCCCCTCCTCGGCGGGTTCGGTGGCTGCAATCAGAGAGACAATGCTGAACCCGTTGGCCTTGGGGGGCAGGGGGCTCGCCTCATCCATGGGCTGGGGGGGAAAGTGGGAAACCCGCCCGCTGGTGCTCTCCAAGCCCAGCTCAGCGCTCCATGTGCGGCTAGCTTGGATGCAGCCGAAACAAGTGGCGAGGAAAGGGAAGCAGCAGTGGAGGCTACTGACGCTTCTTCTTTCCAATCGCTTCTTGTCTTAGGCTCTTTTGCCTGCTAATTAAAATATTCTCAACTCTCAAATATGCTGTTTATAAGGAAAGGGGAAGGAAGTTTCTAGAGATCTAGCTTGCCTGCTTGAATCTTAAGGATGCATAGTGCATTCTGATAACTTAGCATAACCTCACCCACTCTTTGCCACAAAAGTCTCTCCTAGTTTCTTGTCTGCAACTGTTACAAAGAACAAACACAACTGTAATGGTCCAGAACTCTGGGAAATAAGACCAACTGGTGAATATTATTTTTCCAAGAAGCTAAAGTTTGCATAGTAGATGTTCCACATGAATGACACATATCAGCTACAGCGGCCCCCAACCTTTTCGGCACCAGGGACCGGTTGTGGAAGAAAATTTTTCCACAGACCGGGGGGGCGGGGTTCGCAGGCGGGAGCCAATCGCACGCACCAGGGGGTGGGGTTTCCAGGCGGGAGCCAATCATGCGCACCAGGGGGCGGGGTTTCCAGGCAGGAACCAATCACTCGCACCAGGGGGTGGGGTTTGCAGGCGGGAGCCGATTGTGCGCACCAGGGGGCTGGGTTTGCAGGCGGGAGGCCTGCGGCCCACTTCCTAACAGGCTGCGGCTTACAGGTTGGGTACCCCTGAGCTATAGTTGTTGTTCAGTCGTTTAGTTGTGTCCGACTCTTCGTGGTACATATCCCTTAAACTCATAGTCTAGTTTCCTAAAAGCAGACCTGCAGATTACTGAACCCCATGAGCTGTTTTGTATAATTCTAGCACTGGATATCTGCACTTTGCAAACAATAGGTAAACCTATGCCAGTTGAAAAACAAATGTCTAACCAATGTTTTCTAAGACATTAATATATCCTGCCTCTCCTCACTGCTGGCGCCCCTAATGATGCCAGTTTGTTTCCTAGCTGCCCTTTCTCATGCCCCCTATATCTTCTCTCATTTGGGATCTGTGCTTTGCCAGTTACGCATCTGATGGAGAGGCTACAGACAGGATGCAACAGGAAGCAGAAAGGAAATGACTCAAAGGTTTTTTTAGGAAGAAGTGCCTAGATTAAGGGTTAATAACTTGCTTGGTGCCAAAGACAGTATTTAATAGGTGTGAGAAGCGGGAAAGTGATTGGAGAATGACTGAAGAGTTGGATAGCTTCTAAACTGTGGAGTCCTTGGTGCTCTCTGAGCCTTGTTGTTTTCTCTTCGATTGGAACTTCTAAACAGTCCTCAGAGCTGGCAAAAGCGTTTGCATCAAGAGGCCTTTTATTTGATGTACTTTGTGTCTGTTCCTAGATTACCCAAAAACGCATGTCAGTGATTTGCATTATTGAAGGGGAAAGACAATATTGCAGAGATCTAGTTGAGTTTCCTGGTTGAGATCTCAGTTTAGACTTAACAGCTACAACTAATGATTAACAAGAGATATGGCCAGCAAGGGATGGGCAGCATTACAAAAGTAGAATCAAGTAGAACCACAAAACCATATCTTTGGGGTAAAATTCCTGTCTGTCTTGCTGAGGGCTTTCTCATTCAGTGGGTAGAGGAAGGCACAAGAGGACCAGGAATCTTTGACTTGATGCTAAGTAGTAAGGAAGACTTAATCAAAGGAGTTTAAATGGCAGGAACATTACTACTTAAGGAATATTAGAAGTAAACGCAGAGCAAAAATACCCTCTGCCATGACGAGAGAAGAGGAAAAGATGCTCAAGATGGGTAGGAGTTCCTAAAATAAGGCAACACTAAAAGCAGAGCTGCAGAAAATTCCAGTGGAGGGGGGGGGGGAAAGTAGAGGATAATAGACAGAAATACAAAATATTTAACAAAGATCTGAAAAAAGGACAAATACATAGGTTGAAAGAAGGATCAGGTCACCAAGTAGTAAAGGTAAAGGTTCCCCTGCAGTGTCGTGTCTGACTCTAGGGGCCGGTGCTCATCTCCGTTTCTTAGCCGAAGAGCCAGCGTTGTCCGAAGACGCTTTCATGGTCGTGTGGCCAGCATGACGTGCGCGGAACGCTGTTACCTACCCACCGAAGTGGTACCTATTTATCTACTTGCATTTGCATGCCTTCGAATTGCTAGGTTGGCAAGAGCTGGGGCGAGTGCGGGAGCTCACTCCGTCCCGCGGGTCTCGGGTCTCGAACCGCCAAACTTGCAACCTTTTGATCAACAAGCCTGGCATCTTAACCGCTGAGCCATCGTGCCCCAAGGAACAGTATATATAGGTACCCTGGAACTGTAGAGTTGGTGTCAGGGGAGCGAAGCATGCGCAGAGCTTGGCAAAGGATGCTAAGATATATTCAAAATAAAAGAAAGGGAAAATAATCATTATACCATCTGCTCAATAAATCAAAATGGTAATGGGTAGGAAAGAAAATGAGAACTACTTAATTGTTACTTTGGCTCAGTATTCCAATGGTATGTGTTCCATCAGGAAAAGAAAAAATAGGATTGAAGTGTATCGGGGGGCTAACCTGCAGTCTGTTTATGGATCATTGAAAAAAAATTAATATGCTTAGGAAATCAGCTGGCGTGAAATGATATTTGTCGCTGAAAAATATAATTTTAAAAAGTGCATCTTCAGACCACTAAATGTGGCCCAGCCTGCCATACTTAATTTCTCACAAAACAGGTAAGAAAAAGTCTGTAGCTTGAATCATGTCAACTGGATTTCTATTTTCTCAGTGGAAACGTTTCGCTCCTTATCCAAGCAGCTTCTTCAGACTGAAGAAGCTCCTTGGATAAGGAGCGAAACGTTTCCACTGAGAAAATAGAAATCCAGTTGACATGATTCAAGCTACAGACAATTCAGACATGATTCAAGATATGATTCAAGCTACAGACAATTCCACCTGGATGACTGAGAACCTTCATAGACAGGTAAGAAAAAGCTAACCCAAAATGCAATAATCATGTCTTAAGGATCTTAAGGACCACCTTAAGTCTTAATCAAGGATCACCACAATCTCTTCTCCACATCCATCCAAGCTCAACAACCTTGATTTTCCTGTTTGGTTCTCCTTCACTTCTCTTGGAGCCCCAAGTCCCCAACTTCTGCTCAGGGTGTTTTGCAGTCTCTGCAAGAAGGCCTGTCATCTTTCTGTTGCTTTTCCTTGACTCTTTCGTTCACCTTAATAGCAGCAGCCAGGGAACACAATGTCCCAGCAGCAATTAATTCCTTTATTACCAGCGTATGTTGTAGGACTAGTGCTTTTCACCAAGATCCAGCAAAGTTCAAAGTACTCGATTAGTAATTTTGAAAGAATTATCTCTCTGGAGTGATAGCGGTACAGCATTACACTGATAGGACAGTGAGTAAAAAGTAGCAATGGTAGCTTGTTACGCACTTATCTTGTGTCACACCACTTCCCTGAGCAGCTGTTGGCTTTCTTAGCTAGATGGAAGGACCCTTTGTGTCCAAGGAAGTTTTTCATTATCAGACGCTGGAAACAAACTTACAGAACTGTTTCATCTTTAGATGAAGGGAGAACATTAGACTAGACAGAATTTGGTGGGGCTATTCTTGGACTGCTTTGAGTATTTTGAAATGGAAAGGGTAGGAGGGATGACCATGGATGACTGACCATCAAGGGCATCCATGGGTGGAGATCAAGGTGGTGGCTGCAGCTGAAGCCCCACTCCTTTTTATATGTGTCACATGCACGTTAAAAAGTGGCAGGGTTTCAGTTGCATCTGCCATCTTGATTTGTTTGACCCCTTCTACAAACACTCCTTCAAATGCTCAGCCTTCTTTCAACCCCTCTTCAGTTTGGATTCATAATTCTAAATAATTAAAATAGTATTTTTCAATGAGTGGGTAGTTCAGAACATGCAGCTTTTGAATGGGAAGACAAAATAAGTCTGACATTGGCTTGGCAGAATCTTCAGATTCCAGACTTTATTATTAAGTAAAAAGCAAACATTTCAGAATGCAATGTAATATGATAGCCTAATATAATATTCTGTCGTATAGAATTAATGACTTATCTATAAGTCTGGGTAGAATCCTCAAATAAGGCATTTAATGGCACTAACCATATTCTTAATTAATTGGAGACCGTTTAGAAATAGTTTTAATTCTTGTAAATCTGGAAACCTAAAATAGATTTGTTCCTGTACGTCTGTATATTCCCTTATATTACCCTTGTTGACAGCTGTTACCATCAAGAAATTCCCCTAATATCTAACCTGAATCTACTTTCCGTCCTTTCACTCCTCTGGTCCTGATTCTGCCCTCACTAGTGACAGAGAACAAATTTGCTCCCTCTTTTATATAAGAGCCATTTTGATAAATGGAGACTGCTGTTGTACCTCCCTTTCATCCTTTCTTCAGCAAGTCAAAAAAGAAATGCCCAGTTTTTTAATCATTGCGGAAGCTTCTTCGGACAGCGCTGGCTCTTCGGCTAAGAAACGGAGATGAGCACCAGCCCCTAGAGTTGAAAACGACTGTGCAGGGGAAACCTTTACCTTTAATAGGACTTAGTTTCCTTTTCTCTCACCATCTTGGTGACCCTTCTCTGAATGTGCTCCAGCAGTGTAGAACAGTTACTTCCCATGGTCTGAACTTTGCACTTCTGCCAGTATACCCCAAGATTGCATTTGCCTTTATTAACACAATGCTGGCTCATTTTTAACTTGCGGTTAATATGGACACGCAGATCGTCTTCACGTGTACTACTGCCAAGTCATGCCTCCCGCATCTCCTGCTTCTATCTTTCATTCTTTTCTCCCCAGATGCAGGACGTGACATTTCTCCTTTTAAATTTCATTCTGTTCATTTCAGCCCATTGTTCAAGCCTGTCCAGAGCTTTCTAAATCTCTTTCCCCTTTAAAAGGCTAGCTACTCTTCCTGTTGTGCCATCTGCAGATCTGATTATCCTCCCTTGACTCCTTCACCTGGGATCTTAATCAAAAGATAGAAAAGCCCAGAACAGACCCCTGTACATTCTATTCAATGCTACTCTATCATCAGATGCAGAGCCATTTATGAGTATTCTCTGGGTGCAGTCATTTAGCCAATTAGTCATCTAACTGTTGAATAATCTAGTACCGTACTCTAGAATTTATACTGTCTTTGAGTTTAGAACTCCAATGATTAACCTAATTAATATAAGAAGAAATGCAACAGGTGTGAGATAGTAGGAGCCAAGACCAAAGTATATAGTTCTAATGAAACTTAACTGATAAGTAAGTGCAGTGCTATGCATCTATTCATGTGGGTTCAATTGCTCATGACATACCAAGGGGAATCGTGCTTTAGGTCATGTGTTATGCCTCAGCATCCCTACTCTTTAAAGCTAACTGCTGTGCTTTACTGAATCTGGCCACAGGAACAGTCTTTAAGGCAAACCGCATTTCCATGCATGTTGGAAAGTGGTCTATAACCAAGATAATATCAGCCATAGTATAGGTCCATTACTTTCCCAGAGCTTAGAAAATACATTTGAATCTTTAGCACAGTGTTTCTCAACCTTGGCAACTTGAAGATGTGTGGACTTCAATTCCCAGAATTCCCCAGCCAGCATGGCTGGGTGGGGAATTCTGAGAGTTGAAGTCCACACATCTTCAAGTTGCCAAGGTTGAGAAACACTGCTTTAGCATGTCAAAAAGGGAGAAGAGCTGCTCTAAGTTCTTATGGAGACTCTCTTGCCCAGGGGTCGGCAAACTTTTTTATGCCAGGAACCATTTTGACATGCTCGAGGACATTTTGACATGCTCGAGGGCCAGGGGGCGGGGTTTGAGGGTGGGGGCCAATCGCGCGGTAGGGGCAGGGTTTGCGGGTGGGATCCAATTGTGTGGAAGGGTAAGATACAGGGCTGCGCTGTGCTGCCGCTTGGCCGGCCGCCCCGGCCCTCGCTCACCTTCCATGGCCGGTCCTCGCGGGCCGCCGGCGACGCTCCCGTCCCGCTGCACCCCAGCTGGAGCGCCCAAGTGCCAGGCGGGCAGCTCTGCCTGCGCGCCTCGCCCAGACATGCCGGCAGCAGCAGCAGCTCCCAAGGCACACCGGTCCCTCCTCCGTCAAAGGGAGCGGCAGAGAGCCCCGCGGGCTGTGCGCGAGGTGTGGGTGGCTGCGGGTGGCCCCGGCCTTGGAGAGCGAGAGCGCGTAAGAGTTTGGGGGCGGGATCCAATCACATGGAAGGGGCGGGGGTGAGTTCAGCTGCGGAAGATCCACACTCAAGGGGCCAAAGAGCTGCATGTAGCTTGCGAGCCGCAGTTTCCGACCCTTGCTCTTGCCCATTGCACACAATTCAAGAAAGGCTGTTCCTGTAATAAATCTAGAAGATATCTTAGGTTCTGCTATTAGAGATGGTTGAACTGAAAATCCTAGGTTTTTACATATGAAACTGAAATGGATCTCTACATATAGAAGTCATGTGGGCCTCAACAAGAGCCTCCCCTGAGTTGCCACCATCCAAGTGCTCTGGAATGCAGCGTTCCTCATCTCCACCTGGATCATAGGACCTTTAGACCAATGCATCTAAAAGACTCCCAGGTTGTTCAGCGAAGAGGTGGCTGTTGTGTCTGCTAGATTAATTTCAGCCGTGTGTTTGTGTGGGTATACAAGCGGGCGCCATGTCACAAAGCCAACAGACATAGTGTCATAAAAAGATGATACCCCGTTTTAAGGCTTCTTCTGCCTTAGCATAAAATATTGAGAATGGTAGCAGTGATCTTGAGAGACTACAGAATTGTCCGGATGGATACTTTGCTCTTCCATGTCACAGAATCTAAGACAGCTTATAACGGGTTGAGTCTGTCGCTGTTCAGAGTGCCCATTCCCAAATACTGGCTTCATGGTTCTATGGTGTATGATAAAGGATGCTGTTAGCCAACACTAGCAGCTTATCCCTCACTCCTCTGCATTGCAGAGTTGGAAGTCACATGATTTGGCACCAGTTTCCTTTGCATTTCAAACAAGGCAATAGAGGAAGTTGTTAATTCGGACAACTGCAGCTCGCTCCTCCACTTTGCATTAACAAATAACAATTACACTGCTAGAATTTTTCCGTTGGCCACACTTTATTGATGAAACTCTTATATGGCACCAGAAACTAAGTATGTGATGTGGACAAAAATAAATCATATTGGAGACTTTACTCACTCAAGAATCAGAATAGTTCAGAGATGTAGGAGGGCTTTAGTAGACAAAAGGGATGGTGGAAATGTAGCAGCTTTCAAGGTTGCTACGACATTCATTCTTGACTTCTAAAGACACTAGTGAATTTAAATTATTGTCAGCTTCATGTTAAACAAAAAACATTCCTGTACTATGACTGTCCCTTAAGAGTAAGTAAACAGGTCTTTTCAACCTGGTTGTATAGATGCAGTTTCAGTAGATATAACTCAATGGCAAAAGCTTCCATTAAGTCTCTGGTGCATAAAATTACTGTAATTAAAATGATTTTTCTTTAATCTGTTCAATCATATCCGATTCTTGGAGAGTGCCTGGACAAGTCCCTGCAGTTTTCTTGGCAAGGTTTTTCAGAAGTGGTTTGCCCTTGCCTCCTTCCTAGAGCTGAGAGAGAGGGACTGGCCCAAGGTCACCCAGCTGGCTTTGTGCCTAAGGCGGGACTATAATTCATGGTCTCCCGGTTTCTAGCTTGATGCCTTAACCACAACACCAAACTCACATTCTAAAATGAATATTACATAGAGATTAATGTATATTTTAAGAGGGGTTCTGATATTAATTTCTGTTGGATACTTTACACAAATAGACAAATTAATGGACAAATTTTTATGATAGGCCAAAGCCCCTTGAATATCTTTGGTCAAATTCAGGTTGTTTTATGATAAAGGCAGCTTCATCATACCAGATACTCAACTGTACTGTTGGGCTTTTATTTTAACATCTATATTTTTTTCTGGAAGGAAAACTTCTTTGAATATAGCCCCCTGGGCTTCTCTAGAGAGCAAGTGTGTAACCCCTATGAAATCTTGCCAAGTTTTAGGGTCTGTTAAGCAGGGATCTTCGTTTCCAGCCTTGAAAGATGCCAGGCACATTTTGTTATTAATAGATAAGAGGTTAAATTTTGATCTGGAATTACACAACAGATCGATGTTGGGGAATAATCCAAACCTGAAGAGAGCAGGGAAGATGGTCCATTGGAATGCCTGGTCCAAACATGGGATAAATCCTTAAATCCATTGATTTATTACAGGTATTTTAAAGATTTTGAGAGATTGTGTTCTGGATATGATTTATCTATAATATCACGGCAATATATACTGTTGAAATATATAGTGATGAGGGACTTCCGGTGGGGACATGGACTGAACAGCTGTGCCCGTGGGCTCAGCGGACAGAACTGACAACGCGGCAGTTTTTTCGGGCTCAGGCAGGTTTTTCCTGAAGTCCAGGAGTGTTTTTCTGGAAAAAGGAAAACACCTGGAATCATCCCATCTGTACTCTGGATGGCTGCGTGCAGCCAGAAGATCGCAAACAGCGTTCGTGCTCGACTGGTAAGAGGACCTGGGAGGCTGGGACGTCGCCATTTCCAAGCCTCGCCGTAGCCTTAAGGGGACACTAAGATCGGCCACCCCATTTCTAAATCACCCAATTTATGTTTCTTTTAAGTACGCATACCCTAAGAGAGGCTTTCTACAGCAAGGAGAACCGGGTTCTTTTGGTGAACCAAAAATAAATTATTTTTGGGATTAATTTTTAAAAAAATTCTTTTTAAGTTTTGGACTTTCTTTTACATCCAAATATTAAGGAGGATTGAGTGTAAATAATTGTCTCCCTGTTATTATTATTTTTGTACTAAATTTGAAGATATTAGCATTTTCCTACACGTTGAATTGGCTGTTCTGAACTTTCAGTTTTCTGCTTCTACTTTCCCTGGGGAACTGTCTGCATATCTCACTTTTGCTTATGTAAACACATTCCAGAAGACCAGAACACCTCCTTGCCAGCAATCAACAACCAGATAGGCAAAGATTAACACCAAGATTAGCACCAGAGGAGCAATCAAACAACACAATAGATCCAAATCAAGGAACTATTAACTCAGTCAATCAACCAAGCAGCAAACAACAACCCAATCAAGGTACTACCAAGGAAGAGTACAACACCCCCACCAACACAGGCAGGACAAGCCATGGTATATAAACAAAGAGTAAGTCCCACTCCCTTTTAGCACTGAAGGTGTTGCCTAGCCTGGCAATGAAACATCTGCAAGAAAACAAGGCTCAGAGAACACCAAGGACTCCACATTCCAGAATCCTTTCATATCTTCGACTTTCGCTGGTTAAGCTCCTAGGGGGCGCCATAATCTACTGCGTGATACATGGAGGATATTAAACAGACTTTTTCTGACTTCCAACAAGATTTTAAACAGATTCTTTCTGATTCCTACCAAGTTTTTATGCAAGGCATTCAGGACATTGTGGAAAACATGAGGTCTAAAATGTGTCATCTGGTTGGGGATGTCGTGGATGAAACTGAGGAATTTAACAGCGACAGAAATGTCTCTTCTAAGAGTGAGATTTGGACTTCTGTTGAAATGCTGGATGAAGATCGGATAGTCGAGTTGAAGAAATTAAGAGGAGAGATCGAGTTGCAAGCCATAAGTGAAATTGATCATCTGATCAAACTCCATGGAAAAGAAGGGGTTATTATGTATGGGAGGTCTCCTGAAGAGGTCAGAGTTTTTGAGGGGGGCAGTTGGGCTGTTTGGTTTTTTTAAGGAAAAAAAAAAGCTCTCTGCACATTGTGGGGATATGTAAATGCTCTGGTTTGTTTTGAAGTGGGATAAGGGTTTAAGATGCTTTTGAACTGTGGTGTTGGAGGAAAATTCTGAGAGTGCCTTGGACTGCAAGAAGATCAAACCAGTCCATACTCCAGGAAATAAAGCCAGACTGCTCACTTGAGGGAATGATATTAAAGGCAAAACTGAAGTACTTTGGCCACATAATGAGAAGACAGGATACCCTGGAGAAGAAGCTGATGCTAGGGAAAGTGGAAGGCAAAAGGAAGAGCAAGGGCAAGATGGATGGATGATATTCTGGAGGTGACAGACTCAACCATGGGGGAGCTGGGGATGGTGACGGCCGACAGGAAGCTCTGGCGTGGGCTGGTCCATGAAGTCACGAAGAGTCGGAAGCGACTGAACGAATAAACAACAACAAGGGTTTAAGAATATTTATCTGGATTGCTTTTAGGGTTTGGCTAATTTCATTTGTCACAAATCAAAATCACGCCCAACTCTTGCATTGAAATCGCCTAGGAGGATAATTTTATCATCCTTTGGTATCTCTGATAAGATGGTGTCCAGCTGGGTATAAAAATTTTCCTTGATATCCTCGTCTGCATCTAGTGTTGGTGCGTAAGCACTTAGGATAGTTGCCTGTTGGTTTTTGGCGAGTTTTATTCGCAGAGTTGAGAGTCGTTCGTTAATCCCAGTGGGAACTTCTGACAAGAGCTTCACAAGGTCGTTTTTGATAGCAAAGCCTACCCCATGTATTCGTCGTTCTTGTTCAGGCAGTCCTTTCCAAAAGAAGGTATAACCTCCTTTTTCTTCCTTCAACTGTCCTTCTCCTGCTCTTCGAGTTTCTTGGAGTGCTGCTATATCGATATTAAAACGTCTCAGCTCCCTTGCAATAATGGCAGTCCTACGTTCAGGTCGTTCACTATCCATATTGTCTTGCAGTGTCCGTATATTCCATGTTCCAAAATTCATGTGTTTTTTACGACCGCTAGATGGTGACCCCACTGGTTGCGGTAATCCAGTCAGGGAGAAAATGAGGCAGACTATGTTTAGGGCACCTTTTCTAGCCCCCTCCCCATATGGGGTGAGCAGAGTGGATCCTAAATAGGGCTGCTCAGTCGTGGATACAGCTGCCGAACTACTCAACTGCCTCGATCCTTGAGTCAGGGCGACTGAATCCATATCCACCGCCCATGTGCTGGTCCATGACTAGGAGCTTCCGGATTTCACAGTCCTGCCCCCGTTGCCATTCGTCAGTCGCCATGGGACTTTTGGTTGTTTTGGGTTTGGTGTGGTTGGAAGACGCCTGTGCGTGAATTTGTTTTATGTGTGGAGATCGGTGCACAATGATCAGCACACAACCTTCACAGAAAAAGGCTCTAATCCAATGGCATGGATACCATGACGATTGGTGACCTTTTGTCTGCTGCAGCCTTCATCCGCCTTCGCAGCCGTTGTAACAATACACCTTGTTATCTTCCGCCTGTTCTGCCGTTGAGGACTTTTTTGGATCGTTCTTTGTCTGGTTCCTCCCCCTGGACCTTACCGCCATGGGTGACCCTGCCAGGAGTACATGACTCCCGACGGCTTCGCTCACAGGGTTCATTGGGAACGCACAAGCCCACTCACCACAACAAGGTGACGATCCAGCGAGTGAGTTTTGAACTGTGGTGTTGGAGGAAAATTCTGAGAGTGCCTTGGACTGCAAGAAGATCAAACCAGTCCATACTCATCATTGATCATTGGGAAAGAAGGAGTTGACAACAGCAACACGAATGGAATCTTACTTCTGACTAAATGTGCAGAGCATAACCTTGTCATTACTAACACACTCTTTCACCAGAAAAATAAATTTAAAACATCATGGAAGCACCCACGGTCGAAGCACTAGCATCTTTTAGATTATGTAATTGTCCGTGCTAGAGATCGCCGTGATGTACTTCTCACCAGAGCCATGACGAGCGCCGATGACTGCTGGACAGACCATAGACTAATTCGATCCACGATGGCCATAACGATTGTCCCTCATCGTAGGCTCCAAGGAAGAAAACCAAGGCGTAAAATGAATACACTGGCCCTTCAAGATCCTATTAAACGAGCTTGCTTTCAATCAACTCTCAAGGAACATCTGCCTATGGAACTTCCTGAAAATGTTGAGGAACACTGGATTAAATTGAAGACTTCTATTATTTCAGCCTGTGAACAAACTATCGGATACCAGACTAAGAGACATCAGGACTGGTTTGATGAGAACGATAGTGAGATTGAACATATTATTGACAAGAAAAGGAAAGCCTTCCAGATATGGCAAAAAGATATTAACTGTGCCGTTAAGAAAAAAATCTACGCCAGTGCAAAGGCAGAAGTCCAAAGAAGAACTAGAGAACTTAAGAACATATGGTGGATAAAAAAAGCCCAAGAAACCCAACATTTTGCAGATGCTCATGATGCACAGGGCTTTTTTAATGCCATAAAGGCCATCTATGGACCAACAAACCATGGTACAAATCCCTTACGCTCAGTAGATGGTGCTAAACTTCTAAAGGACAAAGAGCACTGCGCTGGAAAGAGCATTACTACAATCTCCTTAATCGTCACTCTACTGTGGCTGATGAAGTCTTCTTGCAAATCCCGCAAAAACAAATAAGAAATGAGCTTGCAGTACCCCCTAGTTTGGAGGAAGTCAGTAAAGCCACTAAACAAATGAAAAATAACAAAGCTAGTGGACCTGATGGGATTCCTGCTGAAGTCTTTAAAGAAGGCGGGCCTGAACTTACACAACAACTTCATAAGCTCATCGAAAAAATCTGGATGAGGGAGGAGATTCCAGCAGACTTTAGGGATGCCATAATTATCACTCTCTTTAAAAAGGGTGATAGAACAGACTGTGGAAACTATCGAGGCATCTCCCTTCTAGCCACAGCAGGCAAAATCCTGGCAAAGATCATCGCAAACCGTCTCCTATCTGTATCAGAAGACATCCTCCCTGAAACGCAAAATGGCTTCCGCCCTTCCAGGGGAACAGTGGATATGATCTTCACTGCACGACAGCTTCAAGAAAAATGCAAGGAGCAAAACCGCCCTCTGTACATGGCGTTTATTGATCTGACTAAAGCTTTTGATACAGTAAATCGTACTGCTCTCTGGACCATCCTTCTGAAAATCGGATGCCCTGATAAATTTGTGAACATCTTGCGGTTACTCCATGACGACATGATGGCAACAATCCTGGATAACAATGGCTCTCAAAGCGATCCATTTAAAGTGGAATCCGGTGTTAAACAGGGATGTGTTATTGCTCCAACCTTATTCGCTATCTTCATCGCTATGATTATGCACCTTGTTGAAGAGAAACGTCCTACTGGTGTAGAAATTATATATCGAACAGATGGAAAGCTTTTTAATCTTAGTAGGCTGAAAGCAAAAAATAAGGTAATTGCAACTTCTGTTATAGAACTTCAATATGCTGATGATAACGTAGTCTGTGCACACTCCGAGGAAGATCTTCAAACTATCCTAAACATCTTTGCAGAAGCATATGAAAAACTCGGCCTCTCGATTAACATTAAAAAAACCAAAGTGCTTTACCAGCAAGTTCGAACCAATCCCTCCACAGCGCCATCAATCCAGCTTAAAGGTGTGTCACTAGAAAATGTCAATCACTTTTCTTATCTCGGCAGCCATCTATCTACAAAAGCCGACATCAACGCTGAAATTCAGCATCGCCTGAGCTCTGCGAGTGTAGCTTTCTCCCGAATGAAGCGTAGAGTGTTTGAGGATCGGGACATTCGCAGGGAGACCAAAATGCTTGTTTACAAAGCCATTGTACTACCAACCCTTCTGTACGCCTGTGAAACATGGACCCTCTACAAACGCCACCTCCAACTTCTTGAAAGATTCCATCAACGCTGCCTCCGAAAAATTCTGCAAATTACTTGGGAAGATAGGCGGACTAATGTTAGCGTATTAGAAGAAGCGAAAACCACCAGCATTGAAACAATGATCATCCAACATCAACTTCGCTGGACCGGCCATGTTGTTCGAATGCCTGACCATCGTCTTCCAAAGCAGCTACTGTACCCCCAACTTAAGAATGGAAAACGGAATATTGGTGGACAGCAAAAGAGATTCAAAGACACTCGCAAAGCTAATTTAAAAAAATGTAATATCAGCATTGAGAACTGGGAAGCCCTAACTCATGAGCGTTTCAATTGGAGGTCAGCCTTTATTAATGGCGCTATGGACTTTGAAGAAGCACGAGTACAGGGCGAAAAGGAGAAAAGAGCTAAAAGGAAGGCACGTCAGGCAAACCCTCATCATGACCGTCTCCCACCCGGAAACCTATGCCCTCATTGTGGGAGGTTGTGCGGATCCAGAATTGGCCTTTATAGCCACTTACGGATCCACCGTTAAAATTTTACCTTTGGAAGACAATCTTATTCGGCTACGAGTGATCGCCAATGAATTTCATTTATCTTTAACGATTTGAATTAAGATTATTAAGGTATAATAAAAAAATAAATGTCTGGTTTTGGGTTTAATATGATTAAGATTATTAAAATTGTATTAAGTACAATGACAGACAATTTATATGTTTTTTAGTTTGATCTTTATTATAGTAGACAGGAATGTATAGAATAGTAGTAGTAAGGAAATAAATAAATGTTATCTTTGGGGGGGGAAGTTAATTAGGAGGGTTTTTTTTATTTTAATATAAGGGGAGGGAGCAACTGTATTTAGTCATATTTATAATGTGCCAATGAAATTATTTATAGAAATAATGTGATTTTGGTTTAATATAAAGGGATTGATTATGGAAAATTGTTGTATATTCTTGCTGTTAAAAGTTGGAAGTCACCTCTTTTTGTAATTTTGAAAAATTTTCTCTTGTGTTTCTACACTTTTTTAGTTTTTTCTTTTTTTCTTTGTAGTTTTTTGTTTTTCTGTAGCTTTTATCTTTGCTTGAAACTTAATAAAAGTCTTATTAAAAAAAAGAAAGAAATATATAGTGATGAAACAGTATGGCCTTTATCGGCCTCAGGTTCATGCGATTCTAGGATCCTTAAGAGATGGAGCACTTGAAGTGAAACCAACAATTTATAAGGAATTTAAAAAATGGAATTAAGTTTAGCATTAGTTACTTAATCTGAACTGTGGAACAAAGAATTGGAATACCCAAACTTGGAAAATTGGTGGGTCCAGGTTTTAAGAAATGTGGAACGTACTTTGTATGACTTAAACTAATTCATCAGAAAACATAATTTCATCTCTGTTGGATCCCTCAAAGAATGTTTAAAAAGAGTTGGACATCGATTTTTGTGTTTGTGTTGGCATTGTAAGAAATATGAGGGTTTTAAACTCATGATTTAGTCTTGTTCAGCCATAGTTTTCTTTTAATTCCAAATCATAGCATATGTTAATATAACTTTGGAAAGAAATATAATAAAGATGTAAATCTGAAGTTAAACTGTATTCCCAAAATGTGGAATTTGGCATTTTATGAGGAGCTTTGGCTACCAGATTTGCAGCTCAGAAATAGAATAATCGTACATGAAAGAAACTTATTTTTCTGATACCAAGGAATGAATTTAGGATATGAGTCCATTACCTATATTTTAGAAGTCTTAAGGTTGTAAAAATGAGAAGATGAAGCAATATGTTTTCATATGATCCAGTTTAATGACAAGGTTAAGGCTTAAATTGATTCTGTATTGATACCATATAGATAGTTTATGGATCTTTTGTCTTTTTTCTTTAATTCTTTCCCATTTATGTTATGTTTAGTTTATTTTAACCACAACCACAACCATTGTATGTGGATTCTTTTCACACTGTATAAGTACTACATTTTTCCTGTTGGTATTGTAGTTGTTTGACTATTAAAACTATTTTTAATGAAAAAATTTTCAAACTAGTGTCCTCTGGGAATAATGGAGGAATAATAATTTCCAGAATTCGTAGCCAGTATCTTGTTGGGAGTTTGGGGGAATGGTAGTCTTCAACACATCTGGTTGGCATCTCCAAAGAATAAGTTACAGTAAATTGTTTCCCAGGCAGAAGGTTTTCAAGAGAGATGGACTCCTTTCTGGCAGCTCTTGCCTGGATATTTTCCTTCATGCACTCAGCTATAAACGTCAAGGCAGGGTTGGCCGCTGCATTGCATTTTAATGGCTGCTTCATCCAGAAGCCATTAGATGTGGGAGAGCTTTTATGATCCTCTCATTGCTACACCTGGAAAGTTCTGTACGTCCCTTTTAATGTAAAACCAGGAGTGCCATTTGTCCATGTGCTATTCTTGCTATCAGAAACATTTTTCAACTGCCTCTCCCAGTCGGTGCTCCTCAGATGCATTGGCTCACATCTCCCATCGCTTTTCTGGCCCACACATCTGGAGGGCATCAGCTTTTGGAAAGGACTTTTAAGTAATTATGAGGTCTCCCCACTGTGAATTGGCCCAGAGGTTGGTCCAGTTCGCACTACAGCTTCTGAATCGGTAGCATCTTCCGGTTTGGTCTTAGCTGGAGAAGCCTCGTCCTGGTTTTCCGCTTGTCTCACACTGTGCTCTTAGCTAGTCAAAAAGTGCTGGACATTTTACAGGTTAGAAGTGCAGTCCATTGGCTCAAGGACCACATGAGATTTCGCGCAGTGTGGCCAGGGCTGCGCTCCAGAAGTCAGCAGAGCCAGGCTCCACGGGGAGGGCGTTCCCAGTTTCGCCCCCCAAGCTCCCATGTTCTAAAACATGCAGACAAAGCCCAATTTAGACTCATGGAGTTGGAAGGTACTTTAAAGGCCATCTAGTCCAACCGAACCCCCTCTTCAGTGCATCTCTGACAGATGGCTTTCCAGCCCGTCTGAAGACCTCCAGCAAAAGAAATTGCACCACTGGTGGACAACTTAAACCCTCAGGAGGCTTTAGGGCTCTGTGCACTCTGGGGATTGTAAAAAAATGCTGGTGGGTTGAAATCTTTGCACACTTCTGCTCAATTGACATTCCAGTAGGAATTCTAAAAAATATTGTGGGTAGCATCGCTTGATGCAGATCATCCCAGAAAGAGCCAGCTGTATTCGGTTTCTATATTGCATCTTTCTGCCCAAAGATACGCATTCTGAACTGACCAGTATAATGATTGATGTGAATGAGTTAGAGGCTAAATAACTTTTATGCTACCTAGTTTAATAGTAACTATTCGATCAAAACCCAGTGCTTTGCATTTAGAAGTTCCCATAAACAATGTAAGAAGCCTTTTTTCCCCATCTACTTGGATATAATTAGATGAGGAAAATGTATGCTAGAAACAGTAGAAAGCATTGGCAATATTGGGTTGGGTGAACAAATTTTATTTTGGTTTAGTTGATATCAAAATGCAATTTAATTTTTAAAAATCTCCTTTCATAACAAAGCTAACCAGGAGGCAAGGCAAGGTATATGCCAGATTGCATGAAGGTTAGGAGACCTGGCAAATTTTATAGAGTCAGGGGAAGTGGTCTCTTAAAGCTGTTACTCCAGAGAAAGGTCTGCTTACAGTGTTGTTGTTTTTTGTAGTTTAAACTTTATTGATTTTCAGAATATAGCTAAAATACAAAATAGAAAATACAGAAATACAAGAAAATAGAACTAAAGAAAAAACTATTAAAAGTCTGCTTACAGTTCTTAAAGCATTTTTTAACCCTTACAGCCCTGACAACTACAGTATATCTAGGAATTAGGTGGACATTTGGAAGAACAAGCTAACAAGGTTTACATTAGAGAGGCATTTTTGCCCAGTGTGTTCTCCCCACATTACCAGGATTATATAGAAAGCAAGCTTGCTAACAAACCTTGTTTAGAGCCTTAAACACGTGGAAATGGGCTCCGTGGAGCTCTATAGCAAGTCCAGACTGAACCAGGCAGTGTTCCAACCAATACAGCTGTAGAGAAGCGGCTTGAGGGCAGCTGGAAGAGAGAGAGAGGCTGCTTCAAAGCACCTTCTAAAAGGGTGGTGTTTGGAATCGAAAACAGCAAGCCAAGATATCATAGACCCGGCCCTTGTGGGGGAAAGGCCGATCCAGTCCTTCACTCCACCCCTTAAGGCCCCACGGGCTTCCCTCCCGCGCCTTGGCTCAGCTGAAGCTCATCGTTACGCAGCGCCGTGCACACATTCGGTCCACAGATGCAGCGAGGCTTAGCTGGAACCTCAGTCCAGTTCTCCGTCCCGTTTGGAGAGCCGCACGCTGTGGAAGGCTGCCATGTATGTTTTGGCCAGGGTAAGAGCGCCTTCTTTTTCAGCGTAGGCTTCCAGGGCGTCCCCTGACACTACCGCGGGGGCAGAATGACAAACATCTTGGCCACCCTCTGCACCGAGAGGGTCCTTGTGTCAGATGGAGCCAGCTGAGCCTCCCTTCCCGCCTTAGAGGTTCCTTGGCAGCCGGGCGCTGGCTCAGCATCCTCTCTCCTCGCACTCCTCTGCAGTCCCTGCTTTGGCTAAAGGCAGGCTGGTTACTCGGGTTGCTTGGAGGAGGTGAAACACGAAAAACTAAGGCGGGGAAAGGATTTCTAGGGTTACCCAAGCAGGAGTATTTTGCCTTGGCTTCTTTGCTGCAGAGTGAACCGTTTGCCAGGGTTGAGCTCCAAACGCAGCACTTTCTGCTCATAATGTCAGTGTTTATACTAACGGCCAGCATAAGAGATGAAAGACCTGCCTATTTGCTGGAAGGAAAGCAGTTTCAACAGGGGAAGGACCTGCCTAAGCTTTCCTTTAAAAGAAGAAAGAAAAGATTTTCAACTTCTGGGGGGGCGGGTGCTGGTGGATTTTTCAGAGCAATATTCAGTGGCTACTGAAGCAAGTAGTCAGCCTGACCAAAACAAAGAGTTGTGTTTTGTATCCTAAATGGCGTGTGTGTGATGCCAAGGTCAAATTTTATGCGTAGTTGACACGTGAATTTTTAAAATGTGCTTTGACTGCTTGAGTATTATTAATGTGGTTTTTGTTGTAAGGTTTCCTGAGCCTCTTTAAAGAGTTACAATAGACACCTGCCTGCAATACTTCTGAAGCAGGTCTCTTACAGCTTGTAAAGGCAAAACCACAATGCTAGTCTGGGCAATTTAGCACCTTTTCTCAATTTAGAAAATTGCACCCGTGTTAAAGCCTTGAAAAGGCATTGCAGTGTTCAGCTTCAAAGCACAGACATTGTCATGTCTGAAATTGGCCTCTGGGGTTTTTCTTTCCCCATTAACTCTCTGAGTTGACAGTGAACACTTGTGCACGTTTTCTCAGACCTGGTAGCTCTGCACATGCTGCTTTCTGGCTTATGGTTAAAGGGGGAAAAAAGGTACGTTCTCCTTGTACTTGACTTTAGGGCATATATAAACATGAACCGTCTTCAGAACCGCCATCAGCCAATGTGTCTGCTGAGATCCTAAGCTGAGTATAGATGATAGCTTACCCAAGAGTGCTAAGGGAGCTGATGGGTTTCTCAGTGTATTGTAAAAGAACCAGCAGGGCTATCCTCGTAGCAGAGACAGGGAAGGAAGCAAGATCAGAGCAGGGGATCGTGCAGAGATACAGCATTCTGACTCCTTTGTCAGGGAGCGTTTTACATATTTTCATGCTGCACATTCAGTTTTGGAATAAGGAAATGAACATGAAGAAGATGGAGGGTTTTTTTATTAGATGATCTTGCAAGTTATCACAAGCTCTGTAGGCACAGATTCTTTCCTCCTTTTGCATTTAAGATGCCTTGAGGTCTGACTACTAATCCCTCTAGAAGTTGCCTGTGTGAAATTTTAATATGCCTCTTCCTTTGTGTTACTTGAGGAGGGGAACGCAAGTTGATTTAATGTTGAACCCTGCTTGAATGACAGGTTAAAAAAAACTACCCAGTCAGTTCTTTCAGTAACATTGTCTAAAAATGTGTAAAGGTCAAGTAAAGGTTCCCCCCGCACATTTGTGCAGTCGTGTCCGACTCTAGGGGCCGGCGCTCATCTCCGTTTGTTAGCTGAAGAGCCAGCGTTGTCCGAAGACGCTTCCACGGTCATGTGGCCGGCATGACGCACGCGGAACGCTGTTTCCTACCCACCGAAGTGGTACCTATTCATCTACTTGCATTTGCATGCTTTTGAATTGCTAGGTTGGCAAGAGCTGGAGCTAGTGCGGGAGCTCACTGCACACACAGGGCTAGGGATTCGAACCTCTGAACTTGCGATCGACAAGCCTGGCGTCTTACCCGCTGAGCCACCACGCCCCTTCACCACGCCCCTTCATCTGTAGTCTTTAGTAAAAATTCCTAGATTTGGGGACCTAATGATAGAGACTGGCTGCTAATTAATTTGCTTTTGTAATCTGACTAAAATAAGTATTCTCTGGCTCATTTAACTTTGCTCTGACTTTTCCTTATTGCTGCATTTACGTTAGTGAGTGTGTGTGTGTGTATTCTCATGCCAAACATACTTTTATTGCTAAGGGCCTGATCTCAATTGGGTGAATTCTCCCAACAGCTACTACTACCTTGGGTTACTTTTAAAACTGCCATTTTTGGGGTCAGGTAAATTCAAACATACATCTATTTATGTTTTTATTTTACTTGCTTTTAGACCAACCCACACTGTTAAAATGCAAAGCACCCTGCATAAAGGCATTAATTTCTAATAGCTGTAAAGCATAACTGGGTTTTGTTTCCATCCAATGGCTTCTAAAGCTGTAACACAGAATTTAGCCCATTTTCTGGAAACTTCGGAATTCTGTTAATTTAGCTGGAAATCACAGCTGCCTATTGGAGCCATAGCAAGGGGAGATTAGCTTCACTTCTAAATATGAAATATGGGACAGTTCAAAAGAACCTGTGCATATACAGCTAAAAGGGTAAAGGTAAGGGTAAAGGGTAAAGGCCAGCGTTGTCCGAAGACGCTTCCACGGTCATGTGGCCGGCATGACGCACGCGGAACGCTGTTACCTATCCACCGAAGTGGTACCTATTAATCTACTTGCATTTGCATGCTTTCGAATTGCTAGGTTGGCAAGAGCTGGGGCTGGTGCGGGAGCTCCCTCCGTCACGCGGGGCTAGGGATTCGAACCTCCGAACTTGCAATCTTCCAATCGACAAGCCTGGCGTCTTACCCGCTGATATACATGTATAAACACTCTTGGTGAAGAATATTACTGAATCTTTCTATTGAGGGAAATCATTTAAGGGTGCCAGTGGAAGTGCCCTTCTGTGGAGGGCGCAATAAGATGATAGAAATATTTGAAAGCAGGCATATAGGAGTTTTTTAGCAGAGGCATGACATATACTGTACGCTCTGTCCCTCTGCACAGCAAGATGTAGCTTAACTCCAGGCTTTCTCTAGACCAGTGTTTCTCAACCATGGCAACTTCCAGATGTGTGGACTTCAACTCCCAGAATTCCCCCAGCCAGCATGCTAACTGGAGAAATTCAGGGAGTTGGAGTCCACACATCCTAAAGTTGCCATTCTTGAGAAACATTGCTCTGGACCCAGCATGGAGATGGATTGGGGAGTAAACCCAGATTGAGCCAGCTTTGATATAAATTAGTTTTTCCACATGGAAGAATGTCTGTTAGTACAAGCTTGGCCACGGATAGAGATTCAGATTGTATTGCATCTAATGCAGGGATATCCTTGCGTACATTGCACTTTTGAGGGAGATGGGCGGTGATGAAATTTGAAATATAAATAAATAAATGTATCAACAAGTTCTCATTGTGCATGAACTTGCACTTTTTGTGTGTAATGATGAGGATATGGTATTGTAAGTTTTGCAGAAGTTTTTAGCAAGGCAGTGGATGGGAGAAGGAAGTGGAAGGCATAGCGGGTTGAACAATTTCTACCCGTTGGTCTAGAAACAGTGGCATCAACTCTCCAGAGAGGAGGTGGACTCCCTTTCATAGGATCTGTTCAAGCAGAGAGTAGACAGCCCATCAGTCTGGGACATTTTAACGTAGATCAATCAAGCAGGAGGTTGATTTGATAGCCACGGGGACCTCTTCCAACTCTCTGATTCTGGGGTTCATTGCAACCTCTAAGGATATATGGTGGGGCAGCTGCCGCTTTGATCTATCTGCTGTAACAGGTAGTGCTGAGTGGGAGATGTGCCCCAAAGCAGGAAATCGTCTTTTTTTTCCACGCTGTTATGTTTATCTCAGGAAGCAAGGCAAACCCACCAGAAATCCTTGGCTCTTTTTGTAGCAATGGAGGAACCCAACAAATCTAAATGCTGGATGTACAAAGTGTAAAAATGGCGCTTTTGTCTCTAGAATGAGAGTGACTTGGATGCGCCACTGGAATACGTGAGCTCCGCAACTGTGGGCCCCTCTGTTCAAATGCACTCAGAAATGATCCTGGCTTCTCCACTGTGGCTGTTCCACATGTGCCAGGATTGCTGTCTGGGAATTCTCAAATTCCCATCCATTGTTCCTGGAGTATACTCTACAGCAGAGCTTTCCAAACTGTGTGTCGCGACACATTTCTGTGTCGCTGCAAGGGCCCAGGTGTGTCGCGGGGGAACCCGGAAGAGGAGGCCATGCACCACGTGGAGCCCCGCCCATCCCTTGCCGCGCCGACAGGTCCCTGCTCTGAAGCCAGCTCTTCAGCTCTCGCCGCAGAAGCCAGGTAAGTTAGCAGCCCGGTACGGCTGTAACTGGGGGGGAGGGTGCAGAGACGCAAGTAGGCTGCCGCGCGTGGGTGTGGGGGGTGCAGGCACCGCGAAGCGCGGCGGCCGGAGACATATCTTTAAGTGCCAGCGGCCTGGCAGCCAAGAAAGGGACGGGGAGGCGGCTCCGCTGCCCGCCTCGCATGGCCCCCGCGCCACCCACGTCTGCGGTTCCCCCTCCCCCTTGGCGGCCCCATCCAGGCAGAGGCAGGACTGGGCAAGCGGACAGGCGGCGTTCTTGCCGCTTCCACCCATCGCCTACGAGAAGAAGATGGCGGCGGTCTGATGTGCGGCCTGCGGCCCGCTAGAGCTGAGCTGGGGCCGAGCCGAGGGAGCTTGGCGGCTCCGGCGCAACTAGAGGGCTCCCGGTGCAGGGGCGGAAGGAGAGGAGCTGCCGGCGGGAGCGCGGCAAGAGGAGCGCCTCACCGACGCCTGCCCGGCTTCCAGCGCGCTTCATCGAAGAAGATAAGATGCCGCGGGCGGGCAGCTGAGAGGCGGGCGGACAGCTGAGAGGCGGGCAGGCAGGGGGTCACCTGCAGCGGGCTCATCTGACCATCCTTCCTGGAGCTGCTGGGGCCGGATGGAGCGGTGGGGGACTCGGCATTGCTCCTCCCAGAGGGCACTCCAAGCCCAGCTGTTCAGGCATAGATCAAGGATCGATCAGGCCCGGGGGCAGGGCTGGCCGAGGGGCTGGGGGGGAAGACGGGTCCCTGTTGCCTGAGACATCCTCACGCATCCTCCCCCTCCCCCCACAATATGGCAGCAATAACAGGCAGGGCCCGAAAGAGAAGGAAAGCCCCAAGAAAGAGCGGGGATCCTGCACTTTCCACTCTCCAGAAGAGCTTTCCGCACTTGGATCCATTTCTGCCACAGCCTTCGCGGCAGGTGGTCGCTGTGGTTGTTATTGCTGCCATATTGTGGGGGGAGGGGGGGAGGATGCATGAGGATGTCTCAGGCAACAGGGACCCGTCTTCCCTCTTCCCACCAGCCCCCTGGCCAGCCCTGCCCCCGGGCCTGATCGATCCTTGATCGATGGCTGAACAGCTGGGCTTGGAGCGCCCGCTGGAAGGAGCGATGCCGGTCCGACACGGCTCCATCCGGCCCCAGCAGCTCCGGGAAGGATGGTTAGATGAGCCCGCTGCAGGCGACCCCCTGCCTGTCCACCCGCCTGCCTCTCAGCCGCCCGCCCGCCAGCGGCGTCTTACCTTCTCCGACGAAGTGCGGTGGAAGCCGGGCAGGCGCCGGTGAGGCACTCCTTGTGCCGTGCTCCCGCCGGCGGCTCCTCTCCTGCTTCTGCCCTGTCCCCGCCGCCCGTGCTGGGTCTCCCCGGAGCGCCGGGAGCCCTCTCGTTGGGCCGGAGCCGCCGGCAGGCTCCCTCGGCTCGGCCCCCGCTCTGCTCTTGCGAGCCGCGCATCAGACCGCCGCCATCTTCCGCTTGTAGGTGATGGGAGGAAGCGGCGAGCCGGGCCAGGCCACAGAGGCGGAGAGCACCGCCTGTCCGCCCGCCCAGTCCCGCCTCTGCCTACCTGGGGCTGCTGCCAAGGGGAAATGGGAGACGCAGACGGTGCAGGGGCCATGCGAGGCGGGCAGCGGAGCCGCCTCCCCGTCCCTTTCTCAGCTTTCAGGCCGATGGCACTTCTCGGGAAGGAAAAGAGATGTCTCTGGCCGCCGCACTTCGCGGTGCCTGCACCCCCCACACCCACGCGCGGCAGCCTACTTGCGTCTCTGCACCCTCCCCCCCAGTTGCAGCCCTACCGGGCTGCTAACTTACCTGGCTTCTGTGGCAAGAGCTGAAGAGCTGGCTTCAGAGCAGGGACCTGTCGGCGCGGCAAGGGATGGGCGGGGCTGCACGTGGTGCATGGCCTCCTCTTCCGGGTTCCCCTGCGACACACCTGGGCCCTTGCAGCGACACAGAAATGTGTCGCGACACAGAGTTTGGAAAGCTCTGATCTACAATTACATACAATACAATACATACAATACAAGACTGGGGGGCTAGGGGGCGGGATTTGGAGCCGGCAGCCAATCACATGGGCCGGGGATGGGGTTTGGAGCCGGTAGCCAATCACGTGGGCCGGGGCGGGGTTTGGAGCCGGCAGCCAATCACGTGGGCCGGGGGCGGGGTTTGGAGCCGGCAGCCAATCACGTGGGCCGGGGGCGGGGTTTGGAGCCGGCAGCCAATCACGTGGGCCGGGGGCGGGGTTTGGAGCCGGCAGCCAATCATGTGGGCCGGGGGGCGGGGACTCCTCATTAGTGTGTCACGAAATTATGCATGGCTAAAAGGCGTGTCACCAACATGAAAAGTTTGGAAAGCCCTGCTCTACAAGGAAAGGTTCATCTAGATTTGGTCTCTCTCCATTCTTGAGCGCTAAACTGCTTTCGCCAGCGCTGGCAAGGTCTTAATGATCTCTCAGCAATGGCAGATAAGGATGATAGATCTGAGGTCCAGGAACATCCGCACCTAAGGTCTGTTATAAAGAGATTGTGAGCTCTCGTAATCATGTGTAAGCATTTCTCTTTGCAATCAATCATTGGGATATAATATGATTAAACGTGTTGACCTTTGCCTGGGAGCAAGGCACTCATTACCTCTCTTATCTAGAGAGGTGAATTAGCACAATCACACAGTTACACTTGAGGCCTGCCTGCCTTCCAGTGGAAAAGCAAACTGGCATGCAGAAAAGCATGTTGGCAGCTGTCTAGAGCCCTGGAAAACCGATCACATTTTATGCAAAGAAAAGGGCCCTCACGCCCACTAAGAGCATTGAGAAGTAATTCAGCAATGCTCTTTCATGTGTCCACCAGTTCTGCAAGAGGGTTGCTTTCCACCCAGAACCTCTCTTGGTGGAGACCCCTTGGGTGGTATACTGATAATGAACCAGTTGAACTAATACTGGCTTGATGGGTTGGGGATTACCCATCTCAGCTCTGCTGAAGGAAATCAACATAGATTCTCTGAAGGTAATTCCTTCTGAAGTTTTTGACATTGTCAACAGGCACGTGGTTGGAGGTGATCCTATAATCATTGTATTGTATAGTTGGTTTTTCAAAAGGCCTCTGACAAAGTTCCCCACTGAAAACCCTTGAGTAAACCTAGTGATCATGGGATAACAGCACCTGTCCTTTTATGGATTGTAGAAGAGGACAACCAAGATTATCAGGGAGCTGAAGCACCTTCCATATGAGCTAGAATGTTTGGGACTCTTTCGCCTGGGAAAAAAAGATGGCTGGGTAGGACAAAATTCATGCATGGCATTTGCAGAAGTGCAAAATTCATGCATGGAGAAAGTGGACAGGGAGAAGTTTTTATTCTTATCTCAGAATACCAAGATCATAGGTCTTCTGATGAAACTAATTAGAAGGAGGTCTAAAACAGACAAAAGGAAGCTCTTCATGCAGTGGGGGGCCCAGGGTTCTGTCCTCAATCCAGTGCTCTTCAACATTTTCATAAATTACTTAGATGAGGGATGCTCATCAAATTTGCAGATGACATAAAGTTGGGGGGATTGCTAACACCACAAAGGCAGGCTTAAGGCTCAAAAGGATTTTGATAGACTTGACCATTGGGCCCTATCAAACAGTATGCACTTCAGTGGCCAGAAATGTAAATTTCAGCACTTAGATAGGAAAACGCAATGCATAGGTACAAAGTAGGTGGTATGTGGCTCAGCAGTAGTTCTTGTGAGAAGAATCTTGGCTTCCTGCTAGACCACAAATTAAGCATGAGCCAGAAGTGTGCTGCAGCTGCTAAAAAGCCAATGAAATCTGGGCTGCATCAAGAGAGGTGTAACGTTGAGATCATGGGAAGTAATAGTACTCTGTTTCAGTAGTCAGACAGAACCTGGAATTCTCTCTCCAGTCTTGGTTGCCTCAATACAAGAAGGATGCTTTGGAACTGAAAAGAGTGCAGAGAAGAGCAATAAAGATGGTGAGAGGATTGGAGGCTAAGTCCCATGAAGAACAGTTAAAAGAACTGGGTATGTTTAGCCTAAAGAAGAGAAGGCTAAGGGGAGACATGAGAGCAGCCTTCCAAGCCTTGAAGGGCTGTCACAGGGAAGAGGGTGTGGGTTTATTCTCCATAACTCCTGAGGGAAGGATAGGAACCAGCGGGTGGAAGCTTTATGGAGAGAGATCCAAACTTAATTTCCTGACTAAGAGAGCTCTTAAGTAGTGGAACGCCTTGCCTCCTGGAGCCATGGGGGCCCCACCACTAGACGTTGTCAAGCAAAGGCTGGATAATGAATTCCGTAGATTAAATGCAAGAAGTGAGGGTGGCCACAAACCTGGGTGGCTTTAAAAGGGGACTGGATAAATTCACAACCGACAGGTCGATCCAGGCTATTGGTCTTGAAACTTTGTGTTTCCTTTGGTTTGGGGGCAACAGGTCTCCAAATAGCAGTTGCCAAGGAGCGACAGCAGGAAAGGGGTCTTTATCTGTCTCTTGAGGTATCTGGTTGGACATGGTGAGAGCAAAAAAGAAAGGGAAACACACTTAACCTGAAAGAAACAAGATAGCAACAAGGTCACGCATATATACGGTATTTTGAACCCAGCCTTCGCGCTTGCTTGGATGTAGGTATATTGTTTATAATAAATAGTATATCTCCTTACCATTAAGAACAGAATTTAAACTTGTATTTAATCATTTTTAGGTGTGGAGCCATCTATTTTATAGGAATTTAGAATAAACTATATTTTAACTACCCAAGTAAGTGCTACTTTCATTTTTATGGTAGGTTTATGTGGTTGTGTTTCATGATTATTTATACTTGTTTTTTTTCCCCAGCATTATTATAACCCTATAATTGTGACTACTGATGAAGGCTTATTAGCTGAAACGCATTTAGTCAGGTTTTTTAATATTAGCTAGCATTACTGCTTGTTCATCCTGTTCTCAGTATTTATTCATATATGTTGGCTGTTGGGGCCTTTTTCATTGTCTTTCATTGTTATTATTGTATTCTCTGCATGATGCTGTAACTATATTCAACACCAGTAAACAATACTGTATAGTATAATTTGTGGCCCACCATATTGTTACTTGACCTTGGACATGGTGAGAAACAAAATGCTGGACTAAGATGGGCTTTGGTCTCATCCAGTTCTTTGGCTGAACTCTTTATTCACTGGGCCGCTATGCATACAGCCTTGCAGGATCAGACCGACAACTGGTCCTATCCTGCTGCCTGCAGCTGCCAGATCAATGTACATAAGGAGGATATGAATGCAAGAGGCATCCATACAGCACTGTTCCTCTAAACATGGACAGTCCATATAAAAATAACTAATACTTGTTGCTAGGCCTGTCCTTTACTCCTCCTTTGTGGGTGTGGTGGTTCGTCCAACATTAGAAAAATGAAACTTTTCATTTCCTTGTTTCGGCTTAAAGTATCTTATTATTTTCCAGCACTTCCTTGGGTTGCTTCTGCGAGGCTTTCAGGAGATCTTTACTGCTAGGAAAGCAAAAACTGGGATTGTTTGTAGCTTGAATCATGTCAACTGGATTTCTATTTTCTCAGTGGAAACATTTCGCTCCTTATCCAAGGAGCTTATAAGGATATAAGGAGGTATATCCAAGGAGGTATAAGGAGCGAAACGTTTCCACTGAGAAAATAGAAATCCAGTTGACATGATTCAAGCTACAGACAATTCCACCTGGATGACTGAGAACCTTCATAGACAAAAACTGGGATGTTATTAAGATTTATTGCATCTGTCTGTTTTTTGGATTGGCATGGATAAAACTGCTGAATTCAAACGAATTCAGAAAAGTTTGTGGAAGATAACGCAGTGGAGCACAGATCTCTTCGATCAACACCTTTTACATTTAAAAAATGCAAATTGGTTCTCATCTTACCTAATGCAGCTTTCTCTACTTTACTACACATTAATATTGCATTGTCTATTTCTATCAAGATGATACAATGCCAGCCCATATCTGATTCCACCACAGAGCTTCCATTCCAGAAAAAGAAGTACCTACCCAGTGGTATCCTAAGGGCCCTTCTTAAGTTTAGTAAGATTTTTTTTTTCACTTTAGAATCGTAACAAGGAATAGCAGCTCATCTGTACATGTTGCATCTATTCTGGTTAATTATATATTAGATATATAGCGGCCTTGCTAGAGTCTTAAGGTTTGGCTCATTCTAAAAAGAATGTTGGGTTCCAAAGAATTGTGCATCTATTTCCAGGTAGCTTTGCATTCTCTCTGGCTGTGCCCATGGCAGGCTGTTGGGGGAGGGGGGTATTGTTCCTGCAGCACGGACTTGTCCAACCTGAGATAATCTTCGAGACAATGCCCGTTGCAATCAACAATCTTTATTTGGCTCTGCAAAGTCACAGCCAGATGTAGGAAAGACATACCATTCAGCAAACTTTCACAAAGGAGGCTGCCAGATCCACACTGACTGGTTGATTATGTGCTGTCAAGTCTGCATAGACCACATAGATAGATTTTCCCCGCTAGGGTTACGTAATAAAGAATGAAATAAAACACACTTAGCAAATTTAAAGAGCTATCCCTAAATAACCGTTTTGACACAGGTTTCGACTTAATAATTTTTAGGGTTGCTTGCATAGGTAGGATTATGTAATTTGTGTTACATTTTTTTTAAAATGGAGTATAGATTTTGGCATCATTGTTTGTTATAAGAATAGATTGCAAGCCTTAAAATTTATTTTCTGCCACTATGATGATAATAGAGTTTATATTCACTGCCAGCTTCTCTTGGGCTTGCACTGCTATTGTATGCTTATTCTTGTGAGAAGATCTACACTTGAGTAAAAAGGGTTAAGTATTTTTTTTAGCCCATGATAACTATTCATATTCCATTGTTGTCCCCTCTGCAGCTCATTGATTTGCTTGGTTTGCATATAAATTGTGTGCTATTAATAGTGCTTTCTCAGTCACATGTTTATTTATTGGATTTATATTACCGCCCATCTTCTCAGTCATATGTTCCTTTGAGCATATCTTGATCTAGAAAGAAAGTATTGATCTAGTTCAGTCTTTCCTAGTCTGGTGCCCTCTAGATGGGTTGAAACTACAGTTCCCAGGATTCTCAGTTTAAATGCCCAGAAGGAGTAAGAGTCTCAAGACATGGAAAGAGCATGTGGTTGGGGAAGGATGACCTAGTCATGGACTTACAGATACTAGGTTAAGGTAGACACTGAATTTCTGAAACATCCAGAAACCAGGGGAATTGAGACATTAAACTAAAGCATGAAAATTTGTCCCCACGTTCTCCTTGTTATAGTCCCAAAGGCCTGCATGCAGACTTTTATTTTCCATGGGATTTAAGGCTGAAATAGATACTGGTCAGGCAAAGCAGAGGAGTATCAGATCTCAGCCTGACATCCCTTAGTAACCAGTATCACTTAAATCATCAGGCTGAATAGTTAATATAGTGAATGGTGTAATTAAAATGTGTGTGTGCGTACATGTGTACATGTGCAGACCAGTTGAGAAATGTGCACATTAGATACCACCCCCAACCCTTGCTTGCAGACCAGGAAGCATTGGAAAGGGGCACTTGGCAAAGCCAGCTGACGCAGGAAAGCAGTCTTTCTCAATGTGTTAAAACGGGCCCTTTCAGTGAAACATTGGGGCAGCTGCTTCAAAAGCTTTCCCCAGGGGTCTGCACACACGTGGACGTGCCCAGAGGCAGCTTCTGCTGGGACAGCCAGCAAAGTGGACGTGCAAACACAGATACCTCAGGAGAGCATGTGAACCAGCTGTGCCAATCCTTCCACAGAATGTGCCTGATTTAACACTTCAAGGAAGAGTATTTTGCTCACATCAACAGGCTGTGTGAAGTGCCCCCTTCGTATACTCTGCATAACCCCAGGAGCCTTCCATCAGCAGCCATGAAAGAAAGCTGATCAGAACTTGTGCAAAATAATTGCATGATTTAACCTGTAAATAAAAGCCTCTTAATATGGATTCATTGATGCTTGGCTGGCCCACTTGCAAAACCTGGACAGAGACTTATCTCTGGTGATATAGTAGATATGTGCTAAGGAACTGCAATCAGCGTAACCACTAGGCACAAGTCCACTATGGCAAACAGAGGTCAAATAAATATGTTTGTATCTGTATGTAGCACAGAGGAATGGAGCATTGCCTAAACTGAATCACAGTCAGTGCTTGATTTTAGTAAACCTTCCTGCTCATCTTGATACTTTCTAGGTGTGTTGGACTACAACACTCATCATCCCAAACCATCACTGTGTTGGCTAAAGACTATGGCATGGAAATCCATCATATTTGGAGGGAAGGCTTCTGCAAACATTATTGTAGTCCCTTTTGTCTTTATTCTGGAATGCTTTCTATTATATAAAATGTTCAGGACAAGAGGTATCCCATTCTGTTCCTTAAAATGAAAGCTGGAAAAGCTTTCAAGAAGTGAAAAAACGTTTTCACACAATCCTACCTCCTTTTTATACGTACATCAGATGCAGATCATTTCTGGGCAGAAGTAACTCCATCACTGGTCTTCATCTTTCAAGCTTACATCTTTGGGGTATTTTTATAAAAGGGGCATGTTCTGAATGCTGACCTTTCTTTGGAATCTCTCCAAACCATTTGAAAGAGGATATACATTTAGAAACTATTAACCTAAAGCAGCATTGTTGATTGCCTGGGGAAAAAGAATTGATCCGTTAACAGAGCTGCCCAAAACAGTTGGCCGCTCTTCTCCCAGAAGAGTCCACGAGTGTGAACAGAGGCCTGGTTTTGGTGAAGGAAAGCTAGGATGAAAGGCACGGGCCCTCTAAATGCCTGGTGATCTGTGACTTGGTTCTTTCTGTTTGCTTGCAGATTTATCAGCCACTCGATGGGGATTCGTATTACCTCTTCACCCTTGTGTAGCAAGCAGAACGACTTCAACACCTCTTCAGTAATAATTATGAAACTGGTATTAACTGAATGGCAATTATGGATTTTTAACTCTAGATCCCAGTAAGCAAAAGGAAGCCAGCAAGCCATATGTTGAAAATTTCTTACCAAATAGTTTGACGTTCCTCTGAATGTTGGAAAGCCTTCGTGGAAAATTGATGCCAAAACCCGTTTGCCCCAAGGGAATTACAAATACCGCTTGCACAAGGAACGGGACGCCATGAGGAGCAGAAGGCATCTTAATTTATCGCTAGTGATGATAGAATTATTTATATAGAGATAAAAAATAAATCTATAGATATATAAATATATGTATTTTTTATGGTGATGAAAATGGCTCCCCAGAATGCTGACTCAGAATCTATGCAAGTTCAAGAGCTTCCTGTCGTTCAGCTCCAGAAACCGGAAAAGGAGAGCGAGAACAGAGAAGAGACTATTAGTGAAAGTTCCATAGACCGCATCCCGGTACGGCTATGGGTGATGCACGGCGCCGTAATGTTTGGCAGGGAATTTTGTTATGCTATGGAGACAGCTTTGGTGACACCAGTATTGTTGCAAATTGGTAAGTAAAATTGGTACTGCGCTTTATTGTGAGAAATTGACAGGTTCCTTACCTTGATGTCCATGAAGCTTTTGGCCTTCCTGAAGCATTCTCAGCTTTGGTCAAAAGCAGTAGCCAAGGGCCACCCGATACATGGTTATCACTCTGGTTTCCCATGGTTCCTCAGCCTTGGGAACTTTAAGATGTGTGGACTTCAACTCCCAGAATTCCCCAGCCAGCATGGTGTAGGATCACTGGGTGTATATGAAAAGATCTGGGTGTATGTAAAAAGATATATCAGTAGGTGTTATTCCACATTTCAGTTTGCTCAGTGAAATTGGCCTGTCTTCCAGATTAGCTGTTCCTTCATTTCTGTCCCAAATGTACCTAACAATCTCTACCTTATTTACAGGGCATGGTTGTTCACTTTATAGACCCCTCCCTCCCTTCCTTCCTCCTCCCCCACCCCCCGGATGGTGTGCAAAAATGACACAGGACCAGTTGGTAGGTTTGTGTGTGATGTGGCCATATTTAAATGACCAAACATTCATCCATTCTGGTGTCTTCAGGTTATTTCAAGGTCACTGCAATCCCAGTCCTTAAGCAAAACATTTCATGCATTATTGTGTCACCAAATCTGCTGTGGTTTTAAGTGGTGTGTAGCAAGGCTGCATGGTGCTTCAGATCTCCAAACGTGGCTTTGGAGCACGAACACAGCAGTGGTCTATAACACCTTAAAGCAGCCACATTTTTTCATGGGATTGTGCTGTTGCTTCACAATCCTGGGATGGGACCAGCTCGTGCACACTCCAGAACACTTTTTGAAGGCTGAATCTGAAGCACTGGACAGCTGGAGGGGATAGAGTTGATCTTCCAGGGCTGCACTGTGTCTTATTCCAAAACTTACTCAGTTGTCCAAATTGCATATGTGGTGGATGGTATTTAAGGTTGCATGGTCAGGAGATAAAAGCATCTTGCTAAATGGCTTTGAGCCAGATCATCTCTTAACCAACCCTAACCAACGCCTAACCAACCTCACACAGAGTTGCTTATGATAAGGATCTACTCAGTTCCATGCCCTTAAGACAGGGTGGGAAATCTAGGCAAACTTCCGTATTTAAATTGGGTCAAGGAAGTTGGCACAGGAACTACTAAGCTTCCCCAGTTACCTTCATCCAGGGCAATGCAGTATAACAAACTGAATAGTAACACTAACGCTCAAAAAGGATTGACCTAAGCTGGAAGCAACTGTGATAATACAGCTGAAGATTTTACCTCAAAATGGTCTCCTAATTGTTGGTGGATTGGAAAGTTGATTATTTAGGCTAGGTGAAAATTCCAGCTGCTTTTGCTAAGTAATGTCAAGTTCTCAAGCAGTATGGAGGTAAACAGTGGGAGGTAAAGTTTACAAAACATTGACAAATAAGGAGCTTAGCTTGCGAAATGCAGGTGAAATGCAGGTCGGGAAATATTTCTTTGTGAAGTAATTCTGCTTGGAAAGCTCTAATACCTTCCTTTGATGCTGGTGAGCTCCATCCAGCCCTAACATGCCTATTAAGCTGTGGACTGCCATGCTGTGAAGAAACTTTTCTGGAACGAAGAGAATCGTGGTCCAGCCATCCAAAAGTGCTTCATTTTCTGGAATGGGGAGCTTAAACTGCCAGAGCTCATGAGACTTGTCCCCATCGAAGCAAGCCAGCCTCCAGTTGCAGATCTCCTTACCCTTCATAACATTCCTGTCCAGGAAGGCGCTGCTCTATAGGAATTAGGTTAGAATCCATAGGCCGATTCCTGCTAATCGTTTCCTTTTGCTGCTTTCTCGCAACTGCCTTCCATGCAGGACTCTGTGATGCATCAAAGGCTCTTAAGAGCATGACCCAGCGACCTCCAGTGCCAGTGATTTTGCTTGCAAATCCAAATGTGGAACAGCCCTTACCTGGAGTCTCACTATTGGTTCATCTCGTCAAGTGTTGTCTCAGAGTGACCCTATAATGCAGTGTTTTTCAACCTTGGCAACTTTAAGATGGGTGGACTTCAACTTCCAGAATTCTGGGAGTTGAGGTCCATTCATCTTAAAGTTGCCAAGGTTAAGAAACACTGCTGTAGACTCAACAAATGAACTTCCATTGGAAAACCCTTGCCACATTTCTCAGCTGAACACTGGATTTTGTAACTATCCGAGGGACTCTTAACAGCCCTGGTACTTTCTGTAGAGAAGATAGCTTGTGTCCTGTTCTGAGCTGAGAACTGTATTGACCTCAGATAGTGCTTTCCCCTGGATTAGTCAGTGGAGATAGGCAGTTGTATTCTGGCCTTACTTGCATGACAGGGACAGAAAATTAACTCTCTTTATCAAGCAGGTTTTGCTGCCATGACTTGTTTTTCTCTTCTATCCCCCTCTTATCCTCCCCCACCCCCAACAATTTAAGGATAAATGAATAGGCACCAAATTGTTGAGATCCACTAAGTTCCTCAAAATGTACAAATAATTTTGGGGGGAGATTCAAAGGTTCTTTCCCTCTTCTATCTCATGCTGAGGTGGTAGTAGTTGGTTCATCTTCTGTTGATTCAGAACAGAAACAGAAACAGCAGAAACTGCCCAGAGTCCCCTTGTGGGGGGAGATGGGCGGTGATATAAATTGAACAATAAATAAATAAATAAATAAATAAATATTGTAGAGTTGGAAGGGGCCAGTGAGGCATCCAGCCTGACGCTCTGCTCCGTGCGAGAATCCAAATTAAGGCAATGAAGCATTGGTTGATTCCACCCCTGAATTGCTCTTACTGTTAGGAAGTTTGTCATAACACTTAGCAGGAATCTGCCTTCCTATAATGTAAATCCATTATTCCGGGTTCTACACTCCAGAAGGAGAAATGACCGATTTTGATCTCCTTCTCTGCACCATCCCTTCAGGCAACTGAAGAGCATTCTCATCTCCCTTCTTGATCTTCTCAAGGCTAAACCGCCCAGGGTCCCTCCTTGTGGGGGAGATGGGCGGGATATAAATGTAATAAATAAATAAAAATAAACCTTCCACAGGAAGGGTGTTGTGGGTTGTTGTTGTTGTTGTTTTGGCATAGAGGGAGTAAAGACGCATTGTGGAATGCAGTTGCAAGTTGCACGTACCACCGTAACTTACCCATCCCTCCTTCTGTATTTGTACTTCGCTGCTTATTGTTGCACGACAAAGACACAGCACAGGACATTTAAGTGTGCGGTAGATATTATTGGCAGCAACCCCCCTCCTGTAATTTTGACCGCTTCACGTGATTCTTCAAGAAAAGGGTCACATGTTTAATAATAGGAACGGGGGAAACTGAATGGCAGCAATTTTCCTTTTTTATTATTATGAATTTTATTAAGTTTCAAGACAGAGGTAAAAGCTACGAAAAAAGGAAAAACTACAAAAAAAGAAAAGAAAAAAACTAAAAAGGTGTGAAAACACAAGAGAAATTTTTTTTCAACATTACAGAAAGATGTGACTTCCAACTTTTAACAGCAAGGATATACAAAAATTTTCCATAATCTCTTACTCTGTATTAAACCAAAATCACATTATTTCTGTAAATCGTTCCCTTTTAGCACATTATAAAAATCACTAAGTACAGTTACTCCCTCCCCTTATATTAAAATAAAGAAAAGAGAATTCATATAAACCTCCTAAACAACTTCCCCCCAAAAAAAATAACACTTATTTAATTATTCCCTTCCTATTACTACTCTATACGTTTCTGTCTACTATAATAAAAATCAAACTAAAAAGCACATAGATTGTCTGCCATTATAGTAAATAATACAACAGTTTTAATAATCTTAATCTTAATAAACCCAAAAAAAGAAAAACAAATCAAAACAATGACCTTAAATCAAATTCTTAAAACCATTCAAATAAACATTTTTATACCCTAATAATCTTAATCCATATCCTTAAAAACAAATAACATCAGTCAAACCCTAAAAGCGATCCAGATAAACATTCTTTTACCCTTATCCCACTTCAAAATAAACCAAAGCATTTACTGTACATATCCCCACAATGTGCACAGAGCTTTTCTCTTGAAAAAATCAAATAGCTCAACTGCCCCCCTCAAAAATTCCAACTTCTCTTCAGAAAACCTCCCATACATAATGAGCCCTTCTTTTTCATGGCATTTCACCAAAAAGTTAATTTTACTTATTGCTTGCAGATCCCTCTCTCCATTAAATTTCTCCAATTCCACTATCCAATCTTCATCCAGCATCTCAACAGAAATCCTGATCTCATTCTTAGAAGAAACATTTCTATCACTGTTAAATTCCTCAATTTCATCCACTACATCCCCATCCAGATGACACACTTTAGAGCTCATATTTTCCACAATGTCCTGAATGTCTTGTATAAAAATTTGATAGTCAAAAAAGAACCTGTTTAAAATCCTCCATATCTCAAGTAGTAGATTATAGCGCCCCCTAGGAGCTTAACCAGCAAAAGTCGAAGATCTGAAAGAATTGTGGAATGTGTTTACATAAGCGAAAGTGAAATATGCAGACAGTTCCCCAGGGAATGTAGAAGCAGAAAACTTGAAAGTTTCAACGTGTAGGAAAATGCTAATATCTTCAAATTTAGTACAAAAATAATAGGGAAACAATTATTTACTCTCAATCCTCAATATTTGGATGGAAAAGAAAGTCCAAAACTTAAAAAGAATTTTTTAAAAAATTGATCCCAAAAATAACGATAAGCACCAAGAGAACCCACTTCTCCTTGCTGTAGAAAGCCTCTCTTAGGGTACATGTACTTTTAAGAAACATAAATTGGATGATTTAGAAATGGGGTGGCCTGTGTTAGTGTCCCTTTAAGGCTACAGTGTGGCTTGGAAATGTCCCTGCCTCCTGGCTGCTCTTACCAGTAGAACACAAAACGCTGTTTGCGATCTTCTGGCTGCAAGCAGCCATCCGGAGGACAGATGGGGTGATTCCAGGTGTTTTCCTTTTTCCAGAAAAACACTCCTGGACTTCAGGAAGACCTGCCTGAGCCCAAAAAAAATTGCCTTGTTGTCAGTTCTGCCCACTAAGCCCGCAGGCACAGCTGCTCAGTCCGCCATGTCCCCACCGGAAGTCAATGGCAGCAATTTTCAAACTAAAGTATTTCTCATCCCCACATGAATAGGCAAATAATTAAATCTGGCACCTTCTTTGTGCAAAGAAATGGTTATTCTGCCAAGCTACGGCTTTTTCCTTCATTTTGAAAACTTTTTGAGTATTCTGTGAGCAGTCCCAGAGGAATCTGTTGGCTCTGCCTTTTGCAGTGGGAATTGGCTTACCACATTCACATTGTTGATCAGCCTTTTTTTTCATCAGTTGAGCCCACCTTTTTTATTGCTTGCATTGCTACACTGCCGAAATGTGCTAGGAACTGCTTCTGAAACTGCAGATTTGTTTGGTTACACAATTAATTTTAAAAGGGTGTGATGTAAAGAACTGATAGCTGTGATGACTGAGAAATCTAAGTGTCTGGTCTACAAAGATATCTAGGAGTAGCTTTGAGAAACTAGTATAGTAGGCCTATCCCTTATTTTGCAATGGATGAATTTGGGAACAGGATGTTTTGTTCCAACTGTTGTTAAAATCCTGAATGAAGGACTGTTTGTCCAAGGAAACTGTTCAAGTCCTCAAAATGTGTCTGATATCTATCAAGAACCACATAAAGCAAAATAAATGGATACTTAACCCAGATAAGATAGAGGTGTTCCTGGTCAGTCAAAGGCAGCTCAAGGAATTACCAGCTATTTGGGGCACCATTTTGGTGGAAAATTTATTTATAAATCTCATAAATTACTCCAGTGTGTTTCCGCCACTGTGTCATGCCGCTTTAGTTTATAGCCCATCTAGTTTACAGCCCTCCCACAAGCTTTTCATAGTAACATCCTTTCAGTATCAAAACAACTTCAGCATTAAGGCCTCTTCTGAGAGAAAAAGAGGTCTGGTGCCAAAGGAGAACTTGCAGTCTTGCTTAATGTTGTATATTCATGCTTCACAAAGATCCAGTCCTTAATAAATTGCATTGCTACTATAATCACTTTTAACCCGTCTGTACTGCATTTCTCTCTTTAAAACAAAAACAAAAACCAGGGACAAATAACTCTAGACTACCCTGCAGGGTTGTCGTACGCCACGTCTTCGCCACTCCCACTGAATTAGCAGCTGGCTTCCTGGGAGTTCTTTTTGCAACAGTAATGAACTTAGCCATCCTGCAGCCATCTTGCAAGGTAATCTTTGAAAAATTCAGAAACTGAAAACAGAAGTTCAAAGTGTGTTTAAGGACAGAAACCATATAAACACCTGTCTTGCTTTGTTTATTTTTTTCCCCTTATTGGCACATCACAACTGTACCAAAAAACATAGATTTTTCAACTGTTGTTAAGAGGCAGAACTTGCTTCTCAAGGCAGGGTATGTGTATATCATTCATGATTAGGACTGTTCATTCATTGGCTAAAAAGACTGAAAATTCGTAGCAGGGACAGAACATAATGGGTATAATTTTAATCTCAATTTGTGCTGGGCTGGGAGTGAATTTCTCCACTGAGCTGCTTAAATTTATTTGATGTAGATTCCCCAGGAACTCTGTATGCGAGTGACATTGATCGCCCAGGTTCAGAACCCCTTGCTGGCATTTTTCATAGTCATTCCTGGCACTTGGCATAAGCATATGCCTATGACATAAAATGTGCTGCTTGCTTTCTTGTAATGAACAATGGCAGCGAATTTTGAAAGGCCATCGAATTTGCGTTCTAGGTGTTGACAGTCAGGGCCAAGGTTCTGGGGGAGAGGCGAGAGAGGCAAAGGTGACAAAGCCAGCTGGGATGTGACTATTAGGTAATCTGCAAAAATGCTTCTGGTTCCTGAGAGTTGCAGTTCCTCCCAAGCCTCCCTCTGTCTCAACCTCAAAGCTGATAAAACAGTGTTTCTCAACCTTGGCCACTTGAAGATGTGTGGACTTCAACTCCCAGAATTCCCCAGCCAGCATGGCTGGCTGGGGAATTCTGGGAGTTGAAGTCCACACATCTTCAAGTGGCCACGGTTGAGAAACACTGTGATAAAAGGTCTCATTGAGATCGTGAGCTCATTTCATGTGGGCATTTAAGTGCATGTCGTATTCAGTTGCTGGCTGAGCTAATTGCAAGGAAAACATATTTTGGCCAACTGGGCATCTGCCCACGTTTAGAAGTGGCACGGTGGAATTCTTTGCTCTCCTGGGTGAGAAAAGCAGGTATTTCAAGCGGCCGGCCAGATGGCAGCCTTTATTTATTTAAGCCTTAAATCAATCAAGCAGAGTTGGCCAACTGGTTTTGCTCTGCCCAGGCTTTAAAAGGTAGTTCTGTTCCTGCTCTCAGACACACCCCACAAAGCAGTTAAAGGGGGAAATAACACGTGTTTTAATTATCTGTTTGATTTCTAAAGCCACCCACGCACCAAGCCACCTTGGGTGGCTTTCCAAGTGTTAAAAACATCAACATTACAAAGGGAAAAATACAAAAATGCCTCCCTTCTATTAAAAAAAAAAAAACGGGGGGCAGACAACTCTAAATGCTATTTTTTATTATTTCTTTAAGAAATTTATACAGCCACCCAACTCAAAACATGTGACGTTGGGCAACATACGATGAACAACAACAAAGACAGTTAACAACAGAAATGATTAGGCGATCAGAACCGAAATTTCTATTAGAAGCCTCTGGGTGGGACTCAGTATGATACTAAAGGCAAGCAATCTAATAGGGGTTTTGTTTTTTGTTTTTTGTCAAGCCAAATCTCCCCCAGTCTTGGCATGAGATGAGTTCCGTAACATCAGTCCGCAATGTTGCAAATTGTGTGGTGAGCAAATTGGCAAACGAGTGACTCCTTCTGCCTTAGGAACATTCTTCAAGTATTCCAAAGTACAGTGTTCCAAATTATGTACCCTTCCCTTACTTGCAAGTTACAAACAACCAATGTTTGGTGGTTCAGAGAGCCATAGTATTCAGAGAGCCACACACCCAAGAAACAAGATCAGGACGGACAACATCATTGGCGATCACTCGTAGCCGAGTAAGATTGTCTTCCAAAGGTAAAATTTTAACAGTGGATCCGTAAGTGGCTAAAAGGCCAATTCTGGATCCGCACAACCTCCCACAGTGAGGGCATAGGTTTCCAGGTGGGAGACGGTCATGATGAGGGTTTGCCTGATGTGCCTTCCTTTTAGCTCTTTTCTCCCTTTCGCCCTGAACTCGTGCTTCTTCAAGGACAACAAGCCACATAGTCACTGGGAGGCCCAAGTAGTCAAACCTGAATAAACAGAATCTCAGTCTAACCATGACAGGCGTGCAGACTACCTCCTCCTTTCCCCCAACTCTGCTGGTCTGACATGTAGTAGGCACACCTGGCTCATGAGACCTGCCTCTTATGAAATAACTGAAGGCAGTGGAATTTTCCACAAGGTAGTAAGTTGAAAAGAATCTGCATGCTTCCTTTGAGAGCCTGGAACTTTTTCAAACGTTGCCTAAGTGTGTCTTCTGCTTTGTTCCTGTGTCTTAATTCTTTTAAGAACCAGCAAAATGTATATACTTTCTAGGTGCGCATCAGAAACCAAGTCTGCTCTCCTCCAAAGATGAGTGAACCTCGTGTGTCTGTGCTTTTGAAACACTACAAATCTTATTTCCTGCAGAAGCGCTAGCTTGTTTAGGAGGATTTTGGTGGATTGCCAAAGGTTGCTCTGCTTCCTGATTTTGCAAAGGCAGCTGCCGGGGCTGGACAGATTCTTTTGGCAAGGCGGAAGCAAGGCATACCTCCTGGTTATCAGGATATCAGTTTCTTTTTGAAACTCCCAAATCTTGAGCAAGGATGACGTGGAAGAGTTAGATCCAAATATATGTTCCAATGCGTTCATTCAGAGCAGTGTTTCTCAACCTTGGCAGGTGTAAGATGCGTGGACTTCAACTCCCAGAATTCCCCAGCCAGCATTGCTGGCTGGGGAATTCTGGGAGTTGAAGTCCACGCATCTTACACCTGCCAAGGTTGAGAAACACTGATTCAGAGAATATGCAGCTTTTAGCCGTTGTCCAATCTGGCTGGATTTTGGGAGATTTGTAGTTAAACCATCTTAGAGGGAGCACCAGGTGGCTATACCTGGAAGACACTGTTTCCTCCTATACTCCAAGATCTGTTTTTGGGGTGAAGTGGTGGCGGTGATGACCAGTGTCAGCCATCTGTTTAAAACTTCATCTCCTATCAGCTTCGTGGATATAATATCTCTCTCTATCTGAGTCATTTTGTGTTTACAAGCCATCCTGGCCTCTTGCGTGTTCAATGATTTTCAAATTTTGCCTTGATTGGGTCAACCCCTTTTGACACAGTCATTCATTTTAAGGGATCCAAAGTAAACAAGCCAGCTCTCTTGATGTACTCCTCTCCACTTCAGATAAAATCTGTGGAGGATTGTAGGGAGAGTAGCCACCAATCAGTGATTGCCAACAGGATTTTATTTCTGAATAAAATTCTTCTCTTTGTCAGTTGAATTAAGTGCCGCAAGCACAAAAGCTCTTTCAGGCCCTTAAGCCCATATCGCCTTCTGCTCCTGAATGAACTTCAGTTAGCAACCAGTATGCTACGGAGAGCTTTCTCAAAGCTTTGATTGTGTAAATAGCCAACCCTGCACAGAATGGAGCCCACAGTTTTGAGCTCAATAGGACTGATGTATCTTGCTAGAGCTACAGGAAGCATTAACTTCAATAAAAGTCATGCACATCAAAAGGATTATGTAAATTTTAATAGCTTAAGAGGTACTATTTTAGCAAACCCTCCCAGTTTCAATTTTTTGGTGAAGGCTGGCGCTTAGAAGATTGACCGATCTGTTGGAATGATTGGAAAGTATGATCAGCAATTGTGTGTCTAACAACATATTTGGGGGTGTGGTTTTGTGGGTTCGAAGTAGGCGATCCATCACCAGAATCCCCAAAAGGATAGAAAATCTTGCAGATTACTTGCAGGACATTTATTTCTATTGGTAGTTACCTGACCTAAGGGCTCTGGGGAAGATCTCAAGGGTTGTGTTGAGCTACATGCTGGCAGATCCACCACCTTGTGGTGAAGGGGGTTAAATCTTCCTTCAACCACTTTTTCGTATGCAGTAACAACTCTTTCCACCCTTTCGCTGTACACCAAGCAGTAATTCTCGTATTGTCAATGAAGGAGCATCCTTTCTCTTTTTTCTCCCTTTGGAGAAAGCATCTCCCTTGGATGTTTTCAGATGCTCTTTTAGGATATTATTTCAGTCTGATGCAACTTTCATGGTGCTCCATGGAAGTTTACATACTATACATTTGTTGGCCTTTAATTTGCCCCTTTTGCTGAGGGTAGGTGAGGACCCTGGGAATTATCTCATCATGTGAGGCACTCTCAGTGACTGTTGGTGATGTTATTTTTAGATTTTGACTCCATCTTTCCATTCTAAGGCACTCAAGCTGACTAGCAGACAGAAAAAGAATTGTATACTCCATTTAAAAGAGCAGCTCAATGCATAATTAATCCAATTGAAGACATAGCTGGAAAGGGGGGTGCTAAACCTGTAGTAGCTACTTGAGTAGAAGGTACTGTCCCTTGTGCCCTGCAAACAGGCCTCTGAACATGGGGACATTTTCCAGCATTGTCCTTCAAATCTTCATGACTGGCCACGTGCACCCTGAGAAAATCAGCCCTATATCCTTTGGAGCAGTGTTTCTTAATTTTTTTTTCTCAGGATCCCTTCCCACTTTTAAAAATAATGGAGGGCTCCAAAAAAGCTTTTGTTTGTATGGGTTATTGATATTTACCGTATTAAAAATTTAAATTGACGCATTCGCTGCCGCTCCCACTTCTCACAATTGTTTGAAGGGATTTTAATGATCTATTATCTTTCAACATAAGCTGGCAGATCATTTCGATTTTGCGGACCTGAGAGGATCTTGGGGGACCCCCAGGGGTCCTCGGATCACACTTTAAGAAACACTGCTTTTGAGCTTTAAATTTTTAAGCACAAATTATGCCCATAAAGCAATTGACAAGTCGTTCACATCGTTCAAACATGGGTGTTGTATGAAATTGGTGGCATGGATAGGTTGGCAACCTAGCAGCTGCATTTTGCACCAGTTGAAGCTTCTAAAAAGCCTTCAAGTATAGCCCCAGGAAGAGCACACTGTAGTAGTCTGAGCAGAATGTAACCAAGGCTAGCCTAACTATTTCCAGATCTGACTGGTTCAGGAACAGTCCTGTGTGGTACATTAGCCATCATTGTGCAAACCATTGCTGTCAGAAACCTGGAGACAGCTGGGGATTGAGAACACTCTAGAGCCAGCTGGGGAATTCTGGGAGTTGAAGTCCACACGTCTTAAAGTTGCCAAGGTTGAGAAACACTGCTCTAGACGTCCTCTTTTCGGGAAGCACGCACTCATCCATGTGACAGAGAACCTTACTCAATGAGTCAGGTTTCTTGTAGATCAGTAAATCAAGTCACAGTGCTGCTCCTTAATTTCAGCTTTTTCAGATAATTCTCCCTGGTCTGTTAGTCAAAAGTACAGCAACATAGTTGATAGGACTGTCTTGGTCAAAGAAATCATATAAGAAAAACCCCTGAATATAAATCTGGAGGGAGTTGGGGGGAGGTCACAAGGAGCCAGTTTGGTCTAGTGGTTAAGGCAATGGGCTAGAAACCCAGAGACTGAGAGCTCTAGTCCCGCATTAGGCATGGAAGCCGGCTGGGTGACCTTGGGCCAGTCACACACACTCAGCCCAACTCACCTCACAGGGTGGTGGTTGTTGGGAAAATAGGAGGAGGAAGGAGTAATAGGTATGTTCGCCGCCTTGAGCTATTTATAAAACTAATAAAGGGATAGAAAATAAATAAAATGAGAGGCAGCAAAGAAAAATGGGTAGAGATGAGTGAAGGGAAGAAATAATTCTAGAAAGAAGGCAAGAAAAGAAAAACCTGTTTAGGTGTTACAAAAGGGGTTAAATTCACCAGGCAGGCTAATCTATCTTTAGCTTTGCAGGAGCACATCTGCCCTGATTTGTAGTCATTGTCTTTTGTCTTCCAACAGCTGCTGCTTGTAAAAGAATTTCCCCAATTTATACATAATTATTGGAGGAGGGGGGATACATACATCTCAGCCTGCCCCTCAGTAAATACCGACACTCTAATCTGGAGCAAATGCAAATTCTTGAGAGCATCTAACCCGGAGTGGTGTTTGTTCCTTTCCAGAAAATAGCAAGGGATTCTAAGCTCTACTATTGTTGTTGTCGTTTAGTTGTGTCTGACTCTTCATGACCTCATGGACCATAGCACGCCAGGCCTTCCTGTCCTCCACTGTCTCCCGGAGTTTACTCAAATTCATGTTCATTACATCGGTGATGCTATCTAACCATCTCATCCTCTGCCATCCCCTTCTCCTTTTGCTTTCAGTCTTTCCCAGCATCAGGGTCTTTTATTTATTATTTAAATTTGTATCACCGCCCATCTCCTCCACACTTGGGATACACATCTTTTCCAGTGAGTCCTCTCTTCTCATTAGGTAGCCAAAGTATTTGAGCTTCAGCTTCAATATCTGTCCTTCCAATGAGCAGTCAGGGTTGATTTCCTTCAGGATTGACTGATTTGACCTCCTTGCAGTCCAAGGGACTCTTAAGAGTCTTCTCCAGCACCACAGCTCGAAAGCATCAATTCTTCAGCGCTCAGCTCTACTATACTGAGGGTAACTCTGCTTCCTGGAGTGGGGTTCGTGGGCTGCTCTTGTTTCATTGTGCAGTCTGGCAAAGCATTCTCAATCCCCATATTAAGGAGAATTGAGTTTCTGAATCTGGGTTCAGTTTTGTTTGGCTGCTCAGTCATTTCCAAAACAAACCATTTAAATCCTATCAAGCCACATTCTGCTTCTTACATTTTCTCCCCATCTTTTCATTCACCTCTACCAATTTTTGAGCAACTTTTTCAATGATTCCCTCCCGCTTTGCCCAAAGTCATCTTTGGCATTCTCTAGAGGAGTGTTTTTCAAACTTGGCAACGTTAAGATGGGTGGACTTCAACTCCCAGAATTCCCCAGCCAGGGGAATTCTGGGAGTTGAAGTCCACCCATCTTAAAGTTGCCAGGTTTGAAAAACACTCCTCTAGAAGAAGCTGGGTTGCATTTTTTCCCCCCTCTTTCAGCTTGAATTCCGGTTACAGTTAGAGACAGCTAAGGCACAGAGATGTATTGACTTGTTCTCTAGGGTCTCATGTTAACAGATTATTTTTTCAAAATCTGTTCTTAAAATATATAGATGAATTGGCCTGGAAAGATCCTGGCATTACCTCACAAGAAATTGATCAGTGCACAGGCAGTGATGAAAAGCTTAGCTTTGGATGACCTCAGCTGCTGTAGGTCTGTGGGTGACGGACGTCATTACAATGTCTCCCTCGAATCAAGCTCAACTCCTGGTGACCATGCAGACTTCTCCAAGCAGTTTTCTCGGCAGTGCTATGAAAGCAGTTGGTCACTCCAGGATATTTTTGACTTCACAGCCCTGGTCTCCCATCCAGATATTAACTAGGACCAGCCCTGCTTAGCTTTCAAGATCAGCCAAAGCCAGCGCAGCAGCGCCTGCTGTTGAGACACACACTACTGCGGCAGATGCCCAATCTTGCAGGGAGCGCGCAGCAGGCTTATGCAATGCATAGCCCGGGTGTTTTTGTCTTTTGGCTGGAAGAAAATGAGGGGGAGGCTCTTTATGTAATAAATAGCCAAGACGTTGGGGTTGAACATGTGCTGGCAATCGGGTTCTTGCTAAGCCAGCATCTCTCCTACAATAGTGGGTGCTTGATTGCAGCAAAACGACAAAGAGGTGAGCTCATTTGATCTGGTGTAAGTTTCAGGGATAGCAGACCAGTTGATCAGGTTCACTCTGCCTTATCCCCAAGGCAGTTAAAATTCCTGCGTTGTTTGTATTTTTGACAATGCCGGGAGTGTTCAACCCTGGCTCACGTTGTTTGAACTGCTGCTTATTTATAATGTATTTTTCTTTCCTCTTTAATCCCATGCAGCCGTTACTGCTAACTGTACTTGTGTTGATTCTCAACCTTAGAGGAAATGCAGCCATTGGAAGGGGCTGGTGAAAAAGCTGGTTATGGGGCAGCAGAGAAGTGTTTGGGGGGTGTGGACGCACTTTCTGGGCTGTGAGAGAGAAGCTGGCCTTGTTTTGGGCACTGAGAATCTCTGGACTTGGCCCTCTCTTCCATTGACGTCCCTGCACACTGCTGTTTACCAAACAGTAAACCTGTGGCCAGAATTAATCACTGGAACATACAGGTTAAGGCAGTGTTTCTCAACCTTGGCAAGTCTGTGTGGTCGAACTCCCAGAATTCTCCAGCCAGCTTGTTGGCTGGGGAATTCTGGGAGTTGAAGTCCACACATCTTAGAGTTGCCAAGGTTGAGAAACACTGGGTTAGAGTAGGTCTGGAGAGACCAGGGTTCCAATCTACCCTTAGCCCAGAGGGTGACCCCTGTCCAGTCACCTTCTCTCAGCCCAACACACCTCCCAGGATTGTTAGGGGGGGAAATTAGGGGTCAGTATGGCAGCAGGTTCTATATGAATGCCCATCCATGCTTCAAATTACCTTTTCCCTTTCAAATTCAGATTGCTGTCTAGTCCTATGAAATGGTATCTTGGTGCAACTCCACAGCTCAGTTCTGTTCAAAAAGCAATTATTTCTAAAAGACCTATGCATACCCAGCGCGAATTAGGATCATAGATTCACAGAATTGTGGGATTGGAAGAGACCACAAGGATCTTCTAGTGCAGTGTTTCTCAACCTCAGCAACTTCAACTCCCAGCATCCCTCGCCAGTTGAAGTCCACCCCTCTTAAAGTTGCCGAGGTTGAGAAACACTGTTCTAGTCCGACCCATTGCATTGGGCAGGAAAGTCAGATGAATTATCCATGGGAGGTGGCTGTCCAGCCTCTTCTTAAAACCTCCAGAGATGGAGGACCCACAACTGCCATAGACAGACTCTTTCACTATTGTATAGATCTTACCACCAGGAAGCTTTTCTTTAGATTGAAGATCTAGGGATCTGCAATTTAGATCCTTTTTTTCTGATCGAACATAAAAAATACTTCTTGCCCATCTTCCCTCTGATAACTGGTCTCTCCTCAACCTTCTTTTCTCTAGACGGAATGTCCCAAGTTCCTTACTTGCTTTACCATCCCATGTTTGCATTGCATAGAGTATGGGGCTGTTCATTTGTTTGTTTATTTGTTTTCCAGAGCAAAGCTTTTTTGGTCCAGAAACCAATCACTGCTAATCTACCTTGCTGTTGCCATTGTGAGAAATTTAGACTTTATTAGAAGGAGGTTGACCATCCCTGAGGGTGGCACTTCCTAAAATGTTTTCAGCCCTGAGTCCTCTCCAGTACCTAGTCACCGTTTTATTTTAGAGATGAATCTTAAGTGCCCTGATACTTGTTTAGCTCCTAGATGATCTCCTAGGATCATCTTTCCTCCTCCATTTCACTGGGGTTAATACTGGGGAGAAATCCATAGCAGTCACTGAGTTGAGGGGGAAGGAAGTTCTGCTTGAGGATTCCGAGCCAGTGATGGTTGACTCCTCCATGAATTTCTTGGCTCCCCTGAAAGGAGAAGAACAATCTCAAGGAAAGCCATGATGCCGTTGTGGTGAAGGTACTGGACTAGGATCAGGGGAACCCAAGTTCAAGACCAGGCTTAGCCATGGATGATGTTAGGCTGGCTGCTGTCTCATCTCATTCTGTGGGGGAAATGGAGGAGCGAAGGTTATGCATGCCGCCTTGAGCTCCTGGAGGCAAGGGGGTTCTGCATCTAAATCTGTGTTTCTCAACCTTGGCAACTTTAAGCTGTGTGGACTTCAACTCCCAGAATTCCCCAGCCAGCGCATGCTGGCTGGGGGATTCTGGGAGTTGAAGTCCACACAGCTTAAAGTTGCCAAGGTTGAGAAACATTGATCTAAATAATGGGACTGATAGTTCCTTGGGCATCGAGGAGCCACGGTTTGTTCTGCAATGAACTGGGCCGAGCTAAGTGATTTTTCCCCCTTGTTTTCTTGTTTTATGTCCTTATGCTGTTAACCCCAAGGGGAGACATTGTCATTTTGATGGAACTTTCATGCCCTCTTGCCAAAACCTTTTCAATTAGCCTTTGCTTAGGTGGTTTGCAGTCCACGGGGCCTAGAAACATAGTCCGGTCCCCTCCCCCCGAAGTTGGCATTCCCAGGCTGCCAAGCCTTTTACCTTTCCTACCTATACTGTGGCATGTTTCTGGAGGTTTCCTTAGGCCATTAAGTGCTTTGCTGCTGCACATTTTCTGCATCTTCACCATTCAGCTTCATGTAGCGCACCAGGAGAAAGCTGCCTCCCCCCCCCCCTTTTTTTTTGTTTTTTTTTTTGTTTGGTAAAATGCTTCTGCTGAAAAAGATACAGGAGAATAGCTGGCGATGCTACGAAAGACAGGATGTCAAGTACAGAGCGAAGGGCCGGCTAACAGGATAATCGTTCCCTGAAAGAGGTCTCAAGTACTCTATAGCTTTGCTATTCTGGCTCCTTCCAACTGCTGTTGGAACCTTTTTCGGTTTCCTCAGTAATCCCTCCAAGCCTCTGCTCAGGTCAGAGGTGAAGTGGCTTAACTAGAAAGTGATGCAGCTGCTCCAAAGCCATAAATTACTTTGCGAAGAAGAGGGCACCATTCCTTCAGCCTTTGCCCCAGCACCCATTCCCAGGTATTCCAGCTGCTGGCTTTGAAGCGGGGATGTTGCGTTCGGCCCCATGGGTGCTGGGGGAAAAGAGTTTGTTCTGTTTTCACCCAGCAGCTTTCCCCTTTTGGGAATGGCTAAAAGCAGAGCGTGGCCTCTTCACGTTCCTCAGAAATCCCTGTTTTCCCACTTTTAAAAAAGTGGCCTGGCCATTTTCTTCAGCCCTTAGGTTTCTTGGCTTTTTCTGCACAACGTACTCTTTTCATTTTCCTTCCCCTTTGTACATTGTTCCTTATAATTCCCCAAAACGTAATTGATGTACACCTTCTAGATTTACTTTAGAAAGGAGATTGTAAAACCTTCATTCTGGTTCCTTGGCGTGGTCTGGGAGTTAGGCGTTCTTCATTGTGTTGAAGCGCTGAAATGCTCAATTTTTTACCTCAAGAAAAAAAAAATGAATCTGCGTGAGAACACAGTAGTGCCCAAAGAGAGTATTTTCCAAACCAAGGCATTGGCTCTGTGTGAGAATAAATTCTAATTTGGCTATTTAAAAAGGCACTGCTGCCTCCTTGTTTTACTGTATACAAGACATTGCCAACCAGGCCCTTTGAGATTCAATGCTTTACAAAGTTGGCAAGTTCTGGATTCCTGCAAATCTCTTTTTGTCACTTTTATGCCTGCAATTTTCTTGCCCTCTTCATTTGGCAAAGGCCCTTCTGAGCGCCTAAAGGAGGGCAGTGTCTGTGTCTTTCTCACAGCTAGCAACTCGGGTACTTCATCTTTTGTCCTTTGCAATTCTCCTACAGAAATACTGCTGTGGTGTTTTACGCTGCTTTTATTCCACGTAATATATTGTATCTACTCAAAGATGCTTTCTCTTTTTTCAGATGCACTGGGTTGCTTCGGTCAGCTCGTCCATACGGCAGTCCATTCTTCCTCTGTCCCCCTTGTAGGCATCATGTAAAGTCTCATTTCAAGAATTTATCCCTTGCTTCCCAGATGACCTTATTTTAACTCTTAGTGCACGCAGACCCACCGTTATGTAAAATTGATGAATTGGTGTGCATTCAGTATTGGATTTTAGTTCTTGGTGACATCCTTGAATGAAGAGAAAGATTGAGCGCACACAATGGCTGACACTGAACATGTAAATGATATACGGTGATGTAAAGTTTAAGAAAAACAGAATTATGCAATTCCTGATTTGGGAGAGTGTAAACTAAGGTCTGGCTAATTGCCAGGAGTGACTCACTGTTGCAGTTCCCGACAAAAGCTACAGAAAGAACACTGTTAATCTTTCTCTGGTCACCTAGAATCGGTTTATGCTCGCCGTAGGGAGCAAGGCTTTGCATACAAGCAGCTGCCTTTGATTTCAATTGTCAGAAAAAGTCTGTAAGATAGACATCCTATGAATCTCCCATGTCATTCACCCCATCAAGCTTTCATGTTCTCTGCAAGCTGCAGCCGTGTCAATGTCCACAGCCAGGCCTGCCCAGAGTGGGAACAATTCAAACGGATCGTTCTTTCGGGTGGGTGGGTGGGTGGGTCTGGCACAAAGCCGCCGGCCAAACATTAAGGAAAAATCTTGAGCTCAGGCTGCAATTACCCTGCGCGGTGGAAACGCTTCCACGTCAAAGTGGTAGAGCTTTCTGCATAGGACGTGGCCAGAATTGATGAGGTGCTTTCCTGTGATTGGGATTTCTGTGAATTAGGACCAAGTGGTCTTTCACACAAGTCAAAAGCATCTGTGAGGTCCTATATTGAAGGAAAGTGGGATGGATGAACCTGCTCCCCTTTTTAATTTTCATAATGATAAATAATTAACAGAAGAAAAGGTATGGCTATGTACAACGATGTTAGCAGCGTAATGCAACGTCAGAATTAATAATCATGATGGTAATTGGGGGAAAGATGGAAAATTTTGTTATAAACAGAACAGCTCCTCCCAAAAAGAAGATGTTGGAAAATCATCTTACTTCTCTTTCATTAAAAAAAAAAACAGATTGCAATACATATCAGCATGCTATTTCTGCAAATTGGTTACAGGTTCTTCCTTCTAACATGCATGGTAATTCTTTGGGCCAGCTCAGAAGGTCCACAGTTCTTTATGTCTTGATTCCAAATACTGGAGAGATAATCAGGGAGAACATATGCATTTTTAGGACCCAGCGGTTGCTCCAGATTCATGTGAACAGTCCTATGGATTTCAGCCCCAAATGTGCCAACAATGGGACAAATTCAAAGAATATAAGATAATGTTCCTGTTCTGGAGTTTCATCAACAGCAAGAGGATTGTAGCCAATCTTCAGTCAACATTTTTTGAGGTGTCCTATATGGACAAAGGGATTTTGACGTTATGTTTTGCTCATTTAAAAATAATAGGAGATATATTTTACGTGATTTAAAGCATCCCTCCCCTGGTTTACCAGAACAGGATTCAAGCTCATTATTCCAGAGATCACACAAATGATATCAATTTCATCACAACTTCCTATTTGTTTGTTTTTTTAAAAGCTGTGACTTAAGAGTCACAGTTAATTCTGCCCAAACCTCTAACCCAGTGTTTCTCAACCTTGTCAACTTTAAGATGTGTGGACTTCAACTCCCAGAATTCCCCAGCCAGCATGCTGGCTGGGGAATTCTGGGAGTTGAGGTCCACACATCTTAAAGTTGACAAGGTTGAGAAACACTGCTCTAACCACTATGGAACTTCAGAAACTGCAATAGCATCAGGACCAGTTAGATGAACAACAAATGCTTAAACTGCCAAGAAAACACTGCTATAAATCTAGCTTGCTTTAAAAAAAAATTAGTAAAAATTATAAAAAGAGCTTCCTCAGAACTGAGTTGATCCAAAGTGGTGTTATGAGAGGCCGTTTTTTCTCCAAAAAGTACCTGCTACTTTTAATATCCTAATGTCCCATAATGTAAATTTTTCATGACTAAATGGATCAAAATGATATCTGCAACCCAATATTTTTCTGTATCTTGCAGGATTACATGCAGATAGGCATCTTCAGTGTGGCCAGGTTGTGAAATATACAATGTGATTCAAATCCCTGTGACTTAGATAACTTCTGTCTGATGTTGGGATCCAAATACAGCAGACCAGGGTTTGGGTCATGGTGTCACCACATGGATGTCACTTCTGTGTCAGTGCAATTATCTGCAGATGCCGATGTATTAAACCCGATCCCAGATGGATACCCCAAAACTTGCCAGGATTTCAGTGGGGTCAAATAATCTCTCAGTTAAACTGAGGCTGAAAAAGACCAGAATTCTGAAGTTCCATGTTCTGTCCAGTGATCAAAGCTAGGATAAATTCCTAATAAGCATGAAATTGTGAAAAGTTAAATCTATTTTTCCCAACAGGAATTTGTGCGATGAAAGGGCTGGGCATACCCATGCTAAAGATTGTATTCAGTATCCTGTAAATTCACTGGAAATAGTGTAATGGCATAGGAGGGCCTCTCAAGATGCAAATCAACCCGAGTTAAATTCATCTGAAATCACATTTATTTTAGCTCAGGTATTCAGTGAAATTCTAGACCATAAAGTTTCTTGCATTTGCATTAGAACAAGGGATAAGATCAAATTTGCCAGTTGAAAAAGCTTCCTGGAAATCAATATACCAAGATAAATTAAAGGCTTAGAATATATTATGAAGTCCCAATCTGTACACACAATATTTGTCTAAATTATTACCCAAACCCAATAGAGCAGTGTTTCTCAACCTTCACAACTTGAAGAGGTGTGGACTTCAACTCCCAGAATTCCCCAGCCCCATTCAAGATTCTGAATGTCCAGATACGTAAAGCAGGACTTGGCAACCAGTCCTATTTCTGCACCTCTTGGAGCTGCCTTTCTTCACAAAGGCCGAACATTAATAGCATAGTTCCTTGCCATTTTTAGGCAGGAAGCCTGGGGAATTCCAAGTGTAAATTCTAAAACTGGCATATCGTCATTAAGAAACAAGGCTGACTCCAAACTTTATCTCCCAAATCAGTCCTGCTTACATGTGTGGTGGGATCAGACCCATATTTTGACTTTCAGCTTTGCCCCCCCCCCTCCCAAATGGTTAAGGATTTCCAGAGATCACCAAAATACTGTCCCCTTCTGACATTGAGGTACTGCAGGACATGGTCTTCACCTGAACAATGCCTATATTTATGCAAGCAGGTCTTTGTCAGAGTAGCGTTTCTTGGTCCCTCTTCTATGTATTAAAACCCTGGGCAATTTCCAATATATTATTTATTATTTATTACTTAAATTTATATCACCGCCCATCTCCCCCAACCGGGAGATTGCTTGGCTGCTTTTCAGCCAACGCTACTCAGGCTGCTCCGGAAAACAGATGCTAAAAATACCTGAATTCTCTAGAGTTAAACAACAGCTTAGAAAGAGAGAAAAAGCTGGCAAAGGAGTGATAAAGCCTCAAATAGCAGAATATGGTTTAAAGGCCAACAAGTTTTGGGGGCAACTAGTCTCTAGCTCTTGCTTTGCCCACATCCAAAGGAGGCTTGAGTTTCCTTGAGATATGGGGGTTCCTCTCCTCTTCTTATCAAATGGCCCACCATCCCTCCCTCCTCCTCCTCCTCTTGAACTTCACTCCTGCTCCCCATTTTTCTGGGAGTTGGAAAAGAAGGTTTGGTCATCCCTGGGCCAGAAACCCCACCCTTCTCCAGCCTTTCTCCATCCAAGGCTGTGCTTCTCCTTTGTCTCCCCAAAGTGGTCATCTGATGGGGTGAGCAGCAGCTCACGGCTTCTCCTGACGTTCTGCCAGCATAGACTAACACACCCCCTCCTCCTAAAATATCACAACGTGAGTATGCTGTGTGACCAGCCCGTGAGTATGCTGTGTGACCAGCCCGTTAGTCCTATCTGCTTCCTGTGAACTGCAGGCTCCTTCGGTCACACTATTGTTGACCAGTCATCCAACTTGTTATCTTTCTTTCTTTTTTGTCTGGGGGGAGAACAAATAAAACTTATTTACTGTATAATATCCTGTTTGTTTGTAGCTGGCTGGGAAATGCCATTCTGCCAGTGTCTCAGCAGGAGCAGTGGCTGCAAACAAATGAAATTGTTTTCTATTGATTTGTGTGGGACTCAAAGCTTTGTGCAAAACCAGCCTCTTTTTTTTAAAGTTACAATCAGATTGGCTTATCAAGAGTGTTTTTAGGTGCCCTGTTTTTCCCAGATTGTTTTCCAGCACTTCCTTCAGCGGGAGGTGCTCCATTCTCTTCACACACCCAACAACTCAAGAGGTCAAGAGAAAGGATTCAAAGGGGGAGCATGGCTTAGTCTGGTATATAATAAATGTTAGTGAGCAAATCTTTCTGTTCTTTGTCTTCTCTTTATCCAGCTAGAATGACCAATGGAGAACCCTGTTGAGAGATTTACTTTTCTTCTCCCATTTTTTCCTATTGTCACAAGCGTTCCATGTCCCAAAATGTTGCAGTTATGCTAGTGCTCTTCCACATTTTATTTATTTATTTTTATTTTTTCAATTTCTATCACCGCCCATCTCCCCCAAAAAGGATACTTCATTCTATTCCTCCTCCTCTTCCTCCTTTCTCTGTCTATTTTTCACTACCCTCCACTTACCCATCCACCCCAAAGTAGTCAAATCAGTATTCTGGACTGCTGAGCATCAACAGTTCTCAAGGATTGTTTATATAATTTATTTTTAATAACAACTTATCTATGTTATTAAAAATAACCTTGGTTCACTGTCAAAAGACCCTCTGAAGGATGTAAGTGTTTTCAGTGTGTATATTTGCAGATAGGTTTCCGTGGAGTCCTTGGTGCTCTCTGAGCCTTGTTGTTTTCTTGCAGACATTTCATTGCCAGGCTAGGCAACATCCTCGGTGAGGAAAAAAAAAAGATAGGTTTCCATCTGCTGCCACCAGTTCCTCTGCAAGTGGTTGGGGCATATGGAAGAGAGGTCCACTAGAGTTTGTAAGCATTCCAAGGAACATCTTCCTTATGTTCGCTACAACAGAGCTATTAAATCAAGAATGGAAATAGCTGTCAAAAATGCTTTCAGATTGAGGTTCTCTGGTCACGCTCCATCTCCAAGGGGCAAGAAGCAAGATGTAATCTAGATCTCAACTGTAGACTTGTCCAAAACTGGAACTACTCCCAGACTTATCCCAGTGTAGTTTCACAACAACTGAAGGACTCAAATTAGTCTTGAGATTGTGAGGTGAGAACCCTTTTGTTAACTCTCAAATAAGAGGGCTGGCTACATTCTGACTTTGCCCATAGCCAAGCAGGTTCAACGATCATACTTTTGGGAAAGTTCCTCCTCCTTGCTTTGGAATCATCCCTCGCAAGTCTAGTTGGAGATCAAGAACTTGGGTTGTAGATTTTAGCGCTTCACCAAGTTTTGGTGAGTCTTTGGGTTACCCGCGGGACTGGCAAATCTTCATGCTGCCCAATATGATAAACATATGAGGTGGTGTAAAAATATCTCTTGAGCAATCAAAACACAACACTGCCCAATTTTAAAATTCACAAACGGAGGGCCGAGCATCCACTTTGATCTCCTTGTACGGTTTACGTTGCTTCATTGACTGCAGTTCTCAGGCTCCAGGCAAAAGCATATTCCTACTGTCATCTGAAAGAACATTTCAAATGGGTTTTAATTTTGTGCTTGGCTAGCTCAAATCAGATTAAGTGCACTCCTACAAGCTAATGGGGTATGAAATCCCATTCTTTTAAATGCAGCCTGGAATTCAAAGTTCTTCTTTTTCTTCTGCATAACTTGGCGCTCAGTCCCAGGCAGTGTTTTTTTTTTCTGTGTCAGATGAGGCGATAGCATTAGACCAGGAACAACCCTTAACTCTTAAGAAGGGGGGAGGGATGTCAGCTTGACTGAACGTGGAGTCCTGTTGAAGGCTCAAGTGCAGGTCCTGTTTCAGTTTCATTGCTCTTTCATTGTTCAGTTTCATTGCTCAGACTGAAGAAGCTCCTTGGATAAGGAGCGAAACGTTTCCACTGAGAAAATAGAAATCCAGTTGACATGATTCAAGCCACAGACTGTTCCACCTGGATGACTGAGAACCTTCATAGACATATTTTCATTGCTGTACAACTGCAGATGGGTTGTGGTAGAAAGCGTGTCTTCCAGAATAAGCTAAGAAGTTTTTTTTTTTTTTTTTTTCCCTTGATGCTGTCTATTCTCCAGTTTAGGCCTGGCCCATTTTCTTAACTGGTCTTTTGCCCAGTTGCATAGACCTGCCATGATCATTAGGCAGAGGAGATTCCCAAGCAATCTGCAACGGTGTAGCTGCTGTGCCCTGATGAATACACAGCATAGTGAATACATAGGTAATATGAATTTAATAATAATAAATAAGTAGCACTTGGGCTGCTTGGCGTGCCTTCTCCTCCTCTGCCTTTATTGTCAGCAGGTAACACTGTAGAATCACATCTTATTTTGAGGGTCTGCAGAGTGACCTTTCCTCAGAAGAGTTACATCTCTTCCTGAGTTCCTGTTCCAGTGACTTATGAAGAAGAGGTGGATAATTCTGGCTCATCTGTAGATGGATAATTCTTTCTCAAGATTTTTTTTTTTTTGGTGGGGGAGAGAAGTAGGCTACAGCTATCAGAAGCGTATTAAATGGGGTTAAGGCAAAAGAAACCCAACTTTCTAATTAGAAATCTTTTAATAAAAGAGGCCAGGGAAAAATCTATCATGGTAAGTAGAAAAGTAGGGTCCCCTTCCAGTCAAGAGTGACTTCATGGACACATCTCTGTAGTTTTCTTGGCAACAAGGGGGAAGTGGATCTGCCATTGCCACTGCCACCGCCTTCTTTTGACTTCCGAGTTGAACCTGTAGCCTCCCATCCAAGTGCTAACCAAGCCCAACCCTCCTTAGCTTTTCAAAATTAGCCTAGATTGGCCAGGGGCTGCCTCTGGCTGAAAATCAGATCGCCCCTCTAGACAGGTTCCAGAGAACCTTACTCTGTTCGGATTCCAGACTTAAATGCAAATGGTGTGAATCCCTCCTGCAGTGTTTCTCAACCTCAGCAACTTTAAGATGTGTGGACTTCAACTCCCAGAATTCCCCAGCCAGCCATGCTGGCTGGGGAATTCTGGGAGTTGAAGTCCACACATCTTAAAGTTGCTGAGGTTGAGAAACACTGCCCTCCCAGATGATTTTTTGAAAGTAGTTTGTTGGGGGCAAGGTCCAGAGCTGTGTTCTGGAAAAGGCAGGGGGGAATCCTGCAGGCAGGTTACACCATCTTCGGTTGTCCAGGTCTATCACGACAGGGCAGTAGAGTAAAAGAGATAGAAGAGTTTCTAGTGTTCTCATGACTACCCAAAGTCTACTGGTGAAACTCTCTGCTTTTTCAGGAATTTTAGCTGACCCAGTTCTCAACCTTGCCAGGTTCTTATTGAGCAACTCAACCACATTCAGGTTCCAGCTTAAGCTGCTGAAATCCTTCCAAAAAAAAATCACCACCACGGGCATTCCTGGGCTGATCTGAAATACTAAAAAGTAATAGTAGTAAGTAGTAGTTGTCAACACTGATGGTTGGATTTTACAGATGGAGGCACTTCAGTTGTTCATGCATAAATCTGGGGTGAGCGGGTGGGTGTTTTTCTCTTTCTCAAAAATCACTTTATCAAGCTTTATTAGGCTGCACTTCCAGTATGAAAGCCGGGCTACAGATTTCATTACTTAAAAGAGTTTGCAGTCTATCCGTTTATCCAGTCAAATAAACCCGATGGGACCTTCTAGCACAGGGTTTCTCAGCCAGGGTCCCGTGGCACCCCAGGGCTCCGCGAGAGGTCACTAGGGGTCCCCTGAGAGATCACAATTTATTTTAAAAATTATTTCAAATTCGGGCAACTTCACATTAAAGGGGTAAATTTCATTCTTAATTTTTAGTTTAGGAACACTGTTAATGCATAGATACAGGCCTACACAGGAAACGAATATAATAAATTTGTAACTTCTGGCCTCTATTTGAGCCTGAATGTGCAGGGGTTCCCCAAGGCCTGACAAATATTTCAAGGGTTCCTCCAGGGTCAAAAGGTTGAGGAAGGCTGTTCTAGGAGGAGAGAGAGAACAATTCTGTGCCGATGAGTTTGAGGGCATGCTTCAATGTGCTCATTTCTGCCGACAAATCTATCCACAGAAATATTGCAATTAGATTTGGGAAATCCAGGTCATCACGTCATGAAGCAATTTGGCCACAAACCACGGGTGTGTTTTGGTCTTCCCTAAATGGAGTCAGGCAGGGGTTGTACAGTCTTCTGCCAAATATAAAATAGAAACCTTACACTCCTAGCCACAACCCAACTGTGTGTGCTTAGCTGGAAAATGGAAGTTGTTACTTCTAAGGATTTTTCAGACTGAACTGGGGGGCCTGATGGCTGATTGGGACTTCTCAACTGAGGTGGTCTGTTGCTGGTTGTGTTGCGACTTCCTTTTAAAAAGCTTACAGTGGTTACTCTGCAGCTGGCACCATCTACTGGCCAAACGTTAGCATTGCTCTCTGATATATTTTTTTAATATTCTCGTTCTCTGCCCCCCCCCCATACTTTTTCTCCAGCAATTCAGAAGAAGAAAAAAGGCATTTTGCAACCAGCAAATAGCAGTTCTAGTATATAGATGTTTCTGAGCTGATTTTCTTCGCTGCTTTCCTGTGAAGGAAAATTCCCTTTAATGGGAACTATTTTGCTGCGCACGCTTTGCTTATTGGAAAGTTTCGGGGACGAGGCTTGGGGTGTGTTTCCTCTGAAGGGAAGAGCCCACAAGGTTTGCAACATTTGTTTAATTGACAGAGGAGTAAGTGGAACAGCCGTCCCGAACCGGGTGCCGCCCCAGATGTGTTGGGATGGCATCTCCCAAATTCCCAGCGTGGCCAACAGCGACAGCGTGGTAGTTCAACCCGCCCACAGGGCACCCGGTCAGAGACATAGGAAGGGAACATCAGAAAACGCAGTCATAACCCTGTCAAGAAAGATTAGTTGCGCTCTATTCTTGGTGACTACAAGGATGTAACTCTGCTGTTTTCTTGGCAACAATAAGGAGGTTTGCCATGGCTTCTTCCAGGAATTTTTTTTTACTTCCCAGTTTAGGGATTTCCTCATGGCCTCCCCTCCAAATGCTATCCAGGTCTGACTCTGTTTTGCTGCCTCTTGCTGCGAATCCTGCAAATTGGCAGCGGCCCCAATTTCATGCCTGTTGCCCCAAAACACACTGCGTGAAAACGCAGATGGCCAGAGGTTGGGCTTCTGCGTCCTGCATCGTGGCCTCACCCCCCCTTCTGTGTGGGGAAGGACCCCAGTGGAAACCTCTCCTCCTTTCAGAAGGCCCGTTGCACAACCATTGTCTTCAGGAGCCTTGGTGCAGGATCCCACCTGTTCTGAGCATCAGCGGGAGCTCCATTCCTCCCATTGGGAAAACGCCTTTGGAAAATTGGATGACCTCTGTGGCAATAGGACCTCCTAATTGCTGAGGTCAAAGCTCTCTGGAGCTTCCAGTATTTCCCTTCGTTATCCCTCTGTTGCCTTTCTTTCATTAAAATGTACATTTATTTGTAACAGCCCTGTCTCCTCATTTACTCACAAATGCCCTCTTGTCAGCGAAACCCAGCAGGAAGTAAGGTGGCTCCAGATCCTGGTTTGCTTGCTCACTCATTTTAAACAAGCCACAGTTCCAGAAATTCAGATGTAATAGGAATCTGTGGTTTGGTTAAGGGCGGCTGTAGATAATTCTTGCGGGTATAAAAGGGGAGAAAGAGGAAGGAGGGAGTACGGTTCCTGGCTGTACCGCGCCAGTATGTATATATGTGAATAAATACCCATTTATTCACAGAATCCTAGATTTGTGGAGGTGGAAGGGATCGCAAGGATCACCTGGTCCAACTCTCGCAGTGTGCAAAAAGTCAATTTAAACCCTCCATGAGGTGGCTGTCCATCCCCTTCTCAAAAGCCTCCAGAGATGGACAAGCCACAACCTCCATAGGTAGACTCTTCCACTGATTTTCAGGTCTTACTGTCAGGATCTGTTTCCCTTATATTTAATTGGAAGCTAAGTTGCTGCAACTTCTGCCTGTTACTCCTGGTCCTGCTTTCCGTGGCCATGGAAAAGAGTTCCTGACTACCTTTCCTGTGGCCTGCCTCCGTGTACCTGGCCGTGGCCTCCTGCCTCCCTGCAGTCTCCTTTTCTTCCGACTGAATAGCCCAGATTCCTTCCGCCTGTCCTCAACCCCCTGCATCCTCCTTGCCACCCTTCTCGGCACCTGTTTGGACCTGTCTCTCTCCTTCTGCAAATGGGGTGCCCAGCATCACGCGCAGCATTCCAGGTGTGGCCCCACCACTGCGAGTAGAGGGGAAGAAGGTTTTCATCTGGGGAACCAAATAGCTTTTCAGCAGCTTGGCCAGGTTTGGGGTCCGAACATTATATGGAAATGCTGCTTTTCCAAAAGGTGAGGAGGGTTAACCCACTTTCCTGGTTTCTCTTTCAGGTCTTCCTGAACAGTACTACAGCCTCACCTGGTTCCTTAGTCCAATCCTGGGCCTGATCTTTACTCCCTTAATTGGTTCAGCCAGCGACCGCTGCACCCTCAGCTGGGGCCGGCGACGGCCGTTTATTCTCGCCCTTTGCATCGGCGTCCTCCTCGGAGTGGCCCTTTTCTTAAATGGCTCTGTTATTGGTAAGTGGTGGCAGAATTCTGACTTTGGAATGAGCCTCTCTGGGCGGTGAGACCTGCGTAGATGGCTTTAAGGGAAGGGGACGGGAGACTTAAATCTCCCAAAAAGGTTGATATCTCCAGATGAGCTGTGTGGGTCTGGAATTTGGCTGCGTAGGGCTTTACTTGTTAGTTCCCTAAACTGTGTATTTTTATTGTGTGCCCTATACAATTTGGAAGGTATATGTCTCAGGTATTTTAAGTCAGAACCCAAAGATGGAAGGTCCCAATAAACATAATTTGAAAATATGCCCCCCCCCCCCCCCCGGTAAACTTTGGACCTAACCTAGATTGCAAAATGTGTGATATGCTCTTAAGGCTTTTAATCAAAACACACACTTATTTATTTATTTATTTGTTAAATTTATCACTGCCCATCTCTACAAAAGTAGACTCTGGGCGGTTTACAATAAAATATTAAAACTAAAAACCTATAAATCTTAAAATATATATACACATTTGTTGTTTCTAAAAGTTTGGCACCTTCTCTTGCTGAAGCTTGAAAGTCTGTTCAGTGCGTTAGAGCTCCAAGTTTTGTTTCCCATGGAAAGATATGTGGGCCACCATTTTCCCCCCACTCGTCTGCCTTTGGGTGTTCAAGCTCAGATAGGCTCACTGATGAAGTTGCAAGGATGGGAGAAGATACCCATGCTGGTTTTACACAACACACCAAGCTAGGCTAATATTGTGTTGGCAGTTTGGGGTTCTGCATGTCGTGGAAAACCAGCTATCACGCTCAAGTTCTTCTGTGAATGAGACCATCTGGCCTAGCCTTAAGAGGCTTCATTGCTTGTGAGGTGAAGGCAGCAATTTTTCAGCTCTTCATTCCAGCACCTTATTTTTCAGGAGCAAACTTCATGGGATGATGGATTCTTACTGGGATAGTTCTCGAGCTTGGAGGATTTTTGAGGAGCACATTCATGTTCTGAACAGAATTTTGAACAATCATAGCTGGTGCCACAGATACAGTTGAAATCACCCTTTTGGGGCACCATTTTTTTAATAAGAATTTTATTAAGTTTAAGAAAGAGATAAAAACTACAAAAAAAGAAAAAAACTACAAAAGGAAAAAAAGAAAACTAAAAAAAGTGTGAAAGACAAGAAAAAAGAATTTTAAAGATTACATACAGAGGTGCCTTTAATTTTAAAGATTCCCGGCTGCCTTTAAGGAGGCGCTGGTGCACCCCCTCCTCAAGAAACCTTCCCTGGACCCTACAATCCTGGGCAATTTTCGCCCAGTCTCCCACCTTCCCTTTTTAGGAAAGGTGGTTGAGAAGGTGGTGGCGTTGCAACTCCAGAGGATTCTGGATGAAACGGATTATCTGGACCCCTTCCAGTCAGGTTTCAGGCCGGGATATGGGACGGAGACCGCATTGGTTGCGCTTATGGATGATCTCTGGCGAGAGCGGGATGGAGGGAGTGCATCCATCCTGGCTCTCTTAGATCTCTCAGCGGCTTTCGATACCGTCGACCACGGTATACTTTTGGGGTGGCTCGAGGAGTTGGGGGCGGGCGGCGTGGTTTTGCGCTGGTTCGCCTCCTTTCTCCAGGGCCGTTCCCAGTCGGTGTTGATAGGGGAGGAGAGAGCTGACCCGCGACCCCTGACTTGTGGGGTGCCGCAGGGGTCGGTTCTCTCTCCACTCCTATTTAACATCTATATGAAGCCACTGGGCGAGATCATCCACCACCACGGGATGAGGTATCACCAATATGCTGATGATACCCAGTTATACATCTCCGTCCCGGGTGAAGTAAGTGATGCGGTCAATGCCTTATCTCAGTGCCTGGAGGCTGTGGGGGTCTGGATGGGGAACAACAGGCTTCAACTGAACCCTGGTAAGATGGAGTGGCTGTGGATTGATGGCCCCCCCTGGATCCGGGAAGTTGTCATCTTTGGTTCTGGGGGGGGTTGCACTACCCCACTCGGATCCAGTGCGGAATCTGGGGGTCCTCCTGGACTTGCGACTCCTGCTCGAAGAGCAGGTGGCAGTCGTGGCCAGGAGGGCCTTTGCACAGCTGCGAGTTGTGCGCCAGTTACGCCCTTTCCTGGATCGGGAGGCCCTCCGAACAGTCACTCACGCCCTTGTCATCTCCTGTATAGACTATTGTAATGCGCTCTACATGGGGCTACCCTTGAAGAGTATCCGGAAGCTTCAGCTGGTGCAGAATGCAGCGGCGCGAGCAGTTATGAGTGCCAGAAGATCGGCACATGTAACACCTCTGCTACGCGAGCTGCATTGGGTGCCAGTTTGCTTCCGGGTCCAATTCAAGGTGTTGGTGATTACCTTTAAAGCCCTACATGGCATAGGACCAGGGTACCTGAGGGACCGTCTCGTCCCGATAACGTCGGCCCGCCCCACCCGTGCATGCAGAGAGGGCATGCTTCGGACTCCCTCAACAAGAGAATTCCATCTAGCGGGGTCCAGGAGGCGTGCCTTCTCTGCAATAGTGCCCGCCTTGTGGAATATTCTGCCCCCGGAGGTGAGACTGGCCCCCTCCCTCCTGGCCTTTCGGAAGGCCCTTAAGACCTGGCTCTGCCACCTGGCCTGGGACGACAGAGGTGGTAGTGCCTCCTGGGGTTGGCTGGCCCCATAGCTCCACTATCTATTCTGCGGGTCCAAGCCCATCCTGGATTTTATTTTATTATGTTTTGTTTGTGTTTTTAGATATTTTGTATAGTTTTTAAATTTTTATTTATTGTAACCCGCCCAGAGTCCCTTGCATGGGAGATGGGCGGGGAATAAATTTGAATAAATAAATAAATAAATAAATAAATACAGAGGTGACTTCCGACACCATTTGTAATGCTGTTTGTGGCCAATGCAGGACTAACCATACCTATGTTTTAACATTTTACTTATGTATTTCGTATGCAAAGAGGAAAAAAATCACAGAAAATTACAGCTCACATTCCTTATTTTATTCTTCACAAGCTAGAGTGCTCAGGAATGGTGTAAAAACTGTGATTTGATGATGAGAGAATAAATAATGGGCTCTAGGTTTCCTTTCCTCTGCTCCACTTCTGCACTTGGCTGCAACAAGGACATTTTGCTTGTTAAACCATGGTTTCCCGCTTACCAGTCCAACCAGGAACCCTTGCTAGGAGGAGGATCAGCCGTTGCTTTGTGACTGTGGTTAGCCAAAAGCCCTTAAACCAGTTGGCAGAGAGGGCGGTCCTGCATCTGGGCGGGCAGGTGGGCAAAGAGAAGAGTGGGAACCTTTGGAGAGATGTTAGAGATGATTCCTGCTCTAACAAGCCATTGTTTACTTGACCAAGAATGGTGGCTCTGAATCAGCAAGCAGGTGCTACCCCCAAGACGCCTCCATTCCAAGGCTGAGAGGGATCCCAGAAGGCGCCTCCAGGTTAGCGCTCTAGCTGCGTCAGGTGAAGGAGGCACGTGCCCCCCCTTGGCTCTGTCGTCCTGGAGTGGCAGTGTCCTTAGCTAAGCCTTGGGGTCTGCTGTGTTTACCTCAAGGGCAGTGTGTCGTGTTCACAAGCACACCTTCCCATTAATACAATTGTGGGCAGCACAATGTCAGCAGAAGCCGGGACGAATGCAGGCAGTTCTTGGCATGGGAACACTGTGGGGACCTGTTCACAGGGAAATGGTTCCTGTTGTTTTCTGATTTCCCTTTAATGCATATCTGGCAAAGACATCCTGTTTCCAGCATTATTTGAAAGGAGAGACCAAAAAAAAGATCATTTCACTTTTTTCTTCTCTGTTCTCAAAGCGTTGAGGGACAAAAAAGATTATAATGCGATCTAAAAATTGTTTATCGAATGACTAAATGGAGAAGAATATTTTTTTCCCTTATCCCTATCAAAAAAAAAAAAGCTGTTGGAACAACATTGTGGGGAAACAATTGAAGCTGGGAATTTACTATCTTTAGGAACTTAGCCTGAGAATCGTTCCATAGCAATATTTTATTTGGAGAAAGCTCACTTGCACCCCTTCTGTGCCATGATCCTGCTGTGACTTGGAGTAGATATAGTGTTGTAGCTCCTAATTTCTAAACTTTCCTGGAGCATTTAAAAGGGAAACATCCTGGGTATGTGAAGTGATTTTATACCAAGGCCAACTACTACTCCTTCTGGTGTCCCAGATGCTTCTGGCTACATCTCCCACAATCCCTGACCAGTGGTCATTCTGACCAAGGCTTATTTCAGAAGACGTCCAAAACATCTGGAGGACACTCTGGTCCATGGAAAAATCAGAGTCTGAATCTGGACCTTTGAGGTACAAAGCAAGACCTGTTCCCTTAAGTCAGGACATCTCCACTGTTGACCTGAAGGTCGTCTTCATATCCCCAGTGGTCCTATTAGACCAATAAAGATTAACCAGAAAATGTGTCAATTAGAATTTTCACTCCTTTCACTGAAATTCAAAACTAGGTCTTCATTCTTTGAAAGATTTCCAAAGCAGATTAGTTCTGTAGCCTCTCCCAGTTTTTGACAATATAGGACTGAAGTCATGCAGGTTTTAATACTTCTTCCATTTCTGGTTGTTAAGTTTTTGTTCTTTTGTCAGACTAGTATTTTCACAAATTGTCTAATATTATTGAACTCTTTCTTATCTTCTTAACCTGCCTTTTTTCTGTGCTGGTCTGACAAAGGAAGAACAGAGAAATAGTTTCTACTTCATCAGGGACAAAAAAGACCCCTTCTGCCATCACTTCCAATCTCTTAAACATTGCTCGAGTGGCAGAGAGATGAATTGACTAGTTAAACATACCAACAGATGCTTCCTGAAGTAATGTTGGCAGCCAGATCTGTCTGTCCCTTCCTTCCTTCCTTCCTTCCTTCCTTCCTTCCTTCCTTCCTTCCTTCCTTCCTTCCTTCCTTCCGCCCCTTGGCTTCCCTTTTTTCAAAGAAGTCTTGTTTGGTCCTGGAATCTGTCTCACACAAGCAGACCCACCCCTGTCTTCTTCTCTGCCAGGTCTTGCCATCGGAGATGTCCCAGAGAAACAGCCCATTGGCATAGTCCTCACCGTGCTCGGAGTGGTGGTGCTGGATTTCTGCGCTGATGCGACTGAGGGGCCCATCCGCGCCTATTTGCTGGATGTGGTGGACAGCGAAGAGCAGGATATGGCCCTAAATATCCATGCCTTTTCAGCCGGTACGATGTTTACTCGATCCCCTTATTTAAGACTGCAATTTTATATGCTCAGAATAACATTCCTAAATGTCTTTGTTGCAAAAGCTTGAAAAATAGTATTGGACCATAGGCCCCCTGAGGTCATTCCAAGCCACAGACAGGAAACAAAACGGTAGTTGGAGTGGCTGGTCTTTGAATTTGGGCATTTTTGAATTTGGGCATTTTTTCCGCCCAGAGTCCCCTTGTGGGGGGAGATGGGTGGTGATATAAGTTGGAAATAAATAAAAAAATAAATAAATTTTTGCTTCTGCTTCTTGAAGCCACCTGTTTATGTAACGTTTTCAAGGGCATCTGCAGTGATACCATTGGGAGGGATGAGCCCCTTCTGTTTCTCTGGCTGTTGGTGAGTTTGAAGGGTTCCATAAAATAGATCCATTAAGCCTCCCAGGGTATTTTAAGACTTTAATAATGCTATTTTGAATTTTTAAAAAAGAGGATGCAAAGCACACGCCACTGAAAATTGCTGTTTTGTAGCCGGCTTTCCAGAATTTTCTGAGAACTTTGTTTTGTTCCTCTCTGACCTAAGACTTTACGTTGCTCATAAACCCAGCCTCTGGAAGTTTAATCGATTAGCTTGTTGTAGATAGCTGTAGGATTTATTCAAGTACAGCCCAGCAGTGTGACCCCAGCTTGCACTTGAATAAGTCCTACAGCCTTTTATAAAAAGGTGGTCAACGCTATTCATGCTCGATGCAACGTTAAACAAAAAGACAGGCAGAGCTTTGGTCCCACCATAGTAATCGCCATCTTGACTTTTTTGACCACCCCTCCCTGCTTGGGAGAGGAGTCTTAGTCGAGAGAGGACATAGCGCCGACCGCTTCACAAATGCACTTAAAAGAATTCGCATCTATCAGTCACATTCTCTTTTGAAAGCTTTAAGACCAGTGGAGGGTTCCCAAGAGGCTGCAGCCGAATCTTGTAACTGAGTTCCCATAAGTTGGATGGCAAGAGGCCCAATATTGAGACAACTGAAGAAATGTTTGTTGGTGGTGTGTATTTTAAGCACGCTTGCCTAACAGCGGCAAAGTCAGGGCTCAAATCCCCCCATGCTTGCAGTTGACTCTGGGTTGATGATCCTGTCCCTCAGCTAAATATGGGTGCAGCTTTGAGATGGTTGGACGGAAGACCTTCTTATCGTTACAGTTCAGGAGCAGCAGAAAAACTGAACTACTGAATGTAGCACGAATAACCAGTAGCAGCCTTTCCCAAGCTGCTGCCTCCTTTGCAGTATGGGAACTGCAAGGTCCAACTGGCTGGGCCTCCTGGATGTAGTAGTCATAGCACATCTGGGCGCCACCAAATTGAGGGAAGGCTGGTGTTCACCTAGTCATGCTTATGGTGTTCAGTTCCACAACACTGGGCCCAAGAAAAGTCCAGGTGAATATCCTTTGATGCTCCCCAAGGGAACTCACCGCTTCTTTTCCCCATCCTCCACCACTCTTTGGGGGAGGAGTTTGTTTCAGCCTGTGCAGTTCTTCCCATCATTCACAGAGCAGCAATTTATACCTTTGTCCTTCTCTTCCTTAGGCCTTGGAGGAGCCATTGGCTACATGCTGGGGGGCCTCGACTGGATGCACACCTTCTTAGGCAGCTTCTTCAAATCTCAAGAGCAAGTCCTCTTCTTCTTTGCAGCCATTATTTTCTCTGTTTCCGTTGTCCTCCACCTTTGCAGCATTGAAGAAGAGCAATACAACCCTCAGCAGGATAGGATTGATGATGAAGCGGAAACCCTCTCAAGCGTCAAGCTGAGTGGCAGTCTCCCTCCTCTGAATCGGCTGAATGTCATCAGTGAGGAAGACCCTTATGGGAACTCCATGTTCCCAGACGAGGTCCAGTCCGAACAAGACCTCAGCATGGAGTTCCTCGAGGTGGACATCGTGCGGAGCAAGAGCGACTCAGTCCTGCACATGCCCGATGCCACCCTCGATATGGAATCTGAATTGCTCTTCCTTCACGAGATTGAACCTTCCATTTTTCAGGATTCCTCTTACCCAAATACGCCCCACAGCACCAGCCAAGAACTCATGAAGTCCAAATTCAACCGCTTGTCCGCTTTCCTCAGGGAAAATGAGAAGGAGGAGGAGATGTTACTTGATAATCACTTGAATGAGGCCAAAGTCCCCAATGGTAATGGCTCCCTACCAAAAGACCTCCTGAATGGACATGTGAGGGTCGGCATGAAGCAGTCATGCACCTCAAACTCCATGCGCCGACGAAGGCACATGTTCTACCGCCAGCCCTCTTACACCTTCTCCTACTACGGCAAGATCGGGTCCCACCACTACCGCTTCCGGCGGGCCAACGCCGTTGTCCTGATCAAGTCCTCTCGGAGCATGAATGATATCTACGACATGCAGAAGAGGCAACGGCAGAGATACAGGCACCGGAATCAGAGCGGTGCGACCAACTCCAGTGGGGACACGGAGAGCGAAGAAGGTGAAACTGAAACCACTGTCAGACTCCTGTGGCTGTCCATGTTGAAGATGCCCAAAGAACTGCTACGGCTCTGTGTTTGTCACCTCCTGACCTGGTTTTCCATCATTGCTGAAGCTGTGTTCTATACCGACTTCATGGGGCAGGTCATCTTCCACGGTGACCCCAAGGTGAGCACCACACCAGTGTCGCCAGGGGTTGATAAGCAGAAGAGGAATGTTTGCACTACAACACACACACACAGATCCCGTTAATGGATTCTTCTCTGCTCTCATTCACGTTTGGTATCTCCTTACAAACAGACTCCGTCCCAATAGAATTTTTGTAAAGGTAACACAGCATTGTACTTAGGATATTCAGTCTTGTGTAACGTCCTGTGCCTAATTGTCTGTGACGAGTGGAGAGTAACCTCTAGGCAACCAGGGAGAAAATGTTACAAAACGTAGTTTTTTTTCTGTCTGTGTTGTATCGTAAAGCTGAATTGCATCTGGGGGACCACTTTTACCCTTTTGTACCTGTAAGTTGGTTTGAGAATCTTTCTCTTAAGAGCAAGTTCAAAATGGCCTCGAAAAGTAGAAGGAAAACCTAAAGAAGTGTAGCTGGCAAGTTGGTGGGGATGATGGTCCATCTGTTCTTGCCAGTCTGTTGCCTTTGATCAAAGCCTCTTGTTCCCTGGCAGGCCCCTTCTAATTCTACAGAACTGCAGGACTACAGTGCTGGTGTCCAGATGGGCTGCTGGGGCTTGGTCATCTATGCTGCTACTGCTGCTGTGTGTTCAGGTGAGAAGTTCTCTGCTATCATCCTGGATTAAAGTTGGGTGAATAATAGCATAATAGAGAAGAGGAAGCAGGAGAGTAACTAGAGCATGTTGAAGGCATATCTCAAGCCTTTCAGTGTTGGACTGGAAAAGACAGCGAATCTCCTGGAGACCTCCATTGGTTTGGGACATTTTGCATGGAAAATATGTCCTCCCCCATAGGGTTATAGCTCTTTCCTTAACCATTCCTTTCCAAATTGCTGCCCTCCAGTTGTGCTGGTTGAGAATTGTAGTCCCTGTAGATATGGGCATGAGGCTTGAGAAAGATCCTTGGACCAAGATGTATCCTGAAGACCACAAACAGTTCCTATAAGCCTTGGCCTATGGGTTGCACTCGCAAATTTCAAGTGACAGAATAGGAAAAGAATGAAATACACAATGAGCCAATCATAACACTGTAAGTTACTTAAGAGGAAGTGAAATAAATCAACTTCGTTGTTGCCTGGCACTTGTCTTGGTACTTCATGCTTTTTGGAAGGTGGTTCCTCAAACACTTCTGAGGCTAACGCAACTCTTAAAACTGGAAGGATTACCTCTCCTTGCCCTAAACCAGTGTTTCTCAACCTCAGCATCTTTAAGATGTATGGACTTGAACTCCCAGAATTCCCCAGCCAGCCAAGGCTGGCTGGGGAATTTATGCACATCTATCCTGTCTTCTCAGGAAGCATGGTGGAAGAGGTTGAATGGGTGGGTTGGCTGTAGGACAGGGAAGAGGAGAATAGTGGAAAAGTGTTCTGTTTGCCTGCATGTGTAGATGTGGGAATTTGTGCTAACAAACAACTTGTGCTAACCTTTTTCCAGCTTTACTCCAGAAATACTTGGACAACTATGACTTGAGCATACGAGTGATCTACATCTTGGGCACCCTAGGATTCTCCATTGGCACAGCGGTGATGGCCATATTTCCCAATGTGTATGTTGCGATGATCATGATCAGCACAATGGGAATTGTCTCCATGAGTATCTCCTATTGCCCTTATGCACTTCTGGGGCAGTACCACGACATCAAGGAGGTATGTAGCCGTGTGGCTGGTGCACATCCTCTTGGACTGAAGAATCCCAATTAGATCAGAGATGAGAGCTTCTTGATTCTCCAGAGTTTGATAGAAGTGCTTCCCAGTCAAAGTAGCAGGAAATCTCTTACCTTCAAGGGTTGGAGGGTGAACTGTGGACACTTTTTCATAGAACGGTGGTGTCCCTCACTTATCCACCCATACAGATGCACCCAGATCATGAGTATTAGGGAAGAAGAACTTCTCCCTTACCTTGGCATGAGACTATTACAAAGACCCTCTACAGAATTTCTCCTTTGGCTATCCTCTCTGGACTCACCCAACACAGTCTGATATTGAATCAACCCATTTTCTGGGTTTGTGCAATACACTGAGCAGTACACTCAGCAGATGGCTTGGGTTCTCATAACGCATTAGCCTACCAAAAACCTCACCATGTTTTAACACTAACCCAGTTTTAGAACTGTTGTGTGGTTGCTAGGTTTGTAACTGGCTTGGTTCAATGTGTTCTCAGCTACCTGATGGGAACTTTGTGAGTTATAGACCCCACAAATCCGGAGGGCACCAGGTGGCAGAAGGCTAGAATGCATTGCCTGACAGCAGCTTAGTTTGTACCCAGAGGATTCCCAGAAGGTTCTTTCTGAAATCAGTGTTCTAGAGAACTCTGCACACTCTAAACCGGTGCATTATACTGGAACTGGGCTACGGCTTGTGCAGGTAATGCGTTTCCCAGCCTTTTGAATTTCCTTTAAGCAAAGATGCCCAGAATGTAAACAGGATTCAGGCTTTGGCTTGCAAATCACGTGCTCCGCCATTTTGCTGTGGGCCCTTACGTCTCTCATGCTGCTGTGAAATGACAGCTACTACCTGTTATAACATCAGCAAGGAGCCAAGGTCCTGACACACTCCACCGCTCAACCTTTCCCAAGGTTCCAACCCAACAAACTCTCCTGGAGCTTTCCAATTTGTCCAGTCCGTGCTGGTTGGGCTGGCAAGGGCTGCTCCATCTCTGCCACCAGGGTCTTCTGCTGCAGTTTTTGCCCAAACACCTCCTCCCTGCCATGCATGCCTTGCCCAAGGAGCCTTCTGGGAGGTTTTCAAGAAAACGCAGGCAGGTCAAAGAATGTTTCTACTGGAGCAGACCAGATGACCCTTGTTGGTTCCTGGCTTTCAACGTCAAGGGATCCAAAAAGTTGGCTCAGATGCACCAGTGCCATCTCCTTCACCCTGGTCTGTGTTTTCTGCTTTTTCTTGCAGTATATCCACCACAGCCCTGGCAACTCAAAGCGAGGTTTCGGCATCGATTGCGCCATCTTGTCGTGCCAGGTCTACATCTCTCAGATCCTGGCCGCTTCTGCCCTGGGGGGAGTGGTGGATGTTGTGGGCAGCGTCCGGGTCATTCCAATGGTGGCATCCATGGGCTCTTTCCTGGGCTTCCTGACAGCCACGTTCTTGGTGATTTACCCAGATGTTGGGGAGAGTTCAAAGGAAGAGCAGAAGGAATTGGCGCCGCCCGCCGTGACCAAAAGCAACGGTGCGAACGAGGAGAAACCATCGGTGATCAAGCTCTGCCAAAAAGAAACAGCTGCACCAGAGGTGGAAAGTGAATCCGCCGTTTGAAGGCATTGTCTCCGTCGCCCCTCATGCACATTCCAAGCAATTCAGATGCAAAACCCAGAACATCGTTCAAAGCGAAATTTGAATTTTTAGCAGACGGCCTTGCTGTTTAATGCCTTGCTGTTTAATTTGCAGCAGAGGATTAAAAGGTTCTTTCAGGCAATTGTAGACGAGGTTTCCGAGGGCTGGGGGAGCGCAGCCTAGAGAGTTTTCGTGGTGAATGCTTTCTCTACAATCCAGAAAATCTCCTTTCTTAGAGGTATTTTTAATGAAGAGAAACACTCTTGGATTTCCAAGGCGGTTTTTATCAACAAGCAGGAAAACGTCCTTCTGTTTTTGTTTTTGTTCTTGTTTTTGTTCTTGTTTTTGTTTTAAAGTCACGGCATTCTTTTTTTCCCCCCCAAATTATTCATTTGGACAAGTTACTTTTTTTGCAATTGGAGAGTTTGTGGTTTAACTTAAGCCATTCTTGCTTCCGCATTTTCGGGAAAACAAAGGTTTTTCTTCGATTTTGTCCAGGCCTCGTGGTTTTCTTAAGAGAACCAATTGCATTGATTGAATTTGTGCATTTTGGAATTGATGCAATATTAAAACTGACAGCTTTGCTTGGTGGGTCTTTTCCCCCCTTTGAACTTTGGCCTGGAACTCATTATTTTGGAAGTAACTGCTATTTCTTCCCCAATTTTATTTGAAGGTATTGCAGCAGAGTTATAGTGGGAACGCTCGTCCATTTATTTATTTTTTAAAAAACTCAGGCTGTTGAGGTTATTGTCACATTGGACAGGAGGTGATCTGGATCTGTAGAGTTGTTTCGGTGACGGGAAAGAGGTTTGAGCCAGCCTCGGAGGGTGTTGGGATGGTGAGAAAAAGCAGCAGGGCGAAAGGCTGTGACTTTGTGACCAACGAACTGGGTCAGTTTGAATTTTTCATTTTTTTTGCTTAGTGGCGTTTGAAAGCCATTCATCTCCTTTGCAACAAAGCTGCTTTGGGAATCCCCATTGTCAGTCTCTTCAAGTGGATTGCGAGGGTTCCCTTCTTATTATTTGGGGGGGGGGGTTGTTGATTGCACTTTTCCTGAACTTCCAGGCTGGAAATGGTGATCGCTGAGTTTTAACAGGTGGTCTTGCAACGTCGAGCAAAAACCAAAGGCCTACCTCTGAGATTGCAGAGTAGCGAGTAGATGTCTGCCTATGTGTTTCCTTCCTTCCTTCCTTCCTTCCTTCCTTCCTTCCTTCCTTCCTTCCTTCCTTCCTTCCTTCCTTTCTCTCTTTCTCTCTTTCGCTTTGGGCCTTAAAGAATGCAACCTTTTCAAAACGCTGCCACTTTTCCCTCAGCCTAGGGGGGATGTTGCTGGAGCCTGACAGAAACACTTCCTCGGTTTCTTCCCATCAAACGTCCTTACCCACCTTTCCTGTTTCCTTTGATTGCGTGTCCGTATCACTGGCTCGCCAAGGGGGTCGCTGTTTCCATGCATAAGGTCACCTTCTCCAACCTGGTGTCCTTCAGGAGTGCTGAAACTCCGCAACAGGAGGAGGATGGAGATCGTGCAGGTCCAGCACTTCGAGAAAAGGGCCAGGTTGGGGCAAGTCCCAGGGAGCCCCCAGTTGATAGGCCAGACTCCACATCCAGTCCAATTCCACCCTTTAGATTTCACCAATTTAGAAAGCTCTTCTCTGGAGGAAAGTTTCTCCATGGACATTCCCCGACGCAGGTTTTCAGGCGGAGCGTTGCAAATCTGGGAACGTTCTTGGGATTTATCTGCTGCCCCCTCCGGTACACCTCTTTAAAATGCATGTCGGCAAGCCTAGCAATTCAGAAGCAAATATCTATCTATAGCTACTTAAAAATGAAAAGCAGTTTTTAATGAATTACTTGAATTGTCAATGGGTTTCAAAAGAATATGTCAGTTTTACAGAACTGTAGTGATCATCCTTTTGCTGATGTTTTTTGGATTGTTCAGGTGTGTCCGCAGGGTGTGGTCAAAAAAGTCAAAATGGGCAGAGCTTCAATCCCACCGTCACAGCCCCCATCTTGACTTCTTTCACCACACCCTGCGGACGCCCCTGGTTTGACAGCATCTTCAATCTTCAGTCTGTCCCTTCTTGCACTTTTCCGTGGTTGCTTTACATTTTTTACCTCCCCTCTTTATAGATCGGTGGGATTTCATAAAAGCTCATTTTATACAGGAGTTTCATAGAACTATTTTTCAATGACTGAAAGAATATTTTGTTTCCCCCTCCCCCCCCCCCCGAAAAAAAAGTCATCTGGAGCATTTTCTCAGAAATTTTTTTCAAGAGGACAACCTAAATGTTGTTGAAGCAATTCAGTTGGGAAACAGAATTTAAGTCGGAGTACGCTAAGCATGTTCTCACTCCTGTTAGAGACTTGGCTACATCTAACACTCACACCACCACCCGGCAGTGTTTGATTCATAATGGAAGAGGTTTTTTTTCTTCTGAACAGTTGCTCAGTGCCACTGATTTACATCTGTAATTTTAATTATGACGCTTGATCTTTTTAGCAAGGATCCTGCTGAGTAGGTCTTGACGACTCCTATGAAGGAAGATTGCTGTGCTGGTTTTCTCTTCTTAGAGTTGGGTCAAAAAGAACAGCCTTCTCCTGCTTTACTTGCAATCTCTCTTCAGTGGAGTTTTACCTGCAGCTCTTTGCTTCGTTCATTCCCTGCCTTGAAAGTTAGTTTTCATTCAGTTCCATCAATAATCAATAAATGGATCAACGTTCTGCCAGAAACCTTGGCAGAGGAACTCAAAACATTCAAGACGGTGGTCATGACTGTACAATTGATGTCCCACCCCTTTTTCCTGTGCATGCGTTGCACCCATGTTAAAAGGGAAGAGGCTTTGATCACATAACTGCCATCTTTTTTTAATCCCACCTTGCATCTGCACATGATTCAAAATTAGGCAAGTATTGATGTTGTGTTTTCCCCCCCAAAGATGCTTCGTTTAGGTCCAGAGTGAGTCAACATTGTTCCTTAGAGCCAATTGGCCTCCTGGCTTATTCAGAAGTGGCTCAACCATCATCTTTTGACACCCCTCTTGATTCTGGAAGGTGGGAAGCAACAGGCCTTTCAGATACTGGTCTAGGAAAGTGGGTCAGTGCTTTGATCCTTGTCCTCTTGAGCCATTGTGAAAAGAACACTGCCAAGCCCAAACTAGCCTTGTGCCCAGTTCTGCGGAGGAAGGGCCTCCTAGCTTAAAACTCCAGCGTGATCAGCCTCGTTCTTGTAGGTTTACAGTTCTTGGCACAATCACCCCCCTTCTTCTCTGCAGTTATATTTGAAGAACATTGAAGTGCTTTCAAAGTTGGTTGCCCTGATGTCAGAAAAGAGACACGCGGGATATCATCAACTGGAACGTAGACCTGGACTTTAGAGTAGTAGGTCTATTTTTCTATCTGGGAGACGGTGGGACATGCTTTGCTTTTTAACAGCAAGTGACTTAATCGCGTGTCATTAAAACCCAGGACATGATCGGTGTCTTTCCCATTCAGTCAGAGATCCCCAAACCAAGCTGGGCTAAACCGAAGCATAATTTGAGATTTTTTAGAAGAGCAAAAAGCGACCCTAGCAACGCTTCCATTTTGATGGTTCTTGGGGAATGTAAATGGCTTACATTGAAAAACACTCATCCCTTCAGATTGGTCAATTAAGAGCCACATTCTCCTTTGAATTTGATGTATCCTACCTTGTCTATAAAGTTCAACTAACTCTTTGGGGTGCCTGGCATTAGACTGTACTTGATACTAGAATAGGTGTTGACAAGATTCAATTTAGGAATTACAGAAATTTATCTTCTATTGGACATAAGGCAATTTTCATCATTTAGGGTGAATTAGGGGGTAGAAAAAAGCAATAATCTTCTCCATTAATTTTTAGAAATAGGCTCTTATTTGGATATTAAGGTTTTTACCCAACCAGTTGTTATAATATTCTATAATGTCTCAAGTACCTGTTCCCTCATTCAGACTTGTTGGAGGATTGTCAGCCAAGGCACCTCCTTCACACCAAAAAGACTGTTGAGGTTGGGTGAACAGCTCATCTTAAGAAGGAATTTGATTCTTCCAGGTCCTCTGCTGTGCTACTTAACTGAGGTTATTCTTTGCCAGTGGAGAACCTCAACAAGATCTCTGCAGCTAGTCCATCACTATAGTCTTCCTCCACGCCAAACTCCTGGGAAGAGATCTTTGGGGAACGGCGGTTGCACCTTTGATTTTAAATTCTTGCTCCTGAGATGTCTCTGAAAGGGCTTTGGCAGAGATGCAAAATCAAGTCCAGTTGGATCTGAACTGCATCATGATGAGCTCATCTGATTTTGGTTGAACAGAGCCACAACCTTCAACAGTCCTGGTAGCAGATTGGGGCCAGGCTGGCTCTTTAAGGAGGCATGCAAAGCTCTCCTTCATGAGGAGGAAGAGAGCTGTTCTGCCATCACCCATTTTGAGAAAACCAGGCCTGGCGGATGCTGCTGTCTAGAAGCTCTTGGTGAAGCTTCTGATGACGATTTTCCAGATGCGTTTTGATTGCAGCTCAGCTTGGGAGTTCATCTAGCTCTTTTACGTTTTTGTCAATTCACCTTTGATCCTTTTTCATTTCTTTAAATCATTTGGACCCGTGCTCCTTTCATTCCCCTGTATTTGCCAAGGTGCACAAGTTTTCCATTCCCTGCTAACCAGTTGCAGCCAGTTATCGATTAGTGTGTGGCTTCATAAGCACTCTTGCACGATGTCCTGCCAGTCACACACAGCAGTGGAGGACCTGAAGTGTCTTGTGGTTTTTATTCATTTGCAAATAGCCTTGTTAATAGGCCAAATAGAAGTTAGGGACATCCAATGTTGCACAAGAATGGAAAATGGTGACTGTGTTGTGGAAAGGAAAAAAAATAAATAAAGCCAAAATTGTTTTAGTTGTCTCCTAGCTATGGATTCTTAAGTTTGCACATGGAGTCCTGGAGCGGTGATTTCTGCAAGAAAACACCAAGGTACAGGATCTTAAAAACTGTACTGAAAAAAATGTCATTTGCAAAAGAAGAAAAATGAGCTACCCAGAGTTACCTGTTTCCACGTTGCACTCACAACTTTATCAGTAACAGTACCTTCTGCTAGAATCTTCTTGTTGGGTGGGAGAATATTGTGGGAGAATATTGGCAACTGGGAAGAAGGTTCTCGGATCATAGAGTTCCTCCCTCCTTCATATCTCCCCAAACAGCTGAATTCCATAAGCTAGCTGAATGTTTTGCCCCCCATTTGAGAGTGAAAATGGCATTTGAAAATGCGATGGGTTGAGTCCTGACGTTGCGCTGCCTGCAGCCAGGGGATCACTGTGTCCTCCTTGGAATAATCTCTCGGTCACCAATAAAGCACAAAATTGACCGGGTTCTGGCATCTAAAGTTGCCGGAAGCACAACTTTGGGCTAATTCTGTAGCTGCAACATTTCCTTGCTCCAATCAACAGGAAAGATGGGATGAGGTAATAATGTTCCCCGAACAAATTCTCAGGATCTCAGAGTAAACTTCTTGATTCTTCAGGAGTATGAAAGAAAGGGTGTCGATTTAAAGGTGACTGAGATGTTGAGCTTTTTCAGAAATCACGGTGTCATCCCCTAAAGACGTAGCCCTCTCTAGCTGGAGTCCGTTCACTCTGCATTCCCAGCATCCAATGTGATGGGTGATATGAAGTATCTTTTCCACATTCAGTGTTTTCTTCTTCTTTAATTTCTGGTGCAACATGGACCTGAAACTTCCTTGGTAGTTAAATGGCCAGCTGAATTTTAAAAATGCCTCACCTACTGAAAAGCTGCATATAGGCATCTCATAATGAAAAATATAAGTATATATAGATATATATAATTAGTTCCATTGTGAACTGGCCATAAAAAACTTCTTTTTTATCAACTTATTAAGTTGGAGCACTATACTAGCTCTTGCTGAGTTTAGCAATGTTTATAAGTGTGTGTTAAACACATAATGTTTCACGTTGAATGAGGAAAAAGGGATAACAAAGACACGTCGGCTGAGTGTGAGTGAGTGGCTTAGATGGCATTACGTCCGGGATATGATTTCAGCACAGATCTTTTTTTCTGGACTTCGTTGCATGAGAAACAGATTAACTGTTCTGCACTTTTGATCTGTTTGTATATTTTTTTTCCCATGTATCATTAGAAATGGCTGAATGTAAAAATGAAAAGAAAAACACTTTCACATTTACATGTGTTCAATCCATTGTTCTACAGTTCAATCTTAATAAACATTTCAATAAGAGAGATTGGATTGTGTTTTATGTGGGCTGGGGTGGGGAAAAATCACTCTGGAACATATATTTACGTAATAATAATTTATTACATTTATATGTCACCCAACTCCCAGCGACTCTGGGCGAATTGCAATTGTTAAAACTTTTATTTTATTTTATTTTATTTTATTTTATTTTATTTTATTTTATGTATTTATGTGTTTATTTATTTATTTATTTATTTAATTATAAATCCAGATGGATAAGATATTCGTTAAAAGAAGGACATTAAAATTAAGGGATTAGCCACCCCCATGAGGAACTATCCCTTCCTCCTTCCCATGCCAGGCGGCAGAACCAGGTCTTCAGCTCTTTCCTAAAGGTCGGGAGGGAGGAGATCTGTCTCAACTCTGGGGGCAAGCTGTTCCATAGAGTGGACACTGTCACAGAGAAGGCCCGCCTCCTAGACCCCATCAGATGACATTCTCTAATTGATGGGGTACGTAGCAGGGCCTCTCTGGATGACCGGGTGGAGCGGGTCGATAACATGGGGATAAGACGGTCCCTCAGTTATTCTGGTCCCATGCCATGTTTAAAATAGAGAACAGTACAAAAAACACAAAAAACAGCACAACACAAAAGAACAACGATGGCAAAGAAAATAAATCCAGAGTGGGAATAGAAAGGAAGAAAGGGGCATCAATCAATACAAATCAAATTGTACAAATTAAACCAATCAATACACAAACTGTCCAACTGGCACGAAACCATTCACACCAATTGGCAATCATTTTGCGATGGTGTGCTGTTTCCCTGATTATAACATGCATCTGCATAGCTCCTGGCCAGTGTTTCTCAACCTTGGCAACTTTAAGATGGGTGGACTTCAAGTCCCAGAATTCCCCAGCCAGCCTTGCTGGCAGGGGAATTCTGGGAGTTGAAGTCCACCCATCTTAAAAGTTGCCAAGTTTGAGAAACACTATCCTGGACTCTTGTATGGAATTCCCTGTGCCTCCATATTAACAGCATGTTAGATTTCCCCAACCTGGTGCTCTCCAGATGTCTTTTCCCACCAGAGCAGACCCTGTTGCCAAGAATTCCAAGAGCTGATGTTTAGGACATCTGGAGCATCAGGCTGGCTCAGAAAGGTAGGCCTCCATGGGAAAATCCTGTTTTTTCTCTCTGCGGAATTGGGTTTGAAAACTAGAAATTTAAGTGATGATAAAGGATGCAAAGCTGCAAAGAAATCACTATAGGGTTGGGGTATTCTGAGCTATGAACCATGAGACTTTAAAGTGCCTGTAACTATTTGGGGATGTAATGTGAGGAAATTGGAAGTGATAACAGCTTCTTTAGTGGGGGACAAATTTCAATGAGATACATGAGGGGATTGCCAAATGCTTTGGATTGGCTGTTTGGTATAAGGGATGAACTCACAGATCTTTTCCATAAAATAGCCATTAGGCCAAGTTAATGCTGGTTAAAAAAACACACAAGCAACACTGAGGGAACAGTGAGACCACCACAATGAGTAAATGAAAGATCTCCCTCCATCTTCCTTGTGACTCAAGCAACAAATGGCAACCAGTGTAGTGTCATATGTCTATGAAGGTTCTCAGTCATCCAGGTGGAATTGTCTGTAGCTTGAATCATGTCAACTGGATTTCTATTTTCTCAGTGGAAACGTTTCGCTCCTTATCCAAGGAGCTTCTTCAGACTGAAGAAGCTCCTTGGATAAGGAGCGAAACGTTTCCACTGAGAAAATAGAAATCCAGTTGACATGATTCAAGCTACAGTGTCGTGTCATGGCTCTGGTGTTGGACTAGCACCAGGGAGGCCCAGGGTCAAATCTGCCCTCAGCCATGGAAACTCAGTGGGTCACTCTGAGCCAGTCACTCACTCAGTCCATCCTACTTTACAAGTTGTGGGGATGAAATAAAGGGAGAGCCCCAGAAGAAAAGAGGGACATAAATCTAACAAACGAATGAGCCTGATCAGAAGTCATTCAGATATTTCAGGCACAGTTACTGAACGCAGCACTTCCCTCCCTCCCTCCCTGTGGAGTTTTATATCACTGATGGAAGTATTTTGTTTCTTGCACTAAATCCTGGATACATAAATCAGGACTGGAACTTCATGGAAGCTCAACATCAGAACTAAACAGATTGAGACCTTCTGCTCCAAATTCTTTCCCAAGTCAGCCAAATTTAATGCAATGCCCAATTTAGATAGTCAGAACCAGCTAAATGCTGCTCAATGACCAGTTAAAATTCTGTGGCCTTCCTTGTCCCTTTCACTCTGTCCAGACCAAACAAGGCTGCTTGAGAATTAGAGTAGTCGAACTCCAGCACAGTAGAGGACATCAGATTGGAGAAGGCTGAGGTTGAAGTCACTCCACAGATGCTGCTTCATCGTTCCTTCTCAAAGCCTGTGATGACATGAGCCACTGTTAAACTGTGAACGCGGGGTTGTCATGTTCTTGCCTTTCCCATTAGAAAATGGGGAGGGCTCCCCCCCCCCTTTGATCAAGAGTCTTGACCATTAAAGGAGCACTCTGTGTTCCTCCAAATTTTCTCAGTTTGGTAAGAACTTTGTTTGCCCACTTCATCCACCCACCCCTTAGGAAATGATCCTCCAGCCTTTGCAGCATGAGACCGGATTTAGTACTGTGATTCCAAGCTTCTATTCTTTGGGTCGTTTTATCACATGACTTTTTGAAAATGATGCAAAATGTAGAGAACAAAAAAGGAACGGAGGCAGACAAAGAACTTCCAGCATGACACGGCAGTTCCTTTTCCTAATGCCATGCAGCATTTCCTCAAAGAAAGCCTGCACAGTGATTAGGTGTGCAAAAGCCTGTCCTGATGTGAATAGTGTGCAATCACAGGGGAGGCACCTTCAGTGCTGCTGCCGCCATATGCCGCCCCCTTTATCTGGGAATCTCTCCCATTGAAATGATAGGAGCCCGTGTCCAAGTGGAACGTTTCAGATGGTACCACCGAAGGAGACTCAACGGGAAGCCCTCCCAGGGAGTGGGCATTGGACTAGCTGATCCTCCAACCCTCGCATTTTATAATTCTATAATTTTATTGATCGGTTGCAAAGCTAGGGACTGCTAACTTTCAAAGTTACTGAAGCTAGATCAAAGTGCACTTGTGTTTCTATTTTTATTAAATGTTGTTTCTCCAGAGAATCAACAGATGTATGCGAGAAAAGTAACAGTAACACAAACTTTAAAATATTAAGGCACAGCAATGGATAGTCTTACCATTATTTCTAACTTTAAAGCTTTAAAAGAAGGGCAGGTGTGCTATCTGCCCTACTTCCAGCTTCAAAGTACCTTCTCACAATGTATAATACTGCCCTGATTAATGGTCCATCAAACTCGCCCATGAACCTAAGCTGCATCTCAACTGCATCTTCCCAATTAATAGAACTTTGGAATCAATTCAGTTCAAATTGGGTGAAGACCACAGCTCTGGGCAGCAAGAATTTCAGATACAATTAAAGAAACTTCTATTCAGCTCAGGGTACCAAACAAGTCTTTTCTAGTTCAGTTCTAGAACAATGTAGTTTTAAGTCAGCGGAAAACACGCCGCAGCCACTGCCCCCGCACGCGCCCCCGCACCACTGCCATGCACGCCGCCGCCCCCAGCACCCCCGCCGCTGCTCCCATTGGTGTGTCACCAACGGTGGGAGTTTGGAAAGCACTGGTTTAAGTATTGGTTTCTAAGCTGACAGGAATTCAAGAGAGTGTTAAGTAACCAACCAGTTGCCAAGTTCCCCTTTATCAGTGAAGAGACCTGCCTCCTCACTGGTTTATCATGGGGCTATTAGAGTCGTCCACCCTAATGTAGTAAAGGTAAAGGTTCCCCCCGCACATTTGTGCAGTCATGTCTGACTCTAGGGGCCGGTGCTCATCTCCGTTTGTTAGCCAAAGAGCCAGCGCTGTCCGAAGACGCTTCCACAGTCATGTGGCTGGATGATGCACGCGGAACGCTGTTCCCTACCCACCAAAGTGGTACCTATTAATCTACTTGCATTTGCATGCTTTCGAATTGCTAGGTTGGCAAGAGCTGGGGCGAGTGCAGGAGCTCACTCCGTCATGCGGGGCTAGGGATTCTAACCTCCGAACTTGCGATCATCCGATCGACAAGCCTGGCGTCTTACCCGCTGAGATAAATTGGTTCTAAATTAAAAAATATTTCAATTGCTGGAATTCTTGTAACTCCATCCCATCCATCTCAATAAACCTTCCTAAAGAGAATATTTTTTTTCTCACAAAAACCGCTTTCCGTTTAGGCAGCTGACAAAGGGCCTGACATTCAGGATCCTTAGATTCAAATTCTGACTTCCAGTAGACGTCAGCCTTTCTTCACAGCATCTTTGCAGCTTGAATTTGGTTCAAGTGTCACACTTTATGCAATCCAGACCTCATTCTTAGGGCTGTGCAGCACTTTGGGGGGGGGGGGGAAACCTCAAAGATGCTTTGAAACATGAACATACTACTCTTTAAAGCAGTTGCATCGTTTCATATGACATCACATTAATCCCAGGGAAAGATATAGCTGTTTTAATGAGCGGCAGATAGTTGCTACATTCAGGCCCCCATACATTTTTGGGATCAAATCTAAAGCATCACACAGTCCTAATCATTATGCCCAATCATTGCCCTTTATCCCCAGCATCAAAAAGTGACCAGGTTAACGATCTTAGGGGTGTGTGGTTACAGGTCTATAATATCTACCATATCTAAACTCAAATTCCAGTGAGTTCCATTATTACCCAGTATATCCAAACTGTACCTTTTTTCCCTGTACCCCACACAGACACTGCTTCCGTTGTAACTTTTAACAACTTACAAATGACAACTCCAATATTGGAGACTGCTTGCTTCTAAGTTCTACCTGCTGGCCAATGCAAGGTCCGGTGTCCATAGATACAAACAGGCAACCTTTCTCACCCAACAGCCAGACTTCTCTTTTCAAGTTTCCTTTTCTAGTGTCTTGCAGATGCAGGGATCCTGTTTCATGGTGGAGTGACATAAGCAGGATGGGGCAAAATATTTTCAGTTCCTTTGTTCTTTGCAGCTTTGGAGAATGGGCTGCAGGTGAAAAACAGCTGTATTAAGCTCAACGCTCCTTATTTTGCACAGGGGGGGGAAGCAGAATCGTCTTTTTAAACCACTGAGGCTAAAATCCAGAAGCTGCAGCTGACGCAGAATGTGGCTGAACGGGCAGTTATGGGCGCCTCTAGGGCTGCGCATGTAACACCTCTGCTGCGCGAGCTGCATTGGGTGCCGGTGTGCTTCCGGTTCCAATCCAAGGTGTTGGTTATGACCTTTAAAGCACTTCATGGCATGGGACCAGGCTATCTGAGGAACCGTCTCGTCCCAATTACATCGACCCGTCCCACCCGGTCCAGCAGGAAGGGCATGTTACGGACCCCTTCGGCTAAGGAATTCCGACCGGTGGGGTCAAGGAGGAGAGCCTTTTCTGCCGTTGCCCCCGCCCTGTGGAACATCTTGCCCCCTGAGGAGAGTTTGGCCCCCACTCTTCGGGCCTTTGGGAAGAGCGTCAAGACCTGGCTCTGCCAACTAGCTTGGGGGTCCAAGAGTGGTAGGCAGCCCTGGGGGTGGGGGGTGGCTTAAAGGTGCTCTCTCCGCCTTTTAGCTTCCCTCTTTTAACTTCTTCTATTTTTTGTATTTTTATAATGGTTTTTTATGACTTTTTTATTTGTAAGCCGCCCAGAGTCACTTTTATAGTGAGATGGGCGGTGTATAAATTAAATAAATAAATAAATAAATAAAAAGGAGGACTCTGAAAGACCACATGTCGTCCATGGCAACCCCTTGTCTCTGGTCGAATCCAGTGCAGCTCTGGAGCTTTTGGGGGGGCGGGGGGGGCTGCCTTTAAGGCTGAAATTATTCCCGGCACTGGGACCCGAAGTCCAACCTCCTCCTCAAAGGCAAAACTGCTCCAGTGATCAGAACAGTCGCCTTGTTGCATCCAGCCAAACATCGACCATGCGTAGCGGTCTGCCCCTGTAAGAGCAGACCTGTTTCTCTAGTAAGCTACAAAGCGAACAGGGCGGACCAACCTCTCCCCCTTTCGCTCCATGCAGCGGCTATTCAGTGGCAAATTGCCTCTGGAGCATCGTCAGGACAAAGAGCTCCTCTCCTTCAAACCCCTTTCAGAATCCTTTTAGTCGTGGTTATTGCCACATCGTGTAGAATAAATGGAAACGCTTGGAGCGAATCCAGCCCTTTAATTGGTTATCAATCCAATCCACACCAGAGAGCTCTGCAGACGCTGCTTTTCTGATAAAACGGCTTAATTTGGCACTCAACGGTTCTCCAGACAGCTAGAAAACTTAGAGAAGTGACTCCCTTTCCCCAAAAACACTTTATTGGGCAGAAAGGATATATTTAAAGTGAGCCCAGCGAAGATCAGAATTTCCAACTCCTTTCTGTCCCGCTAGAACATCGTTCTCCTCTTTATTTAAAACGTCAGTTTCCGTTCCTGCAGACAAGCTTGTCTGCCCCGAGCAGTGTGACGCGCAGGCTCCCTCATCTCCGAGCAGAGAGGTCAGCAGCCAGGCCTGGCCTGTGCCTGAGGATCAGCAAAATCAACAGGGCTTGTTGTTGCTCCGTGAACATGCCTATAAATTCTCGGAAACGGTCTCGGTGACTGCCCACCAGGGTCCAGAAAAAGAAGGTCTTGGGGAAAAGCTGAGTAATGGTACGCACACAAAGAAAAGGTGGCCCTGGGAAACCGCTCCTTGTGCCAAAATCCAGATGATCAGGGGACCTCTTCTGTTGTGGACACACTTCCGCAGGAGTTCTGTTGCCAAGCAAGCAACTTTCACTGGCACTTCCTAAGCAGATGTCCTCCAGACTCCCATTTTCCTCATTCCCAACCAGCACAGCCAGAACTCCCTATCCCGATTCCTTTCCCCAGCTTTAATGGGTTTTCTCAGAAAATGCAAATATGGAAGAATGGCTGGAGAAACGTGGATCCAGGCCAGCGCACCTGACGGTACAGGTAGTCCTCGCTTAACGACCACAATTGGGACCAGAATTTCAGTTGCTAAGTGAAGCCGTCATTTAGCGAATCCAACCCAATTTCACATTTTTGCGGCGGTCGTTAAGCGAATCACCGCAGGCGTTAAGCGAATCATGTGGTTCCCCATTGATTTTGCTTGCCAGAAGCCGGTCGGGAAGGTTGGAAATTGCGATCACATGACCATGGGATGCTGCGATGGTCATAAATATGTACCGGTTGCCAAGCGCCCAAATTGTGATCACGTGACCGCAGAGATGCTGCAGCGGTCATAACTGTGAGAACCTGTCGTAAGTCATTTTTTTCAACACCGTTGTAAGTCTGAACTGTCACTAAATGAATGGTTAAGTGAGGACCACCTGTAGTGTTATGGTAAATTAAAACATCCTTCAAGAATTGTGACACTGCTAAGTTCCAATCACACAACTTGAGTGCTCAGCACAGGGAAGACACTGATGACCATCTGTCTCTTCCACGGCTGTTCCTGGAAGCTGACACGTATGTCTGGTGGCCTGGCTCACAACAGCACTAGGAGAAGCAAATCAGGTCCCGTCTGTAGCTGCTGCACCGGTGGCAAAAGCAAGCTCCCTATTTCCCCCCACTTCTAGCCTATATTTGCAGCTGAGGCTACGCAAGACATTCCTAGCCTCGGATGCCACGTTAATGCCCCATCGAGCAGGAAGCAAGGGAAGTTGTGACCCCTTCCGGCTACGCTGGACCTGCGATTTCTAGACGTTGCAGTCGGCACGGCCCTCGACACAATGGACAACGACCCGCTGAGTCAGAAACCCAAAGCTATTGGACAAGAACAACCGGGCTAAGGAGGGGGGAGTGAAGCGGCTGCTTTACGGCTCCCGGTATGGTGCAAGGTAGTGTTGTCTTGAGAAGGTGCAAGTGTTATAATGCCAGACCATCCAGGGGAGAATTCGGCCCGCAGCAGCGTTTCCTGCTAAGGTTGAAGAGAACGCCACTGAGCATCGCCTTCCTCCCAGATTCTTTGCTGCCGTTTCTCAAAAGGAAGTAATTTACGCCATGGAAGCAGATCCCTCTACACCAGTGTTTCTCAACCTTGGCCGCTTGAAGAGGTGTGGACTTCAACTCCCAGAATTCCCCAGCCAGCATGGCTGTCTGGGGAATTCTGGGAGTTGAAGTCCACACCTCTTCAAGCAGCCAAGGTTGAGAAACACTTTCCTGTACTCTCTTCCTTACAGTTTGCAAATCTCCTCCTTTGAAGTCCCTCAAGTTGGGTATAATTTGACCCATCGTTTTAAGCGGGGAAACCAAACAAGAAGAATCTCCCATGTCTTGCCTGTTCTAGTTACTTTAATAATATCCTGACAAGAGAAAAGAGTGAAGGAAGAGCAAAAGAGGTGAAGTGACAACTGGAGCTCACCTCCGATGCGGTGGTAGCTTGTCTGAAGGGGAAGATCTTGATCACCTCAGACAGGATCCCTCATCAGTCCAGGAGGAATTGCCTCAAAGGGTTCAGGGATTTACCTGCTATAACTCTGCAGTTAGTTTGCAAAGCGAGAGCACCTCCAAAACCCTTCTGAAGTTTTCCAACGGTATTGGTTTGGCTCCCCGTAATCTGTCAACTGGGAAGTCGATCACCTTTTTTTCTCTTTTCCAAGCTAAACATAGACAGTAGAATTGCTGCAGCTGCCCATTACTTTCTATGGTGAGACCACCAATCTTCTTTCAGTTAATGAAGGAATTCCAGCATCGGCAGCTTACTAACCCAAATGACCATGACATTTATCACAGACCCCAAGGGATGATGGCAGCAACATCTCCAACTGGATTACACAGCATTACAGCATTGTAATGTACAGCATTACAGATAGTCCTCAACTTACGACCACAATTGGGACCAGAACTTGTCGCTAAGCGAGGCGGTCATTAAGTGAGTCACACCCGATTTTACCAGGTTTTTGCAGTGGTCATTAAGTGAATAAGTGTGGTTGTTAAGTGGATCACATGGTTGTTAAGTGAATCCAGCTTACCCCATTGACTGCTTGTCAGAAGCCAGCTGGGACGGTCATAAATGGCAATCTAATGACCCCAAATGCTGCAGCTGTCATAAATACATGGCGGTTGCCAAGCGCTTGAATTTTGATCGTGTGACCACAGGGACGCTGTGACAGTCGTATGTGTGAGGACCGGTCATAAGTCACCTTTTTCAGCACTGTCGTAACTTTGAACAGTCACTAAACGAATGGTTGTAAGTCGAGGACTACCTGTATAGACAGTCTGTAATGGCACCGAGAACACTATAGACAGTTGCAATTTCTTAGTACGAAAGAGTTTGTGACAGAAAGAGAGCTCTATGTGTGCAACCCTTGAGGTGGTGATTGTTTCTCAACACAATGCTTGGATGGAAAGGAAGGCAGAAGAGCATCCAGGGCTGACGACTTGTTTGCCAGAAACTGATAAGGGATCTTCCAGCTACAGATGAAAATAGATTTCTTTGAGCAGTATCTCTCACCTCTCCCACTGCAAATTGAAAAGGTTTGTCCCCCTCGAAGAAGGCAGAATTGGCAATGCAATACGTTCCATTCCAATTTCCATAGATCTATGACCACAAGTGCTTTAGGTTAGACAGAAGTTAAAACCTGAATTAAATTCTTCTTAACATTATATTCAATGATCTGGGTACTAAGAAACACACAAGTTAAAAAGACAGACTTAACTGTCATTTCCAGTAGAAGAGAATATATGTAGCTCAGGGTTGAACTGTGGAGTCCTTGGTGCTTGGTTGTTTTCTTGAAGACATTTCATTACCGGATTAGGTAACATCATCAGTGTGAGGGAGTGTGGGGTTTGCTCCCTCTTTATATACAGTAGCTTCCCCTGCCAGTGTTTGTGTGGGTGTGGTTTTCTCCGTGGTAGCTCCTTGATTAGGGTGTTGTTTTCTGATTGATTGATTGATTGTCTGGTATTCGCTGTCCTCTGTGAGATGTCCAACTTTTTTGTAAGTTCTTTGGCTATGTTTGTCTGGCATTTAATACTACGTTTGTTTGGCATTTCTTTGTTTGGCATTTAATGCTGATGCTTCAGCATCTTTTTAAAAAAAAATCTCGCTCAAGCTATTTTCAAATGGCATGGTTTTATTAGAAGTCTGACATCCCTCACCACTTTCTGCTAAACTTCTAATAAATGCATTCAAAAATCTTACACAATTCTTTAATATTTACAATATTTTATAGTATTATTCGGCCTCCTACCCACAGCTAGGAAGAACTAAAGTTTATTGCAGACGTTCAGTATTTTAAGCAAAAGTGTGGAATGTACTGGGGTGGGGAAATTACGGATTTAGATTTCAAAATGGCGAGGGGGGGGGGCTTGTTCATAAGTGCCGATTGGGGGAGGAAATAACAGCCAAAGGAAAGAAGTTGTAAGAGGAAGACCCTGTGGGTGAGACACATTTTGCCTTTAAGCAAATGAAAGCCTCCTTCTTGCAAACAAGCTTTTTCCATTGAATTGGAAGGTGATGGACAAAATGAAATAGCAACTGTTTCTCTAAGGAACGGAGAGTTCAACCTGTTGAACATTTACCATAGCAGCCTTCACAGTCCTTGATTTCCTTCACCAAACCACTCTTGCTAAGAAAAATAGAGCCCCGTTGGAAAGAAAAGGATCAACTGTCTTAGGGAAATCCCCTTGATTCAGAAGAGCCCTCTCGCAGCCGCTCCAAGCTTGCGGTCAGGCCTCTGCCCGGTCAATCAACGTACCTCATTTTAAATCTCGTGAAATCAAAGGGCAACGCTCATAACGTAATCTGTGCACGAGCCGAATAGTTTTGTCTCTCGGCAAGCACAGAAGTGCAATCCTGAACCGGATTATACAGTCTAAACTGTATAATGCAGATTCAGTGGATTTTGTTATTAAGAAATATCCAGTGATTCCCTATTACACTTTCTTCTTGGTATGCAATTCGTGGTTGGAAAGCGATCCAATAAGTTAAACAAAACTTATTGGAAAACAACATTAACTTCTATGTTCAGGTTTTAAAATGACATTAAACGAACTGGAACCCCAAACTCTCTTCAACCTTCCAGATGGCAATCTTCCCTTCTTCCTTTCCAGCTCCGCTCAGAACATATCGATCCTCTGCAGAGCATAAGGACTTCACGACATCGGTGTGTCCAACCAACTCTTTTTCCACCAATTTTCTTTCTGTATCCACCACGTAGACCTTTCCTTTGATTTTGCCTTGGGAAAGTCCTCGGCCACCAACCCACATCTGAAAAGGAAATAAAACTTTTAGAACATGCATCTACTACAGGTGTCCAGCAATCCACGTCGAAGGGGGGAAGGAGACTCAGAATGAGCATGGGTGTGCCTGTTACACTTTCGGCACTTCCTTAAACTAAATGCTCCTTTTATAGCAGCCACACGAGTCTAGGAAAAGATGGAGCTTCTCTAAGGCATTGTGACATGAGTGCATCCATACACCCCAGATCATCTTTTCCCCTTTGAATATGGACCTCTCATGGCTCTAACATCCATACACGCAAAGCAAATACGTTTTTATTTGCTATCCATCCATCCATCCATCCAACCAACCAACCAACCAACCAACCATCCCTCCATAGTTCTTATATAATTTATTACAATACCAATACCAACAGCAGAAAAGGGAATTTCTCTAGCAACAGTAAATGGTAAAAAGTGAGCACCAACTAGCCATACTTGTTTTTCACCAGATACCCACATTCTAATGGGTCTTTACATGTTCTCCTTTTTCAGTAGGGTGTTTTCTGTAAAGGCCAGTGTCTGTCCACCCCCCCCCCCTTCCTTTGTTTGCGAAGGCACTTCACTGAAATAAAGACACAGAGAATGGCAATGTATGCAATCACGCTGAGCGTTTCTTGGAGATTGCCAACAAAAATGTGAAAAAAGGTACAATCTCAAAGAAGCGCGTTGTATAGGCATCGCACTGGGTATCCCTGAAAACATGACTTGAGCCACGCTGAACAATTAACCACTCTACCTCACCACTGATCCTCCTAGCTGCTTGAAGGGGTAGGCAAACTCTAAGCCCAGGTTATGGAAGCTTAACCAAAGATTAGGCAGCAGCCTAAATCTTGGCTTGATCAGACAATCGCCCAAAAACATTCATACCAGCTCATTCGCTAGGATCAGGGTGAAGGATAACAGTATATTGGTAGCTTAGTATGCCATGACTGGTTTAAAAGGATGTATCCAGCAAGGATACATATTTTTTAAAAAAAACAGGCTAACACGTGGTATACACCGACCTTATTTGAGCTCTCAAACTAGAGCAGTGTTTTTCAAACATGGCGACTTTAAGATGTGTGGACTTCTCCCAGAATTCCCCTGGGTGTGCTGGCTGGGGAATTCTGGCAGTTGAAGTCCACACATCTTAAAGTTGCCAGGTTTGAAAAACATTGGACTAGAGAGATAGAGCTATAATATTATGTCATGTCCTCATAATAGATCAGGGTTCAACCAGGGTTCCATGGAACCCTAGGGGTCTGCGAGAGGTCACTAGGGGTTCCCTGGGAGATCACAATTTATTTTAAAAATTATTTCATATTTGGGCAACTTCACATTAAAGAGGTAAGTTTAATTCTTTATTTTTAGTTTAAGATCACTGTTAATGTATATATACAGGCCCACACATGAAAAGAATATAATAGTTTTGTAACTTGTGGCCTATATTTGAGCCTGAATCTGCAGGGGTTCCCTGAGGCCTGAAAAACATTTCAAGGGTTCCTCCAGGGTCAAAAGGTTGAGAATGGCTGTACTAGAGGTTCTCTAAAAGAGGAAAACTATTTCAGTGTATATTCCTTGGTTTTACACCTGGAGGTAGGATACAACAATCATACACTGCCTCCTAGTGGTTTTTTGTTGTTGTTCAGTCGTTAAGTCGTGTCTGACTCTTCGTGACCCCATGGACCATAGCACGCCAGGCCTTCCTGTCCTCCACTGTCTCCCGGAGTTTACTCAAATTCATGTTCATTACATCGGTGATGCTATCTAACCATCTCATCCTCTGCCGTCCCCTTCTCCTTTTGCCTTCAGTCTTTCCCAGCATCAGGGTCTTTTCCAGTGAGTCCTCTCTTCGAATTAGGTGGCCAAAGTATTTGAGATTCAGCTTCAGCATCTGTCCTTCCAATGAGCAGTCAGGGTTGATTTCCTGTAGGATTGACTGATTTGACCTCCTTGCAGTCCAAGGGACTCTTAAGAGTGGTTTAGCCATATGTAAAAGCACAGATACACAGGGCATACCAGAAGTCTGCCCCCATCGTGGTGATGTATTATATACAGTAAATTACATTAAATGTTCATTAAATGTTCAACTGGGTTGCCAGTTTCTTCCAAACATTCCCTTACTCATTTGAGGCAGGACTTAAATGCAGTAACATTTTTTCTGGGGGGAAAAATATTAATTAATAAAGCATGTTGCAATTGGCCTATGAAAGCCGACTCTTGGTCCACCTTGTTTTTTTTAACTCCTTTGAAGCAAATGGCTGGACTCACGTTCACCCATATTCCAGGATACCCATATTCTGCCCAGAATCCCTAAAAAAGCCAGCAGAAAAAAGCAAGAAGAATTCCTACACGTTTGCTGTACCTGGTTTTTCACTTTTATCATGCAGGTGATTTCTGAACAGTCCTGCAGGCTCATCTTCTGCGAGGGGGTAGACAGATCCGCCATATTCCAGATAAAGAGATCACTGCTCCCAGCGCACAAAGCCCACACTTCGTCTCTCTAAGGCCAAAAGCAGGAAAGCAGGGAAAAGTGCACAATTGTATAGAATATTCTGGATTGCGGGCTTCACTTGAAGCTGCAACAGTCCATTTAGAATTACAATCATCTGATAAATTACCTGGGGAAACAGCTGGAAACAGAGCAAGGGCATAAGGAATTCGGTTGCCATGTTGTCCAGTTTCACCTTTTGGCGAATAAGCCCAGTTGTGGTGACTACAAGAATGCAATCTGGTACACCTTAAAACAAATACACGCGGAGTTTAGGCCTCCATCAAAGACAAAAGACGGTGAGACCAGACAGAAGGCGAAAAGCAAGAGAGCTCTAAATGGTAAATAGGATATTAATGCCATTCAGGAAAATCATGGGAATGAAACTAGGTAGTTGCATAATAAAAAATTATTTGGAGATGTAGGCATGTTCTACTTTTTCTTGCTTTAACAGACATGGCTTTAATATTTCTAAAAGGTGATAAGTTAGCATCCTTGTTAAAACAGGACTTAGGTTTCAAAAAGCGGTGAGGTTGGACCTGGTGGATGGGACACCACCAGGAGATCCCAGGGCTATAGAATAGGCTAGGAAGTAAAAAAAAAAACATCCAGGAAGACAAAGGCAAACCACTTCTGTATTGCTGTCTAGAAAACAGCACGGATGTGTCCATGAAGTCATCAGGAGATAACTCAACAGAGACTTTCGCTTTACCAAACAGGAGGACCCTGATACTCTTAGTACGTCATCTAACAATTCTGTAGCTTACACAGGAAAAATTATTGCCATAATGGTCTCTGGCAATGCACTTAAAGCATCACATTTGTGCGTTTCAGAAGGCTACAGGTGATCTACATACAGGGGAATCGGGGGGGGGGAGGAAGGAGGTTCAAGGAAATCAAGATGTGACCTGTGACCGCTGCCGTCTTGACTTTTTAGACACACACACACACACACACACACACACCATCTACAGGATTGATTTGGATAACCCAGGAAAAGCACAGCAAGATGGAAGGGGCCACCGGCTGAGATTAAAGGCAAGACACACGAAATAAAGCCAGACTGCTCACTTGAGGGAATGATATTAAAGGCAAAACTGAAGTACTTTGGCCACATAATGAGAAGACAGGATACCCTGGAGAAGATGCTGATGCTGGGGAAAGTGGAAGGCAAAAGGAAGAGGGGCCGACCAAGGGCAGGATGGATGGATGATATTCTGGAGGTGACGGACTCGACCTTGGGGGAGCTGGGGGTGGCGACGGCCGACAGGAAGCTCTGGCGTGGGCTGGTCCATGAAGTCACAAAGAGTCGGAAGCGACTGAATGAATAAACAACAACAACTTTAGAAGACAACCAGGTGCAACACAGAAAACTCACAGCACCAAAGCCGATTCTTGTGGAACTGAATCGAAGTCACCGTTTCACAGGGCAGCTGAAATCGGTGGTTCACTTTCAAAGTGCTGATGTTCCAGGCAATCACTGTTCCGTCCACGCTGCAGGAATACACCTCGCTGCTGAAAGCGCAAGGGGTTAAGAGACATTTCTTACAAGCCTACGTAAAAGCCAACACGGCAGATCCAGTCTCTCCTGTCTCTTCAGTCCAATTCACAAATAACTTCTGCCATAACTTCTGCCACGGAAAGTTAGATGGATTTCTAAATTTATTGGCCACCTGCACTTCCTGCCTGTCTTTCAGTGGCAATTCTCCCCAACTGGATTTGAACCTGTTGGTCTCTTCGATGCAATCTTTGGATCTCCCCTTCCAAACCATGAACTTGGTTCATGCTGTGCCTGCTCTTCGCTTAACTTATTGACAAAGGTCCCTCCTGAATACAGGTTTCTCCCTGATGGCTTAAGGGCAGCTTTTGGAAGCACAGCCTTCGTGGTGCAACTGCTGAAGCCAGCCCAATGGGCTTATCCCTGCTACAAAATGGCCCTACCCAAGTATCATTCACCTGGACATACTGTGAACATTGGAAAGCAGTGTGTCCTCAGGATTAGAACTGATTTTTTTAAAGTTTAAACTTCTTTGTTTGTAAAGAACCACCTTCCAGGCCCCTCAGGACATTTTAAAGGCAGCTAGGAGAATCTCTTGCATGTCTCCCAGCATTCATTCAAAGACCATTTGGTTGGGAATTGCACCACCACAAAAGGAGTCCCCACGCTACCCGCACCTGAAACCTAGAGCAGTTCTTGGCCAATTCTAGACTATCCTGATCAGAGATCCCTGCCACTGGCTCCTCCTGACGTTCATCCTCTGGATTCTTGTAAGGGCCACCCCTGCTGCCCTCCACCCACCTGGGTACGTTCTCCCTGTTCTCCACAACGATGTCCACAACTTCAAAGCGATGGTCATTCAGTTGCTTGTTGCAAGACATGCTGTGGGTGTTGATCAAATAGATGACGGAATCTGCAGAGCCGATCCAAACTTGACTTTGTTCTGCCATTATCATACATTTCTGCAGAAAGAAGAAAGAAAGAAAGAAAGAAAGAAAGAAAGAAAGAAAGAAAGAAAGAAAGAAAGAAAGAAAGAAAGAAAGAAGAAAGAAAGAAAGAAAGAAAGAAAGAAAGAAAGGGAGGGAGGGAGGGAGGGAGGGAGGGAGGGAGGGAGGGAGGGAGGGAAGGAAGGAAGGAAGGAAGGAAGGAAGGAAGGAAGGAAGGAAGGAAGGAAGGAAGGAACCAGCCATGTAATGCAAAAATTCTCAACAGCCTACTTGACTTCCCCCCCCTTCCATTTACTAAAATATATTAATCTACTTGTACATGGAAAAATATTAGTTATTTCAATATATTAGTTATTTCAATATATTATTATTGTTTACTATTGTGAACCGCCCAGAGTCCCTCCCTTGGGGGGAGATGGGCGGTGGCAGAATTTAATAAATAAATAAAAATAAATAAAAATTATATCAAGCTCTATCAAAGCTGTAAAGTGGGAGTCAGTGCCTCATTAGGTTCAACCTAATATCCCTAAGTTGCCTGTATTGTGTAAACACCACCTCTGTACCTTGTAAAGCATAATTTACAGCTTAGTGTGAGATATGAACCTGGTCAACAATTCTCCAGCAGCTGCTCTTTCCAAAATAAAAAGTGGAGTGTTTTGCAGAGCAGAAGCATCCATTAATTAGGAGCAGCACATGCAACTGCTTTAACGTGCGTCTTTCTAGAGGGGGAGATCCCTAAAACAAGCATGGTTTTCTTCAGAAGGAGAGGCCGGAGAAGGACATATGGTCCTTCCCCTCCTGGGGCATTAAACAAGGGACACCACCTTATGGGGAAGCACATTCACCAGCAGATTCCCTGCCTACTCCTGGCCTTTGCTATCACTCAGCAACCATCTATCTATCTATCTATCTATCATCTATCTATCTATCTATCTCTATCTATCTATCTATCTATCTATCTATCTATCTATCTATATCTATCTATCTATCTATCTATCTCTATCTATCTATCTATCTATCTATCTATCTATCTATCTATCTATCTATCTATCTCTCTCTATCTATCTCTATCTATCTATCTATCTATCTATCTATCTATTTTTCAAATTTATTCCCCGCCCATCTCCCACGCAAGGGACTCTGGGCGGGTTGCAATAAATAAAAATTTAAAAACTATACAAAATATCTAAAAACACAAACAAAACATAATAAAATAAAATCCAGGATGGGCTTGGACCCGCAGAATAGATAGTGGAGCTACGGGGCCAGCCAACCCCAGGAGGCACTACCACCTCCGTCGTCCCAGGCCAGGCGGCAGAGCCAGGTCTTAAGGGCCTTCCGAAAGGCCAGGAGGGAGTACTTTACTATCAAGTAAAGGAGTTGCATTACTAGTTCAGTGTTTCTCAACCTCAGCAACTTTAAGAAGTGTGGACTTCAGCTCTCTGAATTCCGCAGCCAGCCGGCTGGGGAATTGTGAGAGTTGAAGTCCACACACCTTAAAGTTGCTGAGGTTGAGAAACACTGAACTAGGAGTAAAAATAAACAGGCCAATATGAAGGACGCCAAAGCCTTGTCTGCTAAAACAAAGTAAAAGAAAGCAATGAAAACAGGGTGGGATACTTGAGAAGTTTGAAAGATGTCTAAGCATTATTTTAAAACTCAACTTCTGTGATAAGTCCACTGTCAATCCACCTACCAGTTTAGAGGTCCCCACTTTGAAACAGTGCTGCAGAGACCACGTTGATGCATCAAAGACCACAACCTTCCCCCCATTCAAAGCACACCATAATTTTGGATGGGCATCTCCGTGCTTTTCTGTGGGTTCCAGCTCTCCTAAAAATTGGAGAGTTACGTTACACGCTTGGAATCAAGGAAAACAAATGGCATTCCCAAGATTTGCACTAGCTAAGAGGGTTCTGCTGTCAACCCCGTTGGTCCAGTCTTCACAATGGGCAACTCAAAGGAACTGCGGCAACACTTCTGATGTTGTATCAAGGGATGCTACTGAAGCTTATGACATCTTTTGCTGAAGCACCTTCTCATGTCTACAAAGCATAGATCTTGGATTCTGAACAGACCCCTCAGCAGACCCAACATTGGCCTTCAGTGAGGAGCCGGGGGGCCCATCTCCCCTCCCAGCCATGAAGCTGGATGGTTTAGGCATGTCTCTGTCTAGACCAGTACCTGCGACAGTTGTTGAGAAACCATGTACGCCCATTCTAATAGATGTAAAAAGTAGGGTAGGTTACATCAGGAGGTGAGGCCACCTCCAACTCCATACCTGGCGTATAGAGCAAGACTTCCACTGCTTGTGGGAGAGTTTCACCAGCCGATGGATTGATCTTGTGCTTTAGTGTTTCAGACGTCGTTTTGGGGACCATCATGGGCACTGGACCAAACAGGAGACATACACTTTTAAAGGTGCTTATAGGGCCGAAAGAAAAAACTTACAGACGGGACTGAGAGAGGATAGACCAGGGAGAAAAGGCAAGGTCTCCATAGGGAAAACCATCTGAATGGTCCACTGCAGCTCCATGCGTCCACTGCATGGTCCACTGCATGAATGGTCCACTGCAGCTCCTGGCATCCTGCAGAACTAGGCCAGGCTAGGAGGCCTGATGGTCACTCGCAACCCTGCATCTGGGCTACAGTCCAACACAGGCGTAGAAGGAGGATCGCATACTTCGCCCTACGAAAGACTGTATCTAAACTATCACCCAGCTCACCTTCATTCTTCATCCTGTCAAAGTAGGATAGCTTCGAAGCTGCATATATTATTTTGGAGGACTGTAGCGCACCTACTACCGCATCCATTAGAAGAACGTTGGTAAGTGCTTGTTGAAGGTACTGTGGATCCTGAAAGGGGAGGGGGTGGTGTGGGGGTGGGTGGGTGAGGAACAGGTGAACAAAACCATGATTGCACCTTGCACATACTGTGTCTACGAGATTCCATTTTTCACATTTCCCCCAATTTACACTTGATCATGCATGAAGTTCTTTGGCAGTGCCTCCTAACAGACAATATTCTGTATATCATAAATCCAAATCTGAATGCAAACATGAAGGTTTTATTTCTTAAACTAGAACTCTGCATTCTTGGGGAGAGGAAACACATTTTTGGGGTCCTGGAAAAGACAAATTCAATTAAAATCTTGAATATAATCAATTCATTCCTTGGATCCAAAGGCTAATCAATATGATTGGCTAATATCAGCAGAAGGAGATGCTTGAAACAATCCAGGGAGATGTGATGCTTGACATCTTTAAAGAATACTCCTTGGAGATTCCTTGGAAAACTGAACAGCCAGAAACTATCTACTCTGATCCTGTTGTCCTTCATTTCTTGATATTTCTTTGGAGTATTATTCATCTACAAAGCCATTTGTGTAACGTTATGATTCTTATGTTACTTGTGGTGGGTCAGGATAAAATCAGATCAAGGAACATGAATGCTGCAAGAAAGAAAAAGTGGGAAGAACTGCAGATATGGAGATTTTCCAACAGTTGCTTGAACCATAGATAGAGAAGATGTCAAGTTCATTAATATGGAAGCCTTGGCTGAAAGTTGCTCTGCTTAATTGTTAATCTTGCCATCTGGAAAAGGCACATTAAATACGAATCTGAGAAGACACAAGATTGTACAAGTATAAAAATATTTTTAACCACCACCAATGCAACATCCTAACCTTGTGATCATCTGCCATTTTCTTCCCAGCCCACATCTCTTTCACCATCAAGTACCAAAGATTGCACTCGGATTTAAGATTTGCTTCAAAAACGTCCTTTTTGGACTTGACTTTTATCTTCAGGGTAGGAATCCTGAGAAGCAGAAAAGTAACTGTGGTATTCTTCACTTCCTGTAGGATGAGGACAGAGAAAAGGGGGAGCTCAGAACCCCGATGAGGCAACATATTGTTCCATTTTCATCTTTTCTCACAGCCCTTCCCTCCCCCAAACTCTCATGGTATGGAGAAAGCAATTTGGTGCTCTCCAGATGCGTTTGCTACAAATGCCAGGAGCCCAGCCTGATGAGGAATTAGACCCTAACACATCTGGAAGGCCCCCACTTGCTTGCTCTGCATTTTTCAGGGGTGCAAATCTGTTCTCCCTCAAGCCATTGCCCTCTGGACCCACCCCTCCATTCTGGGAGGGGTGCATCCTGATTTGCACAGGCATGTCAAAAATATAAGAGCAAGAATTAGCAATGCTCGCTTTAGTTATTTTATTGCTTTGATTATTTACTGTCAGAGATCACTTTAAAAAAAGAAATGCTTACAGAACAAGTAGAATGAAAAACGCATAGAATCAAGTAAGTTTATCCATAAATAAATTAAAAATTAAGAGTGATAAGCAATAAGGCATTAACTGATATTAATAAGCTACCATGTTAGCTGCCTAAACAATGGCCAACCCATCCAGGCCAAGGAGATTATAAGCCTGCTGACCTCTAATGGCGATTGCAATAGAGCAGGACATGGGAATACTTCTCACAATGAACATGCTAATCACGCTCAGCAGCCACTCGTTAACATTTCAACACAACAAAAAACCCCACCTAATCTCCTATAACTTAGCTCTATACATAGAAAACAAACATTGCCACTCTACCTGGGCACAGAGATTTCGCTTCTGTCTGTGCTCCTGCCCTCTGAAGATGCCGGCCATAGATGCTGGCGAAACGTTAGGAACCACAACTTCCAGAACACGGCCACACAGCCCGGAAGACCCACAACAGCCATAGAAGCTAGTGACTTTCTTAAAAGCTTTTTTCTTTTCTTTTTTCATGTCAACGTTACCAGGTGGACCAGACAGGAAACACGACCAGATGACTTAATTCTACTTTATTGTACGGCTACATTAACAGAATCTTGCAAGTCTGAAAGTGCAATCCTCCCCCTTGTCTCCTTTAGAGCCCAAGAAACTAGGGAGGGTCCCTTCTGAGCCTCTTGCTCTGCCCACTATCCAGCTGCAGGCGATGCCCTCTCTTATCTGACCGTTCCCTAGGCAGCATCTCTGGGCCCAGTCTCCCAAGGTCATTTCCACATACCATTACATCGCAAAATAAAGTGTGTTTATTTTAGATAATGATAAATAGTGGTGACATCAATATCAAGGTTAATCTTTAGAGTTTTATAGTAATTTATAATTATTTCTCAAGATGATACAATGAGCCAAGTGTAATATATTCAATTGATTATTTAATCAATATAATTTCAAATTTTATGGCAACTGTAAATTCTCTCTATATTTACTGATATTTTATTTTCCATCCACTATGCCCTTTCTCCTTTTTTTTCTTTTACCTGGTTGTTTATTCTGTTCCTTCAATGTTTTAAAATAAATAAGTAAAAGAGGGGAAAAAAGGTCAGGCTCTTCACTATTTCTGTTTGGCTTACCTCTATATCTCTGAACCTTGCGATGTCTTCGTAGGCAGGACAAGCTCCTTCAGTCAACAGAAACAAGCGCTTCGGCGTCAGCGCGATTTTCCCAACTCCTTTGTTAGTTTTTACTGAGCTTGATAACTTATAAACACATTCGTTTTTGTCCAGGTGTTCTACTACTCTTGGTGGCAGGTTTACATCTTGAGCTTCTGCTTCTGTTTCCTTCCAGTAGTTGTAGAAGTCTTTAAACGTTTCTGGGTCAATTTGTTTTTGCTGCCCTTAAAATTAAGAAACTGTTTATCTTAATGAACATTTCCAGATCCCCTGTACATCAAGCTCTACAAAAAGGGAGAAGGTATGAGCTGTCCAGTGTAATTTTAAGAGGCACTCTGATATTGTATATTTCTGTCTTCACATTTTTCATTCATAATTCAATGAAAAGGGCCCACTCCTTTTCCCATCCTGTTCCAGACCCTTTTATCCCAGCCTACCTCAAGAAGTAAATGTGTACTAGGCTACAAGGAAAAGATGGGAAATAACAGAATGTACTGAGGTGAGGTGAGGTGAGGTGAGGGGGCGTGGTGGCTCAGCGGGTAAGACGCCAGGCTTGTCGATTGGAAGATCGCAAGTTCGGAGGTTCGAATCCCTAGCCCCGCGTGACGGAGTGAGCTCCCGCACCAGCCCCAGCTCTTGCCAACCTAGCAATTCGAAAGCATGCAAATGCAAGTAGGTGAATAGGTACCACTTCGGTGGGAAGGTAACAGCGTTCCGCGTGCGTCATGCCGGCCACATGACCGTGGAAGCGTCTTCGGACAGTGCTGGCTCTTCGGCTAACAAATGGAGATGAGCACTGGCCCCTAGAGTCGGACACGACTGCACAAATGTGCGGGGGAACCTTTACCTTTACCTTACTGAGGTGAGGTTCAATACCCTTCATTCACAGAACTGCCTCAATGTTAAAAGCACACTCATGTGCATAGGTCCAACTATTCACACCCATCCCACTCCAAATAAACAGTTGTTCCTAGCTGCTCTGTGATGACCACCAATGCCCATTCGTTCACAAAGGCTCCTCTTTTTTCCTTGTTCTAAGTGCTAAAAAGTCTTTACAGTTATACGCTATAAACTGAAACAGATCAAGGGGAACACGTAACATGGCCATCGCAGGAGAAACGTGGGTGGATGCGTGGAGGACAAGGGCAAGAAAGGAAAAACAAGGAGCAAAAGCACAAAGACTCTACTTCCTCCTCCACCCAGATTTCTATAATTGCAAATTTATTACTGCCAGTAAGCCAAGCATAGCATTCTGGTTGATGATGCCAGCTTGTGGAAAGTTGATTTGACCTCACTTTCTTGAGTACTAACAAGAAAGGACACATCTATCCAAGCACGAGGATCTATATTCATGACAGAAGAACCTAAGAGCTCGAAAAATACTAACAAAGGCTTCTGTGTATGAGTAAATGTTTCTTTTTCTCTTTTTCTTTTTCTTACCTACTGTTAATGCATCAAACAACCGATGGATCGTGTCAGTATCTTTGACAATCCCAGATTCCTGGATGCGCTTTACAAAGTCATTCACCTGCATGTGAGTTTTTGGCAACTCAAATTTTTTCACATGATCGTCTATTTTGGTTATTTCTCTTTGTTTATCCAACAGCTGACTTATCAACCTCTTCAGTTCCGGTTTCTGATCCGCCTGGGAGCGGTCTGACGGTGGAAGTATTTCTATCATTTTTCTCACAAGGTCAGTAGGGAATATCCTTATGTCTGTCTTGTACAGATTTTGGAAGTCCGAAAGTGCATTTAGAAATTTTCGTTGCATCAAACCTATAAGCCCCCGAAGGTAGAAATACCTTGCTAAAAGTCCAGAGTTCTCTGGTGACAAAATTGTTATAGCTCTGCTGAGATGGTTAATAAAGTCAACGTAGTATGACTGGACACCCTGACTCATCATTGGAAAGTGGATTTCTGGAATCTTGAAAGTGCTGACCGGTTTAGAAATCAACCTTTTATCTAGAAAAGGAGAAGATGAGAGATGTTTACAAAAAGGCGCCAAGGGTTCCTGTTAATGTTCTGGTTTCATTTTGAACTTCTACACATTTCTTCTCCTAGAAGAGATCACAGACTGATGGGTAAGACTGAATAAAGGGAGTTTTGCAGGAGGTTACGCTGGCTTTCAAAAAAGATGCAGTTCAAGGCGTCAAGAAAGACGGAAGATCTGAATCTGGTCTTTCCTTCTGCAATGCAACCCTCTATGTACTTTAACAACAAGTTGGAGGCCTGCAAATCAGTAGCAAGGCAAACATTCTGAATTCACTCCTTATGCCATCCTCTAATCCAATGTTTCTCAACCTTGGCAAGTATAAGTTGGGTGGACTTCAACTCCTGAGCTGGCTGGGGGATTCTGGGAGTTGAAGTCCACCCATCTTAAACTCGCCAAGGTTGAGAAACTCTGCTCTAATCTATGTTCCTTCTGGAATGGGCCCTCAGCACACAGTTCTTCAAGAAGCCTTATGCCACAGCACAAAAGTGCCAGAGTAAGTGACTGATGAAGTAGCAGCCTGGAATTTATTCTGCAGACAGACCAGATGGGCGACCATGGACTAGGTCTATGCTCTAAAGAGCTGAGGGGGCGCTCTGTGCATTTATGGCACACTGCAAGCGATCCGAGTCTTCACTTCCCACTCTCCTCCGACCACAACAGGTTACATGCCATGCCATGCAACAGTAGATGCCATGGTTTCTTCTAAAATAAGTAAAGCAACAATGGTAGCAGCCAGGCATTTCTTCCTCTTACCTTGCATAGGGTTTATACTTCGAAGGGATGAATTCCTAGTTGGACCACCCTTCGTCTTAATATCTTGCAGATTAGGCAAACTCATTCCCATGCGCCTGCTGAGCATATACTGAGGATTAAATCTTTTAGAAACCATTTTCTCCATCGTCAGCCTTCTTGGACTACCAACCATTAAGTTGAATCTAAAGGAAACACAATATTCACTATATATTAATTCCAACTGGATTATATCCACGTTTTTTCCTGACTCCTGGTGACTGCCTGGACTGGTCCCTGCAGTTTCCTTGGCAAGTTTTTTCAGAAGTGATGGGCCATTGCCTCCTTCCTAGGGCTGAGAGAGAGTGACTGGCCCAGAGTCACCCAGCTGGCTTTGTGCCTAAGGTGGGACTAGAACCTACAGTCTCCCAGTTTCTAGCCTGATATCTTAACCACTTCACCAACTGGCTCTTGATGATATCCAAGTAGCATAATCTATAACATAAATTTATAGAGCCAGCAACTTAGTGATTGTTCTACACTATATTCTGCTCTTATTTTATAAATTCCGGGTTACATTTTGTTCCACAAACAATAACATTTACTGTAACTGAATTACATGGCCAACTGACCATAATTTATGAATTATACCCCACAATAAAACTACTGTTGTATGTCCAGGGTACACTTCCTGCAGACAACAATATAAAATACGTGATACACAACAGATTTACCTATCTTCTTCATTTTCGGTACTCTGTTCTAGGCGAGCAAAAGCATCCATCCTTCTGTTAAGGCGGGCTTTGAGAAAAGAGTGAAACATATAGGTTTCTAATACCTGCAAAACACAATAGAAAACACTATCAACACTATCTCCATTGTGCTAGATCAGAGCTTTCCAAACTTTTCATGTTGATGACACACTTTTTAGACATGCATCATTTCACGACACACTCTTACAGCAGGGCATCATTTTGCGACACACTCTTACAGCAGGGCATCATTTTGCGACACACTCTTACAGCAGGGCACAAGGCAGGCACTGGGACCTGCACAGAATCACAGCAGGTTTGGAGACAGCAAGGCACAAGGCAGGCACTAGGACCTGCGTGGAATCCTGGCAGGGCTCGGAGGCAGCAGCAGCCTAGACACACCCAGACACTGCAGCCGACACACTAACGTGTCCCGACACACAGTTTGGAAAGCTCTGTGCTAGATTTTCAGTGATATGTTTCAGAAGTTTCCCCTTTAAACTGTATTTCTGTATCCTTAAAGTAGGAATGTTACAGCAACAGTCTCTGTGTTATATTCTGGACAAAAACTGTGGTTACTGGTGGGAGAGAAATACAAAATTTTACTGGAACATCCTTGTGTTGGTGAACATGTACAGCTTTTTAAAAATTCATCCAACCTGCTTTTGCTGCGATGCCATACAAAGTCCAACTGGATCTTCAAAATTAAAATCACCAAACTGGTGTTAGGCAATGCTGTAACACTTGGCTGGAATTGACAATTGAATTTGACTGAGAGCAATCAAAATAGTATGAATAAGCAGTCAGATTTATTTCTTCTAAATTTATGGGCCACATTTCATCCTAAATAACTCCCACACACCCCCAGAGAGGCATACAACCACACATTTTTTAAAAAAATTAATATAAAATATACCATATTTATCTGATAGGAAGATGGGTGTGTTACTCGTGAATTGGAGAGTGGTAAATTGTCCAACACTGAAAACAGAAGGGCAAAGATGGACATGTTGCTCCAAAGCAGAGATGCCTTTGAAGATTGGCTTGAACATTACCTGTGCTTCAGGTTAGGTGAAGGTGAATTAATCCTTTCTGTATCCCCTAAACCAGGGGTGGGCAACATCAGGCCCACGGGCCGTATAAGGCCCGCAGGGCTCCCGCCTAAGGCCCGTGGGGCTCCCGCCTGCAAACCCTACCCCTTCCACACGATTGGCTCCCACCCGCAAACTCCGGCCCCCGGTCTGCGGAAATCCCAGAAACCCCGCCCCCACCCCCCGGTCCCCAGTTGTAAATATCCAGATGGCCCTTGGCAGAAAAAAGGTTCCCCACCCCTGCCCTAAACAGAGCTCCTGTCTTTTTTTTCTTCCCTGATCAGTTCCCCTCACCTCCATCCAATTCAGTTCCCATTTCTCCCCCTTTCCCTTCCTGCTCATAGAATATTCTGTGCGAGAGAGAATGACTAGTGTATGCAGATTGGGAGTCCAAACAGGACTTATTTTACAGACCATTAATTGCAATCAATAGTTACAATTAATGCTATTTTTTCTCCTTGTCCTATCCTTATTTTGGATGATTGATTGATTGATTGATTGATTGATCATTCTAATTTACATAGCCGCCCATCTCACATATATAGGCATCTTGCTTGCATATACATTTATGCAAACACAAATATGTCACATGCTTGTTTCCACTGCGGCTAGTGACTCTAATTTGATATGGTGGGGAAGCCAAGTATGACCCAGAAGTCTCATACATAGCTTGTTTCATACAAATCTCTAACCGGGATATGACCACCAAATGTGTGGCAACCACCTCTGCCTTTTCCAGAAGAATCACAGCTGGAAAACCAGCCAGGTTGTATATAAGTGTCTAGAGTGATCATCTTTGTGGCATTCTGAAAAGTTTGCCTGGAGAGGCTCAATTTGATTTGACTGATAACATTCTTTATTCCCAAGTAAACGTTTGCACAACTGTTCAACTATGAGGTGGCAAATATTTTCAGTAAGATGGATTGTGCAATGTGAGTTACATTTACTAAGTCTTCCAAAGATAATTACAGCTTAACTTCAAAACAAGGGAACAAAATTTTAAAACCATTTTATTTTGAAAATGTTCGTAAAACACCCTGCAATCTATGCTATACATCTCTGAATAACTGCTATTCATCATGACAAACTGGTTATGTTCAACCAACCAACAATGTTTGAGACCAGCAAAGTACAAATGCTATACCAAGAATATTCAAAGATACACCACATATTCCTTCTTAAAGGGGCAGAATTCAAAATTCAATGTATCTACACACACTGTATCAAATAGTAAGTAAGTATTATACCACACTTCTTCAACAAAATTGGCCTCCAAAACGTTTAACAGTTTAGTTGACCACAAGGTACATAAAATGCACACATAAAATATGGACTCTGAGGATAAGAAGAGTATTGACACTTTTGAACTTTGGTGTTGGAGAAGACTCCTGAGAATACCGTGGACAGCCAAGGCAACAAACCGATGGGTCATCAAACAAATCAACCCAGAGTTCTCCCTTGAGGCACAAATGACCAGGCTCAAATTATCCTACTTTGGACCCGTTATGCGAAGACCCAGCTCTCGGGAGAAGGCTCTGAGGCTGGGAAAGGTGGAAGGAAAGAGAAGAAGACAACCAGCAGCAAGGGGGATGGACTCAGGTGCACCATTGAAAGACCTTCAGGGCCACATTGGAGACAGATCATCATGGAGAATGTAGCCTATGTAGTCGCTAAGAGTCAACAACAACATGATGGCACATAATCAATTAATCCAATACATAAAATAATAAATTCCAAAAGTTAGTTCATATTCTATAGTTACGCATCTGTCAGACAAATGACTTCAGAGTCTCTTAACGAATATATTGGCAGAAACAAGACTATCCTAAAATATTTGGTTATGTATACTTTCCTCAAAAGTTCAAATTAAAGAAAATTATAGATCAAATGCACAAAAGGGGAAGCCCTCCAGTCAGTCACTCATGCCCTGGTCATCTCCCGTATAGACTACTGCAACACGCTCTACATGGGGCTACCCTTGAAGAGTATCCGGAAGCTACAAATGGTCCGGAATGCGGCCCCGTGAGCTGTTTTAGGAGCCCCAAAGAAGGCGCATATAACACCCTTGCTGCGTGAGCTGCATTGGGTGTCAGTTTGCTTCCGGGTCCAATTCAAGGTGTTGGTCATCACCTTTAAAGCCCTACATGGCATGGGTCCAGGTTACCTGAGGGACCGCCTCACGCCCATTACATCGATCCGTCCCACCCAGTCAGGCCGAGAGGGCATGTTACGGACCCGATCCATGAGAGATTGTCGATTGGCAGGGTCCAGGAAGAGGGCCTTCTCTGCCATGGCCCCCACCCTCTGGATAAGCTACCCCCAGAAGTGAGGCAGGCCCCCACTTTCCCGGCCTTCCAAAAGGGGCTCAAGACTTGGCTGTGCCACCTCGCTTGGGGTGGGAAGGGGGGTAGTCAATCCTGGGGGTGGCTTAAAATGGTTCCCGTGTACTTATGAATTTAAATCAGAACTTTTAATATTCCCATCCTGGACTTTATATTTATATTGAAGTGGTACTGTTTTTATTGTATTTTAATCTGTATTTAGTTTTAGTTTTATTCTAAACTGCCCAGAGTCCCTCTTTTGAGGGAGATCGGCAGTGACCAAATTTGAAATTTATATAAACAAATAAATATAAAACCTTCATTTATTTTTTAAAATTACAGCATGAACTAACAGAACTATTCATGTAAGTTCTGGCTTACCTTTCTGTAAAAAGGCTGATCTTCTATCGCTCTTGTTTTCAAGAATTCTTCACTATTAAATACTCTGTGTTCGTAGTTCAAATGGTCTTTCACCTCTCTGTTGATAAAATAGGATTACCAGAAGAATTTAAAATACCTTTTTTACTGGGGATATAAACAGAAACATTATCAATGGAAGAACTTTCTTTCTTTAAAAAATCTTACATCCTGCATTTTTGTTGTACTTTAAACAATCCCAAGGGAGGGAATTATTAATTCAATTCAATTCAATTTATTACAGTCATAGACCAGCACAAATAAAAACACGCCATATGTAATTATTAATTCCACATTCGTTTTGTCTGCACAGGTGGCAACGGTTAGCTAACGTTGTTGGGGCTTGGAAGATAAGTGGGTCAGGTGCACAAATTACATTACAGGAACACGTATCAAGGCAGACATCAGAATAATATAGAAAGAATTTAAAAAAAAAAAAAAAAGATATAGGCTCCAGGGTTTGTTTTGTTTGGCTGTGTAATTAAACATGGCTCGAAAAGAGAAACTGCGAGTTGTTCAAAGAAGAGAAGGCAGTGTGGGCTAGTGGTGAAAGTGTTGGACGAGGAGTGGAAAAGGAAATATAGGTTGTCACCAATCCTCAGCTGCACTGGATGGCTTAGCCCTAGGCCCCACTTACTCAGCACAGCCTACCTCACAAGATTGTTGTGTTGTAGGGAGAAACAGCAGGAGGGAGCACAGTGTATCTACTAGGTGAGCACCTGAATGAAACATGGGATATAAATCTAATAAATGAATAAATAAAAGTCTATTAAAACTGGGAATGTTCTCTCACCATTGTGAATTGTGCACTGAAACACAATGGTAGTGTGATGACCCTGACTTCAATGTGCCAATAAACACTTCTCCATGCAATTCATTGAAATGCAGAATAAGCTTTATTAAGGATACATGTAAATCAAAGCACTCTCAAAGATCCAAATGACAGTTTCCCGCCAGACACGCAAACTTAGCTCTCCCCCTTCGCGCCAGTTTCTTCGCGCCCAGGATGTCAATGTCTGTTACTTTCTCACTCCGAACTCGCCCCCTCCAGACTCCTGCAAGTGGACGACCTTGACGATGCATTCCAGAGTCCCTGGTGTCAGACACAGCTCCTGGCACGCACTCCCCCTCCCCGCACAACCCATTCTAACTATACACAGAGACATGGCAGGATTCTCACTAGAACCCTGACAGGTAGCATTTATAAGAAGAAATAATAATTTGCAAAAAGTCTTATCATTGGTCTTCTCAAACCAATGGAACAAACCAATGGATCATTAAACAAATCAACCCAGGGTTCTCACTCGAGGCCGAAATGACCAGGCTCAAATTATCCTACTTCAGACACATTATGCAAAGACCCAGCTCTCTGGAAAAGGCTCTGATGCTGGGAAAGGTGGAAGGAAAGAGAAGAGGATGACCAGCAGCAAGGGGGATGGACTCAATTACAGGGGCAATGAGTGCACTGTTGGAAGACCTGAAAGATCACAAATCATTATGGAGAAATCTATCTATGTGGTTGCTGAGAGCTGACAATGACTAGATGGCATATAATCAATCAATCAATCAATCAATCAATCGTCTGGCACCACAATCGGTATCAACTGTAGCTTCCAAGTCATCTTCAAAGACTCACAAGGAACACACTGCACTACCCTTTCCTAATCTGAGGACCTTAGAACACCATGGACAGCCAAGAAAAGAAACCGATGGACTATTGACCAAATCAGCCCAGAGTTCTCCCTTGAGGCAGAAATGGCCAGGCTCAAATTATCCTATTTCAGACACACTATGCAAAGACCCAGCTCTCTGGAAAAGGCTCTGATGCTGGGAAAGGTGGAAGGAAAGAGAAGAAGAGGACGATCAGCAGCCAGGTGGATAGACTAAATTACAGGGGCATTGAGTGCACTGTTGGAAGGCCTGAAGGACCAGGTTGGGGATAGATTGTCATGGAGAAAGATCTATCTATGTGGTTGCTAGGAGTAGAAAATGACTTTAGGACACATAATCAGTCTTATCAGTGAACTGGGACTGATAGTAAAGAGGAGTGGAAAGACAGAAAAAAGTCAAAGTTGGAAAAAAAGGGAGAAGGAGAAACAGCTGGCAGGCAAAACACCACTGGCTTTAGCTCTGCATTAGGAAGCACTACACTGTAGTCAAATATTTATGACAATAGAAATGCTATTTTTTTCAGCACCTTAAAACCTCAGCTAGAAAAAAATGATTTGATTATAAGCAGGAGCCTCTGATTTTGTGTCAAGAATCCCCACCCTCTAGGTTTAGTTTCCACTTTTACCCACAGGATGCAGTATTATTGCAAAAACATTTGGAATCTTCAACAAGGAATCACAAGCATTAGGACCCTGCTCAGATTGAATCCTTCCTGATCATTTATGCCTGCAGGTTTGACTCCAATTCATCCTCCTCTGTTCAGTTTCTATGGTGTGCGCTCACTTTCTCTCCAGCAGTAACATTGGGCTTTGAATTAAAACCTGAAGTTCCTTTCTATCTCTGATTAAAAACCAATATGGTTCCCAGCCTTGGTAAAGGCAAAAGATAACAACATACTGTATGTGGAGTCCTTGGTGCTCTCTGAGCCTTGTTGTTTTCTTGCAGACGTTTCATTGCCAGGCTAGGCAACATCTTCAGTGTGAAAAGGGAGTGGGACTTGCTTTTCTATTGTCTCTTATGAATGGTATGTAAATGTTGTTTACCTCTATGTGTCTGCTGATGGCTGCTTTGTCTGAGTGCCAAGCTTCCAGTAATTTTCTAGCGTTTTTGGATTTGGCTTGGTTTAAGATGCTTACAGTTTCCCAGTTGAAAGTATGGTTGAGTCTGAGATAACAACATAGTTACTGCTGAAAAGATGGACACAGAATACAAGCTTGCTGGGTTCTCTTTCTTTCAAGAATGTTAAATATGATCAAGAGATCAGGAAATGTTGCATGTGCATCAGTAGAAAAGGAAGCATTAATGCTGTAAGAAATATAGGGGGTTAACTGACAATTTTTGAACTGCTTTTGAACTGTGGTGTTGGAGGAAAATTCTGAGAGTGCCTTGGACTGCAAGAAGATCAAACCAGTCCATCCTCCAGGAAATAAAGCCAGACTGCTCACTTGAGGGAATGATATTAAAGGCAAAACTGAAGTACTTTGGCCACATCATGAGAAGACAGGATACCCTGGAGAAAATGCTGATGCTGGGGAAAGTGGAAGGCCAAAGGAAGAGGGGCCGACCAAGGGCAAGATGGATGGATGATATTCTGGAGGTGACGGACTCAACCGTGGGGGAGCTGGGGGTGGTGACGGCCGACAGGAAGCTCTGGCGTGGGCTGATCCATGAAATCACGAAGAGTCGGAAGCGACTGAACGAATAAACAACAACAACAACAACAACAAACTGACAATACCAAAGAGCCACTAAAAGGCTTATCCTCACAACCTACATCAAACACCCCTGGAGTTCATGATTATTCAGAACTGTGGTGTGAACACTTTGGGATGGCTTTCTCACTCAGATTTCATAGGACGCATCAAGAGCACTAAACAGCCTCCAGTGTGGCCCAAGGGATTTTTTCAACATTCAGTATGATGCTGACAATAACCTTCGAAATCTCAGTTATTCCTTCATTTAAAGTAGGGTTCCGGTTTTTGAATAGAAGATAGTATCAAGGTTGAGAAAAGTTCCAAAGGCAGCCAAAAGGAATCTTTCAACACCTACCTAAAGATATTGACGATAAACTGCAGAGCAATCTGTTGAATTTCAGAATTCAATTTCTGTTGCCAATTTCTCCGGCGCCCCTGTATTTCAGTGAAGTCAGTAGAGGAGCCAAGGTGGCAGAGTTCGAGATCATAGTGTAGCTGAAGATTTTCAGACCTGTAGGAAGAAGAGAACGGTTCCTTAATGTTGTTGCATTCAGAAAGAATGGCTATTCGGGTTTTTCCAAAACACCAATGTTTTATTATTCCATCTACTGGCAAAATTTGGACATGCTGCTTGAACAAATAGCTGAAGATAGGGATGGGGGGGGGGGGAGCAATTCTTGTAGGGGAAAAAGTGTGGCTCCAGCCACAGAAAAAGTGGTCTGCTCCTGCTAGCTCAAGGTAATTCTATGGGAGCAGAACCACATATATTAGTTCTTTTAAATAAAGCTTGGATTGGTCCAAACTTTATTTAAAGTCCATCGTCAAGCCTTTCCTGAACACTGGGATTCAGTATTCTGCTAAAGTACCCAGCACTGCTCACTGGATCAGGTTAGCCAGAAAGTCATTTTAAACACATTTATAATTAAAATGTGTACTCACTTTCCCCGAAAGCAAAGAAACTTTGTTCATGGAAAGGACAATTGATTTTCACCTTGCTCCATCTGCACCCTACTGTGGTTACATACCACACATCTGTGTTTCTCAACCTTAGCAACTTGAAGATGCATGGACTTCAACTCCCAGAATCCCCCAGCCAGCATGCTGGCTGGGGAATTCTGGAAGTCCACATATCTTAAAGTTGCCAAGTTTGAGAAACACTGCCATACATTAGTCTTCAGAATAATTATTTATCCAACAGATAAATTTAATCAAGCTCAATAGCTGGATACGTACATACTTTGAATGTTCTTAGTTAAGCTTCAGCCATTAATCCTGCCACTATAAACCAAGGCTTATGCCTGTGTGATGTGTGAATCCAGCCACATCTTTCGTTCTGATCTTTTCAGATACTTATAATGGAAGCAAGCAAAATATCTTGATTTTTACCGCGTTATAAAAACCCTTGCTGCTTCAAGTGGGACATCTGGAAGGTCGGTCTCCTCTTCAGAGGATTTGGATTGAGCAATATCGCCATTATCAATGTTAATTAGAATTAAGTCGTCAGCTTCCTGCATATTTAAAAATGAGAAAGATTGATAGTTAGAAGTAGAAGTAACAATCCAAAGAGGATGTTAGGCATTGTGGCAGATGGCAGACTAGCAACAGAAACAATTTTAATTCTAGCTTAAATGCAGATTATTTATCAAAGGTCTGTTGATTTGGAAACCCAAAATGAAGGAAAGATCTATGGGAACAATGCTAGGAGTTCTGAATCTGAATCCCTTCTGTCATGGAATCACAAAGTTGCATTGGCACGAAGTGGTGCAGAAAAGGGGTCGCCTCCCTGGGATTGAGGAGCTGAAGGAGAGCAGATCTGGCCTCCCCTCTCAGCCACAGCAATTCTCCCCTACCAGCCAGAGGTAGCGGAGCGACAAAGGCCAGTTCAAGGAAGGGCAGATCAGCTCCACCTGGAGGAGAGATCATTGCCAGGGTACCTGGCCTTGAAGGGGCGATCTTGGTCTCCTTGTGTATCCTCTCGTTTCAGTTTACGAGCCTGAGAGAAGAGCCTGACCTCTGTTTTGCACGTGGGTGGGTGCGGGTGCGAGTCAGGCAAGCAACTTTCTGAAAAAGTGGGATAAAAATACTGGCAAGAAAATCAACCTTCTCAAATCTTCGGGCCTGAAACTGCCTCCAGAGTGGCAGCAATGATGTGTGAGGTCCATGGAGAAGAAGAGAGTAAGCAAGTGAGGGCGCTGAAGCCATAAACAGAGAGGGAAAGGGCAAAAGAACAGAGACAAAAGAGGACACGTTTGCAGTCTGTTGCTTGTTGGTCAGTTTGGAATACTGCGGTTGGACCTTCTCCAGACAGAATCCAAGTATCTGAATTCCAGTGATTCAAAAGACCTGCAGTTGCTTGGATGCATATCTGGCTTGTTTAAAGAACCGAAAATGTAGGAACATTTCTTACCAAATATTGGGAAGAAGACAGACTTACAAGTAGACCTCGCTTAACAAATGCCGTTTGGCGACCACTCAAAGTTACAATGGCGCTGAAAAAGAAACTTTACGACCAGTCCTCAAACTTATGACCGTCGCAGCATCCCTGTGGTCACGTGATCGCCATTTGCTCACTTCACAGCCAGCTTCCAACAAGCAGAGTCAATGGAGAAGCCAGCAGCAAAATCGCAAGTCGCGGTCATGTGATGGCTCACTTAATGACCACGGTGGTTCACTTAATGATGGAAATGGAAGTGAGGTCGTAAGCCCGTAGCAGTCACACAATGTCTCACTTAATGACTCACTTAACAATGTCTCGCTTAAAGACCGCTACCCCTTAGCGACAGTTGCCGGTCCCAGCTGTGGTTGTTAAGTGAGGACTAGCCGTACAAAAGAAGGTTAGGTTGAAGCATGTTTAGAGGCATGACACAAAGATGTCATAGTTGTGAGTATCTCATGTAATTATCCATGGCAATTTGTCCAAACTTTAATTATTACAAAAATAACCTGAAAGGCTATAAATATCCAGAATTCAAAGAGGCGTTTAGTGGCTTAGAGTTGGACAGCTTATAAATTCAAATAAATAAAAATAAAATAATAAGTACCTTCAATGGAGCAGCTTATTCTTGGCTTTTAGACTTAAAAATAATCAGCTATTTTAACAGACAACAAATCTTTGATACATTAATATAGAAATCTCATTATGCATATGCTAACCTACTGACCTAATCTATAGATACTGAATTGGTAATGTATTTGTGTTTTCTAGTAAAAAAATAAAAAAAGGAATGCCAAGGGATTGGATGGTGCATTTCAAAAATCTAAATGACTCCCATAATTGGCAAGCTGATAAGATGTGGTCAGTTCAAGAGATTTCCTGAATATGCAGCAATAGCAAATACTACTTTTATCAATGGGACAAACAAATGCAATTTGGTTACAGTTTTCATTGAAGTTTGTACAAAGATAAAAGGGAAGTGGTAGATCTAGAACGTGATTCACAACCGACCTTGCAAACTTCTTCAAAGTGGTCGATGTGACACCCCATGAGGAAGGAGGTGGGTGCCATGACAAAATCAAGCATCTGATGAGACAGGATAGGTACAAAAGTGTGTTGCCACTGAATCGGATGGATGTACAACATGAAGCATTCGGATACAAGGGTCAGCAGCGCCCAGTCAGAACAAAAGAAGACAATTTTTCGTTCAGTTAAAATACAAGTAATTATCTGAGAAGAAAGGAAAACCAACAGATCACCATAACTTTTATATAATGGGGTGCGCAAGACAGCCACATACAAAATTGTATCATTGACATAGTCATTTTTAAATGCTCAGGTATTTCAAATACATTATATCAGTCAGCATGCTGACTGGGGAATTCTGGGAGTTGAAGTCCATATGTCTTAAGGTTGCTGAGGCTGAGAAACACTGGGCTAAGGTAACCCCTGTGCAATTTGGCAAAAGATCGGCGGAAAGAACTTCCATCTGCTTAAAACATGGGTGGGCAACGTCAGGCCCGCGGGCCATATAAGGCCCGCGGGGCTCCCGCCTAAGGCCCGCAGGGCTCCCGCCTAAGGCCCGCAGGGCTCCTGACCGCAAACCCCGCCCTTTCCACACGATTGGCTCTCGCCCGCAAACCCCACCCCCCAGTGCTTGTGATTGGCTCCCGCCCGCAAACTCCGGCCCCTGGTTCGTGGAAATCCCAGAAACCCCGCCCCGCCCAGCCCCAGGTTATAAATATCCAAATATTGGATATTTGGCAGAAAAAAGGTTCCCCACCCCTGGCTTAAAACAACGCTCTACCTGTAAAATCTGTTCCGGCTTGAAGCAAAGAAAGGGAAGATGCAGATCCAAATCGATAAGCGGACTGTCAGGATCCTCCTGAGATGGAAATACTACTTGGAGAGGCCTCATATTAAACAGCTAGAAGAATAACAGATGGGGGTGTTCAGTTTTTATAGGTTTCCTCACCACAAACTGCAGAAGGAGATTACAATTCATTTTCTAAAGAGAATCAGAGAGGAATAGGCAACGTTGTCTGGACCCAACAAATTTCTTATAGGCAAAACAGTCATTTTGAATAGTTTAAAATATTACATGGTAATATAGCAGGATGACTTGATAAAAATCAAAGTTCCTTTCATATTTTCCTTGATAGGCATGAAGACTGAGAAACTGACAGTTCCAATATCTGCATTATTCTATAAGCATAATAGAACATCTGTTATGAGAGACCTAGTAATTTTGAAGCAAGAAGAGCCATTTATACGGAGAATCTGCCTTCCTACAACTGAAGGCCAGTCAACTGTAATGGTAGGAACATTCCTCAGATGTTGTTAAGTGGGAGGTAGGGGAGACCCTACAGCAGAGCTTTCCAAACTGTGTGTCGGGACACGTTAGTGTGTCAGCTGCAGTGTCTGGGTGTGTCGCAGCTGCTGCTGCCTCCGAGCCCTGCCAGGATTCCGCGCAGGTCCTAGTACCTGCCTTGTGCCCTGCTGCCTCCAAACCTGCTGTGATTCCGCGCAGGTCCTAGTGCCTGCCTTGTGCCTTGCTGCCTCCAAACCTGCTGTGATTCCGCACAGGTCCTAGTGCCTGCCTTGTGCCTTGCTGCCTCCAAACCTACCCTGCCAGGATTCCACGCAGGTCCTAGTGCCTGCCTTGTGCCCTGTTGCCTCCAAACCTGCTGTGATTCCACGCAGGTCCTAGTGCCTGCCTTGTGCCCTGTTGCCTCCAAACCTGCTGTGATTCCGCGCAGGTCCTAGTGCCTGCCTTGTGCCTTGCTGCCTCCAAACCTGCCCTGCCAGGATTCCACGCAGGTCCTAGTGCCTGCCTTGTGCCCTGTTCCCTCCAAACCGGCTGTGATTCCGCGCAGGTCCTAGTGCCTGCCTTGTGCCTTGCTGCCTCCAAACCTGCCCTGCCAGGATTCCACGCAGGTCCTAGTGCCTGCCTTGTGCCTTGCTGCCTCCAAACCTGCTGTGATTCCGCACAGGTCCTAGTGCCTGCCTTGTGCCTTGCTGCCTCCAAACCTGCCCTGCCAGGATTCCACGCAGGTCCTAGTACCTGCCTTGTGCCCTGCTGCCTCCAAACCTGCTGTGATTCCGCGCAGGTCCTAGTGCCTGCCTTGTGCCTTGCTGCCTCCAAACCTGCCCTGCCAGGATTCCACGGAGGTCCTAGTGCCTGCCTTGTGCCCTGCTGCCTCCAAACCTGCTGTGATTCCGCGCAGGTCCTAGTGCCTGCCTTGTGCCTTGCTGCCTCCAAACCTGCCCTGCCAGGATTCCACGCAGGTCCTAGTGCCTGCCTTGTGCCTTGCTGCCTCCAAACCTGCCCTGCCAGGATTCCACGCAGGTCCTAGTGCCTGCCTTGTGCCTTGCTGCCTCCAAACCTGCCCTGCCAGGATTCCACGCAGGTCCTAGTACCTGCCTTGTGCCCTGCTGCCTCCAAACCTGCTGTGATTCCGCGCAGGTCCTAGTGCCTGCCTGGTGCCTTGCTGCCTCCGAGCCCTGCCAGGATTCCACGCAGGTCCTAGTGCCTGCCTTGTGCCTTGCTGTAAGAGTGTGTCGCGAAATGATGCCCTGCTGTAAGAGTGTGTCGCAAAATGATGCATGTCTAAAAAGTGTGTCACCAACATGAAAAGTTTGGAAAGCTCTGCCCTACAGAAAAAAGACATTTGCTTAAGTAGCCTAGACCACAGTGCTACACAACTTTAAAAGTAATAATCAGCCCTTTTATTTCACCCAGAAACATTGGCATTTGAAGAGCAAGTGTCTTCAAGCAACACTATCTGGAATCAGAGAGATAGAAACAGAATTACTACAAAGCAGAGATGCAGAAAACATTTCATTTCAAACTGTTTTGAGGGCAAAACTTTGCAGAACATCCTGTTCTGAATGGAAATGAACACTTCAAAAATGCTCAGAACATCCCACTTTGTCCTTATCCAACCAAAGGAATCCCAATAAATGCAAAAAACAGCTTAAATGTTTGGCCCACCCACTCCAGAGGGCTCTGGCCACCACAAAAATGATGTCACTGGGCCACACCTTTTGGACAAACTCCTGAAAAATGGAAAACGAAGAATGAATGCATTTTCCCACGGACTCTATCAGAAGTCTTTATAACGTATCAATGAATTACAGGCAGTCCTCATTTAATGACCACAATTGGGACCAGAATTTCGGTTGCTAAGCAAAGCGGTCATTAAGTGAATCCAACCCGGTTTCACGACCTTTTTGTGGCGGTCGTTAAGCGAATCACCACAAGTGTTAAGTGAACCACATGGTCGTTAAGTGAATCACGCGGTTCCCCATTGATTTTGTTTGCCAGAAACCAGCTGGGAAGGTCGAAAATGGCAATAACATGACCATGGGACGCTGCAACAGTCATAAATGCAAATTGGTTGCCAAGTGCCCAAATCGTGATGCGACTGCGGGGAACGATGCGACGGTCGTAAGTGTGAGGACCGGTCGCAAGTTGGTTTTTCAGCACCGTTGTAAGTGTAAATCACTAAATGAATGGTCGTTAAGTGAGGACTACCTGTATGACACATCCTATATAGATGCCATTTCCATTAGTACGTCTAAGAATTCTTTACGTACCTACATCCGCATCATGTTATTCTCTTTTGGGGTGAGCAAAGCTACACAGAGTGCAGAACAGTTGTAAGGAGGAGTAGGCTAAAGAAAGCAGAGGAACAAGATCAGGAAAAGAAGAGGAAACAGCTCAAATCCACCCCTGCCAAAATGGTTTTGGCTGGAGGACCAGCGAGGAAAGCCTAGGAAGGCCGAAAGAGCAAAGCAGAAAGTTAAAGAAGTTAAAGGCCAGGGAAATCAAGGCAGCTCTGCATTTTGATTCTTAATGCCCTGTTGCACCTCAAGAAAAGAACAAGATGGGCATTTTGCAGTGGAAAAAGGGTGAACAGGAAATTCTCACTGTTCTCTTCTCAAAGGCCACTGCTTTTAAAAAGCTCTTAACATTCCTTGGTTCGCAGTAAAGCTCAGGAAATTTTAAGTATAGCATATATTCAGTATTTACCAGATGAAGTGGCCCTGGAGGAGGACTGGGTATCAAGGACAATTTTGCTGCAAATTCTTTTATATGCTCCTCAATTTCTAAATCTTTGTAAGGCTTCAGCCGTACCAGTAAGCTGCAATTAAAAATGACAGCAGGTAGTAAGGACACACTTTTAGTAGAAGACAACACCATTCGAGGAGAATTCTCATGCCTTCCAAACAATTTTGATTGTTTGACTTCAGCTCTTTTTGTATTTGATATGTAATGTTGTAAGCCGCCTAGAGTCCTCCAGTAGGGAGGGGATAGGCGGGGTATAAATAGGACAAATAAATAAATAAATAAATAAATAAATCTTTCTTCTGCCAATAACTACCAGCTTATTGTTGTTTAATTTTGCACTAATACAATTCCGATCTTTCATACCCAAGTATAGATCGGTATGCTTTAAGAAATTTCCTTGCAGAACAATTCACGCAAATTTAACCTAGCTTTGCAGCTCCGCTCTTGCTGGCTTAATAACTTATTATTACTGTATGAAATTAAAGTCTAAGCAGTAGAACATAAAATTCAGCACATCACTTAAAAAATTTAGAAACTGGGAATTTATAATAGGAGTGCCCTGTCCTCATTTGCTATCCGAATCTCTAAGAAACTACTTAGAAGTGGTTTCTAACTACATGAAAGATTAGAACTGCAGCTGCACTAACAATAAAAGTGTGCTAGACAAAGAGCCACTGACACACACTTGTTGGGTACGATTGCACAACCAGCCCTGTGTCCATCTAATGGCAGCAGAGTCCACCCCTCATATGTTGAAATCTTCTCTACTAGAATTTCATGGGATACTGGGTCATTTGTCATGGGAAACACTGTTAAATGGAAATCAACATGAAAGAAATCAAACTGAAAACTGAAATCACGTTCAGGGAAAAAGGTCTACATAAATGCTGTTAACTATCAATGTATCAATTAGTCTTCTGTGTTAAGCTTCCTCTGGCTTCCTCTGCTCAGCATATTCTGACAATTCTTGTAACTACTCAGAAAAATGTGGCTCTATCACAGCAGTTATATTTGTCCTTACAAAGAAAAAGCAACCCAAATATTCATCCTTACCAAGACAAACAGTCCTTGAGGGCATTGAAATATGGATACCTGGATATGACACAGACAGCAAATGGTACGAAGTACGAATCAGCTCTAGAGTCCTGTGTGTTTTCCCAATGTACCTGTCCATTGTAGAGGCGTCCATCCTAAAAGAAAAACACATCCACTTGTGATTTGGTTGTCTCTCAAGAATTCTGTTTTCAAGAACGGGGATGTCATTCACATACATACACAGACACACAACTATCACAGACCCAGAAGGGGGCCATTAAGCCATCAAGTCCGCTCAACTGTGCCAACACTTCAATTATGGACCTTTCTCCTGAGCGGTGCTTGGCTGACCCGCTTGCCGTCTGGCTTCCAAACCAAGAATTGAAGATACGCCTTTTCACCGAGGCAGTTCCAGGAGAACAATTACTCCAGCACCAGGCTCTCTTAAAACATGCCCATTTTTTATTTCACATTTCTATTTTTTAAAAATCAACTTTGCTTTTAATTTTGTATTTGTATAATGAGTTTGTTCATAACTGTTGAAAAGGTCGGAAGTCGCTTATTTTTTCTTGTTTCTTTAACTATTTTTCTTTCTTATTCTGCTCTGCTTTTTGTACTTTCTTTTTCTTCTTTCTCTATATTTCCTTCTCTCTTTTCTTCATATATTTTCTTTACATTTGCTTTTTACTTATGTAAAAATTATTATTATTATTATTATTATTATTATTATTATTATTATTCTATTCAACTGTGTCCGATTCTCAGAGACTGCCTGAACAAGTCCCTGCAGTTTTCTTGGCAGGTTTTTCGGAAGTGGTTTGCCATTGCCTTCTTCCTAGGGCTGAGAGAAAATGACTGGCCCAAGGTCTCCCAATTGGCTTCATGCCTAAGGTGGGACTAGAACTCATGGTCTCCCAGTTTCTAGCCTGATGCCTTAACCACTATACCAAACTGGCTCTCTTAAAAATTATTATTAAAATTATATTTAAAAAAGAGAAAAAGAACAGTACAGAAATGTAATGTAATGTAATGTAATGTAATGTAACAAAACAAATATGACCACCTAGTTTTAGGCATATTCCTGGATGTGTTAGATAGCTCGAACCCAATTTAGTTTTTAAATGATTTGGTAAAAGCCCATGTTTCAGAAGCCAACCCCACAGGACTTGGTTTCTGTATTATGAAGTTAGCAAAATCAAAAGACTATTATATGGATTCACTCTATATATTTTTATGACTAGAACACATGATCAAGAACATTATTTTGTTTCAGAACATTATTTATTTATTTATTTATTTAATTTATTCCCCGCCCATCTCCCATGCAAGGGACTCTGGGCGGGTTACAATAATTAAAATTTAAAAATTTAAAAAATTTAAAAAACTATACAAAATAGAAGATATATAAAAATATATCCAATATAAAATAAAATAAATAAAATCCCAGATGGATTGGAGACCGTAGCATAGGTCTTATTGCTACGGGGCCAGCCAACCCCAGGAGGCACTACCACCTCCGTCGTCCCAGGCCAGGTGGCAGAGCCAGGTCTTAAGGGCCTTCCGAAAGGCCAGGAGGGAGGGGGCCAGTCTCACCTCCGGGGGCAAGATGTTCCACAAGGCGGGCGCTGTCGCAGAGAAGGCACGCCTCCTGGACCCCGCTAGATGGAATTCTCTTGTTGAGGGGGTCCGAAGCATGCCCTCTCTGCATGCATTATGCTCCAAACATAAGAGAATCTCAAAGCAAGAGATAAAGACACCAGCTTCAAAATAGCCAATAAATTCTAAAATTAGTAAGCAACTCAGCACTGAAATAGCTTCATTTATTTATTTATTTTATCGCATTTATATCCCGCCCATCTCCCTCACGAGGAGGGACCCTGGGCGGTTCATTAAGGCCAAAGTAGCGAATTAAAAAACATACTTGCATAGGCTGGTAATACTGGGCCACAGCTCCATATGTTCGGTTTCCAAAGACATCTGTGAAAACAAGAAAATGGATGTGGTCCTCTCTAGATTCACATGTGATATAAAATCCTCCTGTGAAAAACAAAACAAAGGGATTGCAGAAAAATAGCACAAGTCGTACAGAATATTGCATCAGTACAAGGATCATAATTCACATATTTATAAACCACTGAAAATTAGCAGGGCTCACAAAAATCAACACTTTTAAACTAAGGAACTAGATTGAAGGCAATATATTGACTAATCCCAGTAATATCTTTGTTTGTTTGTTTGTTTACAGCATTTCCAGACCATTCTACTCCCAATCGATTCTAAGTGGTGAAACAACAATTGAAACGATCCACAACTGAAACCAACAATGAATATAATAAAATTCCTATTGGAAAGAAAAAAATGAAAGCATTCCGCTTGGGCCAAAGGTACGATGAAATAAAACCTTTTCAACCTGATGTTCATCAAGAACACTGAAGATTTCACAGTATGACACATTTTAGCCTTAAAGGAAGTGCAGGGAAAGCAGAGTTGACCCACTGGTCCAAAATAAGACGACAGAACAATGGCTGAATAATCATGACAAATGCAGATGCAGTGCACCACAATCAAGATTCATTACAGGCGACTCCAAGCCTGGCTGGCAACTCGACAAGTCAGAGTTTCTCAGAGCTCTGAGCCCTGGCTAACTTTCTATTTTGTTTGCAGGGGTCTATAGACCACTGAAGTTTCCCCCTGGAGAAGGGGGAACCAGAAGATTGCTCACAGAGCCATTGTAATTGCCCACTCCTGTTTTTCTTTGTTGTTTCCACCGCGGAGAAGAACGGGGTGAATGCAATGAAATGGCCGAAGGAGGATTCTAGCTCTGCAGAGAACGTAAGTCTCTTGGGAGACACAAGAGTGACAGCCAGCTTTTAGACCACTTTATATTAGTTTTCTTTTTTAGATTAGCACATTTTTTATTATCTAAAATTTATCTTTGGACTTTGTTCAAAATGTTGGCTAATTTTGTGTTTTCTTTGCTATAATTAATTTTGGTGGAAGTTTGATAGATTTTATTTTGGTAACATAGTGAACAAGTTTTGTATTTTTCTGCCTTTCTTTTGTATCAGAGAAATTGGGATTTAAGAGACTTTGTTGGTATTTCTTACTCGACAAACTAACTGACTTTTGAGAAATTGTTTGTTTGGGTTAAGCAGCTTGCAGCCTGAAGAATAAAGAAGAATAAAGAATAAAGTATAGAGAATGTGTGCCTCTCTACCTTCTTTTTTTTCTACTTTTTTTTAGAAAGGACTATCTTTCATTTGGAATATATCTTCATCTTTCCTTTTACAAACTGTTTGAAATACTGCTCTGTGGAATTTTTTCATCTCTTACTTTAAAAGCTTTTCTTACTTAAAGAAATAGACATTATTGATAAATAATAGAACAGCTGTTCCCTGCTCCCCTGAGAAAATTTTTTGTTTTGGCTACAACAGCTGATTACGATTTGAACATGGCATTTCTCACAGCACTTCAGGATTTTAAGGAAGAAACCAGCAAAATTTTTTTGCAAATTAAGAAATCCATAGAACGTATATTAATAGTTTTGATGGCTCAGGAACAGAAGATACAAGGGACAGATTTAGAAACAGAGGAAAGACCTTTCGAACCAGTAGAGAAACAGGGAAAGAGGACTTTGAATGTATTGGTACAGAAGAAGATTATGATATTTTACAGGAAGTGGTCTATTAAATGTTTGGGCATAAATACATTGTGGCAGCTGAGACAGGAAGATTTTAATATGCAAATTGATAGATATGGCAAAATAAACATTTTGATATCCCACATGAGTTACAGAAAAAAACAAGTTGCATATTGTGATATTGACATAACCTAAACAGGAGATTTATTGATATTGATTTGGAATGCAAGGTGAATGAAAATGCGGATTTGGTATTGTACACAGAGTAAGCACAGATATGAGAAACTCACAGATGCATAAAAACATGATATTTTAAGTGTAAGATACAAGATTATAAATAAATATGTTGATATTATATATTACTCTTTCTGGAGACACATTTATGAGAAGACAATGAGATGATGAGATGGAATTAGAATATAGGTTATTACAAGAATATGTTGTATGTATTAGGTTATATGTTATGTTAGGTTTTGTATTTTTGCTATATTATGTATTATGTTATGTAATATGTTAGATTATGTATTAATGGAATATATAGTCATAACATGAACAGAATATACTGTATTTTATTAGACGTAGATAAGGCCTTTATTTGTTATACTAATTGGACTTTATTGAAGATATAAATATAGATGTAAAAGTGGAAAGAGCAAATGGAAAACATTTAATTGATGCAACAATGAACATTTGATTACTATTCTAAGGAGTAGAAACCAGAGATGGATTGTTGGAAGATATCAAGAAAGGCGAAACCTATATGAAGAACAGAAGATTGGATTATAGAAATCAAAGGGTATATGACAAAGAAAAGTTTCTGTGTATTGTATAAAGGACTAACATTTAAAGTTAATTGTTGTACTTAAAGTTCAAGGATAAATTGGAGGACATCTATTTTCTATATTTTCTTTGTTTGTTAATTTTTGACTTCACTTTTTCTTTTCCTTTTTCTTACTTTGTATTTCTATTTCTTTTCTTTTGTATTATCTCTTAATATGTATTTTAAAATTTAATAAAACTTATGAAAAAAAAAAAGATTCATTACAGGCTATCTTCATACATCAAACATGTAACGTATCTTCCCACGTCAAACACGTAACACAGCTTGTATGGTTTTGGCTTGGCATATGGGATGGACTCAGGCACTGCGATATGTAAACCACACTTCTGGAAGGTGGTGAAGACCAATCTTTCCCAGAGAGCCCTTGGGAAAGGATTGTGTACCATTGGAAACCAGATCTTATTAATTAGTTTATTGGTACTGCATATTTATTGAGAGTGTGCATTATTAGTTGTTCAATCTCACTCAAGGCAAAAACGACCAGGCTCAAATTATCCTACTTCAGACACATTATGCAAAGACCTAACTCTCTAGAGAAGGCTCTAATGCTGAGAAAGGTGGAAGGAAAGAGAAGAGGACACCCACCCATGGTGTCCAAGGGCATGGACTCAATTACAGGGAAGATGGGTGTAGGTTGAGGACAGATCATCTTAGAAGTAAATCTATCTATGTGGTCGCTGAGAGTTGACACCAGTTTGATGGCACATAATCAATCAATTATTAATTGTAGTTTATTTTGATTCTGTGGATATTGCAATGTTTTGCATTCACTTATTTATTGATTATTTTTCACATTTCTATCCCACTGCAGTCAAGAGATTTTCAGTGGCTTGCATAGAATCCGAAACGAATAAACCATCCATGATATAAAAGTCCATAAAAACAATAAAAGCAAACACCTACCAAGCATAAAAATATAAACAATAACAATAGAAGTTAAAGATGGCATGATACAATCAGGGGAAGGCTCTCCGAAACAGCTCTGTCTTTAAAAGCTTCCAAAATGTCAGCAAGGCATATGGAATGAACTCAGCCTGATCTCTACCGGGGGGGGGGGGGGCTTTACCACAGTGTTGGCACTGCCACAGAAAAGCAGAACCTCCTCCCCCATCCCCCAAACTTCCAAAAAATTGGGATTGATCATTGTTTCTCCCTGTTGGATTTGATCCGTCGGGCTGGAGTAGATCGTCCTGCAGATATTGCTGTAAGCCACCAGGAGTCACTTAAAATTTGGCAGGGTATAAGTTCAAGGAATAAACAAGCAAACCAGATTAAAAGAAACCTTAACTTCAGATATGAAGTTGGCCTCTACAATCTCACCTATGTAGCTGCAAACATTACCAGACCTTGATATCGGTAGCTAAAATAACAGTCACAGGTAGTTCTTGACTTACGATGGCAATTGGGACCGGAATTTCCGTTGCTAAGTGATGTGGTTGTAAAGCACGAGCTGGTTGCCAAGTGCCCGGATCATGATCATGTGACCGTGGGGGTGCTGGGATGGCTGGAACTCCAAGGACCGGTCGTAACCACCATTCGTTCAGCACCGTCGTAACTTTGAATGGTCGCTGAACAGATGGTCGTAAGTCGAGGACTACCTGTACCTTTAGTCACACACTCGAGCCTCTGCAGTGAAGTGATTTATAAATCTTATAAATAAAAGAATTACCTGGAAAGCAAAGCTGGGGCAATCCATTGAGGTCGACATCTTTGGGAACGCTGATCTCTTCATCCTCAGGTGCTCTGGGGGCTCCGTTCAGAGCCTTTGCATTCTCAATCTTAAATTTCTCTTTCTTTTTCCGAAAGGAACGGCGTTTCGCTTTATTGAAAGCATTACTATTTAAAGGAAGGGCTTGCAAATCTTGCTTGCTGATAAATGGAGGTACAAAAACGGAAAGAACTTCTGGTTCAAGGGGAGGAATGCTTTTCACATCCTTTTTTTGAGCAAGCTAAAAAAAAGAATCAAAATAATTAGTGTGGATTGTGTGATGGTCAATATGTTAAATCACCTTTTAATATTGAGCAGCTCTTCCTCATTCCCGTGAAAGAGGGACAGGCAACCTGCATCTTCCAAGTACTTTTTTGCAGCTCTCAGAAACCTCCTTGATTATGATTGCTAAAAACTGAAGGCACTTTGAGACTGGAAACAGATAAAAGCTGTAGTATAGACCCTAAAACAGGCATATGACAATTACAAAACAAAGAATTCCCCCACAGTCCTGCCTATGTTTATTTTTTAATTCATTGTTAGATTTATAACCCACTTTTATTTGTACAACTCAAGGTGGTGTACGTAATGCTCCCGTCTCCCATCTTCCCCACCACCACGACTCTGTGAGGTGGTTGGGCTGAAAGAGAATGACTGGTCCAGATTAGGCTTTCATCCATAAGGGAGGACTACAACTCACAGCCTCCTGGTTTCTAGTCCAGCACCTTCACCACCACACCAAACTGGCTCTGTGGCCCTCTTGACTTTGTAGTCCTCAACCCTCCAAAAATATATGTGTAGTCCTTGAATACTAAGACTTGCCCATCAAGTTGTAAAATATCACCAAAAGGCTTCCTTCTAAAATATCTGCTGATGAGCAGGCCACCCTCCATTGATCTCTTAGTGTCTGTTAGCCAGAAATGGAATTCTATCAAACAGAAGCTACTGCCGCTACCAAGAATGCAAATACTGATGGGTGCCATTCTTGTATGACTGCAATCTTTGATCATTTGAGCTTCCTTCGTGATGAAAGTATCTCAGCAGTGATGTTCTCTTCCTATGAGCAAGAGGAAGCTTTCTGTTACTCAATTATTAACCCCAGATTGCCAAGGATAATTCTGTCACTGCACAAGGAAAGCCACAACTTATGAACTCGCATATATATTAAAAAAACAAAACATGAAATAAGCAAGTAGCACACTGGAAAAGAAACTTAGGGGTGTGGTGGCTCAGCGGGTAAGATGCCAGGCTTGTCGATTGGAAGATCGCAACTTCGGAAGTTCGAATCCCTAGCCCCGCGTGACGGAGTGAGCTCCCGCACTCACCCCAGCTCCATAGGTACCACTTCGGTGGGAAGGTAACAGCATTCCGCGCGCGTCATGCCGGCCACAGGACCGCGGAAGCGTCTTCGGACAACGCTGGCTCTTCGGCTAACAAACGGAGATGAGCACCGGCCCCTAGAGTTGGACACGACTGCACAACTGTGCGGGGGGAACCTTTACCTTTTTTTTTTACCACATCTACAAACTGTCCTCACTTTATATTGGAGCTGGTCTGGTTTATTTAATCTTAGAAAAAAAATGCTTCATACTAAATTTACTTTTAGAAACTTCTACAATTTTCAGTAACAATTCAAAATCCTGTTCCAATCTCCTTCCAGCAAGTTTTAATTTACTTATTCATAGCAGATGAGCCCTTTATTTATTTATTTATTTTATTAAATTTATATTACCGCCCATCTCCCCTGTCGGGGACCCATCTTGCAGCCCCATCTTGCAGCAATTGTATTTTATTTTGGAATTTCCTTTTGAAGCAGCTCTTTACCCTTCATTTGAACAGTTCTGTATGTTGGTATTTTAATATCAAAGGTTTTAAGACATTATAGTTCATCTTTTTTTTATAAACAATGTTTGATTTTGTCATCTCTTATGAGATGGACCTATCTCCCAAGGAACGGCTAAAACCTGTATCCACACATCTCAATGCTCTACGGCCAGGAGCTAATGTTCTAGGAATTATTTCAATTTTTTCACTTTTTCCTGTTAATTGCCAGAATGGCAGTAGAGTGTGCAAGCCCTATCCCTCTTACACACCAAGAGTAATTTATTTATTTATTTTATTTTCTATCCCTTTATTAGTTTTATAAATAACTCAAGGCGGCGAACATACCTAATACTCCTTCCTCCTCCTATTTTCCCCACAACAACAACCCTGTGAGGTGAGTTGGGCTGAGAGTGAGTGACTGGCCCAAGGTCACCCAGCTGGCTTTCATGCCTAAGGCGGGACTAGAACTCACAGACTCCTGGTTTGCCATTGGCTCCTTCCTAGGGCTGAGAGAGAGGGACTGGCCCAAGGTCACCCAGCTGGCTTTCATGCCTAAGGCGGGACTAGAACTCTCAGTCTCCTGGTTTGCCATTGGCTCCTTCCTAGGGCTGAGAGAGAGGGACTGGCCCAAGGTCACCCAGCCGGCTTTCATGCCTAAGGCGGGACTAGAACTCTCAGTCTCCTGGTTTGCCATTGGCTCCTTCCTAGGGCTGAGAGAGAGGGACTGGCCCAAGGTCACCCAGCCGGCTTTTGTGCCTAAGGCGGGACTAGAACTCTGTCTCCTGGTTTGCCATTGGCTCCTTCCTAGGGCTGAGAGAGAGGGACTGGCCCAAGGTCACCCAGCCGGCTTTCATGCCAAAGGCGGGACTAGAACTCTCAGTCTCCTGGTTTGCCATTGGCTCCTTCCTAGGGCTGAGAGAGAGGGACTGGCCCAAGGTCACCCAGCCAGCTTTCATGCCAAAGGCGGGACTAGAACTCACAGACTCCTGGTTTGCCATTGGTTCCTTCCTAGGGCTGAGAGAGGGACTGGCACAAGGTCACCCAGCCGGCTTTCATGCCTAAGGCAGGACTAGAACTCTCAGTCTCCTGGTTTGCCATTGGCTCCTTCCTAGGGCTGAGAGAGAGGGACTGGCCCAAGGTCACCCAGCCGGCTTTCATGCCTAAGGCAGGACTAGAACTCTCAGTCTCCTGGTATGCCATTGGCTCCTTGCTAGGGCTGAGAGAGAGGGACTGGCCCAAGGTCACCCAGCCGGCTTTCATGCCAAAGGCGGGACTAGAACTCTCAGTCTCCTGGTTTGCCATTGGCTCCTTCCTAGGGCTGAGAGACAGGGACTGGCCCAAGGTCACCCAGCCGGCTTTCATGTCTAAGGTGGGACTAGAACTCTCCATCTCCAAGTTTGCCATTGGCTCCTTGCTAGGGCTGAGAGAGAGGGACTGGCCCAAGGTCACCCAGCCGGCTTTCATGCCAAAGGCGGGACTAGAACTCACAGACTCCTGGTTTGCCATTGGCTCCTTCCTAGGGCTGAGAGAGAGGGACTGGCCCAAGGTCACCCAGCCGGCTTTCGTGCCTAAGGCGGGACTAGAACTCTCAGTCTCCTGGTTTGCCATTGGCTCCTTCCTAGGGCTGAGAGAGAGGGACTGGCCCAAGGTCACCCAGCCGGCTTTCATGCCTAAGGCAGGACTAGAACTCTCCGTCTCCTGGTTTGCCATTAGCTCCTTCCTAGGGCTGAGAGAGAGGGACTGGCCCAAGGTCACCCAGCCGGCTTTCATGCCTAAGGTGGGACTAGAACTCTCAGTCTCCTGGTTTGCCATTGGCTCCTTGCTAGGGCTGAGAGAGAGGGACTGGCCCAAGGTCACCCAGCCGGCTTTCATGCCTAAGGCGGGACTAGAACTCTCAGTCTCCTGGTTTGCCATTGGCTCCTTCCTAGGGCTGAGAGTGAGGGACTGGCCCAAGGTCACCCAGCCGGCTTTCATGCCTAAGGCGGGACTAGAACTCACAGACTCCTGGTTTCTAGCCCGTTGCCTTAACCACTAGACCAAACTGGCATCACATGTGGCACCACCTGGAAGATAAGTGGTGGCCACAGAAACTGCCAAGTTACTACCCCAAAGCAGGAGGTGGGATCAGGGTATGACGGTCCAGAAGGCTTTTGGGAGAGGAACTTCAGACCTCCAGCCTCACAGCCTAGGGCAAGGGTCGGAAATGGTGGCTCGCGAGCCAAATGCGGCTCTTTGGCCCCTTGAGTGTGGCTCTTCCGCAGGCAGGCGTGGCGGGCGTGGCGGGGGCAGGCGCGGCAGCGAGTGTGGTGGGGCAGGCGCGGGAGCGGGCATGGTGTGCGTTGCTGTGGGCATACCCCTGGAAACCTAGGCCCAGCCTCTCTTTTTCCTCCGGGGACGGGCTTCACACAGTCTCGCGAGAGTTTGGAAGCCTCCGTCTCCGGCAGCCATCTTGACGACGAGCACTTGCCCATCGCCTTAACCCAGGGCTTTCCAATACTGTGTCGCCGGGGGGCCCCAAGTGTGTCACGTGACAAGCCGGAAGCGCTGATGAAAATGCCCTCGGTTCTGGCAGGGAGGTGAAAATTGCGTGCGCGCGCGCTGCCAGGCCACCCAGAGTGGAAATTCTCCGCGCCAATCAGCTGTGCGTCGGGAAGCCCGGCAGCCTGCACGCGCAATTTTTGCCTCCCTGCCGGAACCGAGGGCATTTTCGGGGTCCCTGGAGCCTGCCCTTTCGAAGGGGCAGCGGCAGCAGGGGCAGCAGTGCTGCCCCTTCGAAAGGGCAGGCTCCGGGGACCCCGAAAATGCCCTCAGTTTAGGCAGGGAGGCTGCCGGAGGCGGTGCTCAGCTGTTCTGCGGGGAGAATTTCCACCCCAGGGCAGCGTGTGCATATGGGGAGGGGAGGTTTACTTTGCCTGGACTGGGGGCGTGAGCGGCTCCGGAAGAGAAGCGACTGGAGCAGTCGAGCCTCTCTTTCCCTTCTTCTTCCAAACCTCCCCCGCCCCCTTCCACACGATTGGCTCCCGCCCGCAAACCCCGCCCCCTTCCACGCGATTGGCTCCCGCCCGCAAACCCCGCCCCCTTCCACGCGATTGGCCCCCGCCCGCAAACCCCGCCCCCTGGCTCTCGAGCACTTCAAAATGTGCACGAGCATGTCAAAATGGCTCCCGGCAAAAAAAGTTTGCCGACCCCTGGCCTATGGGATCAGCCATTGTTTCCACTCAAGTCTGTAATGTACAGCTGCACAATAACATTAAATACAACATGGTGGGTGAGGAGGGAAGCCTAGTTAAATGTGCTTCCAGGAGTCTGTGCTTTTTTCTTTTTACTTTTCAGCAAACCATGGCCAATAGTATATTTTTCAATGCAGAAATGTTTAATGTGTTAAATAACCTATGAACTAGCTGAGCAAAATAACATCTCATAGATGTTGGAAAAATGAAAGACTGTTTTAAAAAAAGGCAGGATGAACAATAGTACCCTTGGAAAAGTTTTTTAGCTGTTTTTCCTCATATGTTCATTGGAAACAGTTTTGCGAGCCCTTATGACTCAGTCTGAACAGACATAAACTTGTGCCATCACATTACAACATATGCTATATGGTCCATGGAACCTGAATGAAGTACATCATCTAGTTCTTAGCAAATAAGCATACTTTACACCATACTGTATACATAGTCATTCCTGATCATACCTCCTATATCACAAAATTACAGTGGGTATGAAAAATCTGGACAGATATCTTCAGTATATATTAACACAAATCTAGTTAGAAGCTTCCTTGTATTTATCAGACTATTTATCTTCTAACACTAGTAACAGTGCTCTGTTCTGCTGTTTTTCTACTAGATAAGTCATGCTGTATGAAAATTATGTGCACTGTCTTTGAACCTACACAGCTAATTAAGAACTAAAATGTACAGAGCTGTTGAAGGAGAGTGAAACTAGCAACCGAGTTCAAAATATATAGTACTTGCTGGCTCATCCAATTCCCTGAACTCAAAGGAACTTGCAAGGCCAAAGAATAAGACCATGTCTGTATGTGCCGATATAGGCATTAGGCAAAATCACATTTAACAACCCACTACAAAGCTACAGCTTCAAGGGTTGCTTAATACCGGATTTGCTTAGAATTGAACATGGCAGCAGTTTACAGAATTATCTGAGTATTAACAAGTAACAACATCATTCCATATCTTCTTGAACTAGAAAAACAAATATTATAAAGAGAGGAAATGAGCAACGGTACTCATATAAACTGCAGCCAATTAAAGAAAAATAAAATAACCTCAGCTACATCCTGCTTATTTTACTGAGATTAACAAATGGGAAGATACGTTTCCTCCCACCCAGATTACAACACGTAAATAATAATGCAAAACAGATAAAATGCTATTCCCTATCAGGCAAATTTTTGCAAAATAGAATTGCACAGAAATTCAACAGTAATAAGCCAGCTTTCTCCATACTAGAAATGCCTAAAGTTTTCTAAACTAAGGGACACATTTGGCCACTGAGTGTCATGAAACAATTTAAAAGTAGCAGATGGGGCCAGAACAAATGCTAAATGTCATTTCTTTCACACTTAAACTTGACAAAAATTAAATGCTGTTCATAGGATTACTCTCCAGTCAAGGATATAAAAATGCCCCCTTTCAGTCAGTTTTGGAACCCTCTAGGGCTGTGTTCAAAGCTTTCAGGTGTCACCTGCAGCCGTGAAGCTTCAGATTGGGTATCTGTCTTACACGGACCCAAAATTAGTAAAATACTCATCAACAAACATAGTACATGAATAATTTGAAGTCTGCTAGCACTGCCAGGTGCTGGCAGCCTTAAGTTAACCTGCCCCCCAACTTCAGATAATATAGATGCCTTCAGGTAGTGCCACATTTTGGCATGTACGCAAGGGCACTGCAGGCTGTTAAGTGAAGTGGTGGAAGCTGCAAATGACTGTTGGGAGGGTTTGCAGTGGCAAAAAGATACAAAAGAGTAATCAACCAGGGTCTGATAAGGTGATTTTAAAACACAACACTAGTAATGGATTCGTAGTAAATAATAAATACCAGTTGTCCCGCCATCAGAATCATTTTCATTGAGAAATTAACAGAGTACTGCCATCCTTAGCTGGCAATAACAAAACAATCACCCCTATTTAAGTCTATACAGCAACTATTCCATTTTTTTCCCTGCCATTTCTCCAGTAAGCCCCCATCCCACCCCCACCCCCGAATCTCTGTCCAGGTGTTGGACAGAGGTGGATTCTTACAAGGGTTGTAAACAACCAAAGCAAAAAACCAAGCCTTCGTTATTTCTCAGGAAGGTGACCTGTTGAGCCACCATTTTCAAAAGGTGCAAGGAACCACAAGGTGTTTGCTGAGGAAGAGACGACACGGCAATGAAATGTCACAATCAGCGGGCAGGTTCGCCGTTGGCTAATCCCGGAAAACCCTCATTCTTCTTGCGAAACGCCAGCACTCCGCCCATTCGCTCTTCCCGGCGCTCCAGTCGGGGGGAGGAAGGGCCGAGGAGGAAGCGAAGGGACGAGCGGGCCGGGAGAGGTGAATCTCTGCCCCTTTGTGACCCCACGGGGTCCACCCGAGGAAGCCTCGAAAAACAGCCCGGCGTGCCTTTCGCGGCCGCCGGCGAAACCCGCCTCAGGGGCGCACGAGGAGCCCCGCCGCGCCGGGCACCGGAGCGAGGCGGCTCCGGGGATAAGGGGACGTCGGAAAGCTGTCGAGGCAGCCCCGGGGGTCCCCAACGGCGCCCGGGGGACATTCCCGCCCGGCCAGGAACCCGGACGCCGCTGCCCCCCGCCGCGGGTTTACCTGGCGCGCGTCTCTCGCCTTCTCCCTGGAGACTCCGACCAAGACGCAGATTTCCAGGACGGCCGAAGGCAGCAGGTCTTCCATCGCCCGGCCCCGAGCCGGATCGGAGGCGCAGAGGGACGCCGCCCCGCCCCGCCCCGCCGGCTCAAGCCAGCCTATGGGGGGGGGGGCGAGCGCCGCGCCATCCTCCCCCCGACAGAAAGGGGGAGGAGGAGGAACAGAGGGCGCGCCACAGCCTCCCGGGGAGGAGCGTCGGAGACGGCCCCGCTGCCCCCTCCGGGTGGGGGCGGGCGCAGATGGCACCGGGCATCTGCTGGCTTTAAGCAGACACGGCAGGGGAGCCCGACGCCCGAGGAGCCTTTCGCTCCTTCTCCGTCTAACAGCTGCAGCTCACGAAGGCTCCTCTTCGATCACCTTTGCAGCTTATTTGCAAGATGGGCTTTTCAGTTAACATTCGCAACTTGCTCGCCACTTATGAGCAACTCGTGCCTTTCAACAGAAGCGGCGAGGTGGGCTGATTAGCGACTTGGGCCTTTCCGTAAAGTGCGCCGCTTATTTGCAAGATAGGCCTCGTCCTAAAATGTGCAGCTCCTGCCTCCCCGTCAAATGGGCGAGCCGGGAAAGGGGCGCCCAGGCGGCTCCGGGTGGTTTTCTTCAAAAAGGAAGACCTCTCTCCCCGTTGAGAGCCTATGGGTGGGACTGGGGGAAAAGACAGACTGGCAGAAAGCCGCATTTCTTTTAAAAAGGAAAGGAAACTCCAGGGGGTGGGTGAAGTCCTGGGTTTGATCCCCTCCCCATTGCATTATTGTAAAAAAGTAAATAAGTCTGACCCCAGCCCCCAGATTTGAAGGTTTTCACACGGGCCTGCGCTTCTTGGCTGGAGAAGGGAGGGGCAGCCCCGGGGCATGTTGGGGACCCCCCTTTCCACGGCCTCCAAAGACACGGCGAGTCGCGAAAAGGACCCCGCTCGCCCCTTTGCAGGGCCCGGGAGCCGGCCGCCTCGCGCCCTCGACCGCCAGCGCCACGTCCGTCAAAGGCCCTCGCGACGCTAATTGGCTGAGCCCCGGCTTCAGGGGAGCAGCGACCAATGGGAGGCGAGGAGGTGGGAGCGCTGTCCTGGGTGGGAAGGCAAGAAGTCGGGCGGTTTCGCTTGCTTGCCGGTTACTGCCGGGCGTCTGCATGTGCTATTTCGCTCTTCCCTTCTCTGCTTTTGCCCTCACAACAGCCCTGTGAGGTAGTCCCAGGGAGAAGACCCAGCTGCAGCCTTTCCAGGTTCTGCTGCTCGGCCTGGTTGCTTTAAATCTTGGTTCTTTTAAAGACATGGTTTGGTCTGCTGTGCTCAGGATATTGTGCGAATCCAGGAAATGGGTGATAGAATGGATGAGAGGGACCTTAGAGGTCATCTAGTCCAGTGTTTCTCAACCTTGGCCGTTTTAAGATGGGTGGACTTCAACTCCCAGAATTCCCTAGCTAGCATCTCGCCCCGCTCGAAAGTGCAGTGAGAGGAAGTTCACCCCCGAGGCCTCTGTTCTGACTGGCAATGGGGATGATTCCCTAAACTCTATCAGGGCAATGCCTCTGCTCCAAACTTTGCCCATTTTTTGACCCTGATTTGGCATTTCCTCCAATATGGATAAGTTGGGGCATTCTTATGACAACTGTCATAAGGAAAGCTGGGGTGTTCATATTACCTTAATGCTTCTTGTAGCGTTCCATATGAGATCCTTCTATTTCAGAAAGCACCTGAAAAATAATATCTTGCTTAAACAGGACGTTTATTCATGAACTGATTCAAACATCTGTCTCCCTGCAAAACCTTTGGAGTACCTGCGTAACGAAATACTGCTTTTTTCCCAGCCCCTTCTCTTGTGATGATTGGCAGATGGGGAGGGAAACAAGGCTGGAGATGTGTCAATCTCTGTCTCTAACGTAGCCCTTTTATTATTATTTATTTATTATTATTTATTATTTCAATTTATTCCCCGCCCATCTCCCTTGCAAGGGACTCTTGCAAGGGACTCTTTGACTGACTGACTGTGCCATCAAGTCGTTTCTGACTCCTAGCGACCACATAGATAGATTTTCTCCATGAGGATCTATCCCTAACCTGGTCTTTCAGGTCTTTCAGTGTTACTCTCACTGTAACAGAGTGTGATAACCCTCAGTGTCAGAATTCCCAACAAAGAAATCTCCTCAGACAGTTACTCTAAAGGATCCATTTATTGAAGGGGGCGTGGTGGCTCAGCGTGTAAGACACCAGGCTTGTCGATTGGAAGATCGCAAGTTCGGCAGTTCGAATCCCTAGTCCCGTGTGACGGAGTGAGCTCCCGCACTCGCCCCAGCTCTTGCCAACCTAGCAATTCGAAGGCATGCAAATGCAAGTAGATTAATAGGTACCACTTCGGTGGGAAGGTAACAGCGTTCCGCGTGCGTCATGCCGGCCTCATGACCGCGGAAGCATCTTCCGACAACACTGGCTCTTCGGCTAAGAAACGGAGATGAGCACCGACCCCTAGAGTTGGACATGACTGCACAAATGTGCGGGGGGAGCCTTTACCTTTTTTAGTACACTTCAGGGCAGCAGAAGCCTCGAACAACGGTTTGCGTGCCGAAAAGAGCCTTATCAAAGCAATGGCCATGCCCAGCCATAACAACCCAATTCCCATTCCAAGAATCCCTCCCCCCTACGGAATGTCCTTCAGGGAGCGTTTATCAGTTCTCTCAAAGCAATGCAGAAGGCAAAGTCTCTGAAGCCAAGTGTATAAATTATTAACTATTATATATAGTATATTATTTATTGTAACCCGCCCAGAGTCCCTTGCATGGGAAATGGGCGGGGAATAAATTTGAAAAATAAATAAATAAATAAATAAAAGGCAGAAGCTTGGCAGACGAATATGACACAGAGTCCATTTACCTTGCAACATAGCCCTTAAACCTGTACATAATTATAGTTCCACCTGTCAGCATCACACCTGTACCAGGATAGCAACCAGCAGACTGAGCAACAAGTTTTATGCCAGTAGAGTTTCTCTTTTATGCTGGTAGAGACGGGGCAAGATTTTATCTCAGTGGCGAGGAAGAGGGCCACGTTGCCTGTGTGGTATCTCTGTTCCTCCCTTTCCAGTTTGCTGCGAAATGAAGATGGGTTTTCCCAAGGCAGAAAACTGAAGTGGCAAGGAAGAACAGTTTCTCTAAATCCTGTGGAAAGAAGAAATCAGCTATGGAACAGAAAGAAAATGTTTCCTTTTTTAAAGGGAAGTCGTTCATGGTATCATAGAATGACACCTTTTTTGGTTTAATACAGAAATGAACACTTGACCTATTTATGCAGCTTTTCCTAAGCTGGTGCAGTCCAGACATGTTCCCATTATGCCACATCCCAGAAAGTCTAGAGCAGGGTTTCTCACCCTCAACACCTTTAAAATGTGCGGACTTCAACTCCCAGAATTCCCCAGCCAGCATGCTGGCTGGGGAATTCTGGGAATTGAAGTCCACACATCTTAAAGTTGCAGAGATTGAGAAACACTACAGGTAGTCCTCGACTTACGACCACAATCGAGACCAGAATTTCCATCATAAGTTGTTGCGGTTGTACGTTGAGTCACCACATGACTGGGCCCGATTTTACAGCCATTTTTACAGTGGTCGTTAAGCAAATCCAGCTTCCCCAATGGGCGTTTTTTGCTGGAAAACAGCAAAAAATGTCGCAAAATGCCGCAGGCAGGGATGAAATGGAGCAGCAACCTCCAGCATATCACCCTGATTGTACACTGATTATTATGTGAAAGGAAAAAAAAAACACCTAGCAGAAATTATTAACCAAAATGAGTCATTATAAATAACAAAACACTGTTGGTTCCCAGTAGAAAGGTTCAAAGCATTGGCAGAATAACAAAAATGCAAGGGCCTTCTGAGAAACCCAAGCATCAAACATAGGTCATTCACAAACAGTTTTGCACGCTTGCCACTTATTGAAATAACCAACACACGGCTTGGACCTTTCCTTTCTAGGAGATGCTGTCGCACGCTCCTTATCTTGCTGATAATGTGAGTTACCTGGATGGAACAAAATTTCTTATGTGGTCAGGTGCGCTAATCTTCTGTCAACAGGAATACTTAATTTAAACTGCGATAAGACTGAATGACAAGGTTATACAAGGAGGCAGTTCTGAACTCCAAGAGCCAGGCCATTCAGCGCATTTGAAACATGAGGCTCGAGATCCAGTTCTGGGCTTCACTGCCGCTGTGGTAAATTGGAGGTACATTTTAATCAACGCAAGTGTCACAGTTACATGGCCAGGAAATACAGAGAAGCAAAATTGGCATTGTTGGTGAAAACAAATTCAACATACTTGTAGATGCAAGAATGCAAGCCACAATGACTTTTTATTTTATTTTTTTTCATTTCATTTAATTTTTTGAATTTACTAGCCACCCATCTCCAACAGACACTGGGTGACGCCATGATGTCATTGCCCAAACAATGTGATTTATGTAGTTTACAAAAGTGATGTGATTTTGCCTGCCCATCCCAAGGATGCCCATCCTCTTCCCTCTTTTAGCCTTTCATACTCTACGAAGCTGCAATTATATGCAGATTTATTTGGGACCCATTGTATTAGCTTCGCTAAGAAGATACGCGTAAGATTTCTCTGTGAGAGGAGAAACTTACAGCTCCTGAGGATGGTTTTAAGCAGAGTTAGTTGGGAGTCAAAGGGGTGTGGTGGCTCAGCGGGTAAGACGCCAGGCTTGTCGATTGGAAGATTGCAAGTTCAGAGGTTCGAATCCCTAGCCCCGCGTGATGGAGTGAGCTCCCGCACTCGCCCCAGCTCTTGCCAACCTAGCAATTTGAAAGCATGCAAATGCAAGTAGATAAATAGGTACCACTTTGGTGGCATGGTAACAGCGTTCTGCGCGCATCATGTGGCCACATGACCGTGGAAGCGTCTTCGGACACCGCTGGCTCTTCGGCTAACAAACGGAGATGAGCACCGGCCCCTAGAGTCGGACACGACTGCACAAATGTGCGGGGGGAACCTTTACCTTTTTAGTTGGGAGTCAATCTTCCATAATGTTACTTGTTTTTCTTTTGAATTGGTTGGTAATTTTGACATGTTTTTATACTTAGAGGGGGATACTTGATATGTTTTTTATGACCACCTGTTTCTATTTGATCTGCAAAAATGGGATTTTTCAAGCCAGACTGTTAAATGTTCCTGTGTCTTTATTATATTCCATATTTTCTAGCTGCGAGTAACCACCTTTTTTTTCTTTTATTAATTTATCCTTTAAGAACCTTTGCAGTGGAAACCCTGAATCCAGAAACCTCTTGGAAATCACAGCTCTTATTTCAAACTGCTTGCCTCTATTTTTTTTCTGCATTTAAATATGCCAAATCATCAAATAGCAAGGGGGTTTTCTTTTAGTCCATCAAAAAGCAAATAATTTGTCAAATCCATTTTATTCAGCCATCGGTTTCTTCTCCTGGTAAATTTAACAGCACCTTTCTTGATTTTCTTTTTTAATTAAACAGCTTAGGAATTTTTCCCCAACTTTACTTTCAAGACTTTTAACACTGAACTGTGCAATATTGCCATCACATGCATTTTTTTAAGCTCAGGCCCTTCTTCTATGCTATCAACTCATGTAACAAATATGAAAAAAAAATCTGATTTTTATCATAATACACGTAGTCCTCGTTTAGCAACCACAATTGCAACCAGCAACTTGGTTGTTAAACAAAGCGGTCACTAAGTGAAACCACAACTGTGCTTATGATCCTCCTTCAGCTTACCTTTTCTTTACAGACCTGCAAAGGTCATAAATGCGAGGATTGGTCGCCAAGTCACTTTTTCATCACCGTCATAACTGCGAACCGTGGCTAAAAGAGGCAGTCGCTAAACGAGGACTACCTGTAGTGTTCCCTTTCTTTAGTGTTATGAGTGTGTTCAAAGATAATCTGGTTGGTTGGTTTCTAGGTTTTCAATCTCCTGCCAGAGACGGAAATCTCAATCTTAACGCTCTGTAATCCGTTAACATCCTTCTGGAAATTTACCCAGATGAAATATTTTCCAGGTGAGCAATGGAGGAGCAGGAAGGGGTTGTGGGGGATGAGCTGGGTGTGCCAGAGAAGGGAGCTTCAGCCAACCATATGCAAAACGGTGCAAGGTCTGAACAGGTCTGAACATTTTCCTGAAAAATGGAACGCGGCCCTGAAACTTGAAGTTTTGGGGGGGGTCAACATTTAGGTTTCCAGCACCCATGCTGGCTGAGGATTATGGGAGTTATGGTACAACATCTCTGGAGGGCATCAGGCTGTATAAGGCTGGTAGATATAATAATTGCACATCAAATCACAACAGAAGAAAAAGGTCAAATCACAAGAGGCGGATGAAAAGCAGCGGAGCCATCCTCCCACGCTTCTACGGATGCCCAAACTACACAAGCCCGACATACCGCTCCGTCCAATTGTATCTTTACCAGGGACCCCCATGTACAACATGGCTAAAGAACTTACAAGAAAACGTGGGCATCTCACAGAGGAGAGCGAATACTCTATCAACTCCCCACTACAGTGCCTCCAGAAAATCAAAGACCTAAAAATAGATGAAGATGAAATTATGGTGTCATTCGATGTCATGGCACTCTTTACATCCCTAGACCAAGCACCAGCGACTGAATCCATGGCAGCAGTTCTACGCAACACACCCGACCTAACTAGATACACCAAGATCAAAATACCCAGAATCATGGACCTCATCAACCTCTGCCTCACCACCTACTTTCAGTTTGATGGACAAATATACCAACAAATCAAAGGAACACCCATGGGATCACCACTTTCAGGACTCATAGCAGAGATAGTAATGCAACGTCTAGAAAGGATAGCACTCCCACGCATACAACCCAAAGTATGGGTCCGCTATGTAGATGACAACTTCGTCATAATAAAAAAGGATCAACTGGAGGAAACACATGAAACCATCAACAACATCTTCAAAGGAATAAAATTCACAAGGGAAGAAGAAAACAACAACACACTACCCTTCTTGGACATCCTTGTCAGTAGAGGAAATGATGGCATTCTAGAAACACAAGTCTACTGGAAATCTACCCACACTAACCAAGTGCTCCACTACCAAAGCAATAATCCAACCTCCCACAAGAGGAGCTGTGTAAGAACACTATTCAGATGAGCACGAACGCACTGCAGCAACCCAGAACACCAGAAAAAGGAAACAGACCACTTATATAGCATCTTCCAGCAAAATGGATACCCACGCGACTTTATCAAAAAGTGGCTGACCACTCAACCCACCACAGCAAAACCAACAGAAGCTATGAAAAGGATTACACTGCCATTCATCAGAAACATCTCAGAAACTACTAATAGACTGTTACAACCACACAGCATCACTGTAGCACACAAACCAACCAAAACCCTTCAGAACATCGTAAGTAACCCAAAAGACCCAGTAGCCCAAGAAGAAAAAACAGGAGTTATCTACAACATACAGTGTAAGATCTGTAGCAGCCACTATGTAGGACAGATGGGCAGAAGACTAGCAGAGCGCATCCACGAACACCAACTAGCAGTCAGAAGACACGATGAAAACTCCTTAATCTCACAACACATGGACAGACTCAACCATACTTTCAACTGGGAAACTATGAGCATCTTAAACCAAGCCAAATCCAAGAACGCTAGATAATTCCTGGAAGCTTGGCACTCAGACAAAGCAGCCATCAACAGACACATAGAGGTAAACAACATTTACATACCATTCATAAGAGACAATAGAAAAGCCAGAAGACCAGAACACCTCCTTGCCAGCAATAAACACCGAGATATGCAAAGATTAACACCAGGATTAGCACCAGAGGAACAATCAAACATCACAATATACCCTTATCAAGGAACTATTAACTCAGTCAATCAACCAAGCAGCAAACAACAGCCCAGTCAAGGAACTCCTAAGGGGAGAACAACACCTCCACCAACACAAGCAGGACAAGCCAGGGTATATAAACAGAGAGTTTGAACACTGAAGATGTTGCCTAGCCTGGCAATGAAATGTCTGCAAGAAAACAACAAGGCTCAGAGAGCACCAAGGACTCCAGAGTTCAACCCTGAGCTACAGATGTTCTCTTCGAAATGAGAAGTTGGTATGCTGCAACGCACTAACGTTTTTGGTATTGCACCCCCTTTTTTTAGGCAGTCCTGAAAAAGATCCTACCGTCACTAAACGAATGGTTGTTACCAATCGAAGAGAATATTTGTAGCTCAGGGTTGAACTGGGGAGTCTTTGGTGCTCTCTGAGCCTTGTTGTTTTCATGCAGACATTTCATTGCCAGGCTAGGCAACATCTTCAGTGCGAACTGAAGATGTTGCCTAGCCTGGCAATGAAACATCTGCAAGAAAACAACAAGGCTCAGAGAGCACCAAGGACTCCACATACAGTATGTTGTTATCTTTTGCCTTTACCAAGGCTGGGAACCATATTGGTTTTTAATCAGAGATAGAAAGGAACTTCAGATTTTAATTCAAAGCCCAATGTTACTGCTGGAGAGAAAGTGAGCGCACACCATAGAAACTGAACAGAGGAGGATGAATTGGAGTCAAACCTGCAGGCATAAATGATCAGGAAGCATTCAATCTGAGCAGGGTCCTAATGCCTGTGATTCCTTGTTGAAGTTTCCAAACAAGGCTCAGAGAGCACCAAGGACTCCACAATTGCACATCTGGACAAAAGTCTTTGTGCATCAAAAAAAAAAAAAAGGATGTTAGGGTGAAGGTTAAGGCATCTGTTATTCAAGCACTGCACATTTTCCATGTAAAAATTGGCTTATTTTGCAATGGGGAAATCTGCCCCCTGGGTGTGAAACCTTTAAAAAAGCTTTACTACGTGGTCCATAAAGGAGAGAGGAAGGATTCTCTTCTACAAATTGTCTGAACAGTTTTTTGTTAAAAATTTTATTTATTCCATTTCTTACTGGGACCGGTTGCTGCAATCAATTTTTAAAAATCCCACTGATCGATCAACAACCACAATAGTTTGATGGGATATACGCTGGCTTAAAGGGGAAAAACCGAGGCTTGAGAATAAACAGACAATAATGCAGCTTGTTAGGGCTAACAGTGTTTACTGGTAGCATAGGGCAATAATGTATATACAATCACATTATCGCAAAAATGAAAAAGATGAATATACAAGATACATCATTGTAAAAGGAAAAAACAAAACAAACTTATAAGCAGAGTTCCGTGTATTGATCCCAGGGCCAGAGTTCCTGCCATGGCCTATTCCCAAAGCCAGGCATAGCTCACTCTGCCCAGTCCACGGGAAGTGAACACATGAAGAACTACATAGCTAAAAGACACTAGAAATCAAGAAGACTTAGAACACCATTTTGCATGGTTGTATATTCAGTTCTTCTAGCATTCTGATTGGCTGGAAGTTAGCTGTGACACACACTAGGCCTCAAAGCACACAGCATTGGGTGGCAGTGCTGCATCTATGCACTGAGTTCCCCCCCCCTCCTTGCTCAGGGGGCCTGGGCAAGGCTTCCCACAGAAGGAAATCAGGAGACCTTGTTCTCATGGGAAGATCCCATTGCTTGTGTGGGCACTAGTCATAACAATGGTACCTTCTCGCTCCCTATCTCATGAGGATGTAAACAAAGCCAAGGCTTCTCTGTTATCCAGCCAACTGGCATTCACGTCATCATGAGAACGCTGTGCTTTGTAAAAGATGCAATTTGCCAAGACACTTTTGCTTTGTAGAGAAACCCAATTTACCAATATCATATGAAAAATCTGATATAGTTATGAATTATATGGATTAGGTACTCTGTTTTTGTTTTAATCTGAGATTACAGAGGTGGGAATTCCATACCAGTCAGAGTTGGTTCTGATTGGGGCAGTTTATGTTGTTGTTGTTTATTCGTTCAGTCGCTTCCGACTCTTCGTGACTTCATGGACCAGCCCATGCCAGAGCTTCCTGTCAGCCGTCACTATCCGCAGCTCCCCCATGGTCGAGTCCGTCACCTCCAGAATATCATCCATCCATCTTGCCCTTGGTCGGCCCCTCTTCCTTTTGCCTTCCACTTTCCCTAGCATCAGCTTCTTCTCCAGGGTATCCTGTCTTCTCATTATGTGGCCAAAGTACTTCAGTTTTGCCTTTAATATCATTCCCTCAAGTGAGCAGTCTGGCTTGATTTCCTGGAGTATGGACTGGTTTGATCTTCTTGCAGTCCAAGGCACTCTCAGAATTTTCTTCCAACACCACAGTTCAAAAGCATCTATCTTCCTTCGCTCAGCCTTCCTTATGGTCCAGCTCTCACAGCCATAGGCTACTACAGGGAATACCATTGCTTTAACTATGCGGACCTTTGTTGTCAGTGTGATGTCTCTGCTCTTAACTATTTTATCAAGATTTGCCATTGCTCTCCTCCCAAGAAGTAGACATCTTCTGATTTCCTGGCTGCAGTCAGCATCTGCAGTAATCTTTGCGCCTAGAAATACAAAGTCTGTCACTGCCTCCACTTTTTCTCCCTATATTTGCCAGTTATCAATCAAGCTGGTTGCCATAATCTTGGGTTTTTTGAGGTTTAACTGCAACCCAGCTTTTGCACTTTCTTCTTTCACCTTCGTCATAAGGCTCCTCAACTCCTCCTTGCTTTCAGCCATCAAAGTGGTATCATCTGCATATCTAAGATTGTTAATGTTTCTTCCAGCGATTTTAACTTCAGCCTTGGATTCCTCAAGCCCAGCACGTTGCATGATGTGTTCTGCGTACAGGTTGAATAGGTAGGGTGAGAGTATACAGCCCTGCCGTACTCCTTTCCCAATCTTAAACCAGTCCGTTGTTCCGTGCTCTGTTCTTACCGTTGCTACTTGGTCATTATACAGATTCCTCAGGAGGCAGACAAGATGACTTGGTATCCCCATACCACCAAGAACTTGCTGCAATTTGTTATGATCCACACAGTCAAAGGCTTTAGAATAGTCAATAAAACAAAAATAGATGTTTTTCTGAAACTCCCTGGCTTTCTCCATTATCCAGCGGATATTGGCAATTTGGTCTCTAGTTCCTCTGCCTTTTCTAAACCCAGCTTGTACATCTGGCAATTCTCACTCCATGAATTGCTGGAGTCTTGCAAGATCTTGAGCATTACCTTACTGGCATGTGAAATAAGTGCCACTGTTCGATAGTTTGAACATTCTTTAGTGCTTCCCTTTTTTGGTATGGGGATATAAGTTGATTTTTTTCCAATCTGATGGCCATTCTTGTGTTTTCCAAATTTGCTGGCATATGGCATGCATCACCTTGACAGCATCATCTTGCAAGATTTTAAACAGTTCAGCTGGGATACCGTCGTCTCCTGCTGCCTTGTTATTAGCAATGCTTCTTAAGGCCCATTCAACCTCACTCTTCAGGATGTCTGGCTCTAACTCACTGACCACACCGTCAAAGCTATCTCCAATATTATTATCCTTCCTATACAGATCTTCCGTATATTCTTGCCACCTTTTCTTGATCTCTTCTGCTTCTGTTAGGTCCTTACCATCTTTGTTTTTGATCATACCCATTTTTGCCTGGAATTTACCTCCGATGTTTCTAATTTTCTGGAAGAGGTCTCTTGTCCTTCCTATTCTATTGTCTTCTTCCACTTCCGCACATTGCTTGTTTAAAAATAATTCCTTATCTCTTCTGGCTAACCATTAAATTTTGCATTTAATTGGGCATATCTCCCCCTATTACTGTTGCCTTTTGCTTTCCTTCTTTCTTGGGCTACTTCCAGTGTCTCAGCAGACAGCCATCTTGCCTTCTTGGTTTTCTTTTTCTTTAGGACGTTTTTTGTTGCCGCCTCCTGAACAATGTTGCGAACTTCTGTCCATAGTTCTTCTGGGACCCTATCTACTAAATCTAGTCCCTTAAATCTATTCTTCACCTCCACTGCATATTCCTTAGGAATATTAGTGAGCTCATATCTAACTGATCTGTGGGTTTTCCCTATTCTCTTTAGTCTGATTCTAAATTTTGCAATAAGAAGTTCGTGATCTGAACTACAGTCAGCTCCAGGTCTTGTTTCTACCGACTGTATAGATGTCCGCCACCTTTGGCTGCAAAGGATGTAGTCAATCTGATTTCGGTGTCGACCATCTGGTGAAGTCCATGTATAAAGTCGTCTTTTAGGTTGTTGGAAGAGAGTGTTTGTTATGCACAGTAAATTGTCTTGGCAAAATTCTATCAGCCTATGTCCTGCTTCATTTTGTTCTCCCAGACCATGCTTGCCTGTAATTCCAGGTGTCTTCTGACTACCCACCTTAGCATTCCAGTCTCCTGTAATGAAAATAACATCTCTTTCTGGTGTATTATCCAGTAGGTGCTGCAGATCCTCATAGAACTGATCTACTTCTGCTTCTTCAGCATCTGTGGTTGGGGCATATATTTGGATCACTGTGATGTTAAATGGCTTACCCTGAATTCGAATTGAGATCATTCTATCGTTTTTTGGATTGTATCCAAGCACTGCTTTAGCCACTTTATTATTAATTATGAAGGCTACTCCATTTCTTCTGTGGTCCTCTTGTCCACAGTAGTAGATCTGGTGGTCATCTGATGTGAAGTGGCCCATTCCAGTCCATTTCAGTTCACTGACACCTAAAATGTCTATATTTAATCTTGACATCTCACCAATAACCACATCCAATTTGCCCTGGCTCATAGATCTTACATTCCAGGTTCCTATGGTGTGTTGATCTTTAGAACATCGGATTCGTCGTTCACCACCAGCACCGTCGGCCGCTAGCCATCCTTTCGGCTTTGAGCTAGCTGCGTCATCACGTCTGGGGCTAGTTGAACGTATCCTCTGTTCCTCCCCAGTAGCATTTTGACCATCTTCCGACCTGGGAGCCCCATCTTCCGATGGTATACCGACATATCTCTGGTTGTACTGATCCATTTAGTTTTCACGGCAAGAATACTGGGGTGGGTTGCCATTACCTTCCCCAGGGATCGTATTTAGTCTGACCTCTCTGCCACGACCTTCCCGTCTTGGGTGTCCCTTCATGGTTTAGCTCATGGTTTCATTGAGGTGCTCAAGCTCCAGCACCACGACAAGGTAACGATCTCCTTTGCTGGAGGGGGCAGTTTATAAATCCCATAAAAGTTTATAAATTCAGTTTATGAATTATAAAAGTTTATAAATTGGGGCAGTTTATCCTGTAAAAGAACCAGTTTGGTGTATTGACTAAAGGCATCAGGCTAGAAACCAGGAGACCATGAGTTCTAGTTCTGCCTTAGGCATGAAAGCCGGCTAGGTGACCTTGGGCCAGTCCCTGTCTCTCAGCCCTAGGAAGGAGCCAATGGCAAACCAGGAGACTGAGAGTTCTAGTCCCACCTTATGCATGAAAGCTGGCTGGGTGACCTTGATCCAGTCACACTCTCTCAGCCCTAGGAAGGAGCCAATGGGAAACCAGGAGACTGAGAGTTCGTCCCGCCTTAGGCATGAAAGTCGGCTGGGTGACCTTGGGCCAGTCACTCTCTCTCAGCCCAACCCACCTCACAGGGTTGTTGTTGTGGGGACAATAGGAGGAGGAAGCAGTATTAGGTATGTTCGCCGCCATGAGTTATTTATAAAAATAATAAAGGCGGGATAAAAAAGTCTAAAAATAAATTAAAAACCAAGATGTTAACACTTCAATTGTTTGGACCATCCCCTTTTAGCAGCCAGCAGCGGAAGCTAAAATTTTCAGGTGCCAATCAAAAGCATCCAGCAAGAGCATTCTTCCTTCTTTCTCTTGCACAAATTTCTATGGAAAGAAACTGCAACTGAATTTCATGGCCAATCTTGCCCACAAAACAACAACAACAACAGGGCCTGATCACAACACAGCCTCTGCTTCAGCACACACAGCCATAACAAGGTTGCGTATTTTTGCTCAGGCGGAACACAACTGCCTAGAAAAGAACTGGATGAAGCTGGTCTGAAGGAAAGTTAGACAGGAGAAAGTCACAGAGCTATTTATTTATCCTCGAGCAAGCAAAGTTCACATGTCATGCTTCAAGGGCCAGACCAACCTCCTGCAGGTTGAGAAAGTCTACTCAGTAGTGAATCAACATTCAAGATTGGCAGGGGCTTGGATCCAGTGCCGTTCACACACACACCCCTCCAGGATTAGCGGGTTACAATGTTTAAGGGCACTCGGTCCTGATAATTGGTAAAAATTATCATACCAGTGGATATGCAAATGAAATTTTCTCACAGCGTTTCTGGCCTGTTACTGGATTCTCTGTGCAACACAAGAATGGCAGTGCCTTTGAGGTGGTGATGCCAGGCCTTGGTGGGCATGGATGAAGCCCTGGAAAATATGGTGACTCTGCTTAGCTGAAATTAACAGATTGTCAGCCTTGCGAGGTTGAGCACACCCAGAAGAACAACTCTACTTTATTGTAAGGTTGCATTAACAGAATCTTGCAAGTCTGAAAGTACATTTCCCCCCCCCCGTCCCCTTTATAGCCAAAAAACTAGGGAGGGTCCCTTCTGAGATGTTGGCTACGTCCCCATTCCTTCAGCTACCTCTTATCTGACCGTTGTGTCCTGTCCCGACAAAGCTCGAGACTGGAAGCGGTGTTTAAAGATCTTTATTTACAAAATCACAAAAGGCAGCCCAATTGACGGGCACCAGACCACTACTGGCTCGGTCCTGGGAGTGCCCTTCTGTAGGAACTCGACTGGTCGTGGAAATGACCCGAGGCTCGAAGCCGGAATTCCGAACGGCAGGAGAGCAAGACTGGGTTTCACGCGGAGGTGTGGCGGTAAGGCAAGGCAGTCCTGCAGTGGAACATGTGGCCTCAGTATGCGGCAGGAATTTGGGCAAGCGCACGGTATCAGGGCAAGTCTGTACCTCTGGGAAGCATGTGGCAGCGGGCAACGGCTGGAGAGCAGACGGGTGCGCGGCAGCAAGGCAAGACGGAGTTGCAGGGTCCAGAGTGGCGATCGCAGGGGAGGGCTCGGAGGCAGGAATCCCGGCGGCGAGAGGGTCTGGTGCGGAGGTAGGATCCAGAGCGGCGGCAGGATGCGGCTCGGAATCGGGTCCTCGGATGGCGGCAGCACTTGTCCCCGGTACGGGATCACAGGTGGCAACAGGAACGCGATCCGTGAGTACGTGGGTGTTGAGATAGAACGGTTGATTCCGGCAACCGGTGCTGGGTGTGCTAGCCCTTTTATTCTTTGAGTTTTGCACCATTTGCGGCCAGGAGCCAATCGGGCCTCGTGTTGCTCGGCCCGCCCTTCCCACCTCCTTTGCCGTGCGCTGATGGGTGGAGGTGTTTCTCCTTCCGGGCTACCTCCAATCAGCGGCTCCGGCTCGGATTCAATTTTCGCGCCATCACAGCTTCTTCCTGTTAACGGCTCGTCTTCCTCCGACTCAGAATCCGGCATGGCAGCAGGCCCAGGCTCGCTCCTGACACGTTGCCAACCTGCAGCTCTTCCTCCTGTCTCCCAAGGTCAGTCCCACATCCCATAACACAGGTCTGGCAATATAACATCCTTTAAAATGTGGTTGGTAGAATTTCCATATTCCTCTTTAGTATTCCTCTGTTGACCTCCAGGAAGTCAGGACAGCAAGATGATGGTGTCAGGGTTCATTCTGCTAAGACACAACCTGGTCTGGTTGGCACAACACACTGGGCTAGAAACTATGTCTGGGTTTATGCGTCACACTAAGCCATTATAGCTTAGCCCCTTTGGCACCACTTGCCAAGGTCATGTGAACCCAGTCAATGTCTGGGGATTTCTTTCTTTTCTTTTTTTAAACTGGGAAGCCCCAGACATTGACTGCGTTCACAAATTGCACTCCGCCGCAGTGGGATTTCTTTGATTTTGTATTCGCATCCTCTGGGCACTCAGCCAATAAATGGTGGTTTATTCAGTAAGCCATACTTAATAAGCCATGGGTTAGCATGGACAAATCTGTGTACTGAATATTGACCCATCATGGTAACCGACAATATGGCCTTGCATATTACACAAGAGACCCGAGCGCCGCGTGACGGAGTGAGCTCCCGCACTCGCCCCAGCTTTTGCCAACCTAGCAATTCGAAAGCATGCAAATGCAAGTAGATAAATAGGTACCACTTCGGTGGGTAGGTAACAGCATTCCGCATGCGTCATGCCAGCCACATGACCGCAGAAGCATCTTTGGAAAACGCTGGCTCTTCGGCTAATAAACGGAGATGAGCACTGGCCCCTAGAGTCGGACACGAATGTGCAGGGGAAAACCTTTACCTTTACCTATATTACACAAATCCCGCCAATACAGCTTTATTCTGTAAGCCACAGTTAAACCGTGACTTCACATAATGCTCAAACATGGTCAAAGCAGCCTCTCAATTTAAGGAAAGCATGCCTGCCCTTGATGGGTTTAGCTGCCCCGTTCTGCAGCTTTTCCCCTCGTGCAGTATCCTTTTGGAGATTTCCATGGTGACATGGTAGATTTCTTTACCAGCATTTACAGTCTTATTTTCGGTTCCCTTCCTAAGAATCTCAAGCATGAAATTTGCAAAAATCCTTCTCTTGCCCAGTCATGCCACTTCAGATGTCATCAACCTAGATACGAAGTAATTTTTTTTTTTTTACCCCAATATGCACCACCTTTCTTTTACACTAATCTGCCTCTACCATTCTGTTGCTCATTCATTGTTTGAGCAATGATCCACTGAGGATTTCATTTTAATCCGTTTTTGTACTTGCTAGTCTGATTATTGTGCTGTATTTTACAAACTGGGGGCCTTTGTATCAGACAGGGGGAAACATCCTGCACTGCTGCTAATTCTCATCCAGTTTGATGGGAGAGAATTTGCTTTTCTTCTTCTCGCAACAGAAGAGACATATACCGCCCCCGCCCCCAGTGGAGGGTGGGTGTGTGTGTATGCACGCGCGTGCATGCTTTCCCTTGCTTAGAAAGGAAATGGCCAAAGGGATCCATGTCATTTCTCTCATTGTATTACTGCCACACTCATGGTTGTAAAAGACAGCCTTGAGCACCCCTCCAGCACTAGATACTTTTTTATCCAGAGACCCAGAATAAATAATGCAGCTTTGCCATTTTCATTGCTCATTTTCTGAACTAAAGGTTTCACTCACTCACTCACTCACTCACACATAGCCTAGGCTAGTCATGAGTTCCAGAAGAATCAAGGTAAGAATAATAGAATCCTACAGTTGGAATATCGGAGATATCAAGGGAACGTTTTGTGCAAAGATGGGCATGATAAAGGACAAAAAAGGCAGGGACCTAACAGAAGCAGAAGAGATTAAGAAGAGGTGGCAAGAATACACAGAAGAACTATACAAGAAAGATCTTAATATCCCTGATCAATACGATGGTGTGGTCACTGACCTTGAGCCGGACATCCTAGAGAGTGAAGTCAAGTGGGCCTTAGGAAGCATTACTAACAACAAAGCTAGCGGAGAAGACAGTATCCCAGCTGAGCTATTTAAAATCCTAAAAGATGATGCTGTTAAAGTGCTGCACTCAATATGCCAACAAATTTGGACAGTGGAGGACAGGAAGGCCTGGCGTGCTATGGTCCATGAGGTCACGAAGAGTCGGACACGACTAAACGACTGAACAACAACAACAACAGTTGGAAAGGACCTTGGAGGTATTCTACCCCAACCCCCTGCCCACTAAAACACCTCTGACAGATGATCACCCACCTCGTTTGCAGTGCAGGAGAACTTGGCAATTCATGACGCAGCCTGTTCCACTGACTAACAACTTCTTTGTTGTTGTTCAGTCGTTCAGTCGTGTCCGGCTCTTCGTGACCTCATGGACCATAGCACGCCAGGCCTTCCTGTCCTCCACTGTCTCTCGGAGTTTACTCAAATTCATGTTCATTACATTGGTGATGCTATCTAACCATCTCATCCTCTGCTGTCCCCTTCTCCTTTTGCCCTCAGTCTTTCCCAGCATCAGGGTCTTTTCCAGTGAGTCCTCTCTTCTCATTAGGTGGCCAAAGAATTTGAGCTTCAGCTTCAGCATCTGTCCTTCCAATGAGCAGTCAGGGTTGATTTCCTTTAGGATTGACTGGTTTGACCTCCTTGCAGTCCAAGGGACTCTCAAGAGTCTTCTCCAGCACCACAGCTCGAAAGCATCAATTCTTCGGCGCTCAGCCTTCCTTATGGTCCAACTCTCACAGCCATACATTGCTACTGGAAAAACCATAGCTTTAACTATACGGACCTTTGTCGGCAAGGTGATGTCTCTGCTTTTTAATATGCTGTCTAGGTTTGCCATAGCTTTCCTTCCAAGGAGCAAGCGTCTTTTAATTTCATGGCTGCAGTCACCGTCTGCGGTGATCTTGGAGCCCAAGAAAATAAAATCTGTCACTGCTTCCATTTCTTCCCCTTCTATTTGCCAGGAAGTGATGGGACCAGATGCCATGATCTGGGTTTTTTTAATGTTGAGTTTCAAGCCAGCGTTTGCACTCTCCTCTTTCACCCTCATCAAGAGGCTCTTTAGTTCCTCTTCACTTTCTGCCATTAGGGTGGTATCGTCTGCATATCTGAGGTTGTTGATATTTTTCCCGGCAATCTTAACTCCGGCTTGTGATTCATCCAGCCCGGCATTTCTCATGATGTACTCTGCATATAAGTTAAATAAGCAGGGTGATAATATACAGCCTTGTCGTACTCCTTTCCCAATTTTGAACCAGTCGGTTGTTCCATGTCCGGTTCTAACTGTTGCTTCTTGACCCACATACAGGTTTCTCAGGAGACAGGTAAGGTGGTCTGGTACTCCCATCTCTTTAAGACTTTGCCACAGTTTGTTGTGATCCACACAATCAAAGGCTTTAGCGTAGTCAATGAAGCAGAAGTAGATGTTTTTCTGGAACTCTCTTGCTTTTTCCATGATCCAGCGAATGTTGGCAATCTGATCTCTAGTTCCTCTGCCTCTTCGAAACCCAGCTTGCACTTCTGGTAGTTCTCGGTTCACATGCTGCTGAAGCCTAGCTTGTAGGATTTTGAGCATAACCTTGCTGGCATGTGAAATGAGCGCAATTGTACGGTAGTTTGAACATTCTTTGGCATTGCCTTTCTTTGGAATTGGAACATAAACTGACCTTTTCCAATCCTGTGGCCACTGTTGAGTTTTCCAAATTTGTTGGCATATTGAGTGCAGCACTTTAACAGCATCATCTTTTAGGATTTTAAATAGCTCAGCTGGGATACTGTCTTCTCCGCTAGCTTTGTTGTTAGTAATGCTTCCTAAGGCCCACTTGACTTCACTCTCTAGGATGTCCGGCTCAAGGTCAGTGACCACACCATCATATTTATCAGGGATATTAAGATCTTTCTTGTATAGTTCTTCTGTGTATTCTTGCCACCTCTTCTTAATCTCTTCTGCTTCTGTTAGGTCCCTGCCTTTTTTGTCCTTTATCATGCCCATCTTTGCACAAAACGTTCCCTTGATATCTCCGATTTTCTTGAAGAGATCTCTAGTCTTCCCCATTCTATTGTTTTCCTCAATTTCTTTGCATTGTTCATTTAAGAAGGTCTTCTTATCTCTCCTTGCTATTCTCTGGAATTCTGCATTCAGTTGTTTATATCTTTCCCTTTCTCCCTTGCCTTTTGCTTCCCTTCTTTCCTCAGCTATTTGTAAAGCCTCATCAGTCAGCCACTTTGCTTTCTTGCATTTCTTTTTCTTTGGGATGGTTTTAGTTGCTGCCTCCTGTACAATGTTACGAACCTCCATCCATAGTTCTTCAGGCACTCTGTTTACCAGATCTAATCCTTTAAATCTATTCCTCACCTCCACTGTATATTCATAAGGGATATGATTTAGGTCATACCTGATTGGTCTAGTGGTTTTCTCTACGTTCTTCAATTTAAGCCTAAATTTTGCAATAAGAAGCTCATGATCTGAGCCACAGTCAGCTCCAGGTCTTGTTTTTGCTGATTGTATAGAGCTTCTCCATCTTTGGCTGCAAAGTATATAATCAATCTGATTTCGGTATTGACCATCTGGTGATGTCCATGTGTAGAGTCGTCTCTTGTGTTGTTGGAAAAGAGTGTTTGCTATGACCAGCGTGTTCTCTTGACAAAACTCTATTAGCCTTTGCCCTGCTTCATTTTGTACTCCGAGGCCGAACTTGCCTGTTATTCCGGTTATTTTTTGACTTCCTACCTTAGCATTCCAGTCCCCTATGATGAAAAGGACATCTTTTTTTGGTGTTAGTTCTAGAAGGTGTTGTAGGTCTTCATAGAACCGGTCAACTTCAGTTTCTTTGGCATCAGTGGTTGGGGCATAGACTTGGATCACTGTGATGTTGAATGGTTTGCCTTGGATTCGAACTGAAAGCATTCTGTCGTTTTTGAGGTTGTACCCCAGTACTGCCTTTCCCACTCTTTTATTGACTATGAGAGCTACTCCATTTCTTCTAAGGGATTCTTGCCCACAGTAGTATATATAATGGTCTCCTGAATTAAATTCGCCCATTCCTGTCCATTTTATTTCGCTGATTCCCAATATGTCGATGTTCAATCTTGTCATCTCATGTTTGACCACATCCAGCTTACCTTGATTCATAGTTCTTACATTCCAGGTTCCTATGCAATATTGTTCTTTACAGCATCGGACTTTCCTTCCACTTCCAGACACATCCACAACTGAGCGTCCTTTCGGCTTTGGCCCAGCCGTTTCACACTTTCTGGAGCTACTCGGAATTGCCCTCCGCTCTTCCCCAGTAGCATTTTGGACACCTTCCGACCTGAGGGGCTCATCTTCTGGCGTCATATCTTTTAGCCTTTTGATACTGTCCATGGGTTTTCTTGGCAAGGATACTGGAGTGGTTTGCCATTCCCTCCTCCAGTGGACCACGTTTTGTCAGAACTCTCCATCATGACCTGTTCTTCTTGACCTGACTTCATTGAGTTACGCAAGCCCCTTCGCCACGACAAGGCAGTGATCCATGAAGGGGGAACAACTTCTACGGTCAGGAAATTCCTACTAATGTCCAGGCTGAACCTCCTTCCTTGTAGCTTTAACCCACTGCTTCTGATCTTGCCTCTCTGGGGTAAGAGACAACAAGTCCACTCCCTTTCCAATGTGACACCAGCCCTTCAGATGTTTGAAGACTGCTATTGTAGCGGGAAAAACTCACCTTCCCAATGACAGGAGACAAGACCAGCGAGGTAGAGAATACAGGTTTATTGCTAGCAAAGGTTCAGAGCGATAGCTCAGCAAATCTGAACCCCGGGCTACTCCCAGAGTCAATCTTTTATAGGTTTTGCAATCAATACAATCAGGATATCACAAGATCAGCAGTTGGTGTCTCAAGTATCACAAACTCAGCAGTTAATACATAGTTCATCAAAACAGGATAGGAAAAGGGGAAGTTATCTTACACCATCAGCAATATTTCAGGCGGGAGGACAGGACAGTGTCAGTGAGGGGCCTTATCTGAGGGGCGCCCCGGAGGCTGGAAGCTACAGCAACCACAATCACCCGGACAGTGCGCCCACGGTCAGCCGGGAGCCGGAGAGGAACAGCGCGGAGTCCGGACAGACCGAGCCCAGAACCCATGAACCGGAAGATCCCCCAGGGGCGTGGTGGCTCAGCGGGTAAGATGCCAGGCTTGTCGATCAAGTTCAGAGGTTCGAATCCCTAGCCCTGCGTGACGGAGTGAGCTCCCGCACTCGCCCCAGCTCTTGCCAACCTAGCAATTCTAAAGCATGCAAATGCAGGTAGATGAATAGGTACCACTTCGGTGGGTAGGTAACAGCATTCTGCACGCATCATGCCGGCTCTTCAGCTGAGAAACGGAGATGAGCACCAGCCCCTAGAGTCAGACATGAGTGCACAAATGTGCGGGGGAAACCTTTACCTTTTATCATATCCCCATCAGTTGTCTCATACCCAGATCCTTTAATCTCACAGGGCACCAACCATGTATGGTGTCTTGTTTTACCTGCTGTGATTCCGCACAGGTCCTAGTGCCTGCCTTGTGCCTTGCTGCCTCCAAACCCGCTGTGATTCCACGCAGGTCCTAGTGCCTGCCTTGTGTCTTGCTGCCTGCAAACCTGCTGTGATTCCGCGCAGGTCCTAGTGCCTGCTTTGTGCCTTGCTGCCTCCAAACCTGCTGTGATTCCGCGCAGGTCCTAGTGCCTGCCTTGTGCCTTGTGCTTCCAAACCTGCCCTGCCAGGATTCCGCGCAGGTCCTAGTGCCTGCCTTGTGCCCTGCTGCCTCCAAACCTGCTGTGATTCCGCGCAGGTCCTAGTGCCTGCCTTGTGCTTTGCTGCCTGCAAACCTGCTGTGATTCCGCGCAGGTCCTAGTGCCTGCCTTGTGCCTTGCTGCCTCCAAACCTGCTGTGATTCCGCGCAGGTCCTAGTGCCTGCCTTGTGCCTTGCTGCCTGCAAACCTGCTGTGATTCCGCGCAGGTCTTAGTGCCTGCCTTGTGCCTTGCTGCCTCCAAACCTGCTGTGATTCCTTGCAGGTCCTAGTGCCTGCCTTGTGCCCTGCTGTAAGAGTGTGTCACGAAATGATGCATGTCTAAAAAGTGTGTCACCAACATGAAAAGTTTGGAAAGCTCTGCCCTAAGCACAGTCCAACAGTGGTATCTCTCGGCCCTTCCGTTGCTTAACCAAGAAGACATTAAGACTCAGTAAGTCCTGACGGTTAAATAAGAGATTAAGAATTTGGTTTTCTTCCATGCCATTCCCCAGGCCAGACCCCCCCCCAACTATATTAATACAAACTTTTTAATATATTTATTTAACACTAAACACCAGTAAGCAATATAAGCAAAGTATTCTCATATAACTAGGGCCACAGAAAAAAACATATTTTCAACACTTTTTAATGCATTTTTTAAACAACATTGCTATAAGGGGAAAAATGCCAAGATCAAAATTTATTGAAAACTATTTTTAATCACCCTCCCAAAGATTAGAAGGCAAATGATAGCTAGGGGAAAAAACTGTGGTGCCCCCCTTCCCTTGGAGCCCTAAGCACGTGCTTAAGCGTTAATCCAGGGCTGACCCAGGGCATCTGCCTTTTTTCTGACTACATAAATGTCAGCCTCGTGTGTTCGTCTGCCATGCTTCTGACTGTTCTACACATGTAGTTTGCTGGTCTGCACTACTTTGCTTCAAGAGGCTTCCCTCTTGGCATTTTTGCATCGCTTGGCAAGAACTGTGATAAGCACCTGCTCTTCCAGCAGACATTCTGTCGGGAGGGGGGATGCTTGGAGTGGGAACTGAATTGTTATGGCTGGACTCTGGGTGATGTTTTGATAATGCTGCTTGGGCGCAAAAATCCTTATTCGAGGCTTCTCTTGGTCTGAAGTGTACTAATCCTGAATAAATGAATCCCTTAGAGTAATTGCCTGAGGGATTTCTTGATTGGGAATTCTGACACTGAGGGTTATCACAATAACCCTGTTCTGGAGCATCATCTCTTATGACTAACATGGTTTCTTCACTTCCTGCAACACAGGCATTGCATGCCAAGCGGAAGGGAGAACATGCTGCATGAATCAGACTGACTGCATTGAATCCTGATTGTCGTCTTTGAGGTTCGATTTGGACTTTCGGTTCAGTGTGCTTCTCTGCCTGAGCATAAAGCCATACTTCTTTTCACTACAAGAGCCCTTCCTGTGTCAGAGATCACCCGATCTCTGCCAAAAAGGCAAGCAGACAAAGAGCTCATCAGAAGACTGGAAGTGGCGCGAAACTGACATCGCCGGTCTAGCAATGGGAATAGACCGGCTCGCACTCAACCAACGATCGGGAATACACATCTTGCCGAACGTTGCCTGGACAACCGGACAGACTGACCCCACGTGTCAGCAGCAAAGGACACTGGGGGAGGGAAAGGTTTAAATGTGCTTGTTGTTCCTGTTACCTGCATTCCAGTCTTTGTTCATGCTAGTGCTAACTTCTGTATTCTATAATAAACTCTTCTGCTTCTAAGAACTCTGGTGCCTGGGAGTTACTTCAGCGCAGAGAGATTATAGCGATCAGAAGGAGCGCCTTACAATCACACAGAAAACAGAGAATACATTTCTATATACAGAAGCCTACATAACCCTACAGAGTCCATGGGAGTTGGGTGGCTATAATAAATTTAAATAAAATAAAAATAATTTATATATAATCTCTCTCTCTCTGATGCACACACACACACACACACACACAAACTGCTATCCATCCTGAGCAGCTCAGTTTAACTAGACAACCCGTGACCCATTGGGTCATTGTTTCAGATATATTTCCTTACCTAAACAGAGAAACAGAACGACCAAGGGCAAAGAAGCAGTGGGAATGGGAGCGACTTCTGACTTCCTGCCAGTTCCCCATTGACTTTCCTTGAGGGAATCTGGTAGGGAGCATTGGAAATGGTATAATGGAACTGCGGCTGACCACAGCAACCCATTGGGTGATCATTTCAGATATACTTCCTTACCTAAACAGAGTTATCATGAAAATTAGGGGCCTTAATGCTTTTAATTACTTGTTTGTTTATTTGTTTATTTATTTTTATTTATTTATTTATTTATTTATAATTCGTTTAATATCACCGCTCCATCTCCCCCCAGGGGGACTCTGGGTGGTTTATCATTATAAAGGGTATGCTGCCTGGTGCCTGGGAGTTACTTCAGCGCAGAGAGATTATAGCGATCAGAAGGAGCACCTTACATCCTGCCCCTAACCACAACCTTGTTTAGGATGTGGAGTACAAATTGCGGTGCTTATGTGATATACTAAGCTGCACTGTAAAAGGGGCGTGGTGGCTCAGCGGGTAAGACGCCAGGCTTGTCAATCAGAAGATCACAAGTTCGGAGGTTCGAATCCCTAGCCCCGCGTGACAGAGTGAGCTCCCGCACTTGCCCCAGCTCTTGCCAACCTAGCAATTCGAAAGCATGCAAATGCAAGGAGATGAATAGGTACCACTTTGGTGGGTAGGTAACAGCATTCCGCGTGCGTCATGCCGGCCACATGACCGTGGAAGCGTCTTCGGACAACGCTGGCTCTTCGGCTAACAAACGGAGATGAGCACCGGCCCCTAGAGTCGGACACGACTGCACAAATGTGCGGGGGGAACCTTTACCTTTTTAAGCTGCACTGTGGCTGATTTTCTAGTGATCAGAACTCAAAACTCAGAGTTAATTTTAAGCTGGCTGGGATTAGGCACATCTCACCTGGAGAGACCAGACTGGGGAAATTGAGTTCAGATAGATCATATTTTAAAAATTTTAAAAATGCTCTCGGTGCAGCATCAAAAAAGAACCCTCCTTAAAATTCTAGTTTTGGTCAGAAAAGTCGTATCTAAAAACCCTGCTAAAAATTCTTTCCAATAATATTATCTGGAAGTTTAAAGTCTGGTTCATGAGATCAGAGACATTAAATATAATATTTAATGATATCAATCAATTAAATAAATAAAATGTTTTCCCTTGGGCATCCTTAATAGCAGAAACAACATTAGCTTCTTGTAGCTATTTCAACCAAGGAGCTGATAATTTTCCCCATTCCCAAATCTCTTTTGCTTTCTACAGTGAATATTGTTCCCCAATTTGGTGCCTTCCAGGTGAGATGTCCTGAAATCTCTGCCTTTGGCCATCTAGGTTGGAAACTCTTGACATTCACCTTAAACCAGTGTTTCTCAACCTTGGCAACTTTAAGATGCCTGGACTTCAACTCCCAGAATTCCCCAGCCAGCATGGGGGTTGAAGTCCACACATCTTAAAGTTGCCAAGGTTGAGAAACGCTGCCTTGAACACATCGGGAACTGCACCCAGTTGGAAGTATGTCTATGAAGGTTCTCAGTCATCCAGGTGGAATTGTCTGTAGCTTGAATCATGTCAACTGGATTTCTATTTTCTTAATGGAAACGTTTCGCTCCTTATCCAAGGGGCTTCTTCAGTCTGAGCAAAGTTGGTAAGGGAATCCTAAATATGTTCCTAGGTAGCTGTGTGACCTTACACCTGGGGCTAGGTCATGGTTATATTGAGATGTAATTTTTAAGTCCTTTTATCATCTAATGGAGGGTCGTTAAAAACACCATGCTGCTGTTGAGCTTCTGAAATGGTCTTAATCTTCCTAGGCACAGAAGACAACACGGGGAGGAAGATGGGGGAGAGTTTGTGCCTGAGGCCCCCACCTCTATTCAAGGAAGGATTTTCCAAGTTGGCATAAATGGATTCCTTGACCCCTCTCTCAAACCACCTATCTTCTCTGTCTAAAATGTGAACATTAATGTCCTCAAATGAGTGTCCTTTTTCTTTTAGATGAAGATAAACTGCTGACTCTGGTCCTGTGGTGTTATTTCTCCTGTGTTGTGCCATCCTCCTGTACATAGGTTGTTTGGTTTCTCCAATGTAGAGTTCAGAGCACTCCTCACTGCACTGGATTGCATAAACTACATTGCTTTTCTTATGTTTTGGAGTTTGATCTTTGGGGTGTACAAGCCTCTGTCTCAGTGTGTTGGTGGGTTTGAAATATACAGGTATGTGGTGTTTGCCAAATATCCGTTTTATCTTTTCAGACACGCCAGCCATGTAGGGAATGACCAGGTTCTTTCGTTTACTCTGAGTCTCAGCCCTATCTGTCGCTGTTTTAGGTCTGGTAGATTTAGATTTGGTGAAGGCCCAATTTGGATATCCACAGGCCTTCAGGGCTGTTCTCAGGTGCTGATTTTCATTCTTTTTGGAATCCATGGAGGTGGGGATGGTTTCTGCTCTGTGTGACAATGTCCTGATGACTCCTAGTTTGTGCTGCAGTGGATGGTGGGAGTCAAACATCAGATATTGATCTGTGTGTGTGGGTTTCCTGTAGATCCCTATTTCTAGCTTGCCACCGGTCCCAATGAGGACTTCACAGTCTAGGAATGCCAGTCTGTTGTCCTTGGTGTCTTCTCTGGTGAAGCTAATGTTGGCATCTATAGTGTTTATATGGTCCGTGAAGGCCTGTACTTCCTGGGCCTTGATTTTGACCCAGGTGTCATCCACATACCTAAACCAGTGGGTGGGCACCGTTCCCTGGAATGTGTTGAGTGCTTTCTTCTCCACTTCTTCCATGTATAAATTGGCCACAATGGGTGACACAGGAGAACCCATGGCACAGCCGTGTTTTTGTCTGTAAAAGTCACCTCTGTATGTGAAATAAGTGGTGTTAAGACACAGGTCCAGAAGATGGCAGATCTGGTTTGGGTTGAGATGGCTTCTCCTTTCCAGGGTGCTGTCCTCTTCTAGTCTCTTCCTGACAGCGGATAGAGCATGAGTGGTGGGGATGCTGGTGAAAAGGGAGGACACATCAAAGGAGACCATAGTTTCATCTGTATCCAGTTTCAGGATCTTTGCTTTGGAAACAAATTCTTCCGAATTATGGATGTGGTGTTCAGAGTGTCCAACTAGAGGTGCTAGTATGGTAGAGAGGTGTTTGGCAATGTTGTATGTTACCGAATTGATGCTGCTGACTATGGGTCGGAGGGGTGTTCCTTCCTTGTGGATCTTAGGAAGTCCGTAGATGCAGGGGATGGCTTCTCCAGGATACAGACGGTGGTAGGTAATCCTATCGATGGAGCCATCATGTTCCAATTGTTTCAAACTGTCTATTGCCTTTTTCTTGTAATTGTTGGTGGGGTCTCTTTTCAGTTTTTCATATGTATGGTGATCCTCCAAAAGTGAGGTAATTTTATTGTGGTAGTCTGCAGTGTTTAGAACCACTGTACATCTTCCTTTGTCAGCAGGTAAAATGGTGATGGTTTCATCTTTGCTGAGGGCTGTCAGGGCTCTCCTCTCTTGGACGGTAAGGTTGGGGGGAGGAGGTTGAGCACTGGACAGAGCTGCAGATATTTTAAGCCGGAGTTGTTCTGCTTCTTCAAAAGGTAGGTGGTTGTTGTGGATGGCAGATTCTGTGGCTGTAATGAGCTCCACAACCGGAACTTGCTTGGGAGTGATGGCAAAATTAAGACCTTTGGCTAGGACATCTCTCTCTGGTTGGGTAAGTTCTCTGTCTGAGAGATTTTTCACCCACATGTTCTTTTTGTCCTCTGTGGTCCTGTTGTTGTTGTTCCTCCCAGCGGTTTCTCCCGTTCCTTGTTTCTGCTTGCTGCGAGAAAGAAGAATGTCAAATTTCTTAGTTTGCCTCTCCTTCGAAGGAGGAGCTCCACAACCGGAACTTGCTTGGGAGTGATGGCAAAATTAAGACCTTTGGCTAGGACATCTCTCTCTGGTTGGGTAAGTTCTCTGTCTGAGAGATTTTTCACCCACATGTTCTTTTTGTCCTCTGTGGTCCTGTTGTTGTTGTTCCTCCCAGCGGTTTCTCCCGTTCCTTGTTTCTGCTTGCTGCGAGAAAGAAGAATGTCAAATTTCTTAGTTTGCCTCTCCTTCGAAGGAGAGGCAAACTAAGAAATTTGACATTCTTCTTTCTCGCAGCAAGCAGAAACAAGGAACGGGAGAAACCGCTGGGAGGAACAACAACAACAGGACCACAGAGGACAAAAAGAACATGTGGGTGAAAAATCTCTCAGACAGAGAACTTACCCAACCAGAGAGAGATGTCCTAGCCAAAGGTCTTAATTTTGCCATCACTCCCAAGCAAGTTCCGGTTGTGGAGCTCATTACAGCCACAGAATCTGCCATCCACAACAACCACCTACCTTTTGAAGAAGCAGAACAACTCCGGCTTAAAATATCTGCAGCTCTGTCCAGTGCTCAACCTCCTCCCCCCAACCTTACCGTCCAAGAGAGGAGAGCCCTGACAGCCCTCAGCAAAGATGAAACCATCACCATTTTACCTGCTGACAAAGGAAGATGTACAGTGGTTCTAAACACTGCAGACTACCACAATAAAATTACCTCACTTTTGGAGGATCACCATACATATGAAAAACTGAAAAGAGACCCCACCAACAATTACAAGAAAAAGGCAATAGACAGTTTGAAACAATTGGAACATGATGGCTCCATCGATAGGATTACCTACCACCGTCTGTATCCTGGAGAAGCCATCCCCTGCATCTACGGACTTCCTAAGATCCACAAGGAAGGAACACCCCTCCGACCCATAGTCAGCAGCATCAATTCGGTAACATACAACATTGCCAAACACCTCTCTACCATACTAGCACCTCTAGTTGGACACTCTGAACACCACATCCATAATTCGGAAGAATTTGTTTCCAAAGCAAAGATCCTGAAACTGGATACAGATGAAACTATGGTCTCCTTTGATGTGTCCTCCCTTTTCACCAGCATCCCCACCACTCATGCTCTATCCGCTGTCAGGAAGAGACTAGAAGAGGACAGCACCCTGGAAAGGAGAAGCCATCTCAACCCAAACCAGATCTGCCATCTTCTGGACCTGTGTCTTAACACCACTTATTTCACATACAGAGGTGACTTTTACAGACAAAAACACGGCTGTGCCATGGGTTCTCCTGTGTCACCCATTGTGGCCAATTTATACATGGAAGAAGTGGAGAAGAAAGCACTCAACACATTCCAGGGAACGGTGCCCACCCACTGGTTTAGGTATGTGGATGACACCTGGGTCAAAATCAAGGCCCAGGAAGTACAGGCCTTCACGGACCATATAAACACTATAGATGCCAACATTAGCTTCACCAGAGAAGACACCAAGGACAACAGACTGGCATTCCTAGACTGTGAAGTCCTCATTGGGACCGGTGGCAAGCTAGAAATAGGGATCTACAGGAAACCCACACACACAGATCAATATCTGATGTTTGACTCCCACCATCCACTGCAGCACAAACTAGGAGTCATCAGGACATTGTCACACAGAGCAGAAACCATCCCCACCTCCATGGATTCCAAAAAGAATGAAAATCAGCACCTGAGAACAGCCCTGAAGGCCTGTGGATATCCAAATTGGGCCTTCACCAAATCTAAATCTACCAGACCTAAAACAGCGACAGATAGGGCTGAGACTCAGAGTAAACGAAAGAACCTGGTCATTCCCTACATGGCTGGCGTGTCTGAAAAGATAAAACGGATATTTGGCAAACACCACATACCTGTATATTTCAAACCCACCAACACACTGAGACAGAGGCTTGTACACCCCAAAGATCAAACTCCAAAACATAAGAAAAGCAATGTAGTTTATGCAATCCAGTGCAGTGAGGAGTGCTCTGAACTCTACATTGGAGAAACCAAACAACCTATGTACAGGAGGATGGCACAACACAGGAGAAATAACACCACAGGACCAGAGTCAGCAGTTTATCTTCATCTAAAAGAAAAAGGACACTCATTTGAGGACATTAATGTTCACATTTTAGACAGAGAAGATAGGTGGTTTGAGAGAGGGGTCAAGGAATCCATTTATGCCAACTTGGAAAATCCTTCCTTGAATAGAGGTGGGGGCCTCAGGCACAAACTCTCCCCCATCTTCCTCCCCGTGTTGTCTTCTGTGCCTAGGAAGATTAAGACCATTTCAGAAGCTCAACAGCAGCATGGTGTTTTTAACGACCCTCCATTAGATGATAAAAGGACTTAAAAATTACATCTCAATATAACCATGACCTAGCCCCAGGTGTAAGGTCACACAGCTACCTAGGAACATATTTAGGATTCCCTTACCAACTTTGCTCAGACTGAAGAAGCCCCTTGGATAAGGAGCGAAACGTTTCCATTAAGAAAATAGAAATCCAGTTGACATGATTCAAGCTACAGACCCAGTTGGAAGGTGAGCCCGTTGGTTCTTATTCACGTTTCTCTAGCGGAGCACTAGGGGGAGCTAAGGTTCTGCAGACGGACGGTGGACGAGCACCAGAGTGTCCTCCACTGTCCAGATGGGAAATCTGAAAGCCAAATGTGGGTCCTGGAAGCCCCCGGCAGGAGTTCCATCTGTGCCAGGAGGGCACCCCGGCATGGCCTGGAAGGCTCTCCAGTTGTACTACTGTGCAGTGTGATTCACGTGCTAGACCAACGTCAAGCCCACCCCAAGCTATGGAAGCTCCCTGGGTGACTCTACAGGCCAGTAGAGTTCTCAATCCAGCCTACCTCACAGGGCTGTTGTTATGGGATAGGGAAGACACTCGTGTCAGCTACCTTGACCTCTGTGGGGAAAGTCAGGGTATAAAGGCAGCAATGCTGACTGAAATGAATGTGGGTTATGCAGTAATATTGAAGGAAAAGTAGGAGTTCAAGGAAGCAACGGAAGAGCCTCCCCATGCACTACAGGAGAGGATGGGTTCCCACAACCCACTAAACCCTAATTGCTGTGTTCCCATAACATGCAACGCCTGGACAAATAAACCATATTATAGCTTAAAATACAAGGGCCGGATTGGATTCTCACAATGCACAGAACCCCAAACTGCTCAGCTTCAGCCAGATTAGGGTGTTATCTGAACCCAGCCAGAAGGGACTTTGGGCCAGCCACTCTCTTTCAGCTCAGCCTACCTCACAGGGATGTTGCTGTGCGGGAAAAGTGGCAGAGGGGTGCCACACCTTGAGCCCAGGAGCATCTGCATTGAGGGAGTGGTCAAAAAAGTCAAGATGGCAGCTGCCGCCATGCAATCAAAGCCCTGACTCATTTCTAGGTGCAAACAGAAATCTAACAAGTGGATCTAAGCAATTCATCCATCCATCTCATTTGCTTTTAGCATACCAAGAGCAGTCTCCTTCATCAGATACTGTATGGAGAGACACAAATTCTGTTCCCAACAGGCAGAATTTGTTTGTGGGAATTGTTCTCTTTGGGAAATCTCCCAGCTTCCTCCCCACATCCCCCACCCAAGGTCTGAATGGAAAACCCTCCTGATAGGCCGGCTTCGGCTTTTCAGTATTTGGCTCCAGAAAAGCTCCAGGAATCTCTTGCCATTGGCAACGCTGGTGGAGCCTGCTGGGCATTGTAGGTCAGCAACATCTGGAGGGCCAGAGAGTCTCCTCCAGATCCAAAGCAACTGGGGAAAAATGCAGGACCAAACCAAGGGATGATTGTGGAAGACCCTTGCAACGCAGACAGAAGTTTTCTTCCCGAGAAATGGGAACGGTACATATGTTGGGTGAATTATTAATAAACGTTTGGGTCACCACCAGTTGTGATTGCTAGTTGGAGCCTCCAGCAAAGCAGCAGCAGTGGGCTTGGAAAGATGATTTTTAAAAAGCTTAGGGGAAACCACAGGTAAGGATTGTCACTATCTTATCTTCCAGGACAGAAAAGGATTGGCTCACTCAGGGACCATCTGCGCCAATAAGGAAGGCCAAATCCTTGTTTGCATAGGATCCCCAACTTGGTTCAGCCAGATGTGTGGTACTGCAGTCTGACACATCTGGAAGCTCCCAGGTTAAAGGAAACACCTTGCTATTGTTGGCGCTGCAAGAAGCTGGGAAACAAGGGACACACACATGGTTGATTGATTGATCGATTACTGCATCTATATCTTACCTTTTCTTGGCCATTTCAGCAGCATAAGGGGACGTGGTGACGCAGTGGCTTAATGACGCTGGAGTTTGCCGGCCAGAAATGGTCGACACTCCAACGGTTCGAGCCCAGCTCTGTGTGATGGAAATGAGCTCCCGTCATTTCATCCCTAGCTCCTGCCCACCTAGCAGTTCAGAAGCATGCCATCTGCGAGTAGATAAATAGGTACCTCTATTTCGGTGGGGGGAAACGCTGGCGGCGCTCTGCGCGGAGCAGGAACCGGTGCTGACGGAGGATCGGTGGAGAAAAAAGCCCGGATGAGCCAACTTCCCTAAGGAACGCTGCTGGCCAGCTGATGCAAAGCTAGCTCGCCCTCTTGTGGTGCATCAGTGCAACTAAGACTAGGAACTACCGGCACCACAACATCTACTGCGTAAAAAACATTGTAGACTCCCTGGCAATGTGTGCCATACGCTAAATAAATAAATCAGCAGCATCTATGGGAATTTCTCCAAATTCTTGGCAACTCCCCTGTTCTGCTGTCATTCTTAAAGGGGATTTAAGCTAGGCTGCTGTAATTCTGGAGACCGTACAGACATCTAAATTCATTGCCTTTGATAGCCTGATCCTTCACCAATTTCTCTTAAAAGTATCAATGCTGGCATCCTTCATAAGCTAGCTTTCTCCAAAAGGCACCTTCCAGAGAGCAGAGATTACACATCCCCTCATCCCCAGCCAGCCCTGTGCTAGACTGCTGGCTGGGAATGATAGGTGTGGTGGCAGGAGATCTTTCAAGGACACCAGGATTGGAAAGTAGCACAGGGCAATCTGTTGGGAAGATGAACCAGGGCTGAGTGCATTTGGGAGTAGCAACAAAAATCTGTCCAGGAGGGAGAATGTATTTCACACTTTGCTGAAGATGACTTCTCCTTTTAAGAGTTCCTTTATGTGTTTCCAGGTTTGAATGGAAATACTTGTTATGCAGGAAAGTTCCCCATTTTAAGGTCTTAAAATGTACGTATGCATCTATCTGTGTGATTTCATGTACACAAGTTATTCATTAAAGGCCCAGGTTTTTTAAAAAAGTGGTGTATAGTGCACATTAAAAGCATACATCTCTGAAAATGTAAAATGCACCTAAGTAGTTAGATGGCAAATGAAAAAAAAGCATGAACAATTCTGTTGCAACAGAAAGGCAGCAGAAACAAGATCAGTAACCTCCCCTATCTTCAAGCAGATAAACGGACTGGGACAGATAAGATCTCAAATAACATTTAACTTTATAATTTTGAAAGATCTGATATAGGCCCAATTTTCAAGCTCTTTTATTTTTTTTAGTTCTAGGCGTTTCTCAGTTGGTTATATACTTTCTGGCAGGTCAACCCCAATTAATGCTTATGTACCTGTTGTTAAGCAGTAACATTTTTAGTAAAAAGGTAAAATCTTCCTCAAGTAGACCTCAACTCCTGGAGATTTCATGAATGTGTCCATGCAGGGTTTTGGGCAACAAAATAGAAGTAATTTGGCACTGCCTTTTCCCCTTTCAAGTAAACTTTACATGTCTTTGTATGCATGTATCATTAGACTTTTTCCCCTCTGTCTTCCTGTAAGCCACAGTTTTTTAAACAAATCAATATATGGTATAAAGACATTCATATAAAATCCTTTCAAAATCAAACCTGTAAAAAAATGTAGCATTCCCAATCTGGTATTTCTGTAGAAACGAAGGTTTACAACTCTCATCATGGGCCCTGTTGTTGGGGAATTATGAGAGTTGTAGTTCTGCATTCCTAGAAAATGCAAGGTTGGGGAAGACAGGACTAAAACATTCTCCCAGTTCAGACATAACGCCAGGTAGATATTATTCCACTGCCTGCTATTTTATTGGACGATTCTAACAGCACTGAGCAGCTGGGCATATGACTGAGTCCGAAGCGTGGACTGTAGGCTCAGAGAATAAAAATGCCACCCCCACCTTAAGAAGAAAACAGGATGTACTTACAGGATAGTCAATACTCTCAAGGTAAATGTATCCAGTTATTCTTTTGAAATGGTTCTGGTACATTAAGCTGGAACTCTTTGGATGCTGCGTTAGCGTAACAATTTTAGCTACAAACTTAACTGCCTGCAGGGATCAATATAACACGAGAGCTTATTGAGAAATGGCCAAGAAAACATAGAGAAGAGTAGAACCATCTCTGACCTAGCTTGGATGACTTGGATAAATACATGGAGGATAGTCTCTTGAGGGCTCTCAGCCTTGAAGACTCAAGGTTACCTCCAATGGAAAGGAGAACATCTCCATTTTCCGCTTGCAGGCATCCCAGGGGGTGAGCTGGTCAGTATGAGAAGCCAAGTGCCAGATTAAGATGGCCTTGGCCTGATCCAGCAAGGCTATTCTTACATTCTTCTGTTCTTCAAAAGTAATTTTTTAACATGGCAGAAAGATGGGAGACCAGTCCTGTTCTTATAAGAACCTGGTGCCCCTCCAGAGATGAGATGAACAAGAATACTAATGATGCCCAACTAGGATGATAACTAAGCATACTGTCTAGGACTCTGGATGTGGTAACTCAACACTTCTTGAGGACACTAAATTAGGAAAGACAGGATAGAAGTTACTCTAAAATCTTTCAGGCTTCTCAGTTTTCCAAAGTTGTATGCAGTAACTCATATGTGCAGAGTTGGGCTAGTGTCATTGTGTGTGCAACTTTTGGTATGAAGGTTTGTTGACTTCTATTGAACTCATGTGGAAACTGTAGCGTGAAGAACAGGGGCTTGTGTAATGTGTTTCTTATGTGTAAACTGCAAGTAAGACAACTGTCAGAAATATTTATCCCTGTTCAGTTGCTACCAGACACGCCGATTGCTCACAGCCAGTTGTTAATCCTTACATTAGAGCAGAGCTTTCCAAACTGTGTGTCAGGACACGTTAGTGTCGGCTGCAGTGTCTGGGTGTGTCGCGGCTGCTGCTGCCTCCGAGCCCTGCCAGGATTCCGCGCAGGTCCTAGTGCCTGCCTTGTGCCTTGCTGCCTCCAAACCTTCCCTGCTAGGATTCCGCACAGGTCCTAGTGCCTGCCTTGTGCCTTGCTGCCTCCAAACCTGCCCTGCCAGGATTCCACGCAGGTCCTAGTGCCTGCCTTGTGCCCTGCTGCCTCCAAACCTGCTGTGATTCCGCGCAGGTCCTAGTGCCTGCCTTGTGCTTTGCTGCCTGCAAACCTGCTGTGATTCCGCGCAGGTCCTAGTGCCTGCCTTGTGCCTTGCTGCCTCCAAACCTGCTGTGATTCCGCACAGCTCCTAGTGCCTGCCTTGTGCCTTGCTGCCTCCAAACCTGCCCTGCCAGGATTCCACACAGGTCCTAGTGCCTGCCTTGTGCCTTGCTGCCTCCAAACCTGCCCTGCCAGGATTCCGCGCAGGTCCTAGTGCCTGCCTTGTGCCTTGCTGCCTCCAAACCTGCTGTGATTCCTCACAGGTCCTAGTGCCTGCCTTGTGCCCTGCTGTAAGAGTGTGTCACGAAATGATTCCCTGATGTAAGAGTGTGTTGCGAAATGATGCATATCTAAAAAGTGTGTCACCAACATGAAAAGTTTGGAAAGCTCTGCATTAGAGTGATCTCATCATGTTTAATGGTGTTTCCTTAGACAAACTCTTCTTGGAAACCTGCCTGCAAGTCATGAATCTAATGGTACCCTGACAAAATGGGGATGTTGCGTTCTACTCAATCCATTAGATGACAATGACAATGCAGGAATGCTGGAGGTGATAAGAGTTGAACTGGAAATTGTTCTGTGCTGAATGTGTAAGGTTCACCACCACAGAAATCACTTCATCCGCTTCTACTAGAAGAGGAGGCCAACTATGGCTGAGCATAAGGAGAAAAAAAAGAGAAACTGGAGCTAAGTGACTAAGGACTTTTTGGAAAACTGAATGACTAAGCACATTCTGTGGGCCATAACTGCTTGTGGCTCGGCTGTATGATGGCACTGTTTATCCCAAACAATAAGACTTGCAGAGGTTGGGAGTTCCTTGAATTAGCAGCCATTTCATCAAGGGCACTGGCTCCATGCAAAGATGATATTAGAGAATCTGACAAAGTTATACATTATAATTACACTGTGTACATTAAACCCAGCATCTTTCCCTCCTGGCATGGTCTTGGTTTCAGCTGAGATCAAATTATTACATGTCAGCCAATAACGTTAGGTTGCATTTTAGGAACAGAAATATGTTGGCTGCTTTAATAAGTCGTTTGGTTAAAATGTGTGGTTCAGACTTTCACTGCAATAGATACGTCTGGATTCCTTTAGCATTAGATCTTGTTAAAAAGCAACAGCTCCTGTGTTATTATTGTTATGGATATTCTTGGGAAAGCTTTTCCACATATGCCATTTAAAATGTGCCTAGACACTTTAAAGAACTGCCATCCCTGGAACCCTCTTACTGATCCCTGGAGGATCAAATCAGGGGCCGAGCAAGAAATCTCAGTTTCTGATTCACACTGTGGCCATCTGGATGCTTTCAGCAAATAAGAGGTGTAAGCTTCAGCTAGCTAGAGCCAAAAAAAAAAAGATCCTGGAAGAAGGCAAGGACAAACCAGTTCCACTTCCATACTGTTAGCAAGAGAACTACGTGGAAGTGTCCATGAAGTCACCAGAACCTGAGTTCAACTGAAGGCAACTCTTTTAAATTTATTATCAGAGTTAGATATCTGCCTTTTTTTTTTTGCTCTTGTATATGAGGAATGCAGGGGGCACGATGGCTCAGCGGTTAAGACACCAGGCTTGTCGATCGGAAGGTTGGCGGTTCGAGACCTGAGCGCCACGTGGAGTGAGCTCCCGCACTCGCCCCAGCTCTTGCCAACCTAGCAATTCGAAAGCATGCAAATGCAAGGAGATAAATAGGTACCACTTCCGTGGGATGGTAACAGCGTTCCGCGTGCGTCATGCCGGCCACATGACCGTGGAAGCGTCTTTGGACAGCGCTGGCTCTTCGGCTAAGAAATGGAGATGAGCACTGCCCCCTAGAGTCGGACACGACTGTGCAGGGGAAAACCTTTACCTTTACCTTATATGAGGAATGCAGAAACATTGGAATGGGAAGGGGAAACATTAACTGTTACTTGTGTGTGTCACAATTGAGGTAACACATGTTCCTGTGTCAATGCATCTATCTACCAACCTTCTGACAAGACTCTCAGTTCCAGGATTTCAAGCTAACTAGCGGATTCAGTGGGAAGAGAATTCTCAAAAGTACTTAAAACACTGAAAATGCCTGGGGGACATAAGCTAATTCTAAAAGCGTTTGTCAGTTCCCTAAAAGAGCACAAGGTGGGCATCAGGCAGGTTTTCCAAGAGAGACAATTCAATGTAACTCCATATAATCCCAGGTCATCATCAACCTACTGGGGCGCGGTGGCTCAGCGGGTTAAACTGCTGAGCCGTTAGTCTGCCGACCATAAGGTCGGCAGTTCGAATCCGCATGGTGGGGTGAGCTCCCGTCACTAGCCCCAGCTCCAGCCCACCCAGCTGATCGAAAGCCACCGGCAAGTAGATGAATGGGGACCACTCACGTGGGCCAATTTGCTGGCGTCCTTCTCGGAGGGTCGCCCTCAGACCAAGAAGAAAGCTGTTCCCCGTGGATGGCGGTGGAGGACGGCAGAGGACGGCGGATCCCGAAAAAACAACAACTTCCTGGATGTCAGCAGCCGGCTCAGAATTTCAATATAATTGAATTTCGGCCGACAGAAAGCTCTGGCGTGGAATGGTCCATGAAGTCACGAAGAGTCGGAAACGACTGAACGAATAAACAACAAATAATTGAATTTACATGATTGTAAGCCGCCTAGAGCCCTCCATTAGGGAGGGGATAGGCGGGGTATAAATAAGATTAAATAAATAAATAAATAAATAAATAAATAAATAAATAAATAAATAAATAAATAATAACCTTACCTATGCCGGGAGAGGACAAACAGACACAGGAACAGGTATTTTTTTTGGTACCCAGGCCATCTAGAATCCAGAGCTATCATTCGTTATCTTGATTCAGGTTAAGAACCAGAGAATTCTGTTAAGCTGATGATGTTATGAGGAGTCCCACGTAGACCTGACTGATGAGTCTTTTTACGTTCAGTACTTGGGTTGTCTTCAAGGAATCACAGTAGTTATAGCACTACTAGTACTTTTTATCATAAAGCTGGCTGTCAAAACTTCATCAAAATGAAGAATTTCCCCTTAACTTTAGAAAAACAGAGAATGTTGATTTTTCTACTCAGTAAAATAAGTTATATCACATACTGAATCATTTGTTATGCTGTAGTTTAGCTGCTAGAGACAATAGCCAGTGGCACAGTGTTTGTTATAAAAGATCTTTATATGGTCTCCAGTTAACAGTTTTCAGAAGAATTCTGAAATGTCAGGTCTTCTAAAACTCTCCAGATTAAAGGAGCTGATATAAGAGGGGGAACCAAGGGGTCAAAAAAGTGAAGATGGTGCCCACAACGGTCATTTAAAGTCCTACCCATTTTTACAACTGTCATGCTTACAACATGCATTAAAAAGGGGGAGGGCTCTGATCACGCAGTTGCAGCCACCATCTCAATATTTTTTTTTATACACTCCCTCCATAAAATGAGATAAGTCCCATTGAACGTAAGGTGTTACTTTGGAGCAGAGGTGGGAAAGTCCTGGAAAATTTCAGAGATATTTTCTTTCCCAAGGAACGGGGATGGGACGAGATTAAGATCATCAGTTACAATTCTGGATGTTCAGGTCAGCCATTGTACTCCAATGTTTTGAAATCCCCATCATACAGAAGTTCAGGAACATGATTTTTTTTTTTTGCCTTTTAGTTGATCTGTGGCTTTGCCCATTCAAGGAGTTTTAATCATTTGAAGAGGAAATGAAATCTTTAACTATCAAACTCCCAGCCTAAAGGATGACTAATATAAACTGAAATAGAGCAGCGTGAGCCAGTTTGTAATCTTCAGGGTGGAGCTAAATTAAAGTCAATTGTCTGGTGCTCAGATGACCTGTGTGTGTGTGTGTGTGTGTGTGTGTGTGTGTGTGTGTGTGTGTTATTCAACAGCCAATGTATTCTAGCTTCTTTTTGTGTGAATACATTTTTTTTAGCCCATTGTGTCAGGGTTTCAGAAGAATCGGCCAGTCATTAATGAGATGGTATTTCCTGCCAGGATACTTCTGCGCTCCAGTAACTGGATTCATTTGACTGCCAAAATGTTTAATAAACAATGTCTTGATGACCGTTGCACTCATCCACAACTGTAAAATGAAGGAGGTTTGCTAGAACAGTGGCTTCAACACCAGGCTGAATATTCAGCCAGGGTTTGTAATGAATTGGCTGTAATGAATTGACATCCCGAATTAAATTCTCCAGGTAATTTTTTTGAACTCACAGATTTAATGAACACTTCCATTTCCATATAGCATATGGGAAGGGAGATAAAATTCTGGCTAAATAACATTTAGAAGACATGCCTGAAATGGATTTGTCTAGCTGATGCTTCCAAGCACTATATCCCCTATTATCCTGTACAGTATATCACTCATGCTTTTACTTCATATTTTGTATGTAATCCTGCATTTCAGGAATAATTTACTGTAATATATTCCCCTGCTTAAGCTCACTGTGATAACACAGTAGCCAAAAAGCCATCATCCTCTGCACTGGGCATCTTCAGAAGACATCTGGAAACAGCAATTGTGCCCCTGCCCAACCAAGAACCACAGCTGCAGGTTTCAGTCAGGGAAAAATGTTTGGGGACTCACAATGTGAAACTCAAGTTTCTAATTTTGGGCATTCCTTATCCTATGCTGGACGCTTGGTCACTGTCTCTCCACCCTTGAAAAAACTTGCATGGTGTGGACCATGGATGTGTTATTATTTTTGCATATCAAATGCTACGATGCATGCAGCTCCATTTGCAGGAATAGCATCTGTTGGGATAAATACCTACTCATCAGCTGTATGTTTAAGAATTTGGTTAAAGTTTAGGAAGACTTCCTATCCTTCTAACCAGGTTTGCCAATTATGAAACCCTGAAGGGGGTTGATCCTGTCATCACAAAACAGGTTTAAAAGTTGAGGTGCTTCATCTCGATTTTTAATGTGGAGTTATCTTTCAAAATGTTTATGTGCTGCTTTTTAATAATTTTCTGGATCACTTGATTTTAGGGTATTAGTTTATGCTATATTATATTGTATGTTTTCTTGGATGGGCTGGGTCCAAAAAGTAGGATAGATCTCTCTCTCTCTCTCTCTCTCACGCACCTGTATCCACAACTTCAAACACATAAAATGCTGAATTAATAATGTAAAATTATCCTATTTTAAATGCAACCCTAGCAAATATACAGTACATGGTCATATTCTTGCAGAAGGTATTAAATCTCTATCTTGCTTTTCAGAACTACCAAGACAGAAAGCAGTGATGAATAATGACTTATCATTTGAGAAAGAGCAGGAAGGGGCATGAAAAGATGAGGAAACCAGCAAATTCAGGTGACATGGCACTGCCTAGAACAGTTCTGGGGGAGATGTAGTGATGTGTCAGTTTGTTTCATCTCTCTCTCTCTCGAGCTGCCAGGAATCGAGGGTCAATTATTTGCAGCAAGTCAAGGAAGATCAGAATTGTGCAGGCAATCGTGACCCTCTATGGAAGTGAATGTTGGACTTTGAAGAAGCAGGATAAGAAGAGCATTTACACCTTTGAACTTTGATGTTGGAGAGGACTCCTGAGATACCGTGGACAGCCAAGAAAACAAACTGATGGACCACCAAACAAATCAACCCAGAGATCTCACTCATGGCACAAATGACCAGGCTCAAATGATCCTACTTTGGACACATTATGGGAAGACGCAGCTCTCTGGAAAAGGCCCTAATGCTGGGAAAGGTGGAAAGAAAGAGAAGAAGAGGACGACCAACAGCAAGGTCGATGGACTCAGTTACAGTGGTGATGGGTGCACCTGTAGAAGACCTGAAGGACCAGTCAGGGACAGATCATCATGGAGAAAATCTATGTAGTCGCTAAGAGTCAACACCAACTTGATGGCAGAAAGTCAAAAAAGTCAAGGAAGTCCTGATCCAGGCCAGGCATCAATCAGTAAATACAGGGAGTTAAAGGCAGATATCTGGGCCTGATAACCAACTTCTTTTTTTACTGTTAGTACTAAGACAGTGGGTGAGCAGTGAACTGAAATGATGGGTAAGGCTATCAATTGTAACTATATAAATTTCATTTTCTTGCTATTTTCCTCTCCCCCTTACCCACTCTTCCCTTCTTTGTCAGGTTACTGACTTCAGGTAGAGTCCATAACATTCACAAGAGAGAGAGAGTTTTCCTAAAGTTGGCACTGACCACGTCTGGTTGTCTCTCTTTCTACAGATGGTAGAAGTCAAACTAAATACTGATTGACCAATTATGTGTCATCAAATCATTTTTGACTCCTAGAGACCACATAGATTTTCTCCATGATGATCTGTCCCTGACTGGTCCTTCAGGCCTTCCAACGGTACACCTATCGCCCTCCACCTTGCTGCTGGTCATCCTCTTCTTCTCTTTCTTTCTACCTTTCCCAGCATTGGAGCCCTTTCCAGAGAGCTGGGTCTTCGCATAATGTGTCTGAAGTAGGATAATTCAAGCCTGGTCATTTGTGCCTCGAGTGAGAATTCTGGGTTGATTTGTTCGATGATCCATCGGTTTGTTTTTTTGGCAGTCCAAAGTATTCTCAGGAGTCTTCTCCTGAACTTCTCCTATTAATTCTTAATGCCTGTATTTTCCTTCCTTCCACTTAACAGCTGTGTCTGTCCACTGGGTGGACAATAGAGATCCACAAGAGCATCAGGCATTTTCCATGAAATACATGTGATATATGTTGATTCCTTATTAAACCAGTTCTGTTTGCCCACTCTTTGTTCGTCAAGTAGCAGCATTTCTTTTTTCAAGGATTTCTGAAATAGAAATATGGTTGCTTCAAGGAGATTCTTTGTAGGTTTTCTGGTTGGATTAATGAAGCATTGATTTTATACATGACATCTTTGATTTGCTCTGTTTGCAAAATAACTTAAAAGCTTCCTTCCTGGCATGCTTCGGATCAAATAGATGTTTGCTTTGGCCATAGCTTCACTCCTCATATTGGACTGATTCATCAACCATGAGTTGCTGACTTTGTTCAAGGTGTGACAAAACACTCTTTGACCAATTTACCTACTGCTGAAACTTTTAGTTTGCCAAGAGAGCAAAGTTTTTCTGAGTAGCAGGAAAGTCAGAATTTTGAAATAAAATATTATTTCATGCTATAAGGTGAACTAAAATTCTCCATTCTCCCTTGGTGCTTTATCACAGATTGAGCAGATTAACAATAGCAAATTGCGTCATTAAGATCAGATTGGGATACTAACATATTCTTAATTCTTGGGTTTCCACATCACGCTAACCCATGTTTTAATGATGGTTTGTGGCATAAGCTGACGTTGGATGGATTCACATGTAGTTCTAAGCCATAAACCATGGTTTTCAAACCACAATGGCTGTGTTCACCTTAAATCATAACCAAAGAAATTTTATAGTATATATTTGTAGTTAAGTCATTAATTACAAATTAATACCGTATTTTATTTTGTAATTCTGTCTGGGCCACAGGGAACAAGTAGAGATCTGAGGGCTATCATTTCATGTGGAATACAAGAAATTTTACCATTGTCAATGAGTTCATAAGTTGATTCTGTGTTCCTTTTCTGAATGTGAAGACAATAATTTTTCTTTACAGAATATCTCTGGCAAAGACTGTAATGCCCCATTGGATTTTCCAGAGCTGCAAGCAGCCACATAAATTCCATGGTGCAGTTCCAGAGATCTTTAGTGTGACAGAAGGGGAAAATAATTAAATGCATGATCAGAGAGTAAATTAATACATACATAATTTATATTACTTATGTTACTTCAGTACACAATTTTAGTATAAAAAAATTAAATCAAATCAGAATTAATTTTTGTTTTGGACCCATCAGATTTTTTGTGAGTTGGGGAGGCCTGTCCCCCAACATGTGTCTCAAAAGCCAGTGCGGAAAAAGTTGTGTGCTATGGCCAGAGATAGAGCAAGCCCTGGGGCAGTTTTGTGTTACTAGCCGGCTCCCTTGTTTAGCTCCCTGGATAAAACAGCCTTGCTTAATATGGTGCTGGTTGGTATAACAAGGATGGCTGATTTATGGGAAATTCAAACAAACCCTAAAGTCTGAGTGTTTCCTTCATTCCTACCATGCCACTGTTGAATTTAGAACCATCCATCCTTCCAAAATGGAGCATTGTCAACTGGTTGTCCTATATCAGGTTGAGAGACAGAAAAGATAAACTTGCCACGATTCAGGACCCTCTACTTTTCTCACATATAATGAAATAATTGCTTTCCTATCTCCCACTCCTCATCCTCTCCCTTTCTGATCTTCTCGGTCTTCCTTTGTCTTTGCAAGAACAGGAGCAGTTCTGCAAAATCCATGTTGTTTTTCACGGTGATTGAAGATTCGCAGTTATAACATTTCAAAATCCAGTTGCAAATACTAATCCATGAACACAGGCAGAGAAGTGAGAACTTCTACTTCCTGCATTTTGACTTTGGCAGAAAGAAGGTCAGGTACCAAATCTGTGGGGAATTCTAGGACTAGTTGGGAATTTTAAAACTGGACTTTGGAAAATGCATTACATTTTTCATTTCGATTTCTTTCTCAGAAGGTATTTTTTCACTCCCTGTTATCAGAGCAACCTTGTGGTTTAGATGAGTCTAAAAGTTAGTGACTCGCACAAGGTCACCTAAAATGGCTATACTACAATCAGACATTTAAGTAAATTACAATTAAAGGTAGGCTGACCATACGTCCCGTTTTGAACGGGACAGTTCCGGTTTTTAAACAATTCCCAATCGTCCCGTCGTTTTAATAAAAATGTCCATTTTGTCCAGTTCTCAATGAGCGCCCACCCGCCCTGTTTGCCGGGGCGCCGCAGGGACCGCGCTGCTGGCGAGGCTGTTAGATGGAGTGTGTGTGTGCGTGTGCACACACGCGCGTGCACACGCACGCACACCCACTTTGTCTGGCGAGCCGTGGGTAGGTTTGTTGTTGTTGTTCAGTCGTTTAGTCTTGTCCGACTCTTCGTGACCTCATGGACCATAGCACGCCAGGCCTTCCTGTCCTCCACTGTCTCTCGGAGTTTACTCAAATTCATGTTCATTACATCGGTGATGCTATCTAACCATCTCATCCTCTGCCGTCCCCTTCTCCTTTTGCCTTCAGTCTTTCCCAGCATCAGGGTCTTTTCCAGTGAGTCCTCTCTTCGCATTAGGTGGCCAAAGTATTTGAGCTTCAGCTTCAGCATCTGTCCTTCCAATGAGCAGTCAGGGTTGATTTCCTTTAGGATTGACTGGTTTGACCTCCTTGCAGTCCAAGGGACTCTCAAGAGTCTTCTCCAGCACCACAGTTCGAAAGCATCAATTCTTCAGCACTCAGCCTTCCTTATGGTCCAACTCTCACAGCCATACATTACTACTGGGAAAACCATAGCTTTAACTATACGGACCTTTGTCGGCAAGGTGATGTCTCTGCTTTTTAATATGCTGTCTAGGTTTGCCATAGCTTTCCTCCCAAGGAGCAAGCGTCTTTTAATTTCATGGCTGCAGTCACCGTCTGCGGTGATCTTGGATCCCAAGAAAATAAAATCTGTCACTGCTTCCATTTCTTCCCCTTCTATTTGCCAGGAAGTGATGGGACCAGATGCCATGATCTGGGTTTTTTTAATGTTGAGTTTCAAGCCAGCTTTTGCACTCTCCTCTTTCACCCTGATCAAGAGGCTCTTTAGTTCCTCTTCACTTTCTGCCATTAGGGTGGTATCGTCTGCATATCTGAGGTTGTTGATATTTCTCCCGGCAATCTCCGGCTTGTGATTCATCCAGCCCGGCATTTCTCATGATGTACTCTGCATATAAGTTAAATAAGCAGGGTGATAATATACAGCCTTGTCGTACTCCTTTCCCAATTTTGAACCAGTCGGTTGTTCCATGTCCGGTTCTAACTGTTGCTTCTTGACCCGCATACAGGTTTCTCAGGAGACAGGTAAGGTGGTCTGGTACTCCCATCTCTTTAAGACTTTGACACAGTTTGTTGTGATCCACACAATCAAAGGCTTTAGCGTAGTCAATGAAGCAGAAGTAGATGTTTTTCTGGAACTCTCTTGCTTTTTCCATGATCCAGCGAATGTTGGCAATCTGATCTCTAGTTCCTCTGCCTCTTCGAAACCCAGCTTGCACTTCTGGTAGTTCTCGGTTCACATACTGCTGAAGCCTAGCTTGCAGGATTTTGAGCATAAGCTTGCTAGCATGTGAAATGAGCGCAATTGTACGGTAGTTTGAACATTCTTTGGCATTGCCTTTCTTTGGAATTGGAACGTAAACTGACCTTTGTGTATTCTTGCCACCTCTTCTTAATCTCTTCTGCTTCTGTTAGGTTGTTGTTTATTCGTTCAGTCGTTTCCGACTCTTCGTGACTTCATGGACCAGTCCACGCCAGAGCTTTCTGTCGGCCGTCACCATCCCCAGCTCCCCAATGGTTGAGTCCGTCACCTCCAGAATACCATCCATCCATCTTGCCCTTGGTCGGCCCCTCTTCCTTTTGCCTTCCACTTTCCCTAGCATCAGCTTCTTCTCCAGGGTATCCTGTCTTCTCATTATGTGGCCAAAGTACTTCAGTTTTGCCTTTAATATCATTCCCTCAAGTGAGCAGTCTGGCTTGATTTCCTGGAGTATGGACTGGTTTGATCTTCTTGCAGTCCAAGGCACTCTCAGAATTTTCCTCCAACACCACAGTTCAAAAGCATCTATCTTCCTTCGCTCAGCCTTCCTTATGGTCCAGCTCTCGCAGCCATAAGTTACTACAGGGAATACCATTGCTTTAACTATGCGGACCTTTGTTGTCAGTGTGATGTCTCTGCTCTTAAATATTTTATCAAGATTTGCCATTGCTCTCCTCCCAAGAAGTAGACGTCTTCTGATTTCCTGGCTGCAGTCAGCGTCTGCAGTAATCTTTGCACCTAGAAATACAAAGTCTGTCACTGCCTCCACTTTTTCTCCCTCTATTTGCCAGTCATCAATCAAGCTGGTTGCCATAATCTTGGTTTTTTTGAGGTTTAACTGCAACCCAGCTTTTGCACTTTCTTCTTTCACCTTCGTCATAAGGCTCCTCAACTCCTCCTCGCTTTCAGCCATCAAAGTGGTATCATCTGCATATCTGAGATTGTTAATGTTTCTTCCAGCGATTTTAACTCCAGCCTTGGATTCCTCAAGCCCAGCATGTCGCATGATGTTTTCTGCGTACAGGTTGAATAGGTAGGGTGAGAGTATACAACCCTGCCGTACTCCTTTCCCAATCTTAAACCAGTCCGTTGTTCCGTGCTCTGTTCTTACCGTTGCTACTTGGTCGTTATACAGATTCCTCAGGAGGCAGACAAGATGACTTGGTATCCCCATACCACCAAGAACTTGCCACAATTTGTTATGATCCACACAGTCAAAGGCTTTAGAATAGACAATAAAACAGAAATAGATGTTTTTCTGAAATTCCCTGGCTTTCTCCATTATCCAGCGGATATTGGCAATTTGGTCTCTAGTTCCTCTGCCTTTTCTAAACCCAGCTTGTACATCTGGCAATTCTCGCTCCATGAATTGCTGGAGTCTACCTTGCAAGATCTTGAGCATTACCTTACTGGCATGTGAAATAAGTGCCACTGTTCGATAGTTTGAACATTCTTTAGTGCTTCCCTTTTTTGGTATGGGGATAAAAGTTGATTTTTTCCAATCTGATGGCCATTCTTGTGTTTTCCAAATTTGCTGGCATATGGCATGCATCACCTTGACAGCATCATCTTGCAAGATTTTAAACAGTTCAGCTGGGATACTGTCGTCTCCTGCTGCCTTGTTATTAGCAATGCTTCTTAAGGCCCATTCAACCTCACTCTTCAGGATGTCTGGCTCTAACTCACTGACCACACCGTCAAAGCTATCTCCGATATTATTATCCTTCCTATACAGATCTTCTGTATATTCTTGCCACCTTTTCTTGATCTCTTCTGCTTCTGTTAGGTCCTTACCATCTTTGTTTTTGATCATACCCATTTTTGCCTGGAATTTACCTCCGATGTTTCTAATTTTCTGGAAGAGGTCTCTTGTCCTTCCTATTCTATTGTCTTCTTCCACTTCCGCACATTGCTTGTTTAAAAATAATTCCTTATCTCTTCTGGCTAACCTCTGGAATTTTGCATTTAATTGGGCATATCTCCCCTTATCACTGTTGCCTTTTGCTTTCCTTCTTTCTTGGGCTACTTCCAGTGTTTCAGCAGACAGCCATCTTGCCTTCTTGGTTTTCTTTTTCTTTGGGACGTTTTTTGTTGCCGCCTCCTGAACAATGTTGCGAACTTCTGTCCATAGTTCTTCTGGGACCCTATCTACTAAATCTAGTCCCTTAAATCTATTCTTCACCTCCACTGCATATTCCTTAGGAATATTAGTGAGCTCATATCTAACTGATCTGTGGGTCTTCCCTATTCTCTTTAGTCTGATTCTAAATTTTGCAATAAGAAGTTCGTGATCTGAACTACAGTCAGCTCCAGGCCTTGTTTTTACCGACTGTATAGATGTCCGCCACCTTTGGCTGCAAAGGATGTAGTCAATCTGATTTCGGTGTCGACCATCTGGTGAAGTCCATGTATAAAGTCGTCTTTTAGGTTGTTGGAAGAGAGTGTTTGTTATGCACAGTGAGTTGTCTTGGCAAAATTCTATCAGCCTATGTCCTGCTTCATTTTGTTCTCCCAGACCATGCTTGCCTGTAATTCCAGGTGTCGTCTGACTACCCACCTTAGCATTCCAGTCTCCTGTAATGAAAATAACATCTCTTTTTGGTGTATTATCCAGTAGGTGCTGCAGATCCTCATAGAACTGATCTACTTCTGCTTCTTCAGCATCTGTGGTTGGGGCGTATATTTGGATCACTGTGATGTTAAATTCTGTTAGGTCCCTGCCTTTTTTGTCCTTTATCATGCCCATCTTTGCACAAAACCTTCCCTTGATATCTCCGATTTTCTTGAAGAGATCTCTAGTCTTCCCCATTCTATTGTTTTCCTCGATTTCTTTGCATTGTTCATTTAAGAAGGCCTTCTTATCTCTCCTTGCTATTCTCTGGAATTCTGCATTCAGTTGTTTATATCTTTTCCTTTCTCCCTTGCCTTTTGCTTCCCTTCTTTCCTTAGCTATTTGTAAAGCCTCATCAGTCAGCCACTTTGCTTTCTTGCATTTCTTTTTCTTTGGGATGGTTTTAGTTGCGGCCTCCTGTACAATGTTACGAACCTCCATCCATAGTTCTTCAGGCACTCTGTCTACCAGATCTAATCCTTTAAATCTATTCCACACCTCCACTGTATATTCATAAGGGATATGATTTAGGTCATACCTGATTGGTCTAGTGGATGTTCTCTACGTTCTTCAATTTAAGCCTAAATTTTGTGATAAGAAGCTCATGATCTGAGCCACAGTCAGCTCCAGGTCTTGTTTTTGCTGATTGTATAGAGCTTCTCCATCTTTGGCTGCAAAGTATATAATCAATCTGATTTCGGTATTGACCATCTGGTGATGTCCATGTGTAGAGTCGTCTCTTGTGTTGTTGGAAAAGAGTGTTTGCTATGACCAGCATGTTCTCTTGACAAAACTCTATTAGCCTTTGCCGTGCTTCATTTTGTACTCTGAGGCCGAACTTGCCTGTTATTCCGGTTATTTTTTGACTTCCTACTTTAGCATTCCAGTCCCCTATGATGAAAAGGACATCTTTTTTTGGTGTTAGTTCTAGAAGGTGTTGTAGGTCTTCATAGAACCGGTGAACTTCAGCTTCTTCGGCATCAGTGCTTGGGGCATAGACTTGGATCACTGTGATGTTGAATGGTTTGCCTTGGATTCGAACTGAAAGCATTCTGTCGTTTTTGAGGTTGTACCCCAGTACTGCCTTTCCCACTCTTTTATTGACTATGAGAGCTACTCCATTTCTTCTAAGGGATTCTTGCCCACAGTAGTATATATAATGGTCTCCTGAATTAAATTCACCCATTCCTGTCCATTTTAGTTCGCTGATTCCCAAGATGTCGATGTTCAATCTTGTCATCTCATGTTTGACCACATCCAGCTTACCTTGATTCATAGATCTTACATTCCAGGTTCCTATGCAATATTGTTCTTTACAGCATCGGACTTTCCTTCCACTTCCAGACACATCCACAACTGAGCGTCCTTTCGGCTTTGGCCCAGCCGCTTCACTCTTTCTGGAGCTACTCGGAATTGCCCTCCGCTCTTCCCCAGTAGCATTTTGGACACCTTCCGACCTGAGGGGCTCATCTTCCGGCGTCATATCTTTTAGCCTTTTGATACTCTCCATGGGTTTTCTTGGCAAGGATACTGGAGTGGTTTGCCATTCCCTCCTCCAGTTTTGGACCACGTTTTGTCAGAGCTCTCCGTCATGTCCTGTTCTTCTTGACCTGACTTCATTGAGTTACGCAAGCCCCTTCGCCACAACAAGGCAGTGATCCATGAAGGGGGTGGGTAGGTTAGGGTCCCGTTTTTCTCTCTCAAGGAAATATGGTCAGCCTAATTAAAGGTGATATGCAATATGGCCTCAGGCAGGGAGAAATCTTTCTCAGAGTTTTCCACATGACAGCAACATGAGTGAATGAACTTTGGTTGTGAAAAGAATGCAAACATAATTTACACAATTAAAGTGTGGAAGACAAGAAGCATATTTCTATATATTTTAAGACAATATTTTTCAATCTTGGCAACTTTAAGATGTGTGGACTTCAACTCCCAAGATTTCTCAGCCAGCACGTTGGCTGGGATATTCTGGGAGTTAAAGTCCACACACCTTAAGTTGCCAAGTTTGAAAAACACTGTTTTAGGATATAGGTTTATTTCCTTAACTGGCAAGGTTAAGTTACATAAAAGTTCTTGATTAAAGTTTGAATGTGGATGTTCCTGTTAGCGAAATACAGCTAAAATATGTAACTGATTATATCGAGCAGAGACTGATAACAGGATACAGATCAGAGATGTTGCAACATAAGGCATCTGGATGTAGAAATATTTATTGCTATACTTTGCTGAAATAGTAAAATTGGTTTCTGTTGCATGTTGAATACCTTGTTATGTCAAGTGATGGTCTCTATTAAATTTGTATTTAATATATTTCTCTATTGAAAATATGTTTTAAACATTCTGGAGGCTTTCTTAATTGGCACAATAACTTTTAATGGCAACATGTCAAGAAGCAGTAATTAATAGTATAAAACAGTTTTCTTTGGTTGCAGATTGATACACACACACATGCGCACACACACAAACACATGAATTCTGACAGAATAGGTGACAGAATCCAAGCAGGAAAATATAACATTTTGCAGATGAACGTCTCAGGTCTTTGGAGATGTATATATCTTACCATTAAATGTGAAAATTCAGATCTGACATGGCTTTTCTGTGGCTGGGTACCTTTTGACAGTGAAATGCATCCTGGTAATCCTCAAGTTACGACCATTTGTTCAGTGGCCATTCAAAGTTATGGCGGTGCTGAGTGAATGGTACTTACAACCGGTCCTTGGAGTTCTGACTGTCCCCATGGTCACATGATCACAATTTCTGACGTTTCCTGCCGTCTTCCCAGAAGCAGAGTCAATGGGGAAGCCTGTAGGAAGTTGGAAGTCATGGCCATGTGAGGGCCTTGCTTAATGACTCATGTGGTCCTCGGTTACGATGGCAAGCGAGACTGCTGGAACTGCTGTCACTAAGCAGTGCGGTCATGTGACGTCATGCTTTACAACCACGTTGCTTAGCAATAGCAATGCCGGTCCCAATTGCTGTTGTAAACTGAGGACTATGTAATTAACCCTTCCTGATCCCATCACAAGTTCATTATTACCAAAAAGAATATTTTATTTTTCTTCAGCTTATTCCACTGCTGCTCTACAAGAAAGCTTTGCTTTATGAACAATGTTAAAGTAGCAATATTCTTGTTGATGATGTGGCTAGATTCTTTTTCCCCTGGTGTTGATATTGTTAACTAATTCAAATTGTGGGTGGTTGGTCTTGCTAGAACGAACACTTGCATATAGTAAAGTACGTATGCTAAAAATACAAATATTTCCTGTAATTGCACGCGTAATTGAGTTAAAAACAAGACTTATTTTAGGAGGTTCCTAGCTTTGGTCTGTATTGTACTGTTAATATTATTTGTTCAGCTGCTAGCAATTAAACCAAACCCAATAATTCAAACAATAAAGCTGAAAGCAGCATTCCAGATGCAGTTATTCCTTAACATGAACTTAAAAACTTAATACACCAAAGAACATTATATTTATTGTCAAATGTAAATAATTAAATACATGGGTATGAATGCCATGATGGGAAAAGACTGGGGGGGGAAAGGAAGTGGGTGAAAAAAAAAATTTGAAGTCCTTCCCACTTGCTTCCTCCCCAATCAGAATTTTCCACTGGGATGAATACATAGACTTCGAGCTGTTAAGGGCCTGTGGTGCTCATGCTAAATTTCTTGAAAACCCTGGGCATTAATTAACTTTCCCTCCCCCTTTCCCATCTTCTGGGCAGCATGTAAGGAATTCTATTTCCCCCTTGCACATTTTCCTGGGCAGCTGCTTTAAGTGAGTGAGTGGATGTGAGGGCGATCTGGCTGCGACATCTGTCACCCCGTTGATCGCCAGGGTTCATTCGGCTTTAAGTGAGTGGCAGGGAAGTATACAGCTTCCCTTTGTACTGCCAAGTGACAAAACTGGCACCAGACATTCTTGGGGAACTGCCACCCCCCCCCATTCTTGCTTTGGCCCCGTCTCTTAGTTTAGCTCTATAGAACTGTTGTTCTTGTTCAGTCATTTAGTCGTGTCCGACTCTTCGTGACCTCATGGACCATAGCACGCCAGGCCTTCCTGTCCTCCACTGTCTCTCGGAGTTTACTCAAATTCATGTTCATTACATCGGTGATGCTATCTAACCATCTCATCCTCTGCCGCCCCCTTCTCCTTTTGCCCTCAGTCTTTCCCAGCATCAGGGTCTTTTCCAGTGAGTCTTCTCTTCACATTAGGTGGCCAAAGTATTTGAGCTTCAGCTTCAGGATCTGTCCTTCCAATGAGCAGTCAGGGTTGATTTCCTTTAGGATTGACTGGTTTGACCTCCTTGCAGTCCAAGGGACTCTCAAGAGTCTTCTCCAGCACCACAGTTCGAAAGCATCAATTCTTCGGCGCTCAGCCTCCCTTATGGTCCAACTCTCACAGCCATACATTACTATTGGAAAAACCATAGCCTTAACTATACGGACCCTTGTCGGCAAGGTGATGTCTCTGCTTTTTAATATCATTGGCGATCACTCATAGCCGAGTAAGATTGTCTTCCAAAGGTAAAATTTTAACGGTGGATCCGTAAGTGGCTATAAAGGCCAATTCTGGATCCGCACAACCTCCCACAATGAGGGCATAGGTTTCAAGGTTTGCCATAGCTTTCCTCCCAAGGAGCAAGCGTCTTCTAATTTCATGGCTGCAGTCACCGTCTGCGGTGATCTTGGAGCCCAAGAAAATAAAATCTTTTGCACTCTCTTCTTTCACCCTCATCAAGAGGCTCTTTAGTTCCTCTTCGCTTTCTGCCATTAGGGTGGTATCGTCTGCATATCTGAGGTTGTTGATATTTCTCCCGGCAATCTTAACTCCAGCTTGTGATTCATCCAGCCCGGCATTTCTCATGATGTACTCTGCATATAAGTTAAATAAGCAGGGTGATAATATACAGCCTTGTCGTACTCCTTTCCCAATTTTGAACCAGTCGGTTGTTCCATGTCTGGTTCTAACTGTTGCTTCTTGACCCGCATACAGGTTTCTCAGGAGACAGGTAAGGTGGTCTGGTACTCCCATCTCTTTAAGACTTTGACACAGTTTGTTGTGATCCACACAATCAAAGGCTTTAGCGTAGTCAATGAAGCAGAAGTAGATGTTTTTCTATACAGTTCTATAGAACTGTAGCAGCAGGCAACTCTGACGCAGCGATTTAGTGCCCTAGGCATTCACAGTTACCCCACACAACTAGTGCGAATCCACAACACCACCGTGCAGAACACAGCAGTGCTCCTGGTACTGATGGCCACCAGTGAGTGGGAGGAGGGGGGCATGGATCACAGTAGGCTATTATTGAGACCTCAAATTTAGAGGGGATTCTCCTTCCAGGATTACTGTTAGCCTTGTGTGACCTCTGCTAACTCTTTAACTGTGAAGCCTGTAGTGGGTTTATTTTAATGACTAAGAAATTAATTACTACCTGTTTAATGGGCATATATGTTGCAAGTCTGTTATGCATTTTAACCTTTGCATTTGGTTCTTAAAGGCTGTGATTTTCATTCGTCTGCATAGCTGTGGATGATTTGAGCACTTCCACCTTAATTCTGCTTCTGGACTTTTTCCTTTTGCACCTCATCCAACTCCTTCATCGCACTACTCAGGGACAGACTCAACCACGGTTTCAACTGGGAAACGGTGAGCATCCTAGACCAAGCTAAATCCAAAAACGCTAGGAGATTCCTGGAAGGTTGGCATTCAGACATATCAGCCATCAATAGACACACAGAGATAAACCATATTTACACACCATTCAAAAGAGGTAATAAAAAAGCTAAGAAGGAAACAAAAAGACCAGAACACATCCTCTCCAGCAGCCTACACCTAGATAAGCAGGGATTAACACCAGAAAAACAATCAGGTAGCAAACATAACCCTAATCAAGGAACTACCAAGGGGAAAACCACACCCTCACCAACACGGACAGGGCAAGCTCCTGTATATAAACAGGGAGCAAACCCCACACTCACTCGCACTGATGATGTTACTTAGTTGGGTCATGAAACATCTGCAAGCAAACAACCAAGCTCAGAGAGCACCAAGGACTCCGCAGTAACTATTTAAATTAAACATCTTAGTTTATTAATACTTTCACTACACATTACACATTCAACACAGCTGCTAAAACAGGCAGTTATATTTAATTTCAGAGAAACTGTAATTATTTCAGCCTTCCTTCCTTTGTTCTTATTTATTTTTTATTTATCCTATTTATACCCCGCCTATCCCCTCCCTACTGGAGGACTCTAGGCGGCTTACAACAACATCAGTACATTTTTTCCAATTATACATCACATATCATTTGTAAATTTACCGCGCGATAGGGAAGAGGGCAGGGAACCGGCTCTTCGGCTGCAGGCACTGGACTACAAGCCCCAACATGCCTCGCTTCTGTGCCGGCTGCTGACGTCCAGGAAGCTGTTCTTTTTCCGGATCCGTCGTCCTCCGCCGTCATCACCGGGATTCCCTAGGTCTTCTTCGGAACGAGGACGACCCTCCGCTGGACGCCGGCAAATTGACCCACGAAGTGGTACCCATTTATCTACTCGCATATGCTTTCGATCCGCTGGGTGGGCGGAAGCTGGAGCTAGTGGCGGGAGCTCACCCCACCCCGCGGTTTCGAACTGCCGACCTTATGGTCGGCAGACTAACGGCTCAGCAGTTTAACCTGCTGAGCCACCGCGCTCCTTGTATTTTCTTATATTTTAAACCAAGAATGAAGTTGCTTAAGAGGAATACAACCCTGGTGTCAGGGAGATAACGGGCGGCGAAGGAGGGGGCTCCCTCCAGGAAGGGAAACGCATGCGTAGTACTGAATCTCTGTGTTTCCCTCCCAAGAGATTGAAGAAAGCCCCGCCCTAGGTTTGTGGACTTATTCTTTGGGCATTGCCACTTCATGTTAGTCTAGATGGATTCTGTTAGGGTAGTAGGATAATAAATCACTAGAGCTTGATTCCAGCCTCAGCGTGTTATTTCTACGCCCAAAGTCAGGACACCTACTGAATTCTATGGAGCTTTCTTCTGAATAAATAGGGTTAAAATCACAATGATGCACTAGGCCAGGGGTCGGCAAACTTTTTATGCCGGGAGCCATTTTGACATGCTCGTGCACATTTTGACATGCTCGAGAGCCAGGGGGCGGGGTTTGCGGGCGGGGGCCAATCACGTGGAAGGGGGCGGGGTTTGCGGGCGGGGGCCAATCGCGTGGAAGGCGGCGGGGTTTGCAGGCGGGAGCCAATCGCGCACACTTAGGGCCTGCTGCCGCCATGCCTGCCACGCCCACTGCATTGCCCGCCGCCGCCACCACGCACACCATGCCCGCTGCCCCGCCACTGCACCTCCCCCGGGGTCCGAGTAAGCCGCGACGGGCCAGCGGCGAGCGAAGCATCGCCCCGCCTCCTTCCCCGGGGTCCTTCGTGAAGACCTTCTCCCCCATCCTTGCTGCTCCCGCCGCCGCTCCTTACTGCCTTCCTTCTTCTCTCCCTCGCCGGCACCCACCACCCCTGCCCCACTCAATCAGAGCGCGAAGCAGATCGGACGCGACTGAACCAGCGAGCGCGAGCGGGAAGAGGAAGGGAGAGCGGGGGGGGGGAGAAGCAGCAGAGCAAAGTCCGGGGACGGCTAGGCGTTGGGGGACCCCTTCCAGGGCATGCGCGATTGAAAAGGCGCGAGAAGCTGGTGGGCTTTGGAGGCAGTTGGAATTTGGCGGGAGGGAAGCCAGCGATTCGCCGTGTTCACGCCGACGAGCGCTCAGACCTTAGTCCCCAGCTGTTGCACAAGCACCAGGACTCGTCCACTGACATCCTACCTTCTTGCCATGGCTATCAGTCCAAAAGATTATGGTGCCCAGAAAACCGCACAGGGCTTGCCTAAACTCTCGCTCCTCGCTGGGCTCCGTCTGCCGCTTATGCCGCTTACCCTCCTCTGGTCATTGGCTTCAGGCGCCGCCAGCCTTAACATGTGCTGACGCCAGGGGATAGGAGTACTTTTTAGGGCCAGCAAATGTCGCAGAAGTCATCAGCAGGCTTCCCCGCCCGCCTCTTTGACACCACCAGGATTTCTCGGGGGGGGGGGGAACAGTTTAAAACACGCGTTGATCCAAATGCTTCCCTGAGGTGTTCGCGTTCCTTTTCGAAAATAAAAAACCCCCGAAGAACGACATTAATTGTCTGTGGCCTCTCCCTATTTCAACATGGTGGTGCCAGCTTCAGATCAACTCTCTCGAGATCTCTGCATCGGGCTTGGCTATTGGTCACGCCCCGCAATGTTTGGGTGCGACGCGTCTCCGTCCGAGCAGCCAATGAGAAGAGCGGCTCACCTTTTGACGCACACGCCCTGGCTTCTGAGCCCGTAGATACACGCGCACCCGTCCGAAAGCTTAGCTGGGCGCGTGACCTTCTATTTTAGACCGTTCCGGACAGTGATGAGCCACAGTCAAGGGGCCAAAGAGCCAGATCTGGCTCAAGAGCCACCATTTCCGACCCTTGCACTAGGCATCATAGATGGGCTTCACAATTTGCACTATGATTGTGGTTTGTTTGATTTTGGCTTAGGGTGTTATCTGAACCCAGCAGTTAACACAAGTAAACCTTGCCTCAAAATGTCATGGGTGGGTTTACTCAACTGGACACAATTCCTATGTTCTCACAATATACTATGCACAAGTGTCTGTAGAGTGGTGAGATCACATGTCCCATGACATCATCACACCTCATGACAGCATCACATGCCCAATGACATCATCATACACATGATGCAATTCTGTAATTTGCACCAGTCACATTTATGTGATGTCATGATGCACATGACATCATCATGGCTTGTCCTGGACTGTCTATGAAGATATGCATAACCATATCTTGGTTTCATATAATGGTCTTGTTCACAGAACATGCCAAGACAATGGGTTTGGCCAGATGTGGAAAATAACCCAATTTGTGACTAGCTCGGGCTCTGTGCTTGCAACCCGAGGTGGTGCATTGCAATCAGCCGTGGATCAGTTCTTCTCCTCTCGCATGCCTCAGGACCAGGCAGAAAGTGTACACAAATGTGCCTCTTGGCTTTTGCACGGTGATTGGAGAGGCTGACTTCTTGCCCCCACCCCTGCCAAAAGTTTCTGAACATTTGGTGTGATTTATAGGCAGGGAGCATATTGTCTATTAGGAAGAGTTTGCAACCACTTGTACAACCAGGGGGTGTGGTATGACTGGCAGGCCTCAATAGTTGGGTTCCCACAATGTCCTGAACCACAAAGTACCCTGCTGCATTTTAGCAGAGTCTAGTGTGTAGTGTGAACCCAGACTAGAAATAGAACACTAACAAGGGAAGGATGAAAACATTCCCTGCTTTGCATATGATTTCTGCTCAGCTGTGTATGCAAAATGAGGTTGGCTTTCAGCATTATAATTAATAATGATATAATTCATACATAAACAGCAGAGATCAATGGTGCCTCAGTACAGGGCCCTCCAGGAGCACGGAAGTTGCGTGACACATTTATTCTCCTCTTGGGCACATGCCTGAGGTTTCCTGAACATTTACAATGTAGTGCCAAATTTCATTCACGCTTGACTTTTCCCAAATAGAAAAATAAATAAAAAAGTGGCACGTTATGGCTTGCAAGGAGCAACGCAGTCGCTCAGCACCACCTCGGGCCGCTCACGGTGTGACTAAATACAACCTTTGAGAAGCAGAGAGGGGAAACCAGTATGTACTGCTTAGGAAAATTCTGTCTTGGCACTCACTTATAAACAAGTCCTATATATTTGCGGCGGCTTTCCCCAGCCTGGTGCCTTAAAATATTGGATTTCAACTCTCTGAGTTAGTGAGCAGTGATGGCCTGTTTCTGTGAATCCTGTGAGGGCTGAACACATCTGGGCACCCCAGATGGGAAGGCTGGTTTATAGAAACATGTGGATGAGGTACACTCAATGCTGCCATATCATATTTAAATGTCCTCATACTGAAATGTATGTATGTATGTATGTATGTATGTATGTATGTATGTATGTATGTTTCGACTTCTATCACCGCACCATCTCCCCCAAGGGGACTCTGGGCGGTTTACAAACATAGAGATTAAAATTCTGTTATAAAAACACATAAAAATACAATATACAATTAATTATTATTATAAATTAAGTAGAAAATTCAAAGAAGGCAGACCATGATCTTTAAAAGGGCTCTATGGCACCAGCCATCCCCATGAGGAACTATTCCTGTTCCCATCCCACGCGAGGCGGCAAAACCAGGTCTTTAGGTTCTTCCGGAAGGACAGGAGCGATGGGGCCTGCCTCACCTCCGGGGGCAGGTTGTTCCAAAGGGCAGGCGCCACTGCCGAGAAGGCCCGCCTTCTGGACCCCGCCAAACGAGACTCCCTTACCGACGGGGTCCGGAGCATGCCCTCTCTACATAATCGAGTGGGACGGTTTGAAGTTATGGGGGTGAGGCGGTCCCTCAGATACCCTGGTCCCATGCCATGTAGGGCTTTAAAGGTCAAAACCAACACCCTGAATTGCACCTGGAAGCATACCGGCACCCAATGCAGCTGGCGCAGCAGAGGTGTCACATGGGCCGATCTAGGGGCACCAATAACTGCGAGCGCAGCCGCATTCTGGACCAGTTGTAGCTTCCGGATACTCTTCAAGGGTAGCCCCATGTAAAGCGCATTGCAGTAGTCTATGTGGGAGATGACCAGGGCATGAGTGACTGTACGGAGGGACTCCTGATCCAGGAAAGGGCGTAACTGGCGCACAACACGAAGTTGCGCAAAGCCCCTTCTGGCCACGACTGCCACCTGCTCCTCGAGCAGGAGTCGTGAGTCCAGAAGGACCCCCAGATTCCGCACTGATTCCGAACGGGGAAGTGCAACCCCATTCAGAACCAAAGATGATAATTTCCCAGATCCAGAAGAACCATCAATCCACAGCCACTCCGTCTTACCAGGGTTCAGCTGAAGCCTGTTGTTCCCCATCCAGACCCCCACAGCCTCCAGGCACTGAGAAAGGGCGGCCACTGCATCACTTACTTCACCTGGGATGGAGATGTACAACTGTGTATCATCAGCATACTGAAATACTGAAATATCTCTGAAAGCCTTGGATTTAATGCTGGGAGTGCCAAAACCTGTTACCTAATTGTTATATTTAATGTGCCAGAAATGGAAAATGTAAATGTATGACTGGGGATAATCATATTAACTATATTTAATTTTAATCAAATGTAACTGAAATATTTTTTTTTTTGTTGGTCCATGCATCACTCAAAGGCTGTGTGTTTAGTCCTGGGTTGTACGAACCTACTGTAAGAGGGTACAGATATTTTCTCCTAAGAAGAGATTCACAGTACAGATGCCTTCACCTTTTATATATTTCAATATATACGAATGTGGACCCACACATTTAGAATGTGGGATGTGGGACTACACATTTAGAAATAAGATTTATAATTTATCCAAATTTTATTTCAAGCTGTTTGGCACTATGTTTGTTGCAGGAAATTACCTTCTGACTCAGTTAAATTGTAATCATGAAAGCCTATTTTGAGTATTTCTGCAAGTTAAAAAGAACACTTTTGGAGTTTAGAAAGATTCTTTATGCCTTCTCAGTCCTTTGAAAAGAAGCTAATGCATGAACATCAGGCTACCACATCTGAACTTCAAAACACTGGACCACCTCTAGAGGGCAACCAAGAGACAGAAAGAACTCTTTGCTGGCATCCAGTGGCCCTCTGGCTCTTTGCAGCCCAGACTTGATAGCCTTAATCCACCCAGTTCTTAAGGGATCAAGCTGACAACCTTCTCGATTTGAGGGGAAATATTCCTTTGCTTGAATATTCAGTAATGTTTTAAAGGTATGAAATGATGAGTAAGACATTTAATTTGAATTTGTACTGTAATTCTGTATTTATCTAGACTGGGATCCAGAAGTCCTCAAAAACCTGGCTGTTCTCCCAGGCCTTGGGGTAGAGTGTTTCTGGAACCCTAGTGGTTGTTTGATATGTGGTTTTCCAAATTCATGAGCTCTTTTTATTGTTTTACAGTATTTATTTTTTAACCGTAAGCCGCCCAGAGCTGCTTGGAGTCGGGGGGCCTCCATATCTAATACATAAGTAAGTAAATAAATCCCACTGGCTGTATCCACATACCATGCTAAGACAAAATGTGATTTGCTCATTTGTGCTTAGCATGCTGTTTGAATCCAACCAATTGTTATTTATTGAATAATCCATGATTAAACAGATCATGCATTTACTGCAATGTATAAACCAGCCCATTGGATGCAATGGGACTTTATTCAAGTTGACATAGATAGGATTAGTTTGTACATGTTAAACCAGGGTTTCTCAACCAGGGTTCTGTGGCACCCTAGGGTTCTGCGAGAGGTCACTAGGGTTTCCTGGGAGATCACGATTTATTTAAAAAATTATTTCAAATTCGGACAAATTCACATTAAAGAGGTAAGTTTCATTCTTTATTTTTAATTTAAGAACACTGTAAATGAATATATACAGGCCTACCCATGAAACAAATATAATGATTCTGTAACTTCTGGCCTATATTTGAGCCTGAATGTTCAGGGGTTCCCTGAGGCCTGAAAAGTATTTCAAGGGTTCTTCCAGGGTCAAAAGGTTGAGAAAGGCTGTGTTAAACATGCGGCCGCGCGAGCAATTTTGGGTGCACCAAGATCTGCACATATAACACTGTTGCTCCGCGAGCTGCATTGGGTGCCGGTTTGCTTCCGGGTACAATTCAAGGTGTTGGTTATCACCTTTAAAGCCCTACATGGCATGGGGCCAGAATACCTGAGGGACCGTCTTATCCCCATATTATCGACCCGCCCCACCCGATCATTCAGAGAGGGCCTGCTACGAGCCCCATCAATCAGGGAGTGTCATCTGATGGGGTCTAGGAGACGGGCCTTCTCTGTGGCGGCACCTACATTATGGAACACCTTGCCCCCAGAGTGGAGACAGATCCCCTCCCGACCTTTAGGAAAGAACTGAAGACCTGGTTCTGTCACCTGGCATGGGAAGGAGGAAAAACTATAGTTCCTCATGGGGGTGGTTAATCCCCTAATTCTATCATGTCCTGTTATTAATGCCATCTCCATCTGGATTTTATAACTATTTATTATATTATTGATGTTTTTATATTTTATATTTTATTTTAATCTATTTTATTGTGAACCGCCCAGAGTTCCCCGTTGGGGGAGATGGGCGGTCATATAAAATAAATAAATAAATAAATAAATAAATAAATAAATAAATAAATAAACAAACCTTACATTAAACGCATTTCCTCCATGTTAACCGCAGAATTCAGAAAAACCCATCCTTATCTCTGTTAACTTGACTAGGCTTTTGCTCTTTTCATTAATATTTACTCTCTTGAAGTAGAATAGGAGTTGCTTAGCTACTGCTAAACTGTAAAATGCTAGATTACTATTTTCACCTTCTGCTTAAAACTATCCTCCCTCTGTAACATCCCTATTCAGCAACTAAAATTTTAGTAACTATTATGTTATAATTAAACTCATTGGTTTATACCAATACCGCATGAGGATTTACAGGTTTATTAAACATTTAGAAAAGTAAAAGAGGCAATGGCGTGGGTGGGAATCATTATTGATAGAAGTTCCGATGCTGCCTATACTACATTAGGCCCCCAGAAATGCAAAGTGGCCAATGAATTAAGTTCCCATTAATCCTCACTGTTGCTAAATTCACACATTGAATCAGGCTGTAATGCAGTTTGCTTGGAGTAAATGTGATATGATCCCAGCAACTGTGGTTTATTCAACAAACTATCATTAAATCAGCTCATTATAGTATGTAGCACTAATATATTCAAAGAAATTGTATACTTCAAAAATACCTATCGAAAAAGAGAAATTAAAAGATTAAAATAGTGGAATTTGGAGCATAAGGCTCCATGGCCCCAGGAATATAAATCCCAAGGAGCTTAGATTCTTGTGGTGACTGGCACGTGGAAGTTCAGGTCTCCCCTAGATGGACTGAGCACTTACTAATGAGAATACTTACAATAAACAACTTAGACAACTCTGTATTTGAATCAACAAAACAATGGGCGCATTTCAAGTTCTTCAGAATTCCTTATTGGTGGTTGTGGTTCAAACACTGTATCAAGCCACAATTTTTTAAACCATGATTTGTTGAGCAAGCCATTTAGTTAGATCCACACATAACACAGAGCCACGAGAGGCTCATTGTTTGATGGTTTCAAGAGTGCATCTTAGGGAAAAATGGAGGTGGGAAAAAAGAAGTAAGAAATTAGAATGAAAGTGGAAAGACAGTGGGAAGATAAAGAATCAGCTATATGAAAGTATTAGAAAGAAGATCATCTCCCAACAGAATGGATGGAAAGTGTATGTGAGGAAAGAGGATGGTTGGAACAGGGTGAAAAATGTTATGATACAGAGTTCCACAGAACTGGGTACAGCTACACTAACAGGAAGTATGAAAAAGGATGCTTGGTGGAATAATGAAGTGACAAAGGCTGTAAATCAGAAGAAATGCATATAAGACTGCTGCACAAAATTAGAATGATGTAGGTAACAGCGTTCCGCGCGTGTCATGCGGCCACATGACCGTGGAAGCATCTTCGGACAATGCTGGCTCTTTGGCTAACAAATGGAGATGAGCACCGGCCCCTAGAGTTGGACACGACTGCACAAATGTGCGGGGGGTACCTTTACCTTTACCTTATAGAGAGGAAAGGATTGCAAAAATGTAGTCAAATAGAGCAAAAGATTGAAAGAGGCAGAGAATATGCAGAGCAATGGAAATACAAAAGAGTTTTGGAAGTGGGCAACTTCAGACACACTATGCGAAGACCCAGCTCTCTGGAGAAGGCGCTGATGCTGGGAAAGGTGGAAGGAAAGAGAAGAGGACGACCAGCAGCCAGGTGGATGGACTCAGTTACAATGATGATGAGTTCACCGTTGGAAGACCTGAAGGACCAGGTTAGGGAGAGATCCTCATGGAGAAAATCTATCTATGTGGTCACTAGGAGTCGAAAATTACTTGATGACACGTACTCAGTCAATCAGTATTTAGTTTGACTTTTACCATCTGTAGAAAGAGAAGAGACAACCAAACGTGGTCAGTGCCAAATTTAGGAAGACTCTCTCTCTTGTGAATGTTATGGGGAGGGTGAGCAAGAAAGTGATGATGGGGGCACAGTTGGAAGACCTGAAAGACCAAGTTAGGGACAGATCCTCATGGAGAAAATCTATCTACGTAGTCACTAAGAGTCGATGACAACTAGATGGTACATAATCAGTCAAATCAAAGAGGAATGAACAGCTTCCAGTAGAGTGAATGGAATTTAAACTTAAAATGGTTAAATGGTTTGGGATACAATTGTAGTGAGGGAATGGGTGAAAGACTTCAGCAAGAGTGGCGATGACATTGCTTTTAAATGTTTGAATCCAAGAAAAAAAATGGATGGAAAAGAATTTATAAAGTGGTGTGCCAGCTACAATTCTATTGTACAATTCTACCTGGACCAGAATGGCATAGCAAGGGTAACCCATATCCTGATCACCACTCATTTGGACTAACGTAACATGCTCTCAAGTAGGATGGCTCAGTGGTTAAGACACCAGGCTTGTCGATCGGAAGGTCAGCGGTTCGAGACCTGAGCGCCATGTGACGGAGTGAGCTCCTGCACTCGCCCCAGCTCTTGCCAACCTAGCAATTCGAAAGCATGCAAATGCAAGTAGATAAATAGGTACCACTTTGGTGGGATGGTAACAGCGTTCCGCGTGCGTCATGCTGGCTACATGACTGTGGAAGCGTCTTTGGACAGCGCTGGCTCTTCGGCTAACAAACGGAGATGAGCACCGGCCCCTAGAGTCGGACACGACTGTGCAGGGAAAACCTTTACCTTTAACATTTATTTATTTATTTATTTATTATTTATTATTCAAATTTATTCCCCGCCCATCTCCCATGCAAGGGACTCTGGGCGGGTTACAATAAATAAAAATTTAAAAACTATACAAAATATCTAAAAACACAAACAAAACATAATAAAATAAAATCCAGGATGGGCTTGGACCCGCAGAATAGATAGTGGAGCTATGGGGCCAGCCAACCCCAGGAGGCACTACCATCTCCATCGTCCCAGGCCAGGTGGCAGAGCCAGGTCTTAAGGGCCTTCCGAAAGGCCAGGAGGGAGGGGGCCAGTCTCACCTCCGGGGGCAGAATATTCCACAAGGCGGGCGCTATCGCAGAGAAGGCACGCCTCCTGGACCCCGCTAGATGGAATTCTCTTGTTGAGGGGGTCCGAAGCATGCCCTCTCTGCATGTAGGGGTGGGGCGGGTCGATGTTATCAGGACGAGACGGTCCCTCAGGTACCCTGGTCCTATGCCATGTAGGGCTTTAAAGGTAATCACCAACACCTTGAATTGGACCCGGAAGCAAACTGGCACCCAATGCAGCTCGCGTAGCAGAGGTGTTACATGTGCCGATCTTCTGGCACTCATAACTGCTCGCGCCGCTGCATTCTGCACCAGCTGAAGCTTCTGGATACTCTTCAAGGGTAGCCCCATGTAGAGCGCATTACAATAGTCTATACGGGAGATGACAAGGGCGTGAGTGACTGTTCGGAGGGCCTCCCGATCCAGGAAAGGGCGTAACTGGCGCACAACTCGCAGCTGTGCAAAGGCCCTCCTGGCCACGACTGCCACCTGCTCTTCGAGCAGGAGTCGCGAGTCCAGGAGGACCCCCAGATTCCGCACTGGATCCGAGTGGGGTAGTGCAACCCCCCCCAGAACCAAAGATGACAACTTCCCGGATCCAGGGGGGCCATCAATCCACAGCCACTCCGTCTTACCAGGGTTCAGTTGAAGTCTGTTGTTCCCCATCCAGACCCCCACAGCCTCCAGGCACTGAGATAAGGCATTGACCGCATCACTTACTTCACCCGGGAGGGAGATGTATAACTGGGTATCATCAGCATATTGGTGATACCTCATCCCGTGGTGACGGATGATCTCGCCCAGTGGCTTCATGTAGATGTTAAATAGGAGTGGAGAGAGAACTGACCCCTGCGGCACCCCACAAGTCAGGGGTCGCGGGTCAGCTCTCTCCTCCCCTATCAACACCGACTGGGAACGGCCCTGGAGAAAGGAGGCGAGCCAGCGCAAAACCACGCCGCCCGCCCCCAACTCCTCGAGCCGCCCCAAAAGTATACCATGGTCGACGGTATCGAAAGCCGCTGAGAGATCTAAGAGAGCAAGGATGGACGCACTCCCTCCATCCCGCTCTCGCCAGAGATCATCCATAAGTGCGACCAATGCAGTCTCCGTCCCATATCCCGGCCTGAAACCTGACTGGAAGGGGTCCAGATAATCCGTTTCATCCAGAATCCTCTGGAGTTGCAACGCCACCACCTTCTCAACCACCTTCCCTAAAAAGGGAAGGTGGGAGACTGGGCGAAAATTGCCCAGGATTGTAGGGTCCAGGGAAGGTTTCTTGAGGAGGGAGTGCACCAGCGCCTCCTTAAAGGCAGCCGGGAACACCCCCTCACTCAAGGACGAATTAATTAACATGCTTTCCATGGTGCTGGCACTTGGAGACGATCTGAAACAGTTGGTACAGACTTCTGATGGGACAACCCCAAAAGATCTATTTTTGAGTCAAGTACAATGAGGCAGTGAGGAACGCCACTAAGGAGGGTAACTGGCACAAATCTGGGCATAGGCTGTTCCAGGCAGGGGGGACACTAAAAATAAAGCTTACTTTTGCTCTCTTGTGGGGCAGAACGCTAAGTATTTCCAACACATGGTCTTGGTGGATTCAACCTGGAGGACATGGTTTCTAAGGTACGCTACAATCAAGCCATGTAGGACTCCACAGATTATGACCAGCACTTTGAATTGGTCTTGGCAACTAATAAGTAGACCGTGCCGTGACTAAAGAATTGGTCCTATATAACCATAGGCGCTATATTTCTGTTGTTCAGTCGTTTAGTCGTGTCCGACTCTTCGTGACCTCATGGACCACAGCACGCCAGGCCTTCCTGTCCTCCACTGTCACCCGGAGTTTACTCAAATTCATGTTCATTACATCGGTGATGCTATCTAACCAGCTCATCCTATATATATATATATAACCTGCTAACACTGTGCCTGCTGAGTTGTGCAGCAAATGAAGTTCCAGGGTCACCTGCAAGGCCGACGTTGAGGCGTGTGGCAACAAGTCATGAGATACTATTACTAGGGCTCAGGAAGGCTGCAACTAAGCAAAGTTCCTCCTGGCCACAGCTTCCACCTGCTGCTTCAGCAGAAACCGGGAGTCCAGGAGGGCCCCCAAGTTGCAGTCACATGACCATTAATAAGCCAAAGGGTTTCTGAACAAACTAACTGAATCTTGCTGAGATTCAGCCTAACATTCTCACCTCAGAGTTAGGGGTGGCATAGTATCTCTGGTTTGGTCTGAGTAGCAAGGTATAATTAAATTAAATAGATTTAGCTTTCCTTCCCATCGTTCCATAATTTGCATCATTTGAGCAATGACATCATGACACACATGACATCATTGTGGCATGCACCAGCATATCTGCTTTAGGTGACCTGGATTCAAATTCTAAGTCAGCGGTGGGATGCTGCCTCAGCCTGAGCTAAGGCAGAGGACTGGTGGTAAGGATGAGATCTGTGTATCTGCTGAAAACAGTAAGCAATTTAGTATGTTCCAGGTAGGATCCGATCTGCTCCCTGAACACCAGCCTTCCTCAGCCTAGCGCCCTCCAGAGGCGGACTTCAGGTCCCAGAATTCTCTGCACTGGCCATGCCAGCTATGGAATTCTGGGAATGGAAGTCCATCTCTCTGGAGGTCTCCAGATGGGGAAAGGCTGTGCGCTTAATGTGGTTTATTTGAACTTGACAGCCATTTAGTTTTCTAAAACATGGTTTACAGCTGAGCTTGTTGCATAAACCCTGCCCACTGTGGCCTACTCAGAAAACGTGAGCAAACCATGGTTTGCTGTAATGCGGGACACTGAAAGCAATTCCTGACGGGCCTTTATGCAAAGCCCCCGTTCAGCAAATGGTGTCTCAGCGGTAGCTGAGCGGGCGAGGGCTGGACTAGGACCCGTTTCCTCCCCGCCTGAGCAACCTCACAGGGTTGTTGTTGGGAAACCCAGCGGGAAAGCTTCTGCAAAGGGGGGACCCTCAACGTAAGCGTCTGACTTCGGCTTTCGCTTCGCCCTGCACCGAGTCGTCACCCGAACGAGGCCCCGGGCTGGGGGAAAAGCGCTGAATGGGGGGACCTGAGGTCGAGTCCCCCACCCCGTACGGTGCACGCGTGTGGGGGAGAGGGAGACGCTGACCCTCATCCTACCTCGCAGGGCTGTTGTCGGGGGAGGAGAGTGGGAGAAAGCGGGAGCGCAGCAAACACTCCCTCAGCGCAAGGGCGGGGGTGAGGAGTAGGAGCCTCCGCTCCCCTCGCGCGCCGCGGCCCGCCCTCTTCGCCCGCGCCGCGGGGAGGGGGAGCGAGAGGGCGGGGCCGCGCGTTCCCCGCAGCCATCTTCGCGCCGCGCGGGCAGGCGGGCGCGCGCCGGCCTGTGCGCGCGCCACCCGGGCGGCCGCGCCGTCTCCCAGCGTGCAGCGCGCCGGGAGGGGAGGCGAGTCTGAGGCTGAGGCGAGGGGGAGCGGCTTGGAAGCGGCTGCCGGGCGGGACGGCGGGAGCGCTTTCGGAGGAGGCGGCCGCCGGGCAGCCCTGAGGGCGCGTCTCCCTCGCCTGGCCGCCCGTCCTCTCCGCCTATACCGCCGCCGCCTCACAGCTGGTCCGGTGAGCGAGGGAGAGCCGGAAGGGGGCGTGGGGCGGCTGCGCCTTATGGGTCCGCGGGGAGGAGGGACCCCGGCACGATCCCCTGGCGCGGCGCGCGTGCGGTTGGCGGGCCCCCATCCTGCCTCCGCGGGGGAGGCGGCTCCCGGGGTTTGAATGGAAACGCCGCGGGGGGGGGGGCAGGAGAGCGGCTGAGGGATGCCCCTTCCCGGGCCGTCGCCCCTCCGGCTTTTTGACCCGGCTCCCCCCCCGGGGGGAAAAAGGACGGGGGCGGAAATGCGGCTCCCTGGACCTGCGCGCCCCCCTGCCGCTGAACCGGCGTGGGAGGGCGGGCGGTGGGTCAGCGGAGGGAGCGGGGAAATCGGCGGGTCCGCGCAGGCCCGGGGTGTCGGCTGTTTCCCCGGGGCGACACAGCCACAGCGGAGCGAAAGCGGCCCGGGTAAATCAGCGCCCGCGTCTCGGGGAGAGGGAGCGGAAGTGGTTGAGGTTTCTGCGGTGGCTCCTCTTCCCTCCCCGCAAGGACTTTCTGGTTCTTGGAAAGAGGAGCTTCCAGGCGTCCGGGGGATGTCGATCGTTTGGGGGAGAAACTGCTGTGACTTCAGCCTCCAGGGCGCGGAGGGGCGACAGGGACCAAACAAGGCTCGCAGATACCGGTTAAAACTTAGCTGCGACTCTCCACCTTGGTTCCCAGTCCTGCAACGCCTTCCTGGTTTTGCCCCTGGTTATGTTCTTGGTGGATTTTCCCTCTCTGGTCCTACTTAGTGTTTGTGCATTGCACAGTTCTGTATTATTAGGAATACTTCTTTGTTGAAGGCTTCCTTTCCTTTCTCTTCCTTGTTCCAAATACAGTGGCATATAATACATATAATACAGATGCTGGGCTCTTTTACAGTTGGCATAGGATTTGATTCCAGATAAATAATAGTAGAAATGTTATCAGTTGTGATTTTGGAGTGCATTGTTCGTGATGAACGTCTGTCCTGCAAACTTTCCAATCCCCCTTCCCACCCTGAAACCCACATCTGGAAGTAGTTTGGATTTTCTTTTTCTTTCCCCTAACAACATCCTTAAATAATACCCAGTGCATACATGGGATGATTAAATTTATAAACAGATTACTTAAGCTCACAAAAGAAAGGAAGGTAATGTTAATTTGTTCAGCCATGTAGTCTGGCAAAATTTCGTTCTAGTTATGACAAAAGATGAATTATTGCTTCCTTGCCCTTTTTTATCCTCTGGACCCAGTTGTTTCAGGTCACTCTATTCAACTTGTCACAACTGCTTTCATTTTTGCTGTAGGCCTGATACTGCGACTCTTGGCTTAAGTCTTAATGATGCTGGGTCTATATATAACCAGCAAGACAACACTGGGTTCCATTGTGTACCAATAAGATGATATCTGTTTGCGTATTCAGGATCTTGTGATACAAACCATTATCTGTGATTCTCTCCCTCTCTCTGCAATTCTTGTAGCTTGTTTTGATGCAGCAGCATCTCCCCCCATCTTTCTTGATATTCAAGGCAGCCTTCACCTTTGCAAGGAGCTGTTAGATGTCAAATACAGTTTGATTTTAAAAACCCTAGCCATCATTAATATAAAATGGGCTATCGGTGAATAAAGGTTAAGAGAGGACACAGATGTCCTCCACTCCTCAGAAGTGCTCAAAAGTGCCAGACAGCATTAGGCATTTAATGAAGCAGAATGGGGAATTGGTGACCCATGCCACTTTCTGACTGTGCTGATGTGGGCAACAACTGCACCTGCTGAAATTCCCTTCTCTGCATGGCTGTTAAGTATTTAAGAGCTTTTGTTGTTGATTGTACCTGGTTACCTTTGTCCAGTGGTGATGAAATCATATCCTGATTTCAAGTAAATGGCATGGTATTAACAGCCAATTTTAATAATTTCATGATGGCAGACCAGAAGAGACTAAAGCTTTGTGTCTTCTAAGGAGGCATTCAGTTTATAGCCATCTTAATGATAAATGGTACTGCTTTCCTATTTTTGTTTTGATAGACTTTTTGATAGGCTTTTCTGAATGTTAATGTAACCTAAATAAATATTAAAGGGATGCTTTGCAGACACTTTAAAGTTATCTTAGTTAGATTAAACATATTCTAAATGTTAACTTAAATTTATAGTGAATGCTAGTATAATTTACTGGTGAAGAAATATGAACTTGTAAGAAGCCAATTTGGGTAATTATTTAACTTCCTAGAAAGGTATCGTTTTGATTGGGATATCCTGTGGCTATTTGAACATAGGATCCCTTGCCCTGTGTATAATCAACTAGAGATTGGGTCAGTTTGTACATAACAGGAAGCCATGGATTCCTGCTGTGTGAGTGAGTTGTGGTTATGCCCTAGCTCCTTCTTTCCTTTTCCTTCTGTTTTGCATGCCAGGGAAGGAAATGTGAAACTTGCAATTTCAAATAAATCACATTTCCCTATTAAAACCAAAGTGCAGAAATTATGGTTTGTTTAAACCAGTTTGTGAGTCTGGCTTGTTTACGGAGTTTTATCCAGCCACAGAGTTCTGAGTTTTGGCATAATAACTTGATGTTGGAAGCTGGAATGCTTTGTTTTCTTGACTTCTTCTGGTTCTTGGAAAGGAAAGGTGTAAGACGGGGGTTTATCGTGTCTGACTGAATCATAGCAGTAAAACAAAAATAACAGAATGCCAGGATTCAAATTACTTTTGAGCTCATTGAAGAGATGAGGGATAGCGTGCAGGTAAGACCAAGGATTGTTTCCACATCCCACAGAAAGATGAGTTTCTAAACTTAAGGTCTGAACTGAGCCTGGTGACTTCACACACATATTCATGCAGTTTTTCTTGTAGTAGTGTGGAAGTTGTCTGGCATTGTCTTACAAGATTTGGGGGGCTTCCTAATCTATTCTGCAGCTTTGGAATTCCTGTTGGTTTCCCATCCAAATATTAACTTGGTCAAGCCCTGCTTAACTTACAAGTCAAGACAAGTTGACTGGATGCTATTACCTATAGTTATGCGCACACAGTCAGGAGAGATAATACCTCAAAATGACCTAGCGTGGCCTTCTCAGTCTCATAATCAGACTTGATATCCTATCATTTCTAGTGTGGTGGCTGTAGGGGTAATGCTTTTTGTAGTATTGCCCATTTAGAATGGCCCGGGTAGTGGAGGGCTTTCCTATGTTGTCATTCCCATCTAAATAACAGCCCCTTTCCCAGGTGATTGTGAAGATTCTTTAATTAATCTATAAGTTTGCTTTTATCATTTGAAAGCAAATTCAAAACCATTTCTTGTATTCTATAAATGCTACTTTTTCTTCTTTAAATTAAAAGAATTTTACGATCAAATGTCTGTGCAGAAGTTGTTAATTGTATTTTTGCAGAAGCAATTATTGAATTGAATAACTTTGCCAGTGCATTTTAATAATCAGAAAGGAGTTTTAAAGTGCTGTTGTCACTGCTCAGTCTTTGTCTGCTCTTAGTAGAATTTTAAACTTGCAAGACATGATCTGCAAGTCTAGTTGTGAATGCATATTTGTTTCTTTTCCCCTTCAGATGGGCAGCTTTCATTTTCAGAAATTCTGATTTCTTCACTCTTCTCCTTTCCTACTTTTTTCCTTTTTGGACTATTTTTTTGGCTTAGATTTCTAACAAAACACTGATAGAATTTAATTTTTTTAGTGCTCTTTTAGGCACTCAAGTGTACATTAACAATTGTTAAATCTTTCAGGGGAAACTCAAAAGAGGATTTATCCTATTTTTGTATCAGAATAGTTTCTTATCCTTTCACTTGAACATGGAACAGACTAGATCAGTCAGCATGGAACTTTAGGTTTGGCTTTTCACAACTTTGCTTTTTAAACTTTCTCCAGTGCTTCCCTTTTTTGTATAAGAGTGTACTTGGAAAGCACTAGGAGATATTTTTTTTCTGTGATGAGGTATAAAGCCATTGTCTCAGCAATACTGTACAAAGAAGATTAAGAGGCAGAGGAGCACTTATTCTTCCTAGCTTGGTACTAAGTGCTTTCTCTGTTTCTTAGGTGGAAGGGAAAAGGCAGAACCTTCCCATTATTTAGTCCCTTCAGTTATTAAGCTGGAAAAACTGGATTGAATTGATTGAAACTGGTCCAGAAGCAATGAAGCAAGTTACTGGTTTTTTGGGGAATCTTATTTTATCCCCTAGACCACAAACAAATTGAAAAGTTGTCTAATGCCAAGCTTCTTCTAAGTAGAAACAGATTCCAAAAATTCTTCTTTTTCCTAACTTTGAGATATTGCTGATTCTTTGGCGGGGGGGAGGGTTGACAAGTTATCTTTGCTTTATATGCCTTTTTGTAGAAAACCTTTCCCCCTAATTTTAACATACTCTGAATTGTATACTGTAGGTTGGTGCTGTAAATGACACTGAGCTGACAAGGATATGAATATGAAAAGGGAAGCACAAGGAAAAACATTGCATATTTTTTTTCTTTCAGTGGCTTCCTATTTTTCTTTGCGACTTGTCTTGGTATTTAGGATCAGCGAATTGATCAGTCAGTGATGGTGATGAGTGATGACATATAACAAAAACACTGATGTTGAAAATGTTATAAAATCATTTTCAGTTTACATTTAATTTTTTCTTCAGAGCATTATATTAAAAAGGTGCTGCATTTCCACCTTTTGTAGTTTCAGCTGGGTTAGAATCAGTTTTTTTTTATTTGGGGGCCCATATTGAATTCTATCTTAAATTTAATCACAAATTGGATGTCAATTAGTGCAGGATAAATAGAAAATACCACGGCTGTGCAGTGCTTCAGATTCAAAGGCAGGAAGATGCCTTTGAAGGTGCAAGGGATGCAGGGCGGCTGTGTGATCCTGGGGAAAGGGAGGGCTGCCTTCGGGTGCTTCGCTCGTGCCCCTGTGCACTCGGAGCATCTTTTTGCCTTTGAATCCAAAGCACTGCACAGCCCCACTGTATGCTTGGAGATTCTAATTCCAGGGCCCCTGTGGTGGAAATTAAACATAAACTGTAATTGAGTGTTTGTTTGTTAAAAATGCCATAATCCTGAACTCACCAATTAGGATCTTTATTTCTACTTTTTAAACGCTGTATAAAAAGAGTAACAGGGCTGTTAATTTGTTTTCTAGCCTATAAATACTTCATTAAGGATAATAAACTGAGACAGTATATCTCTCGTATTTTTTCTGCATGGCATACTGTACTTCTCTTTCTGGAGAAAGCATGAAAAGTCCCCATTCTCCCCAGTTTGCTTTATAAGCTGTGTTTTAAAAGTGATCAACAGGAGGGAACTGGGACAAGCCTCCTTCAGGGTTATATAGTACCTGCTGTATCTTTTCTGATGTTTGATTTTTTTTTCATTTATATCTGGGATAGTTTTGAATTTGGAATAGTACGTATTTATTAGGAAATGTTAGCCGTGAGTGATATTAGAATAAAAATAATTCTTTTTCTAGCATCATTATTATTATTATTGTTGTTATTATTGTTATTAATTATATATGGACAAAATTAGATTTTTCTCTAGATTTTTTCTTAGAAAAAAATAGATATTTTCTTTGTGTAGCTTCACCTTTGGAATACTTCCAATATCTATAGCTAGCTATTTTTTAAAAATAGGTTTTACAGTAGTACAAGTAGCTTATTTGAACAGATGTTACGAAGTCTCACTGACTGGAGGACTGTTTCATTTGAAATGTAAACGACAGTTTTCCTGTTTAGTTACTACAAAAACATACAACTCTTTATAAGGCCCCAAAGAAAGAAATGAAATATGAAAGCAAGGCTTCTTGAGAGAAGGTGACCAAATAACTTTGCTAAGTCCGGCATACTGAGCCCAGAATTGTGTCTTCTCCACTGGTGGAAAGCCTTGTCATCAAGTCACTATGAAGAAGTTGCACAATACATGTTCAAACTTAAATTAATTCTATTTGGTAAGGGGTTTTCAGAAACTTTCACAAACTCCACCATAGTCTAACTGTAGCATATCTTCCCGACCCTATGTTGGTTTCTGTCATTCTTATATATGAGGTCTTTCTCTGGCACTGTGGATTATAAATTTAGTGGAAGGGCTGTAGGGATATAGGTACACCTTCCTGTAAGTTGAAACAGTGGTGCTACTTTTATTTTTCCTTGTAGCCTAATATTAGATGCAAGCCATATTGTCCATCAACAAGGAACAATATTCTGCCTGAGGTGATGGGCTAACAAAAGAAGGTAATTACGGAGGAATGGAGTGAATTTTTTAAAACAAATATTTTCTGAAACAAACAGCTGTTGTGATGGTTATGTAGAAAGCATGTTGGCGATCTTATGGAAATTCCCATGAAATGTATAAACCATTTATTTATTACATTTATATGGCTGCCCACGCGATACATGACACTGGATGGCTAACAATCCATTAAGAATATCCAAACAATTAAAAACAGCACATCACATTTGGGGTAACTCAAAGGCACACAGTCATCACCAAGATGGGTTCACCCACAGCCAGTTCCACTGCCCAAGTGAAGAAGGCTGGCAGGGTTGAAGGCTTGTGAAAGTTTGGCGGGGTTGGGCCATCCAAATGTCAAGAGGTACACTGTTCCACAGGGCAGACACCGTGACAGAGAAGGCATGCTTCCTGGATCCTGTTAGATTATACTGTTTGGTAGAAGGGACCCAGAGCATGCCCACACTGTCAGATCTTGTGGGACAAGCAAAATAATTGGAGACAAGAGATCCTGCAAATAACCCTCTGCACTGAATGCCCTTATAGATGATAATCAGCACCTTGAATCACATGTGGAAGCCTACTGGGAGCCAGTGCAACTCACAAGTAGCGGTGTTACATGGGTGTACCAAGACACACCCATAACTACCTGTGTTGCTGCATTCTGGACCAGGTATAGCTTCTCAGTGGTCTTCATGTACAGCCCATATAGAATACATTGCACTAATCTAGGTGGGAGGTGAACAAATCCTGACTAACTGTGAGAAGGGCCCCCGGTTTAGGAATGGGTGCAATTGGTACACAAGGTGAATTTGCCAAGGCTCTCTGAGTCATGGCTTCCCTGTGCTCTTTCAGCAAGAGCTGAGAATTTAGGAGGACTCCCAAACTGCAGACCTGCTCTGCCTGAAGGAGTGCTACCCCATTCAGAACCACATCCCCTGATCTGGGGGGGGGGAGTCCAAAAATCCACAGCCACTCGGTCTTTTAGGCTTGAGCAATTACTCCCCATCTGTTCACCCACAGCCTCTCGACCCAACTCCCTTTCATTTCCCGTGAGGCCTTAGGAGGGACATGGATCTAAAATATGACATCCTCAGGACCAGCAGATTTGAACTTCTCCCAGATAACCAGGAAAGACTATGTTTCAGTCAGCTCACTGGATTTGCAGAACTGAAGTCTAGCTCAGAGTGATTCTGAGTAAGTTTATCTGTGAGATGCCTGGAATATTCCTCGCATGGCCCTGCAGGTGTTCCTCTGGCCCTCTCTCCCCAGGAGGGACTGGGTCACCTTAAATAGTGCAGCCGTCCCACAATCTGCAGACATGATAGCAGAGAAATAGTTATGTATCACTGCTCTTATGGCCCCAAGAGCCGTAATAAAGACTTTTACTTCTGTTTAGTAAGATTTGCTCTTCGTCTTCTTCCATTGGCACTGTAGGCATCTGTTCTGCTTCATCTTCCTGAGTACTTCTGAAAACCAGGGGGATCCTAGGGATCTACAAGCAAGGAGAGGCTGCACAGGCACAATCTGATCCAAGGCCATTGTCACCCTTTCATTCTAAACTGTGACTAAGGCCTCAGTTGCACTGGGTACCAGGCTCTCAGGGATAATCCTAAACTTCTTCCCCCCCCCCCCATTTTTCCCACAACAACCACCCTGTGAGGTGGGTTGGGCTGAGAGAAAGTGTCTGGCCCAGAGTCAGTCATGGTCTCCTGGTTGCCAGTCCAGCACCTTAGCCACTACACCCAACTAGCTCTCATATCCGTTAGGCTGGGTTAACTGTTTCTCCTTGTTGGCTTCTATACCAGTGTCAAGAAGAATTAGTATACTACTACTATACTGATGTCCATGGAGTTGTTTTCAACTCTAATCAGGTAGAAATTTGAAAGGGGAGGTGGTGGTAGAAACAAAAATGTGGGATATAGAAGCAAATGTTTATGAGAGCCTTGCCATTATGGTACTTCAGGATATTTCTTTTTAAGAAGCCTTAATAGAGACAGCTTGAGGGAATGGCTAGGCAAGAGGCCAGAAGAAACCAAGGTCAGTGTTGAATATGTAACTAAAGCAGTGAGTCATAAGATTTTTTTCTTTTTGTGAGCAGTGAAAGTTAGGTCATCCCAAAGTACATAACAGGCAAGACTTTCATAGATTGCAATGGCTATCAGATCTCACAGATTTCAAACATAAGAAAGTTCTATACAGTGTCTGATAGACAAAACAGTTTTGTGGGTTTTCCTCAGAAATTGTAAGTGCTTTCCAGGAAATAATGCATTTTCTCCAGATATGTGGACTTTTCTATCCACAGTCTTTGTTTTTCCCTTCCAAGAGAGGAGAGAGTAGATTAGGCAATAAATTCCAATTAATTATTTATGGTAAAAGACCAAAACCAACATATAGTAGCAAGAAAAGAAAAAAGAAAAGAAAAATACCTAATTTCAATAATAAAACAAAAATCCCCTGTGATGTCATGTCAATGTTCCAGGCTTGAGGCTGTTCCATATTTATTCATCTTGATGTTGCTATTAGCATTTTTTAAAAAAATTGAAAAATAATCTTTACAATATTGGAAACCATAGAATAAACTACTTAGACCATCCTGGCAAATACAGTTAGAAAATCAGGAGTAAAAATGTTTACATGGACTTGAAAGATAGACTTAATATATTCACCAATTAATTAATTAGAGAGGTGGCAAATATTAAATCATATAGCTAAGTGGTAAGGAGGAAATAACATTTCCTATCCTATTCATTGTGTGATTCATTCATCATTTCACAGATTAGTTTTTACTTCTTATGAAGCCACATAGATACTAAAAAAACTGTGAAGTAGACTTGGGTGTTTCTATAGCAGACTGGGCTTGTGATGGTGTCTCAAGAAAGCTGTCTTTCAGAATAATAGAGTCTTCTCCACTGCTGTTGAAATTAAATTAATGTACTCCTGATATCTAACATGGATAAAGTTATATAAATGACACTCATTTGCTTATCTTTTAAGAGGATGTGAAGGAAGGAGCGTATTCATATTGTGATTTTGACCTCTCTGATGCTTATTTCTATGCTGCACCTGAGAAATAAGTAGTTCCCATTGAATCTTTTTTTTTTAAAAAAAGCCCTCCAGATTTTTTAAAAAATTGCTCAGCTGTATCATTTTCTTTTTTACATGCTGTAATTATGATGGAAAAGGCAAAACACTGAAATATTTTACTGGGTTACTTAATCTAGGACTATCAAGGACTTAATCAGGTTACTTGAGGGACCGCCTCTTCCCCATTACATCAACCCGTCTCACCCAATTTTGCAGAGAGGGCATGTTGCGGACCCTGTCAGTAAGAGAATTTTGGTTGGCGGGGTCCAGGAGGCGGGCCTTCTCTGCAGTAGCTCCCGCCCTCTGGAACATTCTACCCCGGATATGAGGTTGGCCCAACCGCTCCTGGCCTTCCGGAGGAATTTGAAGACCTGGCTCTGCCACCTGGCTTGGGGTGAAGAGAGGAGTAGGCATGGTTGGGGGTGGCTAGTGTCCTAAACTGATTGTTACATATAACATTGTTACATATAAGGCTGAGTTAGATCATCAGCCATTGGATTCCATTTTCATTTTCATTTATTTTTAGCTTTAATTGCATTTTATATGTTGTAATGTATATATTGTAACTTATTGTTTTAATGATTGTGTTGTAAACCACCCAGAGTCCCTCTGGTAGGAAGAGATGGGCGGAATCTAATCTAATCTAATCTAATCTAATCTAATCTAATCTAATCTAATCTAATCTAATCTAATCTATCTGAAACACTGAGGAGATGGCTGGTGAGAAATCTAATAAATAAATAAATAAATCTAAAAGAAACACTGATGATCTTGGGCCAGTCACACTCTCTCAGCCCAACTCACCTCACAGGGTTGTTGTGGGGAAAATAGGAGGAGGAAGGAGTATTAGGTATGTTCACCGCCTTGAGTTATTTATAAAAATAATAAAGACTGAATAAAAATAAATAAATAAAAATAAAATAAAATAAATAAAATATTAAATGGGGCACCATTTAATGTTTCACCCTTCCTTCATAGATTAGATTATCCCCAGTCCTGCTGGCCTAGCCTGGCTTTTCTCTGAGGCAAGGGGGTCAGAAGGTGGTTGAGCCTGTGAGCTGAATGTCTTTGTTGCTGATTGGTTTATCCTCAGTAGCTGTTTTTTTTGTTTTGTTTTTTTAATGTGTTTATTGCATTCTGTTATTGTATTGATCCTTTTAGTATGTTAACTGTCCAGTTGCTTATGTGAGATGGGAGGCTATATAAGTCTAGTAAATAAATTAAACCAAACCCGTTAAAATTGATAAGATGTGCTGTTAAGCACTGTTCATTTTTGTAGATGTGGCTTCTATTTCAGTCAATAAAGCATTTTCTTTCATTCAGCCACTTGGCCCACATTGCATTTACGCTACTTTATCGGGTACTGTTTATAAGGTAGCTGGTCAGTTCCACATGCCTTGTTGGCCATCATTTATCTTTTTATTTTAGTGGGCCATTCTGCAGTGCATGTATTATTCTTGACTTATTTGAACATATGAATAGTAACAGTGGCTGCAGCAGAGTCGAGTAAGGAATTGAGTCATAATTGGAATTGCTTTGTTACTGATGGGAGTGTGGAACAGAACATGTATAAATCTGTAAAAAGAAGTCTCCACTGTATCTTCACCTTTTCAGACTGGAGGCCATGAAGTGACTCTTGCATACTTGGGAGATGCAGCTTGGAGAAAGGCTAATGGTCATGCTTGGCCTCCCTCCCCAAAGAAGGCCGTCATTAACTTTAAACTGGTTTGACATGAGGGGCTTTTAGAGTAGGGCGGCTCTTGTATTTATTGGTTTTGTTTAGTTCTTACGAGTTTTGTTGGCCTGGATTCATCTAATGACAAAATGGGTAAAAGAGAGATTGCTGGACTAAGGATATAATTGTATATTAATTAGGCTTTTAATGATTGGGTTACTCGAGTGTAATATGTAAATTATTGTAGCAGTTTGATGACACCTGTGTTACTAATAGCAGTGTGCCTGTAGATGAATAGAGACAGCTGTGTTATTAACAAGGCGGCTTTTGTTGTCAACCAAAGAATAAAGCTTTTCATATTATTCTCCGATTCTGTCTTTTTAAATGTTTATTATCTAAAGCTAAAATACAGGTTTTATTTTATTATCTCCTCTATTGATATAATTATGGATTTTCTAATCTGGATTATTTTCACAAGTATTGAAAATGTAGCTTTATAGTAACATTCTTACTGAATACTTTTGAAATGTTATTCTTCTAGAATTACTGTTTGCAGTACAGTAAAGGCTCCACTTTGAGCTTGATTCCTGGCCCCTTTGTGGACATGTCATTTTCTTGAGGAGGTCAGCCAGGTGGTGCCACCTGCTGAGAAGTTGGGGATAGTAGGGCTGTGAAAGCATTTGAAAGGGGTGTTTCACAAATTGCACTGGCATGAGCAAAGCACCGCTCCTTGTAACATTAAAGCATCCGTGCTTTGCAGAAAGCTTAGTGCAGCTGTTTTGAAGGCTTTCCCTGATGGTCTGCACATGTATGTGCCTATTCAGACAACACTTCCACTGGGGCTGACCCTGAAATGGGTCGAAGCAGTCGTTGCTGAGCCTTCCAGGGGATGTGGCTGCTTTAATGCTTCAAGGAAGAGTGCTTCGCTGATGTTGGTGCAATTTGTGAAATAACCTCTTCAAATGCTTTCATAGCCCTTCTACTGTATATAGTTTTCATTCTGAACCCAGTCACTTTGTGCTTCTTTTTGCTGGGAAAATCAAGATTCAGATACATTTGAATTAATGAAGAAAACTTACGTTACAAGCATTAAAAGCCTTTTGTATCTTACTGATTGCTGATTGCTGTGCTGAAGAAATGGACCTTTATATAAAATATTATATTATGCACAACAAAGTCCAGTTTAGAAGTAATGAGTTATTATGGATGAAGCAATTTGAGTTTGTAGCCTTTTATCTTAATTGATACCAATCACAAAAAAAATTCTGGATAAGCTACTTATCACTTGGTCACTTTTACTTTTGTTCTTAGAGTGACTGGAGTGTAGGAAAGAACTCTAGTGCATTATAGCTTTTCAGGTTGTATCCTCTAGATCAGAGCTTTCAAAACTTTTCATGTTGGTGACACACTTTTTAGACATGCATCATTTCGTGACACACACTTACAGCAGGGCACAAGGCAGGCACTAGGACCTGCATGGAATCCTGGCAGGACTTGGAGGCATCAGCAGCCGCGACACACCCAGGCGCTGCAGCCAACACAATAAGGCACAGCTTTCCAAACTGTGTGTCGCGACACAAAAGTGTGTCACCTGCGGGGCCCAGGTGTGTCGCGTCAAAACCCAGAAGCGCTGATGGCACACCACCACCGGGCCATCAGCGCTTCTGGGTTTTCGCACGGCACACAAGGACACTGCTGCTGCCACCGCTGCGGTGTGCGAAAATCTGAAAGCGCCGCAGTGGCGGCGGCACTTCCGAGTTTTTACGTGCCGCTGCCGCAGTGCTTCTGGGTTTTTGCGTGCCATCACAGTGGCGACGCTTCCAGGTTTTCTTGCACGCCGCCGTTGGTGTGTCGCCGCGGGAAAAGTTTGGAAAGCCCTGCACTAAGGTGTCTAGATAATCTTAGCTTCTAATACAGATGATGTTGGGATTACTGAGGAATTAGGTATAAAGGACTTTAAATACTCAATTGTTTGATATCAGTAGCAAATATTACATAGTTTGTGTACCATTTGCAGAAGATGTAAATTTTTTTTGCTGCAATCTAAAGTTTATTTGGATTTTTGTGGCCCAGATCTAGTAGCTGTAGCTATAGTCTTCCTTGAGCCATTTCCCTGGGCATACAGTACAAGTATTCTAATTGGTGTGAGGCTGGCTCTGAGTTCTTGCTCTCTCACATAAGATAAAACTCAGTTAATTATCTCCTCCAGGGCAGGAGGCTGTCCTGACAGAAAATATTAATTTAATTGCAATCAGTACATTAAGGGGGTTCTTTAAATATTTTAAAGGAAGCCACATTTTCAAAATCTATGGCATCCATGCCTGAACATGACCTTGCACAGCGTGAACTATGGGCTGTCTCTATCAATTCTAGTATTTAAATATTCACCTGCAGATTTACCCCTTCTTTCCCTGACTAGTTGCTAAAAACAAATGAAAGAATTGCAGTTTCTATCTGGTAGAATGAACATGAGCAAAAAGAAAGAATGAACTGCTACCAAGATGAGAGGTCTCATCCTCAGGAAAGCCCCCCCCCCCCATCCCTCTCTGCCTGGCTGTCACCATTTATATCCTTAAATATAAATTACAATAGTTTTCCATAGGACACTGAACAAAAAAGTAATGTATTATGCATGGATCCTTGCTCAACAAACAACTTTCCTTTTTACATTTGAAGTGCTAAAGGGTGGAAGAATAGCAGCAAGCAGATCAGGCCAGCCAGTTCAAACCTGCCTCTGCAGCAAAATAAAATATGGACTGCATCAACAGTACACAAGCCCCTGAAGAGATAGAGAGTGCACTTGCACTCTACTCCCTAGCAGTTGAGCAGGCTAACCAGACACTCCTGCATTCTAAAATATCTACAAACAAAAGGGCACAACAGATTGCACAGAGTACACTTGGGAAAGAATGGTAACAAGGTCAAAAACTCCAAAAGAACCATAGAACTTTTGGAAGGAAAAAAAAGATAATTGGACTGTGTCGATGATGGCTTGTTGAGTTTAGGTATTCATGGGCATGCTGCGCATGGTCTTCTGCCCTATAGATTATGGAGCTTTCAAATGGCTTTTTAAAGATGAAGATATTCACTGTGTAAAAGATTAACCACAAAGGACGACTCAAATGCAGAAACTATCTCCATCACATATCTTCACTTCTGCAGGTTGAGGAGACATATGGATGAAAGCCTTACCACATTGTGCACATCTATCTGCTGTTCAAGCAGCTGGTTGAAAAAAAACAAGGAGGTAAAGTTCCGTTGGGTAGGGATGTCCAGAGGGATCACGTGTTGAGAAAGACGGAGCTCTTCTTGGCATTGGCCTACCTACCATCCATCTTCCCTTGACACTCTGGAGGAAATTACCTGCAGTCGTATGGCACTTGCCCATAAGAACACTGGTGATAGTCTTCGTGCTGGCTGGGATGATCCTGGTGCTGACCCAAGGTACCTCAAATGGGCTAACTTACAGAATGCGTCCAAAGTCCGGGACCCATGACTCCTGTGGAATAGAAATTTGGCAATTTTCATAAAACATTTTATGACACAGTTCAAAATGTAAAACATTTCCTGTGGTCAACTCCTGATGGTTTGACTCTACTATACAGTTCAACGTTGGCTACTTTCAAGGCAGATACATCTCTGAATGTCTCCCTGAATTTTTAAGAACTTTTCCAGTGAAGGCAGTACATTAGAAGCTCTGTCATTGTTGAAGGCATTGAGGAATCTGGTAAGGAAATATCTCTGAAACGATGACCCAACGGGTCACAGGTTGTCTAGTTTACCATATTAACAATTAAAATTGACACATTCGCTGCTGCTACCACTTTTCATGATTGTTTGATAGGATTTTAATATTGTATTATTTTTCAATATAGGCTGACAATTTTGATTTAATGGTCCCCTTGGGGGACCCCCAGGCATCCTAGAACCCCACTTTAAGAAACACTGGCCTAGAGGAATGCATTATCCCCTCATTCCCCCCCCCTCACCAGCATGTGGTGGGGAAGAGGTAAAAGTACATACTTCACTTTGACTGGACCAAATGTTTGTGAGATGATGTGGATTTTAGTGTTGAGGCCTGGTGTGTGAGGGTATTTGGTAGAAGCAACAAGCTGGAGGAGGCTTTGGAATTTAAGATTCTCCACTATGATGAATAACTGCAAAGTTATTATCTGTGAGATAGCACACATCATGTCTGATGCTTGTGGATTACCAGGGGTCCCCAACCTTTTTGGCGCCAGGGACCAGTTTCAAATGACGATTTTTCTGCGGCCGGGGGGCGGGGTTTCCAGGGGGCGGGGTTTCTGGGATTTCCGCGGACCGGGAGGTGGGGTTTGTGTGAGGGAGCCAATCACGTGCACTGGGGGGCGGGGTTTGCGGGTGGGAGCCCCGCGGCCTAGTTCCTAACAGGCTGCAGCCCACAGGTTGGGGACCCCTGGATTACACTGTTGCTTGCTGTCTGACAGCTGTTTCAACCACTGCAAAGGCATTTTAGCTTGTTTGAGAGCAGATGCCTTGCTGCCACTCAGCAACATCGGTTATCTACTGTTGGCAGAAGTAGGAAGGACACTTAAATGATGTCTAAACAGACGTTTAAACATCTTTGAGGTAGAAATTGCTTGGTGTCCTTCCCCTGCTGATATCTGCCTTGCAACAGACAGCATAGTGTAAGTCTTCAGTGAAAGCTTGAGGCATTCCCATGCCATGCTGCTCTTGAGCCCATAGTATGCCCACTTTGGTAGAAGTCAACAGTACTACCACATGCTCAGGAGGGTCAGTTCCTCTTCCATTTGACCATCACCTGAGCTTTTGGGTTGGTAGTGGAGGGAATGGGCTTACTGCGGGAAGTGTCACTTCCTTCGTTGTGTGGGGGTAAGATTTCTTCCCTCAGCGTGGACCTACCTTTAGCCTCACCCTCCACAAATGCCAACTGGTGGCACCATTGTTGTCTCAGGAGAAATTGACATGATAAAAATCAAGATTGCTTACAATAGTTGCCTTTACCTGCCTTGACCAGCAAACCTTAGCATTACTCTCTCTCTGGCCTTCTAACTGACGTAACTCTTCTAGCCATGGCTTGTCCAATGCTCTGCAGGATGAGGGGAGGATATACTATGAAAATATACAGTACCTGAAGTTGGAGGCAGAGGAAATACTTTCATTTCAAGCCTGGTTGTCTCCCAGGCCTTGCGTTAGGTGGTTGGAGACCCTTGTTAGATGTGTTTTTGTACTGAGTGACCAGATTCCATCTTGTTTTGTTTTGTATTGTGTTTTTATTGTTTATTACATTGTGAGCTGTCCAGAGCTGGTTTGGCGTTGGATGGTGCCTAAATTAAATTACATAAATGAATTTAAATTGAGTGTGCAGAAGTGCTATGAGTGCCAGTAGACTAAAAACTAATTGGAATAATTAATTCACATAAATATTTAGAGGGATGTTTTTAGGGGGGGAGAGGCGAAATGTTCTTTTAACATAAAAGAGGCAAGGGAATGGGAGGGGGGAATTTTTCTCTCCTTATCTAATGAAACCCACCAGCCACCATACTACACTAAATCAAACTCAATCTAAACCAAAGATAAACTACAATGAATGGGCTTGTAGCTGTGGAAGACACATCAGGGGCAGATAGGCACCCCAACACTTATTATCGGTCACCATCACTCCAGCAGAATCACTAGTCCGGCTTTGAGTCCAGCTGTCCCTTGCAGTAATTTATGGGTTGCTCTCCAGTTAATTCTCCTCCAAAGGCAGAATCAGAATGGCTGCCTCTGTGCCAAGTGCTCCTTAAATACCCGTTGCTTTGCTCCATAACTCCACTCTTATCTCTGTCCTCCAAGGTGAATGAAGTAACATTATGCACTATGGACATGACTGATCCCACCTGGCCCAGACAGGAGAATTTGAAGAATTTGTCCAGTGGCAAGACACATGACAACTTTCAATCACAGTTGCCAGAAACAAAACAAGCCAAAACCAAAACCACCCAGATTCAAAAATATTTCTGAAATACATCCACATTTTTGGCCTATCCCTGAAATAAAACACTCCCTGAAGCTTGCTTGTTTTGACTTGGGGACAGACTATCTGAAACTAGCTGTACTGTGGACAGAACAGCTTGTGCATGGAATGTTCTGCAAATCCCATTTGACTACCACTCATCTGGGCATGTAAACCATTCGCTAACAACTCTATTTTGCCTGGATTGACCTTTGATTTCTTGGCCTTAATCTTGTCTGCTTTTGTAGCCAGGCATTATTTAGCATGTCAGCTGTTCCATCAAGATCTAATGTAACAGAGGTAGGATGATGCATCACAGAATTGTAAAATGCAAAGGTTGGAAGGAACTTTGGAAACCCTCTAGCCCAACCCCATACCTAGTGCAATGATCCACTACTACAGCATCCCCAACAGATGGCCATCCACCCTTGGTTTAAACACGTTCACAAAAGAGAATCCACCACCTCCTGAAGCAGTCTGCTCTGTTGCTGTACAGTTTTACTCTTAGGAAATTTTTCAGATGTCCAGCTTCCGTGTAATTTAAATCCCATTTTTATTTGTCCAAGCTTCTGGTACAAGTTTGAACAATTCTGCCTAATTTCCCACATAACAGTCCTTGAGCGTTCAAGTTTCCCTGCGTTCATCTCTTCTCCAGATTAAACATTCGCAATTCCTTCAACTGTTCTTGATAAGGTTTCCCTCAAGACATCTTATTGTCTTGCTTGCTCTCCTCTTGACACAGTATTCTAGATACAGTCTGACTAACATGGAAGGAAGCCATGGTTGATGTTATCAAAAACCAGAGAAGTCCAGGAGAATCAACAGGGTTCTACTCCTCTCCTAGGAAAGATAATTCAACAGGGTGACCCAAAACCTGACTCAAATATTGATTGAAATGGATCTAGAAAATCTTGGAAGGGGATATTTAGTTATTTTATTTATTATACTTCTATGTTGCCATAATCTACAAGAACTCCCAGCAGTTCACTACAGTAAAAACAGTAAAACTAGAATTAAATTGAAACACCACAAATCAGAATCTATAACAAAAGAAAATTGATTACTTCCCCAATACCCTCCAACTTTTCTACAGACTTCTGAGAGGCCATCATGATGGTTAGCAACCAGGCCTTGGGTGGGTTGAGGATGTCTTCCAAAATACAGGAACTGCAACAGGAAAACACTGATTAAGAGTCCTACCCCCTCACCTCTTGGAAAGAGGGTCCATTAAATGAATTCACCAGGGAGCATGCACCAGACAGGCCACTGGCCTAAATAATTTAGTTCTTTGAGTGTCATTATTTTGTTTTTCTCAGAAGTTGTCTCACTACAGTTTCCTTTAATGAGGCTCAGATCACTCCTTATTGCAGGGAGTAATCTGTACATTTCTAGATACAACTGGGCATCCTTCTTCCCCCAGATGGGGGGACATTAGTTAACCAAAGTTGGTTGTCTGAACTTGACCAAAAACCTAGTCCACATTATCAAAATTAGGAAAACAGCATTGTGCTCTTGTGATGCAAATTTCACCTCTTTTGCATATACATCATTCATCATGATGCTTGTACTAAAGGTTGTGTCATGTCAGCATAACACTGCTTTCATCGTTTGCCATCTCTCTCCTGAGGCCAGTATTATCAAGTCTTAATATGTGAAACTCATCTAAAGAAGTCAGACCAGGTGGGGCCTAATCATTTCTGTAGATTGGACTGACAGAACTGTAAAATCTTAGTCATGACAACTTTGATCTGTTCTGCTAGCCAAGTGTCTAGCCATCATGTCATAGGAAACTCCTGAGGTTTCCCCTACTGGTTAGTTGAATATTGCCTTTTTTGCTGTTATATTCGTGGCACATTATGCATGCTAATGTTTGCTTAGTGTGGAATTTGATAGGTGATAAAAAAAGGTAAAGGTACCCCCCGCACATTTGTGCAGTCGTGTCCGACTCTAGGGGCCGGTGCTCATCTCCGTTTGTTAGCCGAAGAGTCAGCGTTGTCTGAAGACGCTTCCACAGTCATGTGGCCGGCATGACGCGCGTGGAACGCTGTTACCTACCCACCGAAGTGGTACCTATTCATCTACTTGCATTTGCATGCTTTCGAATCGCTAGGTTGGCAAGAGCTGGAGCTAGTGCGGGAGCTCATTCCGCACGCAGGGCTAGGGATTTGAACCTCCGAACTTGCAATCTTCCGATTGACAAGCCTGGCGTCTTACCCACTGAGCCACCACGCCCCTTCATTGATAGGTGATAGCATGTGTTAAGCTGGAAAATAAATAGGTGAAGGAACTCAGGCTGTATATCACATGATTCAGTTAATTTGTAGATTTGAGTAAGCAAATGTGGAGAAAGTTGCTCTTGGTTACGTGAACTGTGGTAGAACTTCTGTTACGTGAACTGTGTAATGATTTTGGTCTAAAGACAAAGCCTATCAGAGCGTTACTGTCCAGGATGGGCTGTAAGTTATTAATACATTTTTGTTGGAGAGCTGTAAGTGAACCTGATTATATGTTCACTGTCTAAGTTATACCCAAGATCCATTCAAGGATTTACAATATCAGAGTACTGTATGGGAACTTCACCATCAGAGGTATTAAGAAACCTGATAAACTTGGTTTGGTACATATTTTATTTATTTATTTGTGTGTGTGTGTGTGTGTGTGTGTGTGTGTGAACTTTTATTACCACACCATCTCCCCCAAGGGGGACTCTGGGCGGTTTACAATACAGCAATTTAAAATCTTTAAAAATCTTTAAAAATACCTACAATTTAAAATACATTACAAAACTAATAAATTAAATATAAAATCCAATAGGCGATAGATGTTCTCTTTAAAAGGGCTCTACGGCACCAGCCATCCCCAAGAGGAACTGTTCCCATTCCCATCCCACGCGAGGCCGCAAAGCCAGGTCTTTAAATTCTTCCGGAAGGACAGGAGCGATGGGGCCTGCCTCACCTCCGGGGGCAGAATGTTCCAAAGAGTGGGTGCCACCATGGAAAAGGCTCACCTTTTGGACCCCGCCAAACGACATTCCCTTGACGGGGTACGAAGCATGCCCTCTCTACATGATCGAGTGGGACGGTTTGAAGTTATGGGGATGAGACGGTCCCTCAAGTAACCTGGTCCCATGCCATGTAGGGCTTTAAAGGTCATAACCAACACCTTGAATTGCACACGGAAGCACACCGGCACCCAATGCAGCTGGCGTAGCAGAGGTGTCACATGGGCCGATCTAGGGGCACCCATAACTGCGTGCGCAGCCGCATTTTGGACCAGTTGAAGCTTCCGGATACTCTTCAAGGGTAGCCCCATGTAGAGCGCATTGCAGTATCTATGTGGGAGATGACCAGGGTATGAGTAACTGTACGGAGGGACTCCTGATCTAGGAAAGGGCGTAACTGGCGCACAACACGAAGTTGTGCAAAGGCCCTTCTGGCCACGACTGCCACCTGCTCTTTGAGCAGGAGTCGTGAGTCCAGGAGGACCCCCAGATCCGCACTAATTCCGAATGGGGTAGTGCAACCCCATTCAGAACCGAAGATGATAATTTCCCAGATCCAGAAGAACCATCAATCCACAGCCACTCCGTCTTACCAGGGTTCAGCTGAAGCCTGTTGTTCCCCATCCAGACCCCCACAGCCTCCAGGAACTGAGAAAGGGTGGTCACTGCATCACTTACCTCACCTGGGATGGAGATGTACAGTTGGGTGTCATCAGCATATTGATGATATCTCATCCCATGGTGACGGATGATCTCACCCAGCGGTTTCATGTAGATATTGAATAGGAGAGGTGAAAGAACCGAACCCTGTGGCACCCCACAAACGAGGGGGCAAGAGTCAGATCTTTCATCTATTACCACTGATTGGGACTGGCCCCAGAGGAAGGAGGTGAACCAGTGTAAGACTACACCGGCCACCCCCAACTCCTCGAGCCGTCCCAAAAGGATACCATGGTCGATGGTATCGAAAGCCGCTGAGAGATCAAGGAGAGCCAGGATAGATGCACTTCCTCCATCCCTCTCCCACCAGAGATCATCCGTAAGCGCAACCAATGCAGTTTCCACCCCATATCCCGGCCTGAAACCTGACTGGAAGGGGTCCAGATAATCCGTTTCATCCAGAATCCTCTGGAGTTGCAAGGCCACCACTTTCTCAACCACCTTCCCCAAAAAGGGGAGGTCGGAGACAGGGCGAAAATTGCCCAATATAGTAGGGTCCAGCGATGGTTTCTTGAGCAGGGGGTGTACCAGCGCCTCCTTAAAAGCATCTGGAAACACCCCCTGCTCCAGAGATATATTAACCATCGCCTGGACCCAACCACAAGTCACCTCCCTGGCTGCTTGGACCAGCCAGGAAGGGCAAGGGTCTAGATGGCATGTGGTGGCCTTCACACTCCGGAGGATCCTGTCTACTTTCTTAGGTCCAACAGGATCAAACCACTCCCAGATAACTGGGTAATGACGTTCCCTGGGCATCTCCCCAGACTCCGCTTCACGCTTGGAGTCTAACTTAGAACGAATCTGAGTGATTTTATCCTGCAGATGCTTAGAAAATTCTTCCGCACGGCCCTGTAGGTGGATCACAGACTCCACCTTACCTAGAAGTGATTGTGTTATCTTAAACAGGGCCGTCGGACGGCATTCTGTGGACGCAATAAGAGCGGAGAAATATTGATGTTTCGCCGCTCTTACCGCCACAACGTAGGTCTTAACAGCGACTCTAGCTTGTGTTCGGTCAGATTCAGTCTTTTTTTTTCTCCAGCGGCGCTCTAGGCATCTCTTAGCCCTTTTCAAGACCCTCAACTCCTCCTTGAACCATGGGGAGTATCGGGTCAGATGTGGCAAAAGAGGCCGCACAGGCGCGATCCTGTCCAAGGCCCTGGCCGCCTCCCTATTCCAGGCTGCGGCCAGGACCTCCGCTGGACCGTGCAATAGATCCTCGGATATACCCCCCAGCTCCTTCTGGAACCTTATAGGGTCCATTAGTCGCCGGGGGCGGGACCATTCGAATGGGTCCTGCCTCCCTGCGGAGTGGGGTGGCATATGAGAATCTCAAGGCCACCAGGGCGTGATCTGACCATGACAGTGGGGACAGATCTAACTCTCCCTTCAGATCACCCTGCCACTGCTCCGACAAGAAAACTAAGTCCGGAGTGAGGCCACTGTCTCGAGTCGGGTCTCGAATAATCTGAGACAGGCCCATGGCTGCCATGGTAGCCATGAACTCCCGAGCCGCCTCTGAGGCACATCCCAGGGAAGGCAGATTGAAGTCCCCCAGAACCATAAGCCTGGGGAACTCCACTGCCAACCCCGAGACAGCCTCCAGCAGCTCAGGCAGGGAGGTTGCTACGCAGCAGGGAGGCTGGTACAGCAACAATACCCCCAACTGCTCTTGAGAACCCAACTTGAAAAATGGTCTCACACCCGGCCACTTGTGGAGCAGTGCCCCTGAAGGCCACCAGAGATTCCCGGATGACAACCGCCACCCCTCCTCCCCTGCCCCGGTGTCTCGGCTGATGCCACACCTGAAACCCGGCTGGGCACATCTCCAAGAGAGCCACTCCCCCCTCTGCGCTCAGCCAGGTCTCAGTAATACACGCCAGGTCTGCCCCCTCCTCCGTGATCAAGTCACATATGAGGGGGGCCTTGTTGTTAACAGACCTAGCGTTAAGTAGCAGCAGCCGAAAGCCAGGGCGCCTGAGGATCCTCTGACCAGGGCCTGGGTCTGAACCTAAGGGGCCGGAACACGCCACCGGTAACAAACACCAGGGGCGTCTTCCCCGAAGATGGCCTGCCCCCCGGTTCCCATCGTAACATCCCCGACCCATCACCACTTCCATCGGGCACCCCACCCTATTGTCCCCAGAGTTTCCAGTCCCAGATGCCTCCATTCCTGGCCTTCCGGAAACCCTGAGTTGACCTCTGGGCCCCCTCCACACACACATCTTCCACACTCAATCGTCCCAAGGAGATGATAGGTCCCCTAGCGCACCAGCTTCCACTCTCGGCGCCAGGAGGGCCAACCACCACCCACACATTCACTCTGCCCCCTCACCCCCTCTCACTGATAGTAAGGGGGCATCATCCACTCCTGCCCATCACTTGTCTCTCACTCAGGGGTGGACACTCATACATACATACATACAATCTTGGGTCCCCCTGACTCTCTCACATTCAGGGGAACCCACAATTGAACAACCGGGGACCCTACTAAGTCTCTGCCACCTCTAAGTGAATGGGGATAAAATTAATAAAAAGTTGTTAAAAAGTTGTTAAAATCCGTGGGAATTCCCCTACACCCAGCATTCCAAGTCTCTCTGGTCCTCAATAGATGTTAAAGTCTATAGGGCTCCACCGTTGACACAAGGCCCTTCATACGTCTCAGCCCACGATAAACGGGGCTCACCAGGGAGTCTGCCGGGGGGACCGCCAGTCTGCTGGGCTCACCATCAGCATGCCAGAGCACATGGGAGTAACGCCCACGCTTCACTATTCTGCGCTCCGCGTTCTGTCGCCGCTTTGCTGCTCTGGAGATTTCTCCATTAGTTGAGGAGGTCTCGAAGATTGTTTGGCTTCCTCTCCCCGCCATCCAATACGCAGTCGGGATCCGCAGGAGTTGGCCCAGCACAACTGGGCTACCACGACCTTCCTCCACCAGTTCTCCGTGCCAGGCTCCTCCACCAACAAAATCCCCAAAGGAGTCAGCCAGGGTCCACAAAAGCCCGCTGACACTGAAAACCATGCACTCCGTCCCCCCCCACCCAGTCCTCCGGGGCTGCGGATGCTACGTTCCGGAGAAGCTCCGTCTACCTTACTCCAGCATCCTCCTACCCGTTGGTAAGTTGGAAATAGTTGGTGGATAGTTGGATTAAAGAGGTGTTAGCTCCGTGTCTCCGTCTCTCCTCAGTTTGTTCGGGCGCTACGGAGGCTACAATTCCGAAGAGCTCCGAATACCCTACTCTGGCATGAATATTAAAGCCGGAGGTTCGGGTATTCAAGGCTCCTCTGCTGTCCTCTACCGTCCCCTTCCAGTCAATTAGTTGGTATATAAGTTAATTAGAGGGGGTATTAACTCCATATCCGAGCTCCCCACAAACTTCCTAGCACAGCTCGCGGCGTTCATGACCGCTCCCAATTGCCATCTTGGATTCCTGTATACTAGATATTCCTATATACTCAATAATACACCTTAGATCAAATGTGGAAAAGTCATTTTGTGGAGTCCTTGGTGCTCTCTGAGCCTTGTTGTTTTCTTGCAGATGTTTCATTGCGAAACTAGGCAGCATCTTCAGTGCGAAAAGGGAGTGGGACTTGCTCTCTATTTATATACCATGGCTTGTCCTGCTTGTGTTGGTGGAGGTGTTGTTCTCTCCTTAGGAGTTCCTTGATTGGGCTGTTTGCTGCTTGGTTGATTGACTGAGTTAATAGTTCCTTGATTAGGGTATGTTGTGCTGTTTGATTGTTCCTCTGCTGCTAATCCTGGTGTTAATCTTTGCCTATCTGGGTATTGATTGCTGGCAAGGAGGTGTTCTGGTCTTTTGGCTTTTCTATTGTCTCTTATGAATGGTATGTAAATGTTGTTTACCTCTATGTGTCTGCTGATGGCTGCTTTGTCTGAGTGCCAAGCTTCCAGGAATTCTCTAGCGTTTTTGGATTTGGCTTGGTTTAAGATGCTCACAGTTTCCCAGCTGAAAGTATGTTTGAGTCATTTTGTGGGTCGCTGCTCTGGCATAAGGGAAGGTAATCTCCAAATATTTTGCTTTAAAAAAAAAGAAATGTGAAAGAGTAGTAGAGAGAGTTTTATGGTAGGGGCTATTTTAGAAGGAAAGACCAGAAAAATCAGCCATGTGCATAAGGAGTGTGTGGTCATTTCTCATGATTTGATGCTTTAGTTCAAATCAATTAAAGTTTTTTAAACTTAATTTGACTTGTCTTTTTAGGGCTTGGACACATTCTGTGACTGGATAGGAAACTTTAAGAAGAATGTCAAGCCTGGGGAAGTACAATTTGAGGTGCCTTCAAAACTCTTGGGTGTGGTCCTCAGAAGCTTCCAGAAATTGTTATTAATTGAAACTTTCAATGTGGCAGGGAAAATGTATTTAACATATGGACGGGGAGAATGAGGTTAACTATACTGAATTTTAAATTAAATCAAATTTAGTTTTTTTCATGGCCATACTTACTACTTTTTGGATTGTGGCTCTCAGTGTGCTTACAGTGTGCAGGCTGGAAAAAGGTAGTCTAGGTTTAGATGTTAACCTAGGAATAAACAAGTACTTCAAAAGATCTAGCAATTATAGTCAGTGCCACTAGGTCTGAAGTCTAGATTTCTTTTAAACCAGTTTTTTTAAAAAGATTTGGTGGGAGAAATACTGACTTCAAATAACTAGCATAGAAATGAAAACTCTTCAAATATTCTTGAGAGAGACAACCTTTGACAAGAAAATGTACTGAGCGCTCTTGCTTGTAATGTTTGTGATTACTGTTGATGTAGTGTAGTATGTTAATGCCAAGAAGGTGCAAAAATACATTTAAGGTGCCAGTTTGTTTTACTTTTATTTTTATACAAAACCTTATTGTATCTTCCATTTTCAGTGACTGCAAATTACTCATTTGAAGAATTTTGAAGTACCATTCTTCTTACCTTCTTAGGTTTGGACTTTACTGTGTACAGGTAGTCCTCATTTAGCGACTGTTCACAGTTATGATGTGAGAAAAGTAACTTTGCAACCGGTCCTTGCATTTATGACCTTCGCAGGCCTGTAAAGCAAAGGAAAGCTGAAGTAAGATCGTAAGCACAGTCGTAGTTTCACTTAGCGACCGCTTCACTTAATGACCAAGTTGCTGGTCCCAACTGTGGTTGCTAAATGAAGACTACCTGTATACTGAACTGTGTCAAAGAAAATTCCTGATTATTTCCAATTATTATTACAGATTTCAAGAACCATCTTTTATTGGGACAAGCTTCCAGCTGAGAGCCAGAAAATTTTTTTAAGGTAAGTATTCTGCTTTTGTTTTTCCTGCTTGCTGGTTGTAAACCTTTATAGATTATATTGTATAAACTAGCATACAATTGAGTAAGGGCCCTGAAAGTTAATACTGTAGATTAATGCTGCACTGTAATTTTTCTGCAGTGTTAACTTGATAATTCCATTGTACTAACATTCCTTGATGAACAGTTTAACTAGATATTATCGTCTTATAGCTGTTGAGAGGTATTTCTCAAGGATGAACTCATGAATAGATATTGATATTGTGAAAATACTTAGTTTCAGCTGCATTTTGAATTTCCTCCAGCATCAGCACTTGAGAATCAGTATAACTGTAGAAAATGTAGGATGTTTTTAAAGGGTTATTTGAGGGACCACCTGTCCCCAGTCACATCTACCCATCTCATCAGGTCTGGCAGGAAGGGCATGTTGCGGGTCCCACCCACAAAGGAATGTCATCTGATGGGATCCAGGAGGAGAGTCTTTTCTGCCATGGCACCCACCCTTTGGAAAGTCATTCCCCTTGAGGTCAGATTGGCCCCGTCCTTGCTGGGCTTCCAGAAGGGCCTGGACATGGCTTTGCCATTTGGCCCGGGGATCCAGGAATGTGGGTATGGAGCCTGTAAAGTAGCTGTAATGCTAGGGAAACAGTGCACCCTCCTTTGGATTATGTTTTTAATGATTTTTATTGTTATGTTTTTGGTTATTTTGTTGTATTGTTTTTGTGTGTGTGTGTATTTTTTAACTTTGTATGCAGCCCAGAGTCATGTATGTGAGATGGGCAGCTATATAAATCCACTAAATCAATCAATCAATCAATCAATCAATCAATAACCTTGACTTTCATACAGTAGTGGTTTTGCTCATACCTTCTGCGATGTTACTATGCGCAACTGGCATTGTGAGTAATGAATAATTTTTAGCTGAATTCTTTGGTTCCATATTCAGGCATTTCAGTTGTGAATTTGGTACAGTGCTCATAACCTGATAATGAGGAAAATGTGCAATTTCTCTGTTGTTAAGTATCATGTTCTGAAAAGTGAGACAATTTAGTTCACTTGCAAATAATCCTAAGTGCTGATTTTAAAAAGTTCTAGGGCACAAGTTTTCTTGCAATAGTGTGCCTGCATTGGCAGAGATTGACTGAATAATTGGTTTCTTTAGGGACCTCAGGGTTTGATTTTAACCAAATAAATTTTTAGTTCTTGTATTTCAAAAGATACCTGAAAGTATGAAGACAGCGCATGGCTGAATTCAGGAACAAAATGAGAAACTTCATTAGGAGTAGCATAATAATTAAAGATATTTGCTTAAGTCAGGGGTCGGCAACCTTTTTGGCACCAGGGACCACTTCTGTGGGAAAATTTTAAATCTAGAAATCTAGATTTAAATAAATCTAGAACAGAGCTTTCCAAACTGTGTGTCGGGACACGTTAGTGTGTCGGCTGAAGTGTCTGGGTGTGTCGCGGCTGCTGCTGCCTCCTGGCTTCCGCGCAGGTCCTAGTGCCTGCCTTGTGCCGGGCTGCCTCCAAACCTGCCCTGCCAGGATTCCACGCAGGTCCTAGTGCCTGCCTTGTGCCGGGCTTCCTCCAAACCTGCTGTGATTCCACGCAGGTCCTAGTGCCTGCCTTGTGCCCTGCTGTAAGAGTGTGTCACGAAATGATGCATGTCTAAAAAGTGTGTCCCCAACATGAAAAGTTTGGAAAGCTCTGATCTAGAAGAACCATTAAGTTATGAACTTCCTCCCTCAGGGGCAGTGCCAGCCCCTTGAAAAGAGAACCGTAGATCTGACGTAAAACCCCGGAAGCCACCAGATTTCAGTGGAATCTCCTGCTGGGCAGTATCAAAGAGGGCCAATTTAATCTAGTGGTTCAGGTACTGGACAGATTGGGAAATCTGACTTCTAGTCCGACCTTAGACATGGAAGCCAGCTGGGTGATTTGGGGCCAATCACGCTCTCTCACACTTAGGAAGAAGACAATGGCAAATCACTTATGAAAATGTTGCCACCTTCTCTTAAGGTAAAGCATCTTTCATTGGCTGAAGTGGACTGTCAGAGGTGTGTTGCACTAAATCTGAAGGTGAAGATTCATTGTATTTTGTAATGTATTTACTCGAATTAACTCTATGTCATTTCTTTTGGATTGGTTTTCTAAGAAAAGTTACTCTGCATATTTTGCACTTTGCTGGTAAAGTGACACTAGATGAGGAACTGTATAAAAAGTGATTTGGAGTGTGGCTTTACTCTGGTGCGTTCTTGTTTCTTTGTGTGAGGGAGGGGGTTGCTTCTTTGATTCTTGATAAATTGAGGGTTTGGGACTCAGCTCTTACTGTAAAGTGATGAAATTTGCCCAGATTCAATTTATGGCAGCTTGCTGACCCACCCAGAAAGCAGTTGTGACTCATTGGCTTGTCATTTTCTGCCATTTGAGAACTGCTGAATTATTTTTTCAATTTATGAGAAAGTCAGAAAATAATGAGCCAGAAACTAATTTCCATTGAAAAATTGATTTTTTTTGTCTCTGTCATTCGTATTTAACCCTGCTCATAAGAGATTTGTCCTGTTTCATTTTAGATTACTGTTGGAAAGTTCAGAAAACAAGTCAGGAAGTCTTTTAGCAATGTGCTTTATTTGGACTTCTTTGTGTTCTCTCCAGTACTGCACACGTAATAGATTGAGTCATCAGCCAACAGTTTACTTTGGATAAATAACTTGCAGAATGCAGTACAGCATCTTCTTGGGTCAGACTTTGTAAGAGAAGTCACATTGTGGATTCTGTTCATGACTGCTCTGGTAAAATGCAGAAAAGCAAACAAAAAACAGCACAGCAAGTATTTTACAACATGCATATCAACATATAAGCATGCATGCACCCACTGTTTACTAGTTGCAATATCAATAATAAATAATCTAAATTAAATTAGTGGTCTTGCATTCTGATCTTATGTATTAGGATGCGATATAGTATGATTTCTTCCTAAGTATATAAATGTATATAAATAAACAACAACAACAACATATAAATGTAGGGTGCACATTTTAAAAAAATGAAGTTGTCCAGTCTTTAAAAAGTTCTGCTTTTCTTAGAGCTTCTGAAGTTCCTAAATGTTGATATTTGCGTATGCTTTTCTATTTTCAAAAGAGTATATGAAGTTGATTATGTGCCTTCAAGTTGTTTTTGACTCCTAGCGACCACAGAAATAGATTTTCTCCCTGACGATCTGTCCCTAACCTGGTCTTTTGGGTCTTCCAACTGTGCAGTCATCACCACTGTATCTGAGTCCATCCCCCTTGCTGCTGGACATCCTCTTCTTCTCTTTCCTTCCACCTTTCCCAGCATTAGGACCTTTTCCAGAGAGCTAGGTCTTTGCTAATGTGTCCAAAGTAGGATAATTTGAGTGTGGTCGTTTGTGCCTCGAGTGAGAACTCAGTTGCTTTGTTTGATGATCCATTTGTTTGTTTTCTTGGCTGTCCACAGTATTCTCAAGAGACACACATACTTTCAGAGAATTGAAATGGCTGTAAGAAACATGTCTGTTTCATTAAGGAGGGCATTGAAAAGGAAGATAATTATAGTACACCTAAACATCCATAACATGGGGGTAGGATGCAAGTTTCAAAATGTTTTTCGATCACACTGAGAAGGCTTTGTCTCTTGAATACACCAACCTAACCAATTTTTGTGGTATTGAAAGATCTGAAGTAGATGTTACAAGGTAGACAGAATTATATGTCCAAAATTAAAGATAATTGGATTTTAAGCCGTAGCCATTTAGAACTTTAATTTGATTAGAACTTTAATTATTAAAATAAATACTTTGACATAAACCTGGAAACCAATACACTTGACATAAAACTAGAGTTAAACTTTTTGGGGCTCCATCAATATGTGCAGAGTTGTGGTATATGTACTATTTTCAGAGGTAGCCTATGCAGTGTTTTGCAGTAGTCCAGTGTTTATGGACCTAATGCATGGATAATTTAGGCATGGTCTGAGTACTCCTGAAATTGTACAAGTAAGAATGTCTAAAGAACTTCGTGGTTGCTGCCATTACCTGCACATCTCCAAACAAATACCATTTGTTAGATATTTAGATATTGACCAGCTGACTGTTTTGATATGAATCCAAATTCAGTGTTTCACATTTTAGCTTAATTCAATTTATTTATTATTAGATTTTTCATCCCGCCTTTATTATTTTTATAAATAACTCAAGGGAACATACCTAATACTCCTTCCTCCTCCTATTTTCCCCACAACAACAACCCTGTGAGGTGAGTTGGGCTGAGAGAGAGTGACTGGCCCAAGGTCACCCAGCCGGCTTTCATGCCTAAGGCGGGACTAGAACTCTCAGTCTCCTGGCTTCTAGCCTGTTGCCTTAACCACTAGACCAAACTGGCTCTCCAGTAGAAGAGAATTAATTCAATTAAGCTAAAGTTTTTCAACTAGCCTATTCTCTAGTTTTTTCTTCTTTGTCAAATTGGTTAGCAAGGGGAGGTTATATGGGATGAATGAGAGGGGAATTGAACTTATTTGCAAGCTTGTGTTAAATAGTTGAGCTCAAACATTTTAACATAATGTAGAGCTTGCAAAGGAAATTCTGCTTTGTGCTATTTTCTTACATGTCAACGCTTACAATTTGCAAGTACAAGAGTGTAATTTTAAGGTGAAAATTGAGTGCTGAAAAAAACACAACCTTGTGGAAAGAATTTGTAGGGATAGAAGAATACTCAACTGAAACTACATCTTCATTGTCAGTTGTCTACTGATGCAACTTATTTGTCTCTTGAGTGATGAAGCTTTATAGAAAGTAGAAAGAGTGACTTGCAAAGGTGGTAGTTATTAATGTAATCACAAGAGCAGCTAACCTTTCCGATATTGTATCCTAGACTACTGTGAGTTACGAGTGTCAGTGCACATTAGAACATTGGAACAGGCTGCAGTTGAACATTTATCTATGGCATATGAAGCTGAGGCTGAGAATCTTGGCTGCTATACTATTGTCCCTTCCTTTCTTTCTTCAGAGAAGAAATGTGATTCACACTGAGAGAGAAGCATTGTTCTATCTAAATTGGAGAAACTTCTCTTAATGTTAACTGATAGAGCAGAGCTTTCCAAACTTTTCATGTTGGTGACACACTGTTTAGACATGCATCATTTCGCGACACACTCTTACAGCAGGGCACAAGGCAGGCACTAGGACCTACGTGGAATCACAGCAGGTTTGGAGGCAGCAAGGCTCAAGGCAGGCACTAGGACCTGCGCAGAATCACGGCAGGTTTGGAGGCAGCAGGGCACAAGGCAGGCACTAGGACCTGCGTGGAATCCTGGCAGGGCAGGCTTGGAGGCAGCAGGGCACAAGGCAGGCACTAGGACCTGCGCGGAATCCCAGCAGGTTTGGAGGCAGCAAGGCACAAGGCAGGCACTAGGACCTGCGCAGAATCACGGCAGGTTTGGAGGCAGCAGGGCACAAGGCAGGCACTAGGACCTGCGCAGAATCATGGCAGGTTTGGAGGCAGCAAGGCACAAGGCAGGCACTAGGACCTGCACGGAATCCTGGCAGGGCAGGCTTGGAGGCAGCAGGGCACAAGGCAGGCACTAGGACCTGCGTGGAATCCTGGCAGGGCAGGTTTGGAGGCAGCAAGGCACAAGGCAGGCACTAGGACCTGCGTGGCATCCTGGCAGGGCAGGTTTGGAGGCAGCAAGGCACAAGGCAGGCACTAGGACCTGCGTGGAATCGTGGCAGGGCTCGGAGGCAGCAGCCGCGACACTGCAGCCGACACACTAACGTGTCCCGACACACAGTTTGGAAAGCTCTGTGATAGAGGGTGGACAGAGGTGCAGGGGAAGTAGGTGCTGAGCCATAGATTCCTAAACGATGGGCAAACATCAGTGACTGGGTGGAACAGAGATTCCCCTGCATTGCATTTAGGATCCACTTCCTCAGAAACAACTGGAAGCATAACAGTATGCTTCAGGATTGCATCCCAGAGAGATAGCCCAAGAGAATCAGCTGAGCCATGAACCCTCCTTTCCATTTCTTGGCGCAAGTATTGTTCTAGAGAGAACAAGACCATTTCTGACCTGAAAGTGAAAGTCAGAATAGAATTAAATCTATGTGATTCCAAACTATCTACAGATAACATGACCTCACCTACTCAAGCAGATTGGTCAGGAATAGTGGAATCCAGTTGTTTACCCATTGGGCTGGTACATAGTAAGACCTTATCAGAAAAGCTGTGCTTTCAAATTGTGCAGTTATATTTACATTATATATTAAAATATTTATAATCTGCTGTACCAATAAATGTAATAGTAGTGGTACTTGCTTTTGCCACAATTAGCCTTAAAATGAATCCTAGCCATCATTTGACCACCTTTTAGTCTTTCTCCATCTAAATTTGAATTGTGAAGTTTGCTGTTTAATAATCTGCTGCACGGTCCAGCGGAGGCTCTGGCCGCTGCCTGGAATAGGGAGGCGGCCAGGGCCATGGACAGGATCGTGCCTATGTGGCCTCTCCTGTCTGGTCGAACCCGACTCTCCCCGTGGTTTACAGAGAGCTGAGGGTTCTGAAGAGGATTAAGAGACACCTAGAGCGCCGCTGGAGGAAGACAAAGATTGAATCTGACCGAACACAAGCTAGAGCCGCTATTAAGGCCTACCTTGTGGCAGTAAGAGTGGCGAGACGTCAGTATTTCTCTGCTCTTATTGCATCTGCGGAATGCCTCCCGGCGGCCCTGTTTAAGATCACCCAATCCCTTTTGGGGGACGGGGAGTCAGAAATCCATCTGCAGGGCCGTGCTGAGGAATTTTCTGGGCATCTGCAGGATAAAATCACTCGGATCCATTCCAAGTTGGACTCCGAGTGGGAGACAGGGTCTGAGGAGATACCCAGGGAACGTTCTCACCTTGTTATCTGGGAACAGTTTGATCCTGTTGGACCCGAGGAAGTGGACAGGATCCTCCAGACTAAATGCCACCACCTGCCAGTTAGATCCATGTCCCTTCTGGCTGCTAAAGCAGCCCAGGAGGTGACATGTGGCTCGGTCCAGACGATGGTAAATACATCCTTGAGAGAGGGGGTATTCCCGGCAGCCTTTAAGGAAGCGCTGGTGCGCCCCATCCTCAAGAATCCATCGCTGGACCCTACTGTACTGGATAATTTTTGTCCAGTCTCCCACCTCCCCTTTTTGGGGAAGGTGGTTGAGAAAGTGGTGGCGTTACAGCTCCAGAGGATTCTGGATGAAACGGATTATCTAGACCCCTTTCAGCCAGGTTTCAGGCCTGGTCATGGGACGGAAACTGCATTGGTCGCACTTATGGATGATCTTTGGTGGGAGCAGGATGGAGGCAGTGCATCCATCCTTGCTCTTCTTGACCTCTCAGTGGCTTTTGATACCGTAGACCAGAGCTTTCCAAACTGTGTGTCGGAACACGTTAGTGTGTCAGCTGCAGTGTTTGGGTGTGTCGCGGCTGCTGCTGCCTCCTGGCTTCCATGCAGGTCCTAGTGTCTGCCTTGTGCCTTGCTGCCTCCAAACCTGCTGTGATTCCACGCAGGTCCTAGTGCCTGCTTTGTGCCCTGCTGTAAGAGTGTGTCACAAAATGATGCATGTCCAAAAAGTGTGTCACCAATATGAAAAGTTTGGAAAGCTCTGCCATAGACCATGGTATCCTTCTGGGGCAGCTCAGGGAGTTGGGCGTGGGCGGCATGGTTCTGCACTGGTTCACCTTCCTCCGGGGCCGGTCCCAGTCGGTGTTGATAGGGAGCGAGAGATCCAGCCTGCGGGCCCTTCTTTGCGGGGTGCCGCAGGGCTTGGTACTCTCTCCGCTCCTTTTTAACATCTACATGAAACTGCTGGGTGAGATCATCCGGCACCATGGGATGAGGTATCATCAATACGCTGATGATACCCAATTATACATCTCCATCCCAGGCGAAGTAAGTGATGCAGTGACCGCCCTGTCCAGGTGCCTGGGGGCTGTGGGGGCCTGAATGGTGAAAAACAGACTTCGGCTGAACCCTGGTAAGATGGAGTGGCTGTGGATTAATGGCTCCTCAGCATCTGGGGAATTGTCGTCTTTAGTTCTGGATGGGGTTGCACTGCCCCAGACAGACCCGGTGCGGAATCTGGGGGTCCTCTTGGACTCACGACTCCTGCTCGAAGAGCAGGTGGCAGCCGTGGCCAGGAGGGCATTTGCTCAACTTCATGTTGTGTGCCAGTTACGCCCTTTCCTGGAACGAGAGGCCCTTCGAACAGTCACTCATGCCCTGGTTATCTCCCATATAGACTAATGCGCTCTACATGGGGCTACCCTTGAAGAATATCCGGAAGCTACAGCTGGTCCAAAATGCAGCCGCGCAGGCAATCTTGATTGTCCCAAGGCAGACACATGTAACACCTCTGCTGCGCAAGCTGCACTGGGTTCCAGTTTGCTTCCGGGTCCAATTCAAGGTATTGGTTATTACCTTTAAAGCCCTACATGGCATGGGTCCAGTTTACCTAAGGGACTGTCTCACCCCATTACATTGACCCGTTCCACCCGGGCATCCAGAGAGGGCATGCTACGGACCCCCTCTGTTAAAGAGTTCCATCTGGCGGGGTCACGGAAGCGGGCCTTCTCTGCAATAGCCCCTGCCCCTTGCAACATTCTTCCCCTGGAGGTAAGACAGATCCCCTCTCTCCTGGACTTCCGAAGAAAACTCAAAAACCTGGTTTTGTCAACATGCCTGGAACGGGAAGGACAGTGTTCACTCCTGGGGATGGCTAGCTCCCTAGAACAGCCCGAGAGTGGCCCTTTTTACTCATGGACTGAAGAAGAACCTCTGCCATCCGGATTTTATTACATTTCATAATCTTATAGCTATTTATTGTATTTATAACTGTATTTTAATTAATTGTGTTTTTATTGTAAACCGCCCAGAATTCCTCTTCCAGGGGAGATGGGCGATGATAAATTTGACAGATAAATAAATAAATAAAATTCTCAGAATACCAATAACCTGTAGTTCAGCTTCAAATAATTTGTATCAATAACATAGTTTCCCTCTTATTGTATGAATTCATCTTGACCTTGGCAGTGCCACCAGCCAGTTCTGTGAAAAATTCCTGCAGAAACATTAGGAAACATGTAATAGTAAGTTGCTTGCTTCGAAAGCAGCCTGGTATTTCATGAGCTACCAGGAGATGATTGGCAAGGCATCATTGCATCGCTGGCCCCTTACCCATTGGTCAGTAGTGGGTATTGTATGGCTTGAGCAGTACAATAATTAGTGTTTGGGAAGTGAATTCTATTTGCCAGGCCTAAGAAATGAGTTTTATATTCAAATATCTTGAATTTTCAATCACTCTGTGCTGTTATCTAATTTCTTTGGATATCTAACTAGTTATGAATTGTCCACTACCACATAGTTGACTAGGTTTTTAGGTTCACACAGCACATCTGATGAAAGGAAAATAATTTGCTCCAATCTTGGATTAAAGCCGTCTTTCTTGGTTTAAAATTCTTGAGCGAAAACTGGGTTTCCGGGTTCACATAACATAGTGGACTCTTAACTGACTTGTTTAAGTTTGTTGTTGAATCTAGCCTACTCATAGCATATATCTAAATCTATATCTTTAGGCTATTTATGTTTGGATAGATCATATATTTAACCTTGACTCATGAGTGAAAGATAACCTTACATTTTTATGGCTGTTGCTTTCTTGGAATTCCTTAGATATGCTTTGCTGAAGTCTTCCATTGAAATGTTAAAAGCTCTGATTTGGTAGATAAGACTATTGAGAGATCTTCAACTGTAATAGTATGAGTTGATTGATAACTGGCAAATAGAGGGAGAAAACGTGGAGGCAGTGACAGACTTTGTATTTCTAGGCGCAAAGATTACTGCAGACCCTGACTGCAGCCAGGAAATCAGAAGACGTTTACTTCTTGGGAGGAGAGCAATGACAAATCTCAATAAAATAGTTAAGAACAGAGACATCACACTGACAACAAAGGTCCACATAGTCAAAGCAGTGGTATTCCCCGTAGTAACCGATGGCTGCGAGAGCTGGACCATAAGGAAGGCTGAGCGAAGGAAGATAGATGCTTTTGAACTGTGGTGTTGGAGGAAAATTCTGAGAGTGCCTTGGATTGCAAGAAGATCAAACCAGTCCATCCTCCAGGAAATAAAGCCAGACTGCTCACTTGAGGGAATGATATTAAAGGCAAAACTGAAGTACTTTGGCCACATAATGAGAAGACAGGATACCCTGGAGAAGAAGCTGATGCTAGGGAAAGTGGAAGGCAAAAGGAAGAGGGGCTGACCAAAGGCAAGATGGATGGATGATATTCTGGAGGTGATGGACTTGACCTTGGGGGAGCTGGGGGTGGTGACGGCTGACAGGAAGCTCTGGCGTGGGCTGATCCATGAAGTCACGAAGAGTCGGAAGCGGCTGAACGAATAAACAACAAAAATAGTATGAGACACTGAAGAAGGATAATTTAAGGATGGTGCTTTTAAAGAGCCTGGGTTTAGCTTTAGCTAGTAATGATAATAGGATTTAAATTCCCCTCTGACTAGTATTACAAACATTAGCTATATCCACTCAAGAAAAGGAGTAGGAAAAAATCAGCCTCCTTTAAATAAAAGGCTTACCAGCTTTTCCTGGTAGAACCGTGTACAATACTGCTTAAGAGTTGCCAATGAGCATTTACTGTGGCTTTGTTGGAAGGGAAACCTCAAAAACTGGAAATCTTGGAGGAAGGTCTGATACCAAATAAATTCTCCACCAAGCAAGTTTGGACTGCTTTCCGTTTAAGTGTGGCTTTGACACATTGTGGTCTATCTGGTCTTCAGGTGAGGCTGAACTTTCAGATAAGGTAAAATAACCTGTCAAATCTAAGCTGTCAGTTTGTTAAGCATTGGAGATACTTGTTTTGTTTTGTTTTGCTTTATTTATATGCTGCGTGACTCCCAGTGACTCTGGGCAGCATCAGTCATCCTTGCCAAAGGCCAGGGTGAAACACCAGTAGGGTGGAGGCTGTTCAAATCTTTCAGGAAACCTCATTCCAGAGATATAAGGTATGTAGTGGTATGAGAAATAAAGATTTAAATAACTCTGTGATAGACTTCTAAATAGAATTAGTAGCTTTGTAGAGTCGGACACGACTGCACAAATGTGCGGGGGGAACCTTTACCTTTTTTTTTTAGCAGCTAAGTATATGGTGGCTCAGCGGGTAAGACGCCAGGCTTGTCGATCGGAAGATTGCAAGTTCGGAGGTTCGAATCCCTAGCCCTGCGTGCAGAGTGAGCTCCTGCACTAGCTCCAGCTCTTGCCAACCTAGCAATTCGAAAGCATGCAAATGCAAGTAGATGAATAGGTACCACTTCGGTGGGTAGGTAACAGCGTTCCGCGCGTGTCATGCGGCCACATGACCGTGGAAGCGTCTTCGGACAACGCTGGCTCTTTGGCTAACAAACGGAGATGAGCACCGGCCCCTAGAGTCGGACACGACTGCACAAATGTGCGGGGGGAACCTTTACCTTTATATTTTCCCAGGATTGCTTGGTAGCTGTGGAGGACACTCATGCTACCTTGGGAAAAGCCACAGCTGCTTTAAGGAATTGCATACAGGTGCTACTTTTGTGTTCCTGCATTCTCCAAAGCACCTTTTGCCTTTGAATCCAGAGAGCTGTAAAAAACAAAAGGTGAAATGTTTAAAATGTTTGGCCATAGGAAACAAGTAGGGATGTGCAAAACCTATTGATGTGGAGCATGTGAAATCTCCTCTCAGCCATGCTGTTCTGTAGTTCAGTGCTTTCCAGAAGTAGCATGATTATTGATAGGTTTCTGGATCCAGTTCAAAATGCTGGTGTTAACCTATAAAACCTCTACATGGTTTTGTCTCCGTATATATTTGTAGGACCATCTTTCCTAACCACATTCTACTCTTCTTAATAGCTTCTTGAGAAAGTGATGCTGAGGTTCTCCACTCTACATTAGCTGAGAGGCAAGAGAGCATAAAGGCCAACCCTTCTCAGTGGCAGCTCCCACGTTATGGGACACCCTGTCTCTTAAGATGTGTGGGGTCCCAAATCTTTCAGCCTTTTACAAGGTGTTAAACAATTTTATTCTGGAGATACTTTGAGTACTGATGGTGGTTGGGCTTCCCTTTTCAGATTGATTTGTTTTTGAGATTGTGGATTAATTGATTTATAAGATTTATACCCTACCTTTTCATTTCGGGCTGAAACACTAACAATTTGAGATCTGCAGATGATGTCATTTTGTTAGCTGAAAGTAAAGAAAACATAAAAGAGCTCTTTAAGAAAGTAAAAACAAAAATTGAAAAATAGGTGTTAATGTCATTCTGCATGCCTAGTGAACTTACAGTTGATGGCAAGTGAAGATGTTAGATAGGTTTGCTTCTTGGACTCCGAGTAGCTGAAGACATTGTGTATTGGAGAAGTAAAGAGAAGATTAATCGCAGGGAGGAAGGCAATGGTTAACTTAGACAAGGTTATTTGAATGACAACAAATACCAGTAGAGTTAAAGTAGTGGTCTTTCGAGTAATAATGTATGGCTTTGAAAGTATGACACTGAGAAAGAGCAGGAGAAAGAAGATAGATGTCTTTGAAGAATGGATTTGGAGATAGTTAATAGGAGTGCCATGGACTGCAAGAAGAACTAACCAAATAAAGACATGCTGCTCTCTTGAAGTGATGATCATTAAGCAGAAACTCTCATAGTTTCGGTATTTGATGTGAATGGATGATGGGTTAGAAGAAACAGTTAATACATGGCAAGGTTGAAAGGAGTAGAACAAAGGGAGAACAAGACAGATATCAAAGAAATTAGTAGAATGTCCTTGGAAGAGCTGTGGGTTATTGCTGGAGGTTAAGGAGGTTAACCGTCTCCAGGTTAAGATGATAATTTATTCAGCCAATCACTAGGAGTCAAGCCCAAGTAACTAAAATGGGATAGGGGGAGACTGGAGAAATAGCTGTTTCAAGTTCAAACTAAATTGAGCTCAGAATGGTTTGCATAATCCTAAGTGAAAGTTGTACAATGTGCTGGTCATAAGTTAAACAGTTAAAATCTAAGATAACTGCTATTGTTTGTGACAAAGCCATATATTTTTCCATGTTTGAGTCTGAAAGACACTTCTGCTTATGAAAGGAAGCTTGGAAAACTGTTTTTAAAGATTAGGAAACTTAGTAGAGGTGGAATATGTTAAATATTTGCTTCAATGAGAAGATAATTGTGATACTCTTAGTTCAAGTATGGTCATTATTTAGCACCCAGCATATCTAGTCTGCAGTATTAACTTGTTATTGCTTAAAAAGGTAAAGGTTCCCCCCGCTTACTTAGAGGTAATTAATTTAATTTAATTTATTCAATTTAATATAGCCGCCCACTCTAGAAGACTCTGGGTGACTTAAAAAAAGATAAGTTTTCCAAGATAAGCTTGAAAGTGTAGATGATGCTTGGTGAATGCTTGGGATAGAAGATGAGCACTATTTAGAGCAGTGTCGAGTTTCAGTTTTTGCAATGATACAGCTGTTTATATTTCCACTGAACTAATTATGCATCAGCACGAACCTTTGATTTAAATATTTAAATCATACCAAGTTGTATAAAAAGTACTTGAACTGACGTTTTCTGAGCATATTCAGCTTCCTCTTTAATTGTGTGCATGTTAATAAAACACTAATGTTAAAGAGAGAACAGATCAGTGATCTGTCTATACAAATAGAATCACTGCCAGTTGTAGTGGGCATTCTGTGTATTTGTTAATGTCTTAATTTTGCATAGGAAATCCAATAGCATTATTTGGTTTAGAATGGACAGTAATCTAACTTGGTACAAGCCAAACACATTAGGAGGATGAATACTGTAACAAGGTGTTTCCCTTGTTCTGTTGGGGGGGGGAGGGGGAGAGAGAGAGAGAGAGAGAGAGAGAGAGAGTGTGTGTGTGTGTGTGTGTGTTAGAGAGGGAATTGCTCCAGGCGTTTCAGGGTTGAACTATGTCCTGCCTAACAAATTGGGAATTTAGCAAATTTTCAGTTTCAGTGTCTCTATAAGGTTATATTCTTTAGAATGGATTGAAGGATCTTCTAAGAATAAGCAGTTTTTTAATGAAAGGCTAAAACATTTCTCTAGTAACTATTAAACTTGTACTGGTTTCGCCCTATTCCCTCTTATCATTAAAGGTGCGTAAATTGTTTTTGAAGCAAGGGTGTGTTTTGATTTCTGCCTACTGTGAAATTTGAGAACTCCTGGGTATTTAGAGAGTTGACAGGAGGAGCCCAGAGCAGTAGACATAGCTACAACACATTTGCAACAAGGGAATTAAACACCACTTTTTCACTCCAGGCTTTAATCCTCTGCAAGGGCAAATGCAGGTTCTTGGATTTCTAAATTGTGCAAGCAATGGTATGTATTTATATTTCTTGGATGACTGAGGGATAACCAAATAATTTGGGGGGAAAATAGCCCGCTGATTGTAGGGAGGTTCTGATGAAAATAAAAGTTCCATTTTGCTATTTAGGATTAATTTATGTTTTTCAAATGTCTCATTTCTAACTTGTAGCAAAAGCTCCTGAATAACAGGGAAGTAGTAGCATAAAGACGACCTTACCTGAAGTTTCCCACATTCATTGTTTTGTCCCAGTATGGATTCTGTCATCTACATTTAATTGATTTTTGTAATAATTCAAACTGTAATCTTGGAAGAACTGTACCCTAAGTTGCTAGGTTTATGGTGTATGAATTACAGTTTCATGGTACTGATGAACTCTTATCTGTATAAGTTGTTGCTGTGCAGCACTTTGCCATATGAAGAAAACTTTATTACTCCACTTTTTAAAATAATATTTTAGACAAGATGTGCTTTTCCTGTTCTACCTAATACTTGCAGAACAGAATTGGGGGAGGTAAGGAGATAACTGATTCTTGTTTTCTCAGCCCATATTTGTAACAACAACCGATATGTCTGTTCCTGTCCTCTAATTGTTGTTAGAACTATACTTTTCAAAATATTGCTTAGGATGTTGGCAGCATTTGTCTAATCAGTTCACCGCCCTGCATCTTCACAGTGTCGTCTTCTTTTGCCTACCTCCGTTTAGCTACTGCCATCCATGGCTTTTTCCCACTCACCCACCCACTGACCCCCTTCTGCCCAGAATATGCTTGTTCTAGTCTGGACAAGGAGCAGCAGAAACTCGCTGTTCTGTGCATAGAACGGTTTGTACACATTTGTATATCCCTAAATGCATTTTCTTTATTTGCAATATACTTCTCACACCTTAAAATACTGTTTTAAAGTATTTTACAAATTATCTATTTGAGTAATGTCTGTTATCATCTGTAATCTGGTCATTAAAACCAACTAATACCATAGTTTAAAGCTGTTTCTATTGGGTGGGCATGGAAGGAGAAGTAATAATGCATAGCAAATGGTGCTATGTCCAGGTGATGTCAGTTGAACTGAAACCTTTGAAGGACTGATTGCTTACCATTGCCTTCCCTGTACCTGTGCTTAAGAGTATAATCTTGTTTTGCATTACTGCTTCAGTCACTTCTTGGACTAAGACTGTAGAATACTGACATTTGGAGTAGCTGATTAGCAGATGTTGAAATGTGTGTGAGCATGTTTGTGGTCTAATTGTCTCATGAATTTTTCTGCAAAGAGACTTTTTCCCTTGCTAAAAGAGTGATCACAGGCAACTCAAGGTGATAATTGCTACTTTCTTAATTGTACTGCATTTGGATGGTTCATCTAAACAGAATAGAGTTATTGGGAGGTTACAAGAAGTTTACCTTCAGTGTATCAATTTCCTTCTGGTTGATGTATGTGTTTTTGTCAAAAACATTGAAAAACTATGGTTCCTTTGGAAATTAGATTTTAAAACGGGGAAAGAATTTCTACCTTCATATTCTTAATAATATTACTGCCATAAATATTTGAATTACTTCATGCATTACATGATTAAAATTACCCATGTACGTCTGTTCTGCCTGTAAGATACTAACTTCAGTTTGAAGAACCATATCCAAGGTGTTGATGCAATAGATATCCCCAAATAGTAAAATCAAAGGAAAAATACATACATGATTGACCAAAGCTTGTGGTATAGTTGCACCATTACCCAACTAGTTCAAAAAGCATATAAAGAACTACTTCAAGGTTTGCATGAAGGAATTATTTGCTACAGAATATTGTGTTATCAAACAAAATGGTCTAGAAGACTCATTATTAATGTTTTTCAAATCTATTTTTTAATTCTTTGTTTATTATTATTTTATTATTTATTATTTATTTATTATTTCAATATTGTTTCCATTTGTTCTTTAATTTGTTTCGACTTTTATTGCTGCAGAACACTGAGGACCATAAACGTGCATTTAATACCTTAATTCAAAGGTATTATTTGTTTTGTAAACCGCCCAGAGTCCCCTTTGGGGGAGATGGGGCGGCAATAAAAATGAAAGAATAAATAAATAAATAATCAATATGTGTTTTATTTATTTTAAAATATGGGCTTGTCCTCCAAATAGCAGAACCTTAAGAACTACAGCTTAATATGTAACACAGGAATATGCTGTAAGTAAAAGTTGCATAACTTTTCAGGAAATATTTAAATTTTGAAATAATTTTCTTTTGATTGTATAGCTATAACTTCCATGTAATAAAGTATTCTTTATATAATAAAGTGATCCTATTAAAACTCAAACCATATTCATATTATAATGTTAGTAGACTTAGAGAACAAGTTTGGGGTAGTGTTTAAAGGCACTAGGTCACAAACCAGGAGGTTGGGAGTTTTGGTCCTGCCTTTGGCAAGAAGCCAACTGGGTGACTGTGGACCAGCTCTCTGTCAACCGTAGGAAGAAGACAGTGGCAAGCCACTTATGGCCAAAAATGTTGCCAAGAAAACTGCAAGGACATGTCCTTACCGTTGCTAGGGGTGACTGGGTGGGTGGGGGAGAGTAAAAGTCTTGAATAAGTGTCCAACATCGTCAGCGATTGTCATTGAGGATATCATATGGGAGAGTTCATAGTTTGGTCCGTGTCGCCATAAGCCAGGCATAATCAGAGGCCATGTCGGTGGTAGACGATGAGTGTTGAAGCCTACCTAGCACTTCATTTCATTCATTCATTCATTGGCGATCACTCATAGCCGAGTAAGATTGTCTTCCAAAGGTAAAATTTTAACAGTGGATCCGTAAGTGGCTATAAAGGCCAATTCTGGATCCGCACAACCTCCCACAATGAGGGCATAGGTTTCCGGGTGGGAGACGGTTATGATGAGGGTTTGCCTGACGTGCCTTCCTTTTAGCTCTTTTTTCCTTTTCGCCCTGTACTCGTGCTTCTTCAAAGTCCATAGCGCCATTAATAAAGGCTGACCTCCAATTGAAACGCTCATGAGTTAGGGCTTCCCAGTTCTCAATGCTGATATTACATTTTTTTAAATTAGCTTTCAGAGTATCTTTGAATCTCTTTTGCTGTCCACCAATATTCCGTTTTCCATTCTTAAGTTGGGAGTAAAGTAGCTGCTTTGGAAGACGATGGTCAGGCATTCGAACAACATGACCGGTCCAGCGAAGTTGATGTTAGATGATCATTGTTTCAATGCTGGTGGTTTTCGCTTCTTCTAATACGCTAACATTAGTCCGCCTATCTTCCCAAGTAATTTGCAGAATTTTTCGGAGGCAGCGTTGATGGAATCTTTCAAGAAGTTGGATGGCAGCGCCATCAATCCAGCTTAAAGGTGTGTCACTAGAAAATGTCGATCACTTTTCTTATCTCGGCAGCCATCTATCTACAAAAGCCGACATCGACGCTGAAATTCAGCATCGCCTGAGCTCTGCGAGTGTAGCTTTCTCCCGAATGAAGCGTAGAGTGTTTGAGGATCGGGACATTCGCAGGGAGACCAAAATGCTTGTTTACAAAGCCATTGTACTACCAACCCTTCTGTACGCCTGTGAAACATGGACCCTCTACAAACACCACCTACCTAGCACACCAGGAAGCCAACAGGCTGGAAAAGGCTATCCTCTATCCAAAGCATGCTTTCACATTTAAGTCAGATTTGAAATGGGACTTCCTTTAGCGTAAATATGATTGATTATATAAATTCAGTATCTGTTAAGAAGACCAGTCATTCTTATAATCTAGGGCCACTGTGGAGTCACCAGGATACACACAGCAAGTTTTGCTTTTATAGGTCTTCTGCCAAAAGGCCACAAAATACTATTTTGGAGGAATGTTCAGGAAAAAATGATTTTTTTTTTGCTAGAATGTGAATGAGTTATGTTTTAATCTCCTTGTTTGTATGTTTGGCATAGGCCCAGGTGTGTGAGTGTTAGCCACATGATTGCAAGTGTATGTGTAGTTTTGAAAATGTGACTTGGTGAAGTGAAAACATTTAAAGACAAACACTCCATTGGATTCTCCATTCTGCATTGTTGAGAAATTGCTGGATAGCTTAATTATGCTTAGATAAATGCATATTTACTAATGAAATATATCTCCAGAGGAAATATATTTTTTTTTCTTAAAAACAAAAGTTCCTGAATCAAAATAGCTTAAGTAAATGCAGCTGAATTCATACTTGCTAAAATGGCCTTGGAGAAAACAATAGGCTCCGTGTTAAAACTGCATTTTGGATAATGACTCAGCTTTTAACTACAAACCTTAGTATATTTCATAAAGATTAAAACATCCTTAAAATTTTACAATTTTATAGTATCTGCAAAGGGGGGGGGCAGAATGACAAAAGAAGTGCCATACAGTTGCAGTGCAAGGCCTCCCCCTTTCTATGTGCACTGTGATGTCGCACGCAACACGAAAGGGGCAGAACTTTTGTCGTTTTGGTGAAAGCAGCAAGATCCGGCAGACACCCATGCGGTTACCTCTCACCCCAGGAAGACAGTCTTCTCCCCTTTTCTGCTTCTCTACTTGAAATTACATTCGTGCTCGCTATTCCCATGTTCTTTTTTCTCTTCCCTTGCTTGCATGTAGCTAAAAGTATGAAGACATATCTACAGCATTGTGTTCCTGACATCTGATTGGTTTAACTCTAGGGTTTGCTTCTTCCTTGGAATCTGTCTTCTTTTTTAAATTATTGGTAGTTTCAAGATTTGAGTGCTTTTGTTGCAGTTGCTGTGGAGTAAAAAAAAATACTCTGGACAGTGGATGTCTAGAAAAAGGAAACTATTTACAAAATTGTGGCATAGCTGGGGTGACCTATTACCCTCTGGGTCTATTCAGTAATTTCAAACCAAAATCAGTTTTGTTGATGCTAAATCATCTTTCTTCTTTTATAGCCACAGCTTGTCCTTGTCCTGCTTTTTAGTTTTTGTAAGCGGTATTTGGTGACTTGTAACAAAGGTTTCTAAGATCAAGCAGCATAAATAATTTATAACCCTAAAATAAGCTTGTTTGGAGTGAGGACTTACAGATTCAGACAAAGAACCCCTTCTTGGAAAGGGAATTTGTTTTTTATTTGTGTCAGCTGATCACTCTGATCACAGTATGTTAGCCTCAAGTTCACCGCAGAGTGAAATAACAGTTGCTTTATCAAGTTTTCTTGTATGAGGAATGTTACTCTCACATTCAGAAAAAGGGGCTAGTTTGTTCTAAACAATCTAGTCATTCCAGTCTTCTGTTCAAGTTCATTGCTGCATTGTGTCCTAACAGGCATTTGGAGCCTGATATCATATTCACAGATTATGTCAGAACAAATTATCCAAACATACATAAAATCTGTATAATTGCCCGCTTTGTACCATTTGGGAAGCAATTAAAATGATTTAAGGAAAATTTCAATCTATGAATAATTCATAATTAATCTAGTGTTAATGTAACTCATTCCCCTCTAGCAGCTTTCCAGAAAGTAAACCAGGAACTGGTTTTGCAGCTTTTCTCCCTAAAATTGATTCATCTTCAGGTTTTGGCAGATTTAACCATTTGGCTGTAAGTTTACTTGTTGGTAGCAAGCCTGTCCCATATTACACAACACGATCATATCAGCAAATGGGTTGCACACTTATCTCTCTAGGAAAGAAGCATGGAGTTTTTTAAGCTGGTTGTTTCCCACATAACCAGACAGATTCTGTTGCAGGCGTGAACTTGCTGCCTTGGGTTGTGTCATGTTATGACTAGATGAGATAGAAGAGTTTACGTACATACATCTGAGTATGATAGTTCCAGAAACCTCAGTGACAGTGATTATTTTTATAATACTGGTTTTCTTTGTTCCCTCCATCTCAGTTCTGTGTTTTTGTTTGTCTGAGAGATGAAATTGTTTGTTAGGGCTAAATAAATAATAATGGCTATACATGACTTTCTGTATTTATCAGCTCATCTGAACAGGGTTAGGGTTAGTTTTTAAAAACAGGATTATATTCTTTAGGAATTGATCTCTTTTAGAAGCATTGTTCATTTTCTCCTTCAACTAACACTTATCTGATCTAAATACGTCTAATCTTTGGTATGCCAATCCTTTAAATTTCTATTTGGTCGGTGGAAACCAAATGGCAACAAGAAGTGATAGGTTTTCATTTGGCTTTTATTTATTGCTTTAGTGTATTTGCATGCCACCCAGTTTCTTAACAATCTAGAGTGGCTTATAGAAATACAGTAAAAAGAAAAGCACAATTTAAACGAACTTTAAAAATAAGTTATAAAACAATAAATATTAAATATTAAAAACTGTTAAAATTAAAATAATTTTATAATATTAAAGGACCTGGGTAAACAGATGTATTTCCTAAACTGTAAAAAAGGGAACCTCTGTTCAACCCCAGTGCAGTCTGTTCCACAAGATGGGCCCTACTGCAGAAAAAGTAGAATTAATTTGAATGCCAAATGTGTCCATGATGGGCCTGAAAAGAGATACCCTGTTCATGATCTAAAACTGCAGGGTGGGCTATGGGAGGTAGGAGGTCTTGCAAGTAACTTGATTCTAACATACAGCATTCTGATAGTGTATATGGGCTCAGGAGAGAACCAGTGAGGCTGTTTGAACATGGTGGTTCTGAGAACCTTTGGAAGGGACCACATTTCACCTATGTTGTATTCTGGCCCAGTTGCAATGTCTGAACTGACTTCAAGTACTGCCCCACAAAGAACACATTACAGTAATCAACATTGGGGTTAGCAACTCGTGAGTCACTGAAGCCAGTTGTCTCTCCTCTAAAGAAGCATATAATTGCTTTATCATATGAAGCTAATAGAAAGTTCTCCTTGCCACTGATGTTTTGTGGTTGTCCAGCATCAGTCTGGATTCAGGAGGAGCACAAACCTGCAAACCTGATTCTTAAGCAGGAGTGTAATTGCATTTCAGAGAAGGCATTTCTCCATCCAATCTCGAGCTCTAGGATGCAATGTCTAACATACCCAGGCCTAGGAAAACAGAGGAGGAAACAGCCATTGCAAAAGAGACACATCAGCCAAGGGGAGGGGGAAAACATGACAAAGAGACCCAGATTAACTCCACCTTAATTACAAGACGCCAGGCTTGTCGATCGGAAGATCGCAAGTTCAGAGGTTCGAATCCCTAGCCCCGTGTGACAGAGTGAGCTCCCGCACTCGCCCCAGCTCTTGCCAACCTAGCAATTCGAAAGCATGCAAATGCAAGTAGATGAATAGGTACCACTTCGGTGGGTAGGTAACAGCATTCCGCGTGCGTCATGCCGGCCACATGACTGCGGAAGCGTCTTCGGACAACGCTGGCTCTTCGGCTAAGAAACGAAGATGAGCACCGGCCCCTAGAGTCGGACACGACTGCACAAATGTGCGGGGGAACCTTTACCTTTAATTACACCTGGTATACCTTGAGCGGGATAATTGCTTTGACAGAGAGGATTTCAAGAGTCTGTTACTTTACCCTACTACCAATAAAACAAATGGCTTTTGTTTCCTGAAATTTGCCAGCCTTACAGGGATGGCCATCAATCTTGAAAGTCTGTCAAAACAATTTTCATGCTCAATTTTTACCTAGTGTACTTAAGGTGGAATTGCTCTGAGTCATGCTTCCCTCATCCTTTGGACTGAGGTGTCTCTTTTGCAACGGTCTCGTTTTCTCTTCTACTTTCTCTATTAGACATTCCATCACAAGTTTATAGGAAAAGAGAAGTATCACTGAGTATCAGCATATTGATGATACCTAGTTTCAACCCTGAGAATGATCATTCCCAGATCTTTAATCAGAGTGACTGAGGCTGTTCCTGTGGTGGTCTAAAACTACCAGAAGGATCCATATAGTTTGTTTCATCTAAGAGCCTTTGGAGTTGCAACATTAACATCTTCTGGATAAGGAATCTTGGGCACTGGCTGATAGTTGCTAAATCAGCTGGGTTCAAATATTCAAAAACCACTTTTTTTAAGGAGGCAGGAAACTCTGTCTATAAAAAGGAAGCATTGGTATTCTCAGTAAACATTGGCAGGATGAACTATTTAGAGACTCTTACAAACCATCCTGCCAACCTAGCAGTTCGAAAGCATGTAAAAATGCAAGTAGGTAAATAGGTACCACTCCGGGGGGAAAGGTAACAGCGTTCCGTGTGCCTTGGCGTTTAGTCATGTTGGCCACATGACCACGGAAGCGTCTATAGACAATGCTAGCTCCCTCAGCCGAGAATCGGAGATGAGCGCCGCCCCCTAGAGCCGGATCCAACTGGAAGGGGAAACCTTACCTTACCTTACTTACAAACCAAGTTGAGAAAGGATCCAATATGCCAGTAGTGGCAAACAAAAATCAGATCTAAGATTCTATTTTTTTCTTTATGCTGACATAAAGTTGAGTTTTGAGAATGTCTGAGGATCATCAACTGTTGGTTTTGTTTTTTGCCTCTTCTTTGCTCTTCTCTGTTTTCTTATCATTAGCTTTTATTGACATTGATGTTACAAGATATGAATAGATGCCATTATGTGTTTGAATGTTTCACCATGATATCTTCTCATGGTTTAATACTTTTTATAGCAGGATAAAATTGTAATAACAATTTTGAAATAAAAAGTAGGAAGAAATCTGGGAAACCAGTTTGAGATTGTAAATGCCCATAAACATTTAATGTTTACTGATTAAAATATTTAGTCAGTTTTGATATACTTGGGAGTATAGCTGCTAGGAGAGATATTTGAAAACATTCTGATTGGAAGCAGAAATGGATATATTAAACAAGCAAATAACATGACCATTTCTAAGATCCATTTTAGGAATTTACATCTAAACGCCATGTAGTAGCTAGTTGAATCATGCCTGTCTTTCTGCAATATGCTTTAAGCAATGGCATTGATTGGTTCCTGAATTTTAAGTAGGTCAGGTTTGTTCACTACCCATAAACAATAAAGATAAATATGGATTAGATAGTATTTTGATTGATGAAAAACCAGAGGTTTGAAATTCTTCATAAGATTGAACAAGTGTATTGTTTTATATTTTTATACCTCTTCATTATGGGGCTGCCAAGACATTCTGGTGCCTCAGATCAGTGACACTTTTTGTCATTAAATAATATCTAGAAACTTTCCTGCTTCAAACTCCTTTATTATTCTCGCATTTCCGTAGGACTTACGCAGAAGACTGTGAGCTGCCTTGAAAGCCTTCAGGTGGAAAAATGAGTTGTAGATCAGTATGTCCCTCTGATCTATCCTTAAAAGTACATTAAAGCACGGTTAGGGTGCCATTGTACCCTGCCATATGGTGGGAGCGTGTCTGCTCGCTCATAAGAGAATGGCATGGCAGCTTTTCTGATGCATTATCAGAGATAAAGACTCTGATTGCTTAAATTTATTTATTTATTTATTTATTTATTTATTTATGTATGTATGTTTCAATTTATATACCGCTCCATCTCCCCGCAAGGGAACTCTGGGCGGTTTACAAAACACAAAAATTAAAATCCGACAATTAAAACAACCCAATAAAACACTCTAATATATTAAAATTAAATATAAAAATCCAAGATGCGGTGGTATGATGTTTGGATGTTTAAAAGGGCCCTATGGCACCAGCCATCCCCAAGAGGAACTGTTCCCCCCCTCCCCCCACGCAAGGCGGCAGAACCAGGTCTTTAAGTTCTTTCTGAAGGCTGGGAGCGATGAGGCCTGCCTCACCTCCGGGGGTAGCATATTCCAAAGGGTGGGCGCCGTTATCGAGAAGGCACGCCTCCTAGACCCCGTCAGGTGACATTCCTTTACGGACGGGATCCGTAGCATGCCCTCTCTGAATGACCGAGTGGGACGGTTCGACGTTATGGGGATGAGACGGTCCCTCAGGTAACCTGGCCCCATGCCATGTAGGGCTTTAAAGGTGATAACCAACACCTTGAATTGGACCCGGAAGCACACAGGCACCCAGTGCAGCTGTCGCAACAGAGGTGTCACATGCGCTGATCTAGGCGCACCAATAACTGCGCGAGCAGCCGCATTCTGGACCAATTGAAGCTTCCGGATACTCCTCAAGGGTAGCCCCATGTAGAGCGCGTTGCAATAGTCTATATGGGAGATGACCAGGGCATGAGTGACTGTACGGAGGGCTTCCCGATCCAGGAAAGGGCATAACTGACGCACAACACGAAGTTGTGCAAAAGCCCTCCTGGCCACGGCTACCACCTGCTCTTCGAGCAGGAGCCGTGAGTCCAGAAGAACCCCCAAATTACGCACTTGGTCTGAATGGGGTAGTGCAACCCCATCCAGAACTAGAGATGACAACTTCCTGGATCCACGGGAGCCATCAATCCACAGCCACTCCGTCTTACCAGGGTTCAGTCGAAGCCTGTTGTTCCCCATCCAGTCACCTCCCGGGCTGCCTGTACCAGCCAGGAAGGGCATGGGTCCAGATGACATGTGGTGGCCCTTACAACCTGAAGGATCCTGTCCACTTCCTTAGGTCCAACAGGATCGAACTGTTCCCAGATAACCGGGCAAAGACGTTCCCTCGGCATCTCCCCAGACTGTGCTACACGCTTAGAGTCCAACTTAGACCGAATCTGAGTGACTTTATCCTGCAGATGCTCAGAAAATTCTTCCGCACGGCCCTGTAGGTGGGTCACAGACTCCACCTTACCCAACAGAGATCTTGTTATCTTAAACAGGGTCGTCGGGTGGCATTCTGCGGACGCAATAAGAGCGGAGAAATATTGACGTTTCGCCGCTCTTACCGCCACAAGGTAGGTCTTAACAGCGACTCTAGCTTGTGTTCGGTCAGATTCAGACCTTGTCTTTCTCCAGCGGCGCTCTAGGCGTCTCTTAACCCTCTTCAAGACCCTCAACTCCTCTGTATACCAAGGGGAGTATCGGGTCAAGTGTGGCAAGAGAGGCCGCATAGGCGCGATCCTGTCCAAGGCCCCGGCCGCCTCCCTATTCCAGGTTGCGGCCAGGACCTCCGCTGGAGCGTGCAGTAGATCCTGAGGTACAGCCCCCAGCTCCCTCTGAAACCCTATTGGGTCCATTAGTTGCCGGGGGCGGACCAATCGATTGGGTCCTGCCTCCCTGCGGAGTGGGGCGGCATAAGAGAATCTCAAGGTCACCAGGGCATGATCTGACCATGACAAAGGGGAAAGATGTAACTCTCCCCTCAGAGCATACTGCCACTGCTCCGACAAGAAAACTAAGTCCGGGGTGAGTCCACTGTCTCGAGTTGGGTCTCGAATAATCTGGAACAGGCCCATGGCTGCCATGGTAGTCATGAACTCCCGAGCTGCCTCCGAGGCACGTCCCAGGGACGGCAGATTGAAATCCCCCAGAACCATAAGCCTAGGGAATTCCACCGCCAGCCCCGAGACGGCCTCCAGCAGCTCAGGCAGGGATGTTGCTACGCAGCAGGGAGGCTGGTACAGCAGCAACACTCCCAACTGTTCTCGAGAACCCAACTTGAAAAACAGGGTCTCACAACCGGCTACTTGCGGAGCAGTGCCCCTGAAGGCCACTAGAGACTCTCGAATTACAACCGCCACCCCTCCTCCCCTGCCCCTGAGTCTCGGCTGGTGCCACACTTGAAACCCGGCTGGGCATATTTCAGAGAGGGCTACCCCCCCCTCCGAGCTCAGCCAGGTCTCGGTGATACATGCCAGGTCTGCCCCCTCTTCCGTGATCAAATCACATATGAGGGGGCCCTTGTTGTTAACAGACCTGGCATTAAGCAGCAGCAGCCGGAAACCGGGGCCCTGAAGGATCTGCTGACCAGGACCTGGGTATGAACGTGGAGGGCCGGAACACGCCACCGGTAATAAACACCGGGGGCGTCTTCCCCAACGATGGCCCGCCCTCCAGTTCCCGTCATAACATCCCCGGCCCGTCACCACTTCGATAGGGCAGCCCACTCCATAACCCCCAGAGCTTCCAGGTCCAGATGCCTCCACTCCCAGACCTTCAAAGACCCTAGGTTGAAACACGGGTCCCCTCCCACATGCACACATCTCTCAAACTCAGTCAACTTCTAGTGATGGTAGGCCCCCCCAGCGCACCAGCCTAAGCTCTCGGCACTGAAAGGGCCTAACCACCACAACCACACCTACAATGTCCCCCCACAACCACTCTCACTGGTCGCAGAGAGATATCATCCACTCCTGCCCACCACCTGTCTCCCACTCAGGTGTGGGCACTCATACATACTATCACACAATCTTGGACTCCCCCGACTCTCTCACATCCAGGGGGGGCCACATTCACACTACAGGGACCCTAAAAAGTCTCTGCCGCCTATAAATAAATGTGGGGTTAAACTAAAGTTAAAAGTCCAATAAAAACCTTCCACCGTTGTTGATTTCCGGGGGATATTATGGCTGGTTAATGCTAATAATTAGAATATCACTGCTCTCTGAAAATTGTGAACATATAATGTTGAGTAATTTTCATCAAGGTGACTGCGCAGTAAACAGCAAAGTGTTGAGCTTTAGGGATTAATTTTGGGGCCATCTTTACCCCATTCTCCAATACTTTTATGAGAGGAATCTTTATCTGAATTAGGAGTGTCCTGCTTTACAAGTGTGGATTAAATAATTTGGTTCTGTGGCTGACATATCTGGGACCAAATCTTCAACCAAACTGGGCATATACACTCTTATTAAGTTACTGTTATGCCAGCTGAAGGCTCAGCATGCTATTAATTCTCTGTTCTCTTTATTCATTTGACAAGGCTCATGCATTTCAGTTTTAACGCTTCAGTCTGGTTTATGTACTTTGCTAGATGATAAGCCTCAACTGACAGATCTCAATAATTTCAGTTTCAGTATTAAAGCAAAACCAACAAACAATCTTACTGCTTAATGTGATGTTTTGAAACCCAGACTATGTCTAAGGGCATTATTTATTAATAATAGTTTCAAGTTCCTATAAAGTCTTGATGGCCAGTACAGTCCAGTGTATCGCAGATAATTTGATTTGCTTGGGTTGGAATTATATTTTAAAATGATATGTGCCAATATGCCATTATGCAAAAGGATAGGAGCCTCCTTACCTCAGGTCATAACTGCTGAAAATCAATGGAATGTTTTCCTGGCATTTTGAGGTATAAGCCCTAAATTAGATGCAACACTGTTTCAAAAAGAAGAAGAAAACCAAACTCAACCCCCCAAACTAGGAAAAAACTGAACAGTCAAGTTTCAACCATGTGTATGATTTCACTCCACTTTACATCATTTCAGACATTGATGCCACCAATCTTCCAATAAATACGTAATCAAATAATCAGGATGCCCATGGCTTCCAAATTGTTACACACTTCTGGATTAGAGTTTGAAGATGAAAAAAAAATGAATTGTTGGTACTGCCTGGAAAAAAAATTAACTGTCAGTATAGTTAGTGCAAGATAATTATAAATATTCTACAAAGTATGCTTCTAAACATTCTTCAGGAGTTGTCCCATGTAGCAAGTTTCATCTGCATGCACCAGTTGCTTCTCTTTCGCACACCTACACTTAGATTCCTACCACACATGTAGCATTGACCAGAATGCTAAATCCAGAAGCTTTCCTGATGTCTGAATAGAATATCAGAAGGGAGAGTATCACCATACCTCTTTAGTAACCATCCTTCTGTCTTTTCAGAATTGAGATAAAAGCAAAATAGGGACTGCCCTCTTCTTGTATTATTTTTGGAAAAAAAATCACCTGAGAAGGAGAAAACCATCCTCCTGATTGGCTCCTCAGCATTTGATTTTCCTGGGCTTTGGTTGTTTCCACCTATTACCTGGATCGACAGTTCAGGTGACTTTCCTTTAACCTTTCAGTGTCTGGACCTCCTGGGTTGGAATTTACTCATACTCTCTACAAGCATCAACTTGCTGATTCACAGAAAACAATTCATCATTTCCACCATCTATATGGCATCTGCTGACAAATAAAGATGAAGATAGCTTAACAACAGCAGTAATGATAGCTAGTTCCAAAACTCATGATGATCTCTCCCTGAGGTTTCATGAAGATTGTTGAAAAGCACAGGAGATAAAGGACAAACCATTATTTAAGCCAGAGACTACAAGGCTATGCAATAGCCCCTTAGGACTATTTTTTAGGAGTGCATAACCAGACAAGCTTGGAAGCCCTATAAAGGAATGATACAAGTCCTTTCTTGGCCAGTTGTACAAAACGAACAGTACAGTTAAAGTTACAGAATTATGTTGAGTGATCTAGCACAATTAATTGACCTGACCTGCCAACAGCCCACTAGAACTCATGTACCAAGGCAATGGTGGCTCTTTTTGGTCTTAAATCCAGAAGAGAAAAGATCCATCATGCCAAAAAGTCTGGCATTTGAATCACCACACTAAATGTAGGACCTTCCTTAGCAAAGATGTGTTGATGAATGGCCAGTAGTCTAATATGATGGGATCCAAGGATTTTTTTCTCAAAGCAGTTTCTATTACAGTTTATTTTTTTTATTAAAAATTTTATTGAGTTTAGAGCAAAGATAAAAACTACAAAAAACAAAAAACCTACAAAAAGAAAAAAAAAGTGAGAAACACAAGAAAAAGATTTTTAAAGATTACATAAGAGGTGACTTCCGACTTTGAACAACAAGAATATATAGCAATTTCCATAATTAATCTCTTACTCTAAGTCTAACCAAGATCACATTATTTCTATAAATCATGCCTATGGGATGATTTATAGAAATAATGTGATCTTGGTTAGATTTAGAGATGAATCTATTACAGCTTATTTTGAGGCATCCTTAGATTCCATGGAGATCTATGGCTGCATCCAGTGACAGCTACCTAAAATATACAGTATGATGTGGTTTCCTTCCGTTTTGAGACAGAAAACACAAAACCTCTGGTTTAAGCCCCCAAATAAGGTTAACGTAAGTTTTTTTTTAATTCCTCAAATTCCAGGAAAAAAAAAAGAAAAGAAAAAAGAAAAGAAAATCCGTGTGCTGACCAAGTATGCCACACTGTCATTTAGCACAATCTATTGGCACATTTGGGTCTTAGCTTCTGTCAAATGTAAAATATGGCCCTGATTACCTGAATGTTGGCCACCAAATTTTTTTCCAATGAATTGGCATACTGCCTTCCTTCAAGGAATCATTCCTATATCTGTCATCCAAGTGACTGAAATTATTAATCAGAATGGACCAGTGTTCTTATAAAAAGATTGACTTTAGTACTGTACTCCAAAAACTTGTACTGATCCTCAAGATGAAACCGATCAAGTCTGCCAGACTGACCATCCCAGAGCTTGCTGTCAGTGTGGGGTCTAGATCAGAACAGCAGAAGTTACATGAAAGCAGTAAATTACCATCATGCATAAGAAAGGAAGTAGAATCCTGACAATTGCTACTGGAAGGAATTGTCCCATTTGTACTTCGGAACATCCCCTTATAGTCTTGAGGATCGTCAACAGCGTTGGCGCTAATCCAGTAAGAGGAGATGGGAGTCGGAGTTACCACCATTTTCCAGACTACGCTGCAGCCCTATTGGGACATTAGGTCAAGTCTTTCTCATTTCTAAACCACCCAATTTGTATTTTTAAGTTTTTTTTACCCCAAGAGAGGCTTTCCACAGCCTTCATCATTGTTTCTGGATCAGTCTTAAAACCTGCTTTTAACTGCTGGCTTACTTCCCATTTAAAATTTAAGGAGGACTAAGAATAAATAATCATCTCCCCGTTACTATTTTTGTATCTAATTTGAAGGATTTAACTTTTCCCTACACGTTTAATTTGATATTTTGAGTTTTCAGTTTTTTCAGCAATACAACAGTTTGGAACATCCTGAAAAAGAAGGAATTAACTGGCAAGTTCAGCAACAGCAAAAGGCCTGGAAGACCACAGAAGACAACTAAAGTGGATGACCGCAGAATTCTGCTCATGGTGAAGAGGAACCCTTTCACAACATCTAGCCAGGTCAAGAACGCTCTTGGAGAGGTAGGCATGTCATTGTCAACATCTACAGTCAAGAGACAGCTTTATGAATGTAAATACAGAGGCTTCACAACAAGGTGCAAACCACTGGTAACGCTCAAGAACAGAAAGGCCAGATTAGCCTTTGCCAGCAAACACCTAAAAAAGCCTGCCCAGGTCTGGAATAAGATTCTTCGGACTGATGAAACCAACATTAACTTGCACCAGAATGATGGGAAGAGAAAAGAATGGAGAAGGAAAGGAACAGCTCATGATCCAAAGCATACCACATCATCTGTCAAACATGGTGGAGGCAGTGTTATGGCGTGGGCATGTATGGCTGCCAATGGAACCGGGTCACTGGTGTTTATTGATAACCTGACTGCTGATAAAAGCAGCAGGATGAATTCTGAAGTGTATAGGGCTATACTTTCTGCTCAGATTCAGCCAAATGCTGCCAAACTGATAGGACGCCGCTTCATATTGCAGATGGATAATGACCCAAAACATACAGCAAAAGCTACCCAAGAGTTTCTCAAGGCAAAGAAGTGGGATGTTCTTCAATGGCCAAGTCAGTCACCTGATCTCAACCCAATAGAGCATGCTTTTCACTTACTGAAGACAAGACTGAAGGCAGAAAGACCCACAAACAAGCAGCAGCTGGTGGCAGCTGCAGTAAAGGCCTGCCAAAGCATCTCGAGGGAGGAAACCCAGCATTTGGTCATGTCCATGGGTTCCAGACTTCAGGCAGTCATTGACTGCAAAGGATTTTCATCCAGGTATTAAAGGCGATCCTTATGTTTGTAATGATGTTGGTTTGTTCCATTACTTATGAGCCACCAACGATGGGTGTGTGTGTATGCCACTGGCTGTACTTCCTGAATGGTTAGTGCCCCACTTTTGTCAAACCCCTTGAATTACAGTTGAAAGTCCTGACTTCGCTCCCATCTGGGTGTGTTTCCTTTCAACTTCAATGTGGTGGTGTACAGAGGCCAACTGCCAAAATAGTTATCCTTGTTCCAATATTTCTGGTCCTGACTGTATTTGTTTATTTTTCTTTATATAAAAGGGGAAGAAGCAATTGCCTTTATTGATTTGTATATGTCTATGGGATGATTTATAGAAATAATGTGATCTTGGTTAGATTTAGAGTAAGGGATTAACAACAACAAGGGATGTTGTTGTTGTTGAAAGTCAGAAGTCACTTATGTGATCTTTAAAATTCTTTTTCTTGTGTTTCTCACTTTTCTTTTTTTCTTTTTTGTAGTTTTTTATCTTTGCTCTAAACTTAATAAAATTCTTATTAAAAAAAAAGAAAGGAAGTAGAATCCTGACAATTACTACTGGATGGAATTGTCAAATCAGCAATCTTTAAAGCAATGCTAAATGTGTTTCATGGTTATCTTCCTTAGCTATGGAGATTGCTAAAAAATAATTGGTGGATTTTAACATTTTGTTCACAAGGAATCTTAAAAGTAAAAAAATAATCTTTACTGAAATGTTCAAGATACGTTTCTATTCCTTCATATATTCATGGATTAAAAAGGCCACTTTGATATCCTAGTGGGAGAATGGGAAATTTGTGTAAAGAGGTTTAATAATTTTCACCTTAACTGTAAAATGATAGCTTAGGAAATATAAACAGCAGGGTTATAAAGAACAGCGTCTGCAGAGCATTGTATTTATAACGTTGATATGCATGAAGCTATTTCTTGATTTTTGGAGTTACAATGCTTCAGTTTGCATTTTGAGACATGGAAGCTCTGACTCCTGGTCATTTTCCTCTCAATTGTAGCTAAGTGGTGAGTTTCCCTTTGCATGCAAGCTTAAATATCAAGCTTTGATGACTATTTGTTAAGTTCCTAAGTAGTTTACTGAAAGAAAAAAAAATGTGCCCCCCCCTTTTTTTTTGCCAAAGGAAAATTATAGCTTCATTTCATCTTACTTGCTTCTTCTCTCTAAGAATATGTAGGGAAAGCTTTAGGGAGCCTTATTAATATAGTTAAAGCTATGGTTTTTCCAGTAGCAATGTATGGCTGTGAGAGTTGGACCATAAGGAAGGCTGAGCGCCGAAGAATTGATGCTTTTGAGCTGTGGTGCTGGAGAAGACTCTTGAGAGTCCCTTGGACTGCAAGGAGGTCAAACCAGTCAATCCTAAAGGAAATCAACCCTGACTGCTCATTGGAAGGACAGATGCTGAAGCTGAAGCTCAAATACTTTGGCCACCTAATGAGAAGAGAGGACTCACTGGAAAAGACCCTGATGCTGGGAAAGACTGAGGGCAAAAGGAGAAGGGGACGGCAGAGGTTGAGATGGTTAGATAGCATCACCGATGTAATGAACATGAATTTGAGTAAACTCCGAGAGACAGTGGAGGACAGGAAGGCCTGGCGTGCTATGGTCCATGAGGTCACGAAGAGTCGGACACGACTGAACGACTGAACAACAACAACAAATGAATAAAAATAAATATTAGAGTGTGAAGTGTTCAGGTGAACAGGATGGGCAAACAAAATTCTGAACGGGAAGAGATTCAAAAGGGCGATTGCCGGAGCTGTTCTCCTGTTAGGATTTATTATTGTGGCTGCAGCCAGAGTTAGCAAAATACATTTACCCATCTGGCAGGCTGGAATTGTCTCGTCAGCTGAAGCTAATGGACTTAGTGATGGATGCCTTTTGTTTGCTCTGCCGGACTTTTGAGTGAAAGGAGACAACAGAAGTTCCACCAGCTTCGTTGCGCTGTGTGTTAAGCTCACAAGCAAAGGCTACTGTGTTGTGCTTTCTGTGAAATTGGAGGGTGGAGGAAATGGTAAACAACACTTTAACTGCGTGGATTTAACAATTCAGTATAATAGACTGAAGTGGGGGGAAAACATTTGTATGAGCAAACCTCCATGGAAAGACTATACCGTGGTAAGTTGCTAATACTGTAAGCTGGTGCTGCCTTTTGGCTAGTCTAATGCATACATTGGATATAGTTACTGCATCTCACTGATCTTAGGTCTTTTGGTTGGGGCATCAGTATCCTATAATTTTTTTCTATCTTTAGTTATTATTCTACATTTGTTACTTAATGTTGTTAATGTTCAGCGAGCAAATGTTGCACCTCCTTACCTCTTCTTTTTTTGTTTTTACTCTTGGTCAGGCAGAAATTTAAAAACTATATAAACTTCAGTAGTTTGCCACTGTGAAATTCTCAGTTGTTAATATGCAGATGATAAAACACAGACGTACTAAGATGAGAGCCAGCCTGTTAAAAAGAAAGCTGGAACGGGGCTTTAATCATATTTAGAATAGATATATTTAAATCAGTGGAACTTTGAATAAATCCCAGTGATTTCAGTGGATCTGTTCCAAGTACGATTTAATCTAGGTCTGTGTAGTGCTTTTTCAAAATAGTAACCTGTTGGGGATAAATCCAATTATGATCTTTTAAGTTAATTTCAGAAAAGTGTCCCAATAGATAAACGTATTACTGTATACATAATAATTCAGTCTAAATAGAGGCATTGGAGTAAATTTCAACAGTTGCAAACCATGAAGTTATAACTTATTTATATACTTTGTGAACTTCCTTGGAGTGTGTCTTCTATTTGTGTGCATAATATATTAAAATATAGCCTATATACGCAACAGACGGTCACTAACAGACAATGTGAACAAGCTGTTCTTCAGCACTCTGCCTTGAGAATTTGGTGGAAACTGTGATTGAAGAAGAAATAAAAGATTGAGGGACATTTTACTTCAAACTTTTGAGTATGAGCTCTGAGATTAAACTGTTATGATTATTTTTTTTAAATCTCATCCATAGCTTGTCACTACCTTATTCTCCCAGATTACCTTGTACTTGATCATGTGTAAAATCTTTGCATTTGTAATAGTATATTCTCGTTTGGTTATTGGCTTATTAATATTGCTTGACTTGGATCTTATGCCTTATAAAAAAAGGAAAAGTTTGACAGTGGGAGAGTTCAGGCCCACAATGTGGGAGAAACAGTATTATCAGCAAAGTAACAGTTTGGAGAAAGGACTGAAATGTAGCTGTGACTTCCTGAGTGCTAAATTCAATATTCCTAATTTGCTGGAAGAGTGCTTCAAGGCATTTGTACACAGATTAGTTCTGGAAACATGCTTGCATTTAACATGAAAATTCAAGTACTCATGGTCTTGTATGTATGTATGTATTAATGTATTAATTGCCTTTACGTTTAAATGCCCCAAGCAAAATATTCGATGAAGATTTGCACAGCCTTTGAATGTTGGCCAGCAAGGTATCTGACAAGTCCTCTATTCTTGTAATACCTGTGAGCAGAAATAAATGCAAATGCAAATGTTTTGATTAAATTAGGAACATTTATTTTGGGTTCTGTACTCATTGTAACAAATTGTACACACACACACACACACACACACACACACACACACACACACACACAGCAGCTGCATTTCTTTGCCTGTCAAGAGGTACCCATTCTCAACTAAAGATGCTATTAATACCAATCTTTGAAGTTAAAAATTGCTATGCAGTGCTGAGAAAACCCTCAGTGTCATTATGTTAATGCATGCAAATTGATTAATCTGCCCAGCACATTAAGGGGAAGATACACTTCAACTGTTTAAACACTGACATGCATTAATAGTGCTGTGCTAGATAGAATCATTCATTGGCATTATTAGGTTTGAATATGTAATTTTTGTCAGTGCTCTTCAGTATTTGACCTTTGCAGATACTGTACAGTTTTCTGAAGTTCAGGAGCCAAGATTTAGAAATTCCCACAAGCAGTTAGATTATAGGGACAGTTCACAAACTCAGTCACACCACCAGGAATGAATTTGGTTTGACAGTGGTCTCTGGAATTTGTAATGAACTGAGGGCTTTTCCTATAAGATGAAAGTGGAACATTGCCTCCAGAAGGGGGAAGAGGCAAATTATCTGTTGCATTATTTCTCCACATTTTGAAAATCAATTTCTACATCTTCTATTTTTTCTTTTTAAAGTCCTGTAATATTTTAAACATTCTTCTTAAGTATGCTTCTTATGAAGCCTGTTACTTATTACTAATTTCAACATTCCAACTTCTGCTTTAGATTTTTCTTTTTGAGCCTTGATACACAGCGATGCCATGATTGGTTAGATCCATAGAGCACAGCGTAATTTTCTTTTCCTCTCTGAGATTTAAAGTCACCAAGTTAAGTTCAGAGGTAGGTATTCTCTTCAATTAGTAGGTTTTGTTGTTTATTCGTTCAGTCGTTTCCGACTCTTCGTGACTTCATGGACCAGTCCACGCCAGAGCCCTCTGTCGGCCATCATCATCCCCAGCTCCCCAATGGTTGAGTCTGTCGCCTCCAGAATACCATCCATCCATCTTGCCCTTGGTCGGCCCCTCTTCCTTTTGCCTTCCACTTTCCCTAGCATCAGCTTCTTCTCCAGGGTATCCTGTCTTCTCATGATGTGGCCAAAGTACTTCAGTTTTGCCTTTAATATCATTCCCTCAAGTGAGCAGTCTGGCTTGATTTCCTGGAGTATGGACTGGTTTGATCTTCTTGCAGTCCAAGGCACCCTCAGAATTTTCCTCCAACACCACAGTTCAAAAGCATCTATCTTCCTTCGCTCAGCCTTCCTTATGGTCCAGCTCTCGCAGCCATAGGTTACTACAGGGAATACCATTGCTTTAACTATGCGGACCTTTGTTGTCAGTGTGATGTCTCTGCTCTTAACTATTTTATCAAGATTTGCCATTGCTCTCCTCCCAAGAAGTAGACGTCTTCTGATTTCCTGGCTGCAGTCAGCGTCTGCAGTAATCTTTGCGCCTAGAAATACAAAGTCTGTCACTGCCTCCACTTTTTCTCCCTCTATTTGCCAGTCATCAATCAAGCTCGTTGCCATAATCTTGGTTTTTTTGAGGTTTAACTGCAACCCAGCTTTTGCACTTTCTTCTTTCACCTTCGTCATAAGGCTCCTCAACTCCTCCTTGCTTTCAGCCATCAAAGTGGTATCATCTGCATATCTGAGATTGTTAATGTTTCTTCCAGCAATTTTAACTCCAGCCTTGGATTCCTCAAGCCCAGCATGTCGCATGATGTGTTCTGCGTACAGGTTGAATAGGTAGGGTGAGAGTATACAACCCTGCCGTACTCCTTTTCCAATCTTAAACCAGTCCGTTGTTCCGTGCTCTGTTCTTACCGTTGCTACTTGGTCGTTATACAGATTCCTCAGGAGGCAGACAAGATGACTTGGTATCCCCATACCACCAAGAACTTGCCACAATTTGTTATGATCCACACAGTCAAAGGCTTTAGAATAGTCAATAAAACAGAAATAGATGTTTTTCTGAAATTCCCTGGCTTTCTCCATTATCCAGCGGATATTGGCAATTTGGTCTCTAGTTCCTCTGCCTTTTCTAAACCCAGCTTGTACATCTGGCAATTCTCGCTCCATGAATTGCTGGAGTCTACCTTGCAAGATCTTGAGCATTACCTTACTGGCATGTGAAATAAGTGCCACTGTTCGATAGTTTGAACATTCTTTAGTGCTTCCCTTTTTTGGTATGGGGATATAAGTTGATTTTTTCCAATCTGATGGCCATTCTTGTGTTTTCCAAATTTGCTGGCATATGGCATGCATCACCTTGACAGCATCATCTTGCAAGATTTTAAACAGTTCAGCTGGGATACCGTCGTCTCCTGTTGCCTTGTTATTAGCAATGCTTCTTAAGGCCCATTCAACCTCACTCTTCAGGATGTCTGGCTCTAACTCACTGACCACACCGTCAAAGCTATCTCCAATATTATTATCCTTCCTATACAGATCTTCCGTATATTCTTGCCACCTTTTCTTGCTCTTCTGCTTCTGTTAGGTCCTTACCATCTTTGTTTTTGATCATACCCATTTTTGCCTGGAATTTACCTCCGATGTTTCTAATTTTCTGGAAGAGGTCTCTTGTCCTTCCTATTCTATTGTCTTCTTCCACTTCCGCACATTGCTTGTTTAAAAATAATTCTTTATCTCTTCTGGCTAACCTCTGGAATTTTGCATTTAATTGGGCATATCTCCCCCTATCACTGTTGCCTTTTGCTTTCCTTCTTTCTTGGGCTACTTCCAGTGTTTCAGCAGACAGCCATCTTGCCTTCTTGGTTTTTTTTTTCTTTGGGACGTTTTTTGTTGCCGCCTCCTGAACAATGTTGCGAACTTCTGTCCATAGTTCTTCTGGGACCCTATCTACTAAATCTAGTCCCTTAAATCTATTCTTCACCTCCACTGCATATTCCTTAGGAATATTAGTGAGCTCATATCTAACTGATCTGTGGGTCTTCCCTATTCTCTTTAGTCTGATTCTAAATTTTGCAATAAGAAGTTCATGATCTGAACTACAGTCAGCTCCAGGTCTTGTTTTTACCGACTGTATAGATGTCCGCCACCTTTGGCTGCAAAGGATGTAGTCAATCTGATTTCGGTGTCGACCATCTGGTGAAGTCCATGTATAAAGTCGTCTTTTAGGTTGCTGGAAGAGAGTGTTTGTTATGCACAGTGAGTTGTCTTGGCAAAATTCTACCAGCCTATGTCCTGCTTCATTTTGTTCTCCCAGACCATGTTTACCTGTAATTCCAGGTGTCGTCTGACTACCCACCTTAGCATTCCAGTCTCCTGTAATGAAAATAACATCTCTTTTTGGTGTATTATCCAGTAGGTGCTGCAGATCCTCATAGAACTGATCTACTTCTGCTTCTTCAGCATCTGTGGTTGGGGCGTATATTTGGATCACTGTGATGTTAAATGGCTTACCCTGAATTCGAATTGAGATCATTCTATCGTTTTTTGGATTGTATCCAAGCACTGCTTTAGCCACTTTATTATTAATTATGAAGGCTACTCCATTTCTTCTGTGGTCCTCTTGTCCACAGTAGTAGATCTGGTGGTCATCTGATGTGAAGTGGCCCATCCCAGTCCATTTCAGTTCACTGACACCTAAAATGTCTATATTTAATCTTGACATCTCACCAATAACCACATCCAATTTGCCCTGGCTCAAAGATCTTACATTCCAGGTTCCTATAGTGTGTTGATCTTTAGAACATGGGATTCGTCGTTCACCACCAGCACCGTCGGCCGCTAGCCGTCCTTTCGGCTTTGAGCTAGCTGCGTCATCACATCTGGGGCTAGTTGAACGTATCCTCTGTTCCTCCCCAGTAGCATTTTGACCATCTTCCGACCTGGGAGTCCCATCTTCCGATGGTATACCGACATATCTTTGGTTGTACTGATCCATTTAGTTTTCATGGCAAGAATACTGGGGTGGGTTGCCATTACCTTCCCCAGGGATCGTATTTAGTCTGACCTCTCTGCCACGACCTTCCCGTCTTGGGTGTCCCTTCACGGTTTAGCTCATGGTTTCATTGAGGTGCTCAAGCTCCAGCACCACGACAAGGTAACGATCTCCTTTGCTGGAGATTAGTAGGTATCCTTCTTTTTGTTCAGCACCCCCCACCCAAAAAAACCCAACAACCCTACCAAACCACCTTTCAGCAGAAGAGAACTAGAGGAGGTAATGTTGCGATTGGTGGTACTGCCCTTCTTTCTGCCCAGTTAACCAGGACTTTGTAGGAGGACCTTTCTGCGCAGTTTATCTGCCTTGCTCTTCAGTTGTAGAATGGCATGCATTAAGAAATGCTGAATGATTCTTGCCTCCCTTTTGAATGATGTTCCTAACTGATTATCACCAGAAAGATGAGGAATACAGCATAGAGGTTCTCTACCATTTGGGGCCATTACTGGGAGATAAGCCCAAAGTGGGGTCATTATTTTCAGAACACACTGAAACGGCTCCAGGGGCATGCTAATGGTCTTACTGTTGCTGCAGAGGGGAAAGAGATGCTGGAAAGAAAGAAATTACTTTCTTCATTCTGCAGCAGAATGAAATTATTTGACTACAACCCATTACGAAACCCTTAAGTTACATTTTCCAGATCAGTATTATATCAGTACTGCAGGCATCATAATTAGGGTCAGTTTGATTTGAATCAAATCTGTCTTAAATCAAAATTAAAATCACTGATCAGGAAGGCTCAGTGAGTCAGGAAGATTCTGTTACTCAAATTTTACTAAAAATGGGTGGGTATTCCTCACCATCACTCAAAGATGTAGATTTCATTTTAAAAGGCTAAGTAGATGGGTTGTCCATGGGTTCTAGACTTCAGGCAGTCATTGACTGCAAAGGATTTTCATCCAGGTATTAAAGGCGATCCTTATGTTTGTAATGATGTTGGTTTGTTCCATTACTTATGAGCCACCAACGATGGGTGTGTGTGTATGCCACTGGCTGTACTTCCTGAATGGTTAGTGCCCCACTTTTGTCAAACCCCTTGAATTACAGCTGAAAGTCCTGACTTCGCTCCCATCTGGGTGTGTTCCAACTTCAATGTGGTGGTGTACAGAGGCCAACTGCCAAAACAGTTACCCTTGTTCCAATATTTCTGGTCCTGACTCTACATGCTTCAGTGAACCCGCTTTCAGCCATTGATCTATTTTCACAAACCAGTTGGCTGATGCTGTATGTGGGGAAGTGGGGTCTGAGGCAGTGAGTGGACTGTGGCCAGGCTAGGTCATGAGGAAGTAGGGGCGAGATGGTGAGAAGGTTCTGCTAGCTCGGCCAGCTGATTGGCAGTGAATGCAGGGAGTCGGGAGCTGTGGCATAAGTGGGCTTTGGCCTGCATTTTAATGGTGGCTAATTCATAGAAGCTGGGGCTAAGGCAATGAGCAAGCTTTGGTTTGACTAGCTGACTGCAGGTAAAAGTGCAAACAAATCATTCTGTAATTCGCCTCCCGTGTCCTAGACCCACATAGCTGGCCATGTATTAGAGATGGCCTTTACTTTGGAATAGATGAAATGTGATCCTGCTTTGGGGCCTATTGCCTTGTCACAAACAAATCACTTCCTTGTGATGATGGGTTTAATTAGAACTGCAAACCTCTGCAGGGAGAAAGACCAGATGCCTGAAAGATCCAGAACGTTTCTGGACAGTGGTGGTTGATTTTCCTGCAATCTGGAATGTGGTGTTATACAATTGTTAGATTCTGGAACTCAGAGGTCACCAGGACGCTAGACTGGATTGCTCCTGAGTGGCCTCTCCCCACCTGCAAATTACAACCAAACCCTTGGTTTCCTTGAAATGAAGGAAATGAAGCAAGTAAAGAGGCACCTGGAGTGAGACCAGCAGAAAACAAGAAGTGATAATGACCAGTGCATCTAAATGAAGTGGTCATTGTGCATCTAAAATCTAAATGAAGTGGTCATCTGCTCACTCCTTAAAAAGCTTGGCCTGGATACCTGGATATGAATATGGTATCCTGACTCCAACCTCCCCTTCTTGGAAAGGATTCTGGAGAAAGTGGTGGGGCTGCAATTACAGACGACTCTGGGGGGACATGGATTATCTCAGGACAGCATCTCCCCACTAGAGTCTGCCTAATCACTCCATTCTTTTTTGGCAATGGAGCAGGCCCTCTAGAATGTCTTCCTTTACAAATTCATCTGTCTCCAACATTGTCTGCTTCTTGGAAAAAGTTAAAAGCTCAACTTTTCCAGAGGGATTTTGGGGCCCGATGGTGTATATTCTATTTGGGTTTTATCTATTTTATTTGTATGTTTTTATACTTCATTGCACAATTTTGACATGTTGTATTTCGTTAGCCATCGAGATTCTTATGATTGTGGTGGCGTATACATTTGATTAATAAATAAATAAAATAAATACATTATATTGACCTGTGGGAATCTGGATTCAGGCCTGGGCATGGGGCAAAAACTTTATTGGTTCTTCTTGTGGATACCCTTTGATGGGGTGTAGATGAAGGGAGCACAATTATGCTTGTCTTCCTAGGTCTCTTAAGAGCTTTCAGTTCTTTTGGTCACAGTGATATTTTGGACTACACGCAAAGGTTGGGAATTGGAAGCCCAGTTTTATGTGGTTCCACTTCTATCTAAGTGGGCTGGTCCAGTCAGTGGTGGGGGAGAAGACAGGCTATTGGATCCTCCATTATGAGGTGCTGCAGGATGCAGTCTTCTTACCTATTCTATTCAACATCTACATGAAGCTGCTGGAAGAGGTCACTGTCAGTTTGGGGCGATGCATCATTAAGATGCTGATGATACCCATATCTCTAGCCTGAGCCAAATGGGAGATACAGTTGGTGTCCCCTGACCCCCTGCCTGCAGGTGATCCGGGTCTGGATGTAGGAGGACAGACTTTGATTCAACCCCAGCAAAACTGACTGGCTGTTAACTTAGAAGCTGCTGGTTCCAGGACTATACCATGACTTTCAATGGGGTTGGGCCCTGTAGTAGTTTCCAGAAGAATAGTAATACATTAGTAATTTTCAGTCAGGTAGCTGTTTTAGTCTGTTCCATCAAAAATAGCCTTGTGGAATCTTGAAGATAGAATGCACGTATCACAGTGTTAATGCTGAAAACAATTTGTTGGTCTTTAAGATGCTGCAAAAGTGTTCACCATTTTTCGTCCATGTGTGTATCTTGGGCAAGAGGCACATATTTGGACTCTCATCTCTTTTTGGGTGCTAACATACATTCCTTTCTATTTGTACCAATGGTGCCAATTTAATACATGTATATTTCCCCCCAGAGTTATTGGTCGGTGTCTGTGTGACCTCTTGTGCAGATGCATGTCAGGACAGGTACAATAAACAGTTTTTCTTCAGCTGAAATTCTGCAGATTATTCTGGTTTACATACTCTCCTTCAAGGAATTCATTTTAACTTTAATAAAGAAATAAGATTGCCTTACTACCCTAAGAAAATAATGCTTTTAAATCAATTTCTTTCATCTGCTGCAAATACACCTGATTGTAATAAACCAATATATTTGATGAAAAAATCTGAACTAGTGTGTTGAATAAAAAAACAATAATTGGAACACACAGCTTTGTTACAACAGTATCTGAACACTATTTCCTTAAGAAGTCCACATATACGTTGACCGTTGTGTTGTACTTGAAATCTATTGCCGAAGGCAACTTTAGGCTTTTCCTTCCTGAGTCCTTCCTGCCTGGCTGTTCCTTTTTTCCTTACAAGTGCCTCTCTCAATATGTTAGCTTGTCTAGTTAGTAAGCAGATGGCTTGGTGAGCATTTTTTTCTGTTATTCTCAAGCTTTCCATTTTCTCTCCTGGAACAAACTGTTGTTTTAGCATGCGGTCTTCTGACATCCTTAAACCCAAATTCTTTCCTATAAGAGTTTAAACTACATAAAAAGTTGCATACTACCTACTGCCTTCAAACTACATAAAACATGTAGTTTATGTATACAAACTACAGAGAATATGCATATAAAATTATAAGAATTGGATTTATCAATGTATATTGATTACTGTGGAAGTCAGAAGTAGGAGAGTAGTGAAGATTCCTCAGCAGACAATGAAAAAGAAAGGCTGAAAAGGTTACACCCAAATGACCATATATGGACAGGCAGGTTCTAAAAACGTGTGGTTTAATAAGCTTTCAAGGGCTTATTTGCAAGCTTGAAATAGAGGTAACAGAAATGTATGAATCACCTCCTGATATGCTATGAGACAAGAAGACAATTTACATACACGTTCTTTTAAATTATGACAATTTTTAGTGCTTCCTCCAACATGTACTGTGTTTATAGTGGACTTTCCATCTGTACCAGGTGACCAATATCATCACAACTATCCCAACTGTGTGTTCTTCAGATGTTTGGGGACCGCAGCTCCCAGAATTCCCTGACTGGTGGCCAGGAATTTAGGAAGTTGTAATCTGACTGCATGGTAGTACTAATTCCTTAATACACTGTAGGACACTGGATGCAGTCAGAAGAATGATGCTATTAATGAGAGCCCAATAAAACTACTGAGTTGTGCTTTTCAGAATGTATTGTTTATAGCCATAGTTTAAAAATTGGAATGAGAATGAATTCAGTTAAAAAAAAAAGAAATAGAAAACTTTTTTAAAGACTCCTTGACTTCTGCCATATGTCACATTTCTCAGAACTTCATAACATTATTTTTAGTAAATACTTCAGAACTACATTTTGACAATCAATGCAAAAGGCCGTTGCTTTGCAGTTTTTAGCAGTAACTGCAATTTTCCTTAAGCATGTTTCAAATTGAGTTAGAAATATGCTGTAGATTGAGTTGGGGGTGATTTTTTTTTGTATCATTAAAATTTTATTAGGTTTTACAACATGACACATTAATTTATAAGCCTAACCAAATACATATATTAGCATTTCTTGTTTATGTGAGCCTGTCCTGTTGTTTGATCATTCCTGCTATCTTTTTGTGGTATCTTGAATGTATTGGAGATAGGCTGGGAATTAGCAACAGTAATCCATGCTGCTCCTGCAATGTCCATATGGCCCTTGGAAATTACAGAAAAGCTAGCTCATTTAAGATAACTTTCTGCATTAGTATTTTCATAAAGCCCAAGCAGCAGCTAGGGCCCACCACTAAACAACCAAAGTCCTCTCTAATTTTGCTTCTAGGCTTTCTTTTTCTATTTGTTTAGCATCCCAGTCTCTTAAGTATGGTGACATCTAAGATAACACAGAAATTTAATCTCTGGGTCATCAATTCAGATAAACTACCAAACAGTGCCTTATAACCAGTTTTCCAACCATGATTACAGCATGTTCAACAGTTACAAATGTACAGTATGTTGTCTAACTGAATAATAATAATAATAATAATAATAATAATAATAATAATATATTTTTATCCCATGTTTTTTATATATAACTCAAGGCAGTGAACATACCTAATACTCCTGCCTCCTATTTTCCCCACAACAAGAACCCTGTAAGGTGAGGTGGGTTGGGCTGAGAGAGACTGACTGGCCAGTTTGATTTGGTGTTGGAATTGACAAGCCATTTTTATACTTTTTTTTTTTTTATACTTAGTCTGCTGTGATTTGGATTTATTGTCCTATTTGTTATAGATGTAGATATCTATATATTTGTTATTTTCTTTAGAGTCTAGCAAATATCAAAGCTGAAAGTTTTAATTTAAATATTTCAAGCATTAACATTTATGTTTGTACTGTGTTTACTTTTAAGTACATAACAAGTAAAATTACTATTACATACTGATCATACATCTTTATAAGCACAGTAAAGTATGAGCATATGGAAGGGATAGAAATTAAGTTGGCATGCTGTCTTAGTTCATAAATATTGTATTCAAATATATAATAGTCACAATCTACCCTAACTACTTGGGTTTAGAAAAGGCAGAGGAACTAGAGACCAAATTGCCAATATCCGCTGGATAATGGAGAAAGCCAGGGAATTTCAGAAAAACATCTATTTCTGTTTTATTGACTATTCTAAAGCCTTTGACTGTGTGGATCATAACAAATTGTGGCAAGTTCTTGGTGGTATGGGGATACCAAGTCATCTTGTCTGCCTCCTGAGGAATCTGTATAACGACCAAGTAGCAACGGTAAGAACAGAGCACGGAACAACGGACTGGTTTAAAATTGGGAAAGGAGTACGGCAGGGTTGTATACTCTCACCCTACCTATTCAACCTGTACGCAGAACACATCATGCGACATGCTGGGCTTGAGGAATCCAAGGCTGGAGTTAAAATCGCTGGAAGAAACATTAACAATCTCAGATATGCAGATGATACCACTTTGATGGCTGAAAGCGAGGAGGAGTTGAGGAGCCTTATGACGAAGGTGAAAGAAGAAAGTGCAAAAGCTGGGTTGCAGCTAAACCTCAAAAAAACCAAGATTATGGCAACGAGCTTGATTGATGACTGGCAAATAGAGGGAGAAAAAGTGGAGGCAGTGACAGACTTTGTATTTCTAGGCGCAAAGATTACTGCAGACGCTGACTGCAGCCAGGAAATCAGAAGACGTCTACTTCTTGGGAGGAGAGCAATGGCAAATCTTGATAAAATAGTTAAGAGCAGAGACATCACACTGACAACAAAGGTCCGCATAGTTAAAGCAATGGTATTCCCTGTAGTAACCTATGGCTGCGAGAGCTGGACCATAAGGAAGGCTGAGCGAAGGAAGATAGATGCTTTTGAACTGTGGTGTTGGAGGAAAATTCTGAGAGTGCCTTGGACTGCAAGAAGATCAAACCAGTCCATACTCCAGGAAATCAAGCCAGACTGCTCACTTGAGGGAATGATATTAAAGGCAAAACTGAAGTACTTTGGCCACATAATGAGAAGACAGGATACTCTGGAGAAGAAGCTGATGCTAGGGAAAGTGGAAGGCAAAAGGAAGAGGGGCCGACCAAGGGCAAGATGGATGGATGGTATTCTGGAGGTGACGGACTCAACCATTGGGGAGCTGGGGATGGTGACGGCCGACAGAAAGCTCTGGCGTGGACTGGTCCATGAAGTCACGAAGAGTCGGAAACGACTGAACGAATAAACAACAAAACACCCTAACTACTAAGACTGTAAATTCAGATGACAATGTTCAACAAAGACCATTTCCAAGTTCAGAATTGTACCAAAAGGTGAAAAAATGCAATGAATCCAGATTACATTGATGATGATGATGATGATGATGATGATGTAATTCATTCCATTGGCGATCACTCGTAGCCGAGTAAGATTGTCTTCCAAAGGTAAAATTTTAACGGTGGATCCGTAAGTGGCTATAAAGGCCAATTCTGGATCCGCACAACCTCCCACAGTGAGGGTATAGGTTTGATGTAATATTATTATTATTATTGTTGTTGTTGTTGTTGCAGATATTTCCAGACTCTCCTTTTCGTCAGGTAAGTTCTTTTTAAATAAATTTGTAATTCCAGTAAATGGCTTGTCTTTCTTATTAGGCATCAAATAATGATACAATATATATTGTAATCCAGGTAGAAGCCCTTTCCCTTTGTTTCCTTTGTTTTAGGCAGGAAGTAAGCAGAGTTAAGGATGAATCAATATGGTTTAAGAATAAATTGCCTTTTGACAAATATGTTAATGATAATTTCCTAGGAGATAATCTATCTAGGCCAGTTTCATACTTTCTAGCTTGTAAAATTGGAATTATAATAGGCACCATCAAACTAATCCTGTCTTCTTTTGTTCTGCCTTTTAAGTGTCAAGTTGTGCTGCTAGGAGTTGAATTGATTATGTCTACTTTGTGTTGTCAGGATTTTGGTTTTGCAATTTGCAATAGATAATCATGTGTAATATACAGTATATATACAGTATATATATACCTTGGCTAACATTGGATAATATAATATTTGACAAAAGAATAGTGTCATTATGATAAATTGAAATTGAGCTATGCATTTTAAAACCATCAGTGTATCTTTGAAGGCACTCCTAACTTTGATAGCTACATCCTGGATTTGGACAACATAACTACATTGGAATTATTTAGCTGGATTAAAAGCAGTTCCTGACATTCTAAACCAAAGCTTCTTGTTTTATAGGAAATAAACATGCTCTGTTTTATTAGTTATTTTTGCACTGTCTAATCCAGTAAATATTTGATAAGTATCTCTTAATGGCTTCATTAAATTACAGAAGTTTTGAAAAAAGTATTCTCAGAAAGTAATTTCAAGGTTAGTCTAAAATTCAGATTTCACTCAGATTATTTATTCTGCATTTTCTGAGATGTATTTATTTATCTACATAAGTGTATATGCCTCCTGTTCTAGCAACTCTAAGCAGATAGAAATATTTCAAAAATGAAAATATACTATATTTGGAGGGAGGGACACAGAGTGAAAGAGGTAAAAAGAGTTCATTTTACTGAATCTGATCAAAGGTAACAGGTGAACCCTTAGGTTGTCTAATGCCACATGCTCTATCTAGGGCTACCTTAAAAAGTATCTGGAAATTACAGCTGTTCAGGGTACTGGGATCAAACAATGCCTGTAGTGCAAGAATTGCACTGGCTGCCAGTTGTCTACTTTGCACAATTTAAGGTGCTGATATTAACCTTTAAAGTCCTAAAAAGCTGAATACTTGACATGTCTTTCCCACGATGACTGTGCCCACTTGCGGCATAGTTACAGAGTTGTGCTTTTGAAGATGCCCCATTGCCAGGAGCTCAGTTATTTTGTAATTGGGAGAGAGCCTTCTCCTGTGTGGTCCCCTGGCTGTGGCAATGTGTTTGTCTCTCCCAGTCTTCAGGAAAAAGGCAAAAATGCATATTTTTCTCCAAGCTATTTTTAATTATTATGGATTATGTGTCATCAAGTTGGGGTTGACTCTAGCCATCAGTTAGATTTTCTTTAGGAGGACCTATCCCCAACCTGGTCCTTCAGGTCTTTTAATGGTATATTTATCATTGCTGTAATTTAGTCCATCAACCTTGCTACTGGTTGTCCTCTTCTTTTTCTTTCCTTCCATTTTAAATGTAATAGTTGATATTGATTCTGATTTTAGTGGTCTGGATTTTAGAAAAGCAGGCAGTGTATAAATTTAATAATAAAAACAGTGACAATTATTATTGTATAAGTGTCCATAGAAAGAAACTATATTGTTCTGTTCTGATTAGCTTTGTTTTTCAATTTTTACCTGACTTTTAACATTGGTTGATTTCAACAAGATTAGCATTGTGTACTTTCTAATTGTTGAGAAAATTTGCAGTATTATCTTTCCCTCTCAACAAATACCCTGGGTTGGATCCAGCATTTCCATCCTTAAACAGAAGAGTTAAGAAGTGAACTGAGTAGGAGGCCTGTGCACCCTTTCAGATTTAGACTGGGCTGGGCTGTACTCATAGCATTTGTCTTCATCTCCTTAAATCAGGGGTTCCTAAACGTTTTGCCATCACAACTCTCTTTAGTGTAATCTTAATATACATACCAACCCTAAACATCTGGTCTAGTGGTTAAGGCAACGGGCTAGAAACCAGGAGACTAAGAGTTCTAGTCCCACCTTAGGTATGAAAGCTGGCTGGGTGACCTTGGGCCAGTCCCTCTCTCTCAGCCCTAGGAAGGAGCCAATGGCAAACCAGGAGACTGAGAGTTCCAGTCCCGCCTTAGGCATGAAAGCCGGCTGGATGACCTTGTGCTAGTCCCTCTCTCTCAGCCCTAGGAAGGAGCCAATGGCAAACCAGGAGATGGAGAGTTCTAGTCCCGCCTTAGGCACGAAAGCCGGCTGGGTGACCCTGGGCCAGTCCCTGTCTCTCAGCCCTAGGAAGGAGCCAATGGCAAACCAGGAGACTTGAGAGTTCTAGTCCCGCCTTAGGCATGAAAGCCGGCTGGGTGACCTTGGGCCAGTCTCTCTCTCTCAGCCCAACTCACCTCACAGGGTTGTTGTGTGGAAAACAGGAGGAGGAAGGAGTATTAGGTATGTTCGCCGCCTTGAGTTATTTATAAAAATAATAAAGGCAGGATAGAAAATAAAATAAATAAATAAATAAAATAATAAAATAATAAAATAAAATAAAATAAACACCAAAATGAACACCACTGAACAATGAAAACAATACAATGAAACTTTATTTTTAATAAAGACATAAAAAATAAGAAAAGGAAAGTTTGTGCCTCCACCACCACCATGTTACTCACTTGAAACCAGTATTTTGGGAAAGTTGGATTTATTGTAGCAATGCAAAACTAAAAGATTCTTCACACCTCCCCTGGACTCTGCACCTCCCCAAGGGAGGCACACCTTACGGTTTGGGAATCCCTGCCTTAAACCAAGTGCGCCTTTTCCTGAAATACCCCTGCAGCTGTGAAGGACAGCCACGTGATCCCAGGAGAAGATGCAGCTGCTTTAAGGAGTCAGTGACACAGGGCTTTCCTGCACCTTGGGATAACGTCAAATTTTAATGACAATATCAAAAGGAAAAACAAAGTGGAAAGAATAACCATGAGTTGCTAGTAAACCTCATATCTGGATTAACAGAAGCTTGTACAGTACAGCAAGCAACTGTGTCTTATTTAGTGCTAACTTACTAGCAGCAGCCAGATATGATGATGTGACTTTTAGCTTGTGTTCCTTTAGAGGACATTATTTCTATTCCGTTCCCAATTTCTTCCTCTCACTTTTCCTTCATTGTTTTTCAATTGAATTTGCCGGACAGTTGAAAAAAATAAAATCTAACAACACCACTTGAAGACCAGGCAAGTAACCACTTGAAACCTTCTTTTAATTCTCTTGTGCATGTTTGTCTGGCTTATGCTGAACATTTACAATACCCTTTACAATACACTTCTTTTCTGTGTGGGAATCAGTGTATTAAAAGAGATTTTATCGGTGCTCCTTGGCCATAGTATTCAGTTGACAATTGGATTAAGTATAGATGCCATTTCTTGTAGTTGCTGTCTGATAATGGTAATCCTGAACATTTCCTTTCATCTTTGATTTCATAGTTAAACCATTTTGTAGGAGTGATTGAGCGTGTGCCATTGAATGCATTATATGATTAGGTAGTTTGTTAAAGCAGCACATAAGGGAGCTAGCCTACATTTCTCTAATCTCTGTCACAGCTTTGACGTTTTTGCCACTTACTTTGCTCTTACTTTGTAATTGAGGCCATGAATATGTGACTTGACGATTTGAGAGTGCAAATCACTGGGGCTTCTCAGGCCAAGTTGTTCAAATTGTACATACTGTAGAGGTGAATTTTGAAGTATCTTCATTGTTATATAGAAGCCCTCCGATTAGGCCATCCATCCTATAGCGTGTGCTCCTCCAAAGAGGGAGAGGAGAGGATTTTTAATTGGATGTGAAGCTCAGTTTCAGCATAGTAGCTATGATCAAGATAAGAATGGATTAATCAAAGTAATCTTACAGATGATTTTATTTCTGTCATCACCATAGAAAACAGATTTTTAAGGCGTTCCACAATTTCATCTCTAAACTTGCTTTCCATCATCACAACAGAATACTTGAAATGTTATTTCTACATACTACTCTTTAATATATAATTTTAATTCTATTATCTTGGAAAACTCATCAAAAGTTATATTTACCACACAATAAAGTGTGAGTCAGAGCATGAAAATGGTTTTTACTGCTATCATAAATGTTGCATGCTGCCATTAAGTTTGATTCACTTTTGTGTCCTGTTACAGTTCTGAATTCTGCATGGGGCAGTATTGCAGAAGGGGTGAATATGTGTTGGAAGTAGGGGGATCCCATCATTCCTGTCACCATTGCTTTGCCAACAGGCATGGTAATACCCATATTTTGAATCTGGCTAGAAAAAAAATCTTTACAACTGAATACTGCTATCTTAATTACCGTGAAGAAGAGAAATGTAAAGGTGTACACATTTAAACCTGGATGGTATTTTTTTATACTTAGAAATAAAGATAACACGAGAGTAAAAAAGGTATTGATATCACCTTTGAAAGGGAAGGGAAATATTAGGAGCTGATATCTTTTTCTTTCCAAGACACTAAAAGGTAGTTGGTGGGTATCTTAGGATTTTTGGGAACATGATATAGGCGCTGTCCAAAACAGCTGCTGGAGAAAGGCTTATCCATGGTAAAATGTCTATCACAGGGAGATGTAATCATGTTCTAAGTATTGATTTATAAAATGGGGTAGAGATGTGGTGGAAGGAAATTGGTTTATAAGGATAAAAAGGGATAGAGAGGGGTTGCTGGTATAGCGAAACGGGTTGATGTAACTAGATTTTACTATATTTTCTTTTCTTTCCCTTATCTCATGCTTTTAATTTCCTTTCCTTACTATTTCTTCCTTTGTTTCTGCACTCTGCATAACATTGTTTATAGCAAAAGAGAATACAGGTAGTCCTCGTTGAACGACTACTAGTTCAGTGACTGTTTGAAGTTACGAGAGTGCTGAATGAGGGGGACTTATGACAGGTCCTTGTAGTTGTGGCTGTCACTGCATCCCCGTGGTCACATGATTGCGATTTGGGCGCTTGGCAACCAGCTTGCAATTATGATGTCCCAACGTCCTGCAGTCATGTGATCACCATTTGCAAACTTCACTGCCGGCTTCCAACAAGCAGTCAATGGGGAAGCCGGCAGGAGGTTGCAAATGGCAATCATGTGACCACGGGATTCGCCTAACAACGGTAACTGGACTGCTGCAACTGCCGTTGTAAGTCGGCATGGTCACATGATGTTGCACTTTATGACTGTGTTGCTTAGCAACGGAGTTTCCAGTCCCAATTACCACCGTTAAGCAAGGACTACCTGTAATATGATACGTGTGCATGAATATATATGCATAAAGTTGATGCTGTAGGGCAGTGATTTTATACAGCTACATTTCCATTTTTAATGAAGATTTTATATAAAAAATGAGGGAGGCCTTATTGCAGACCGACCTGGCATTCAGTAGCAGCAGCCAGAGACCAGGACCGTGAAGGTTTGCTGACAGGGTGAGATCAAGGAGCTGGAACCGGTATGAAACATCGGTCCCACGTTCCCTGAGAACAGCCTGCTCCCTGTCTCCCGCCACATCTCCCCTTGCCTGTCACCAGCGTTATATTATGGCCCACCTCCATCCCCCCAACGGAAGCCCCATCCCCACTTCCAAGCCCCCCAAGAACGAAAGCAGGAACCTCCTGTTGTCCTCTCCAAGCATCCCTGGGAGGGGACACCACGCACCCCGAGGCACTTTAGCTGCACAAGCTCTCAGCTACCACCTCCCAACTCACTACACTCACACACAGTAACTCACAAACACACACAAACAGTCACAAGAGCCCTCCCCTGCTGCTCTCACCAGGGGGCAGGGGCCCCCTTCCAATCTCTCCCTGCCAATTCCTCTTCTGGCTCTCACCCTAGAACAGGGGTGGGGAACCTTTTTTCTGCCAAGGGCCATTTGGATATTTATAACATTCGCGGACCGGGGGCGGGGTTTGTGAGCAGGAGCCAATCATGCAGAAGGGGGCGGGGTTTGTGGGCAGGAGCCAATCACAAGCACCGGGGGTGGGGTTTGCGGGCGGGAGCCAATCGTGTGGAAGGGGGTGGGGTTTGCGGGCGGCAGCTCCTAGATTTATTGAATTTCGAGTCCCGCCTGCGGTTGGCTTGGGAGGGCCAGACCAAATGATTTTGCGGGCCTTATACGGCCCGTGGGCCAGACATTCCCCACCCCTGCCGTAGAAGAAGGAATCAACATCCAGTCACAACCAGGACATGGAGCCGGGTCGTTTCCTCCCTCCCTCCCTCTACGCCTTCCGATACAGGGCTAACCCGATGGGAAGGCAAAGTGGTCTCCATGGAGGAGAGGGGGTCCACTGCAGTCTGCCACTCTGCTGTAACACCCCCCCCACCTGACCACCACCCACCCCTCCAAAGCCCCAACAGTGAGGAAGGTAAATAATACAGGAAGGGACAGAGAATAGCAAAAGTGTCCAGCAGCATTCAAGCAATGTCCAGCAGCAGCAGAAACAAAAGACGTAGAAGGATTGTCTCCACGCAGCTGAATCAGGCACCAGGCACAAAATGCTCAAAAGTGGCAAATGATAGATGTGGCTGTCCTCTGCTGTGCTGTGCTGCGCTCTGCTCCACTCCGATTCAGCCTGTTCAACCTGTGCCTCCGCTCTCCATCATTTAAAAAGTTTAAGAAGTTAGATATTAGAAAAAAGAAAGCATTGCCTAAAATAAGAAGAACAAAGGGAAACTCAATCTATGGCAAAAGAAGTGCAATTCAACTGTAAGGGATGAAATATTTTAATATCGGTTCTACTTTTTGTAGTATATTTCTTAGAAAGAAGTGTTTTAAAATACTCTAAGAGTAGAAGATAGCAGATGGAAGCAAATTCTTATGGGTAGGTTTTAGCTGTCATTTTGGTACCATACTGGATTTCATACTTCTGCTGCTTCATTTGTATTTAATGTGACCATAAAATTTATTAAGCTTTCCAGATATAAAACAATAATAGGACATCAGATTAAACTGAAACTGTACCTCTCTGTGTTACTGTTAGCTATTATGCTAATGGTTATTTGAAGTACTTTGAACATAGAAATTGCAGGAAAAATTAGCATCTAATTTCAACAGTAGCATGGGTGACTTTTTGTAGCATCTCTATTTCTAATAATGTTTATCCTGCTGTTTTTCTTTTTAAATTACTCTAAGAAGTTGAAATGGAAGCTGGTTCATTAATAAGAATGAATGAAATAGTAAAATCACAATTATTTTGCCAAAAAGCCTGCCATGCATGCAGAAAGCATGACAGTTTCTTAAACCACCAAAAACAACCTCACAGAGAGAGTTATGTAGAACATTATCCATGTAATAGCTCTGCTACTCCTGTGTAGAAACTCTTTAGGCAATGGTGATCTTTTGATAACAGATAAGAGGTTAAGCACTTCCTTAGAAGAAGTGGTTGATCTGAATTTCCCTCTTTCTGATGCTGCTTGTGTCAGCTAGTGGATTCGGAGCAAACAAGGCTGGGGAATAAAATTATGAAAGATAAGTGTTCCAGCATGCCTTTGGTTCTGGCTGATCATGGATGGCCATCTTGTTGTTGTTTATGCCTTTTGTCATAATATTTTTGAATTCTGTGTCTTACTGTTAGCCATTTAGGGTTAGGCAGTTGATAAATAAATCAGGTCTTGGTTGAGAGAGAGAGAGAGACCTAAATGAACTGCAAAATGTATGGTTAAACCAGATAATGGTCTCTGTGGTGAATCAACCTAGAATTTGGAGGTTAAAAGCAATCATTTTCTTTGGATGTTTTCTTTTGTTTGAAATCTTCCAGTTATGATGGAAGACAACTGTATTAAAATGACTGGTTTAGCTGGCATGATATACATGTCTGCACTGAATTCATACGTTCCAACAAAAATTTGTGATTTTATCTTTCAGCTTTAGTAGTACTGATTTATTTAGCTGGCAGTCTTAACCACACACAGGACAGACTTCGCAATAAACATGCATTGGATTCACTGCTCCATAAAGGGAAAAAAATGTGGAAGAATCAAATTGCCAAGTGTACTATAAAGTGTACTATTCTATTAAAGCTAAGCATATGAGTGTACTTCCAGTAGGCTAACAAACTAAAGTCATTATGTTTATTTTTAATGAATATATAAGTAATAATATCATCTGTACGTCAGAAACTAATATTTTTTCAATATTTAGTTCACAGCTGACATCTTTTTCCTCTTCATTGTTAGCCTGTTTCACATAGCAGCTGGGGAAGAAAATTCCACTGGGAGACAATGATATTTATGTTTATTATACCATAAACACTGGGCTTCTGCCAGATGCACCTGCTGTAGCTCTTAATTGTGTTGAATGTAAAACAAATAAAAATGACTGTGCCCCTTTTTTAACATTCAGTGGTGGAAATTTTTTTTAAAAAGTTCTATTGTCTTCAGAGGAAACTTCCTCTCCTTTTTTCCTTCTAATCAATTTTCCTATAGCCATTACAGTGCTCCATTACAAGGGCTTTGCAACAGTGAGGTTTGCAAGTTCTCATTTTTTGCTCTTGTATGGGGGAAAAGTAGGTGGTTGCTGTACCATCTGTTAATGATTCTGCTTGGTGAACATACTTCACCTCAGGGGCTGGTTGCTGACAAGAATTCAGAACCCAGAATGGTTCAGAAAAGTAATTGGGTGTCTACCTCAATTCAGCTGGGCGTAGTCAGTAATTCTGAGGTAGCAGCTGTTGCCCTTCGCATTTGAGGCATTCATGAAGTTTGCTTTCAGAAGCTGATTTGATTTTAAAAAGCCAAAATACAGATTATAGGAATTTCATTATTTTAACACTGCAAATACATAGAAGTATGATGTTGCTGCAGTGCATTGTTTAGACTGACTGTATATTTATTTTATTTATTTATTTTCTATCCCGCCTTTATTATTTTTATAAATAACTCAAGGCGGCGAACATACCAAATACTCCTTCCTCCTATTTTCCCCACAACAACAACCCTGTAAGGTGAGTTGGGCTGAGAGAGAGTGACTGGCCCAAGGTCACCCAGCCGGCTTTCATGCCGAAGGCGGGACTAGAACTCCTGGTTTCTAGCCTGTTGCCTTAACCACTAGACCAAAGTGGCTCTCAAATATTGTATACAGAGCATGGTTAATCTTGCAATTATTCAGACCTTTCCTGATTGGACTGTCAGAAGTTCAGTTGCAGATGTAACCAGAATTGGGTGTAAAACGATGGAATTGCAACTATGTTTTCTAAGGGAGATTATGGCATAATTCAGATTCTTCCAGATGTGTTGGATTGAAGATGTTGGGAAATGCAGTGTTGTACATCTGGAGGTCATCAGGTCATGGAAGATAGAAGTGCTGTAAGACATTCAAACACTTTTTCAGACTGTGGGAAACAATTTTGAAAGAAGCAGAAAGCGCTGTTTTTAAAGACAAAACCCGGCATGTGTGAATACCTGTATGCAAAGTGTGGGTAGGACACTGTGACTTTTAAGAACTTGCCGTTTGTAGGACCAAATAATTCTGACAGCAGTGGAGGTATGAGGGAAATGTGAGGGTGTGATGCAAGGAATGGGGGAGTTCAGCCACCAGATACTTTAGTAGAATGCAGAGGAATACTTCTAAAGGGGAAAAGAGGAAGAAGGGAGGAAAGATTGCAGAGAATATCTGCAGCATTGATCAGACTACAGTTGCACAATGTATTTTGAGACAATATAGTTACAGTTAATTTAGAATAATACTTGTCTTCATGTTCCTTCCTAAGACAAGTTTACTGCTTGGTGTTTGGGTGTGTAGCGATGAAATTAGGCCATGACTTGAGCGGCCTTGACTAAATTGCCACAGCATTGCCGAAAGAGGCAGAGAGACAGAGTCTTGATTCCTGACATATCCTCATTGAGCCCCAAGGCACATAGCATGTTTGCATGAATTTTTGTGTAATGGTCTCTATGGAATACAAGATTTGGCACAAATCTTAGATTTGAGAGTCCTCGGTTCTGATTCATGCTCAAGCCAAGGGCGTCATTGGGTGATGTTCCCTAATCTGCTTCACAGCATATCTGTGAGGCTGAAACATAGGGGTCTCATAAATATTGTCCTGAACTCCTTGAGATGGTAATATAATAAGATTTTTGAGTAGGTGTTAAAGTAGTGTCAACAAATGATAGGTGCAAATAGTTCCATTTAAGCTTGTTATTTAAAAGCTTGGCAGAACATGTTAATAGAAGTATATATAGAAGATGTAAGATGTGTACAGCACATTGCATTAGTTAATTTAAGGAAAAAGTGCCCTTGAGTCATGTTTTAACTCCCAGTGACTACATGGACACATCCATACCATTTTCCTGGGAACAGTACATTGCCTTCTTCCAGGATGGGTTTTTCCCCCTCCAACTTCCCAGTCTAGCCTAATATTCCCTGTTAGTCCTCACCAAGCCCGGCCCTCCTGAGCCCAGATAAACTCAACTGTCATCTTCTGAGATAGCTAATATTTTACTGATTTTTAAAAGAGACCTGCAAGAAAGGTCAGCAGTAGTATTCCCATCTTGCAGAGATGGAGATACGGAGATAGGATGTTGAAAGAATGGGGCCTTGTCTAACCTAGTGAGCTTCTGATTAGGTTGGCAAGAACCACTGATGGTAGCTTCTGAGTTGTTACCCATTTCTGGACAGTTTGAAATTAATCCAGGCAGGTAGTGGGAGAGTTAACCAGAAGACTAGAGCAGAGCTTTCCAAACTGTGTGTCGGGACACGTTAGTGTGTTGGCTGCAGTGTCTGGGTATGTCGGGCTGCTGCTGCCTTTGAGCCCTGCCAGGATTCCATGCAGGTCCTAGTGCCTGCCTTGTGCCTTGCTGCCTCCAAACCTGCTGTGATTCTGCGCAGGTCCTAGTGCCTGCCTTGTGCCTTGCTGCCTCCAAACCTGCTGTGATTCTGCGCAGGTCCTAGTGCCTGCCTTGTGCCTTGCTGCCTCCAAACCTGCCGTGCCAGGATTCCGTGCAGGTCCTAGTGCCTGCCTTGTGCCTTGCTGCCTCCAAACCTTCTCTGCCAGGATTCCGCGCAGCTCCTAGTGCCTGCCTTGTGCCTGGCTGCTTCCAAACCTGCTGTGATTCCGCGCAGGTCCTAGTGCCTGCCTTGTGCCTTGCTGCCTCCAAACCTGCTATGATTCCGCGCAGGTCCTAGTGCCTGCCTTGTGCCTTGCTGCCTCCAAACCTGCTGTGATTCTGCGCAGGTCCTAGTGCCTGCCTTGTGCCTTGCTGCCTCCAAACCTGCCCTGCCAGGATTCCGTGCAGGTCCTAGTGCCTGCCTTGTGCCTTGCTGCCTCCAAACCTGCTGTGATTCCGCGCAGGTCCTAGTGCCTGCCTTGTGCCCTGCTGTAAGAGTGTGTTGCGAAATGATGCATGTCTAAAAAGTGTGTCACCAACATGAAAAGTTTGGAAAGCTCTTCTTTAGAGGCTCCAGAATAGAAAGGAACTGTCAGGATGTGATATCCTGCCATGGAGACAGGAGGTGACATCCTGCCAGTCTATCGATGGGCATACCTGCGCAAGACTGCAAGTTATGCTGATTCGAGTATGGTATTAAACAGTTCAGCACCAAAGACAGATCAAAGAACGCTATGATCGTGTTGGTTGATTCGAGATTGGGAAGACCTAGAAATTGTGAGACGATGTGAGGGGCTGTCAAACCGCGGATCCCCGATTGGGGGGGGGGACCCTGAAGATTTTTAACTGTTGGTTTGCGCGACTCCCTTCATTCGAGTCTTTAAAGCAGAGCTTTCCAAACTGTGTGTCGCGACACAAAAGTGTGTCGCCACACACAGTCTGGTGTGTCGCCACACAACCTGGAAGCGCTGATCATCATCAGCGCTTCCGGGTTTTCCCGCAGCGACACACCAACTGCAGCATGCAAAACTCGAAAGCGGCAGCAGTGCTTCCGGGTTTTTTCGCGCTGCCGTACTTCCGGGTTTGCCTGCGGCGACACACCAACGCCGGTTGGTGTGTCGCCGCGGGAAAAACTTTGGAAAGCCCTGATCTAGTCCATCCCTCTGTTCCATGGAGGCTCCCCTAGAGCAGTGGATCTCAATCTTTTTGAATCTGTGGCACAATACTGAATATAGCAGTAGTTCTGTGGCACACAGGAAAATTATTTGTCCGTATGTATTTTTAAGCATGTAAGACATCGTTCGAGGAGAAGTTATACATTTTTAAAATATCTGCACTGTATTGAATATACAGAATATACAGAATACAAAAAAAAAAGACAAAAATCTTGTGGCATGTTAGAAACAAGCTTATGGCACACCTACACTAGAGCATCTTTTGACAGATGGCCATCCAGCTTTTGTTTAAAGACCTCCAGCAAAGGAGAACCCCCACTTCAAGTGGCAGCCTGTTCCACAGGCTGTCAGCTTGCACAGACAGGAAGTTCCTCCTGGTGTCTAGCCTGGACCTTATAGCAGAGCTTTCCAAACTGTGTGTCGTGACACATTAGTGTGTCAGCTGCAGTGTGTAGGTGTGTCACGTGAATGTAACGAGAAACCTCTGAGTCCCAGCTCCAAGCACCTCGCTGCTGCTGCCTCCGAGCCCTGCCAGGATTCTGTGCAGGTCCTAGTGCCTGCCTTGTGCCTTGCTGCCTCCAAACCTGCTGTGATTCCACGCAGGTCCTAGTGCCTGCCTTGTGCCCTGCTGTAAGAGTGTGTCGCGAAATGATGCATGTCCAAAAAGTGTGTCACCAACATGAAAAGTTTGGAAAGCTCTGCTTTAAAGTGTAATGGATCGCTAGTTTTAATGAAGAACTCTTCATATCCTTAACGGCTTGTGTCGAGAGTTTCCATTTTAATAGTTAAAGGATCACGAGCATGACAGGACCCATGAACCAGGTTGTGGCAAAGGTTAGCGAGTTGAACAGGGGTGCTAAAAAGGAAGCTTATGAAAAACTAGACGATAGAAAAATAGTGGTAGTCCAGTGAGAATAAGTTTTACCCAATATTGGAAAAAAGATACAATTCTGATGATATCTGATTGGGAACTTGAACTTGGAGAATATGCAGCAATGGCAAAATTAACAGCATATATTCACAACAGAGGTTTAACCAAATTCAAGCAAGAATAGTTCCTATATATACAATACACTATGCAGTGTGGCAAATTTAAACACAGTATGGCTTCTAAGGGGGCCTAAATGCTTATAAACACCACAAATTGGTAGAGGCACAAAAAGGGAGTGATGTTTGAAACCAAATAGCTTTAATTTTTTTTACTTTTTGTTGTGGTTTACTTTTGTTTTTGTTTCTTCCCCCCCCCCTTAATATGCACAAGCAATAATAAGTAGCAATACAATGGAAACCTTATTATTAAGTATTAAGCTTAAGACATAAACCTTTATTATATAATAAATAATTTAATGTATTTTGCAGTTGTTTATTAATGCCACATTTAGCTTTAGATGTAAAATTTAAACAATTTTATGCTTATCAACACTATTTAAGAAATCATAATTAATACTGATATCAACTTATTTTTAACTTTAAAGGTGTAAGTTACCTAAACATTAGAGTCTTAATAACCTCCAGTCAATTCTGTATAAATACCACTGTACCCAAATAATATAATATACTACTTGTGTTTTGTAGTAATACAATAAAACAATATTTTAAAAAAGGAATAGTGGTAGTCATAGGGTATCAAATTTCCAATTTGGGAAATTTGGGATACTTAAGAGGGCAGAGATAAGAACAGAAAGCATCTGCATTTGCCTACTCTCCTCATGTACTCTTCCCTGGCACCAGTTTGGATGTATGTGGCATAAAGAGATTGGATTCTGCTTTGGTAAGGTTCTGAATTAGTTAATTTGTCTTTCTAGGGAAGCCTCTCTTTCATTTAAGATGTGAGATGGATGGAGTTTAATATCACAATTTCCCAGTTCAGCAAATTAAAATCAGAGCTTGTCTCTTTAGACTTTTGTGTGCACATTATACTAATATTTTTTCAGACTTAAGAGAGAATGAGGCAGCATAAAGATTTGGGTTTAGGTATTGTCATGTGTTTTACACCTGGGGAGAACATTCTTAAATGTTTGCATTCTATTTTAAAGAAACCACACGCAAGACATTCTGGCTTGTTCAAACCACAGTTCAGTTAAACTACATTTCAGTTCCAGAAGCGTTAATTGTTATATTGAAGGTGGGAACAGTCGGTGCACCTGCCCTCAAAAACGTTTGTATTGAAGTATGATGATGTCTTATACTGACTGTGTATTTTGACTAGCTGCAGCTCTTCAAAGCTCACGAACCCTCTCCTCCTTTTCTTCTGACCATTCTACAAATAATTCCATAAATGTCTACATTTTGCACATAATAGAAACAATGTACTACTCTTATTCTTTTCTTAAATATTTCATATTGACAGGAGTTGAATGCCCTTTGTGAATGAACTCTCATTCCTTACCCAGGGTATGCATACATTCAGGCTTTGCATGCAGCCCTGATAAGATGGCAGGGTTGATGATGCCCAGGGAGGTGTTATTTCTTTGAGAGGATGGCATTCTTCTTAAATGTTAAAATAAGAAGATTGTGAGTATTACTAGATCCATCTGTATCACCTGAATCCTAAGCAGACTTGGGAACATGTTGGGATCTTTTGTGATTTGTGATGGTCATGCAGAGGTGTTCGCCATCATGACACAAGTTCTGTCCCTTTTGTATATGTGTGGAGTGTTATTTGCACACACCCCCAGCCAACCCCCGTCCTCCCCTATGGATGCCTCTGCTGTCATGCTGATCATGACCCCTCTTGGGCAGAGATTAGCCACCATTTCCCATGTTCTGGTATCTCCTACGTTAGATTACTGTAATGAACATCAGATGTGACTGCCTTTTGAAGATAGTTCTAAGATTACAGCTACTATCAGGAAACAGGTGAAGAAATAATGTATTCCTCCTGCTGTTCCGTATAACATCATTAGCTCCCAGTAAATGTCAAATACTCTTTGGACCCTGTTTACCTCCAACCGGCCCTTCTATGTATTCAAGCAGGCATCAGAGGCAATTCTCTCATTATTTTCAACAACTGAAATGCCGTGCGATTTCTACAGAGCTTATTCCCTGCTGGCTCCTATACTGAAGGCCATGAGTAGATTTCATAGAATTATAGTAATGTTCACAAGATGAGATATAAATGATACTAAATAAATGGGGATTCACTCTCTTATTTTGCAAAGTTCTTAGAAAGATCATTCCTTTTTATGCCTGGCACAGGTGGCCAACTTATGAATTTTAACTGCAAAGAATGATTTTAGATTCAGAATATAGAAAAAATGGATTTATTTCCCAAAACAGTTGTGTGTTTGATTAGCCTGGATATGTTCAGCGGTCTCTTTTGTGAATTGAATGACCAGCGCATATCAGGCATTCCATATAGGATGTAAGATGTCTCCTGTTTGCTGCGTGCTGGGTTCCTTCGCTTGGTGCCCTTGCACATCTCCCATCTTCTCAGCAGACACCTTTCTGGTGGCTCAGAAGCTTCTTGCCCCACATGTCTTCTCAGGTGTTTTTTTTTTAAATCTTAAGTACCATTATCTTAATTTCAAGAATACCTTTGGATTCCAGATGGCCACATAAACTTTCTTGGAAAATAAACATGGAGGGTGGGTGTGTCCTAGGGCTTTGTTTGGAAGTGTGCCAGCCAGTGCTGGAAACAAAACAAAAGTAAGTGAACAAGGGTATTGTGAACAATATCACAAACGTTCTGGCAAATTGATGTTTTGTGGCTGGTTGTGCCTCCCGTTGCGGGTTTGTTTGTTTGTTTGTTTGTTTAACCAATTTATATGGCTGCCAATCTCACAAATGTGATTCTGGGCAGCATGAAAACAATAAAAACAACATTAGCGAAATTAATACAGTGAACTGGCAGTTCCCCTCTCCCTTACTATGGGAGTCATTTCGTGAGCGTGCCCGTGACGTGCTTTTAAAATTCTGTATGTGCCCACCAGCCCCCTGGGGTGGGGAATCTGTGGCTGCATCTGTTGGGATGAGATCTGAATTACTATCTTCAGTAGCTGTTGCCCACAATCTTTAATATTAAAAATTTGGCATGCTGTTTCTGGAAGTCCACTGAGGGTGTGATTATTTGAAAGAAATAAGGAGAAGGAAAGAAGGTAATGTTAGTCTAATTTAAACACAAACAAAACAAAAATAGCTTTGCTTCTGAAAAATGTAAGAAATTAGCCCATTCTAGTACTATGAAATTAATATCATGGAAGTGTTATCAAATACTTAGTTGATAACATTAGTTTGCAAATACTAAGTTATCTCAAGATTTGACCAGCTGACTGCTGTTTTTGTTTCCTCTACCCTGCCTCCCTCTCTCTCATCTTCGGAAGTTAAGGCATATCAGGTGATAGGACTGTGCGGTGCTTCTGATTTGAATGAAAAAGGTGCTTTGGAGTCTCCCCATGTAGCACTATCAATGACTCCTTAAAGCAGCTGCGTTGTTTCCTTGTGCAGCATCAGTGTGATCCTAGGAATAGACACTTTTGACGACATCTGGGCCCATATTCTCTCCAAAGCCACCTTTTCCCCTTAAGAACTGTGTAGCCCTGGTCTTCCCATAGTAGAATACTCTGTTGCTGCATCTTGGACCAACACCCCCCCTCCCAGGTCCATATGGCTTCAATCCTATTGTCCTTTAAGAGATCCTTAAAGAGCAAGCTCTTCCCACAGGCATTGGGTTCGGATGTGTGAATCCACCATTAAGTCTATTTGCTTATTGTAGTGGTTTCCCCCTCCCCCAAGCCTGCATGGCCATTGTCTTCATGATTCTTGTCTTTTTAATAATGTTCGTTTGTAATCCTTTTAACCCTTTAAAGCTGCCAGTGTAGTTTTACAGTGGGCGGCTTAGAAATTGAAATTCTAAATAAATAAATGCTTGACATCTTAATTAAGCTGGGGCTGGTTTGTAGCAGTGCTAAGCAGGTTGCGACTGAGGGCCATCTGTGTTGCAAGAGTAATTGTCTCGCATACTTATATTCTTGCTTTCAGTCACCCGAAAGTTAGCAGCAACCAATAAATGCTAACTGGATATTAAATAAATGTTACATAAAAACTGTTATGTGGCTGCCTCTGTTTTGAAATCACATTATTCTTTGAAGCTAAATGAATGATTATTAATTAAATGAAACAACCTGTTGTGCAACCAACACCAGGAGTTTCAGTTTACCTGGAAAGCATTGTTAACACATTTTGAGCAAGAAACGGGAGCTCTGTAACAGACATATTGTGGGGAAAATGCTTTTGGTGCCTAGAAAAGAAAGCTCTTTAAATCCTTCTATTATTAGAATTTTTTTAAATAAGAATAAACTACGTATTTCACATTTTGGAATGCATATTCTGATTTGTGTATACATAGATAATTTATCATTAGTATTCTGCAACCCTGTGCTTGTCCTAAAGGAAATGAAATATATCTTAACCTTTCTGCTCATCCAGGTAACCCGCATGATTTGACCTTTACTGAACACTAGCGTTAACAGGTTTGAAACAATGGTTGCACTACAAAAAGAAAAGAAAAGATGGGATACTTTAAAAAAAAATCTCCTGTTATCCCATTTTCCATGTCTTTACCTTCTTACTGCATATATTCTGTCTGCATTCCGAAAACAACAACAACAACAAAAAAACCCCCGTACCTTTCTGTAAATCTAAAAGTATTTTGAAATAGCTACACAATCTAGTGCTTAGGAAGTAATGCAGCTTGTAATTTAATCATTTTAAAATGAACTCCAATTAGAGAGTTAGGCCTTCCCCTGCTTGTTGCAGACTTCTCTCTGCACTCCCACCAGTGAATTGTTTTTGTTCTTTGCAAAGGACCAGGAGCCAGAGGCACAGATTTAAGAGTGAGTGAGTGAGTCGTTCCAGGGGCAGCTTCTGCCACTTCAGGAAACCTGGGTCACTTTTAGAATCTGCTGTCAGTTTTGTAAACAGGAGGCCGCTGACTGAGTTGAACAGAAGGGTGAGATTAGCATATTAATAAGGCTGTTGCTAATCGCCTACCCTCCCCCTCCCCTCCTCCCTCCCCTTCCCCGCCTCTCCTGAATGAATCTCGGAATAGAGACACTGGCAGTCAATGCGGCTGGTTGCATTCCATTTGCTTGTCCAGGGGAAAAGATGGCCTTCCCTCTAAATGGTCGAGGCAGGAGAAGACCCTGAAACTGAAAGGCAGCCTTCGTGCTGTGCTGTCGCTAAGGAATGGGCTGCTGGGGTTTCTTTCTGCTTTTGCTTACACCTCTGCACCAGACACTGAAGAAAAGAGACTAAACGAGAGGAAGGATAGACGTGGAGTCTTCCTGCTGCCGAGCCCATGCGAGTGACAGACTTCCCAGCCCTCCCCCAGTAGTAAATACTACTGGAGAGCTGAATTGGGACATTGTATGCTGGAGCCTGGCACAATCCCTGTACAATTGTGTGTATGTTGCTCCTGGATTTGTCAGGGCAGGACGCCCGGAAGCAAGCAGGTGTTACATATATGGAGAAAAGCGGCTGCAGTCCCTTCCCAATATGCTGGGCTAAAGGTACCAGAACTTAAGTATTTTGTACATTTTTCCGATTCTGAATTAATTTCCCCATCCCTTTTGATGAAAGAAGTTGGTGCTATTGTGAGGAGGATGGGCGTGAAATTGAAAACAAAGGGGCTGTATTCTGGTCATGCAATTTTTCCCCCGCTCACCTGATGATTGGAAACATTTTTCTGCCCTAAACGTAGGGAACAAATGAATGGGGATTATTGTTCATTTCATTTCTTCATTAAGAAAGAAATAAGCCTGATTTACTTAATGGATTTTCCATATATTTAAAAATCCTTTAATAAAGACTACTAATTATATTTTTGGGCAGGCTATGTAAACTACATCACTTAAAAGTTGGTGAGTAGGCTATGGGTGGTAGAAAATGAATGTATGGCTGTCTTTCTGAAGTGGAGTAAACTTTAGACGTGCATTTTATTATGGACATACTGATAGAATCTGACTTCTAAGTTGTGCAAAAACTTGGCTGCATCCTGCTCCCCAGATACTCCTTACTAAACTTAAGATACTAACTGAATGTTATGTTCTGGATTATAAGGGTACATTCATGTCATAGTTAAGTATTATTGTATTGTATTGTTTCAGATAAATCAGAGGAAAAGGTGGTGGTTATGTTAATTTTAGGCAGAAAAGTAGTAGAAAGAGGAGCTTGAAGACTTCTCTGGGATGGTGATCAGGTGAAGTGGGGACAGTTTGTAGTCTTCGCCTGGGCAGTTATCCAAGCATTACCCTTTCCCATGCCAACAGGCAGCAGGAATATTGCAGTGTTCAGTTTATAACATAGCTGGAGGTTAAAGATGACCGTCAAACCACTGAGGAACTTTTTAAACCCCTAGCACATAATTATTCATCAACCGTGCCATAATGTGGATGTGTATAAATTTCATGTATTCCAAGTTTAGGTCCTGGCAGGACATTTTATAGTGGGTATCTCTCCCTCTCCATTTCTCCAGAAGCAGAGCTATAGAAAAGCTCTGATACCACTCCTCTTGGAAGAGAGATCTCCTTTTTGGTTCCAGCTCTGTCTTACTTCAGAGACCAGTCAGTGCCCACCAGCTTGCCCGGGGCTCCCCCAGTCTTTACACATTTCCACTGTTCCCTTTCTCTTCTGAAAGTGGGAAAGGAGATGACTCCTCCCACAGGAAGCAGTGTTAGAACTTTTCCTTGCCCTACCTCTAGAGCAAGTAGAAATACACACTGTGGAGTATCCTGTCTCTGCTCTAAGAATTAGGATTCTGGCACTGTTCAATGTACCATTCCAGGGCAGGCATCTTGGATAGCAATCTGAGAGACATAACAGTCTGAGATCTTGGTTTATTACTATCAGAGTTGTTTAATTTTTATCCTGTGCTTCCTCTAGGGAACTAGATCCTCGGCCATCCTCTACTATTGTTTTCATAACTCTTTCTCAAAGTAGTTTAAGATGAGAGGTAATTATTTATCCAAGGTGACTCTGTGACCTAGTTCTCCCTGCTCAAATCACTCACCACACCTTTTTCTCAGTATTATATCATGCATTTATTGAAGAGTATAACCTCATTCCCTTTATGCACTGGAGGAAGCGGCATCTTCAGATAATCTGTTCAAAATGTTAATGCATTTTTCCTTGATGTTTGCAGTTCTTTAGAATTCTCCTGATATGTGCTAGGATTGAGCAACAATCTAAATTGATGCCCAGCCTTAATGTGTACACTCAGCCTCAGTGAAGTGAGACAGAATGTTACAGGTTATGCTTAAGAAGTGCAGGCAGGTATGTGTTCTCCACAATCAGTGCATGTCACACCTCTGCTCCACGAGCTGCATTGACTGCCAGTTTGCTTGCGGGTCCAATTCAAGGTGCTAGTTTTAACCTTTAAAGCCCTTAATGACGCAGGGCCAGGTTATTTGAGGGACCGCCTCTCCCTGATTATATCTACCTATCCCACAGGTAGATCTGGCAGAAGACGCATGCTCTCCTGGTCCCGACTATTAGGGAGTGCCGTTTGGCGGGCCCCAGGAGGCAAGCCTTTTCTCTCATGGCGCTCGCCCTTTGGAATATCATTCCCCCAGAGATTACATTGGCCTCAACCCTGCTGGCATTTCATGAGGCCTTAAAGATGTGGTTCTGTCACTGGGCCTGGGGATCAGGAGGCGTGGCGAATTTGCTTTTACCTTGGCTGCGGTTTATATGTCTGTTGTTGTTTTTTAAATGCTGTTTTTAATCATTGTTAGCTGCTCAGAGTTATGAACTTGATATAAATTTAAAGAAAGAAAGAAATAACAACTTCCAGATTTCTGCAACCAGCAAAGTCATTTCCCAGAAAGGTTAAAGTTGAACTTCACCTTTCTGCATCATGTTCAGGTAGGGGAAGCCTGAACTACTATAATCAGATAGAAATCCATCAGTTATTTAAAAATATATCTTTTATTTACATGGCTAATAAATCTCTATTTGGTTAAGGATATTTTGTTATTTTATAGAGTAAAGAGTATGCTTAAAAAAGCAATTTACTAACTTGTCCAGGTGAAAATCTAGATATGCATTGCTTATTCCATACATTGTTGTGGTTAGCTTTAGCTTTTAAAAAACTATTACATTGATAACACCCTGACTGATTGACTAAATGGCTAAATGAACAAACTTGTGATGTGTTTGTTCTGTACCTGAATTGGACAAGATACCATGATAAAAATTGAGTGATTGCATTTTGGTTTTGTCAAATGGTAGTTTCAAATACTACAAATTGTTCTGTGTTACTTTTCAATTAGAAATGCAAACATACATTTATAATAAGTAAATAAGTAAAATGTTAAGTGTGAGCATTCATGTACTGTTTCCATTTGCTCATCTATAGAATAACATTCTCTGCCTGCATTTGTGGATTTAGAAACTTTTACCTTCCCGCATATGTAAACTTTTTAAATTGAGAAGCACATTTAGCTGAATGCCTGTACATATATCAGACATTATATCATTATATTGCATTTCTAATTGAAAAGTAACACAGAACAATTTGTAGTATTTGAAACTACCATTTGACAAAACCAAAATGCAAAACTGAAGTACTTTGGCCACATAATGAGAAGACAGGATACCCTGGAGAAGAAGCTGATGCTAGGGAAAGTGGAAGGCCAAAGGAAGAGGGGCCGACCAAGGGCAAGATGGATGGATGGTATTCTGGAGGTGACGGACTCAACCATGGGGGAGCTGGGGGTGGTGACGGCCGACAGAAAGCTCTGGCGTGGACTGGTCCATGAGGTCACGAAGAGTCGGAAACGACTGAACGAATAAACAACAAAATATCAGACATTCATTGGGAGACCACCAGAGGTAACTGGAACTAACATATAAGTGAAGTCTTACAAGATATTTGGGAGAAATGCAATAGAGGGGAGACCACTGGGTACTAAAAAGGCTACTGTTTTAGCCCAGAACTGTTTGTTTTCTTGCTTCTATTTGTGAGAAACATATAAGTGGGTACCTTCGGTATACTAATGAGACCAAACTCCAAACTGGTGAATAACCTCACCCAGTAATTTCATTAGATGTTGAATGAGAGGTGAGAGAGAGTCGAGCCTTGTGGCACCCCACAAAGAAGTGGCCTAGGAAGTGACTCTGCGTCCCAACCATCACTGACTGAAACTGGCCCCAGAGGAAGAAAGTAAACCTCCATAAAATGCTGCCCCCACCCTCAATCCCTGGAGGCGGCCCAGAAGAATTCCATGGTTGACAGTACTGAAAGCCACTGAGAGATCAAGGAGCACAAGGATGGATGTACCTCCTCTATCCTGGCACCAACACGGGTCATCTACAGGTGTGACCAAGGCTGTTTCTGTGCTAAATCCTGGACAGAAACCTAACTGAAATGGGTCTGCTTGATCTACTTCCTTCAGGGTTCTCATCAACTGCAGACTGACCACCTTCTCAACAACTTTCCCTAAAAGTTGGAGACAAGGCAATAGTTACCTAAACCCATTGGGTCCAAGGAGGGTCTCTTGAGGGGAGTACACCACTGCCTCCTTCAAGGCAGGTTCCACCCCTTCTCCCAGAGAGGCCAACACCAGAGCATGGACCCAACCACATGTTAGCTCCCTGGCCTTTTTTTGTGATTCAGGAGGGTGGCTGAACTGATATCACAGAGAACCCAGTACACTCCTTCAGGAGTCGCCCAGATCACATCAGAAGACTGGGTACTTTGGCTGGATGTGCCCAGTCAGAGTTCAAGTCGGAGTGCTTTTGAGTGACCTTATCCATCAGACATGCCTCTCAGTTTCCCTGTAGGGACTGGGTCACCCTAAACAGGACCACTGGATGGCTGTCAGCAGATACGATGGAGATGGAGAAATATTGACGTTTTCGCCACCTTTATCATCACATGGTAATATGGGTTCTCACCTGTGTAGGATCAGCACAGCCATACTGAGCTCTCATCAACAAGGAGTCCTTCCAGTCAAAATCTTGGTTCATTTATAATGAATAGTGATTGTCTGCCACCCACTTCCAAGTTCCTAGATGATTTAATTATATAATACATATAAAAAGATATATGTATTTTACTTGTATATTGTCTTCACATGAAAATAAACATTAAAAGTTGGAAGAAAAGGAGATGTAGTGAAAGTAAAGCTTTGTGTGAAGCTTGACTCCTGGTGACCACTTGTACACTTCTGTGTAGTTTTCTTGACAACACTATGGAAGTGGCTTGCCATTTCCTTTTTTCCTGATGTATTTTTTGACTTTCCCTAGTGGTCTCTTGTTCAAATACTAACCATGTCTATCAGCCAGTAATTATTAGGGCTATGTAACAACCCAGATTTGAAGGAGAAAATGTGATTTGGAGTTGTTGATTATTATTATTATTATTATTATTATTTATTTAATCCCGCCTTTTAAAATATATTTTGGTCAACTCAAGGGGGACAACATACCTAATATTCCTACCCCCTATTTAGTATGTATGGGTACACATGTTGTGGCTGTCAGCACCTCCTTGAATCAAACACTTCTGTAAAGAATTGCTGACAGGTGTGATGTATGTGTGCCCACAAGTGCTCTTAATCCCTTTTCCCCTTGGAATCTGGATGGCTGCACAGCCCCTTTTACAGTTGTAAAAGACTTGTTTTAAAAAATTACTGGTTGAGTTGTCTGTAGGTTGAGTCATGGCAACTGGATTTCTTTCTTTTGGTTGAAACGTTTCGCTGCTTATCCAAGTAGCTTCTTCAGTCTGGGCAAAAGTTGGTGAGAGTTGAGTTGTTGACTTGATTCATATGAATTGTTCTTCAGAACTGAGCTAACCTAGACAATCGCCTAGAATACAGCCATTAAATGTAAATTTAAGAAGTTTGGTTTCTGAAAACATATTAAAACATGATTTATCCCATAGGTCTGTGTAAACTACAGTATATAAAGCCTGTTCACAGAAATGTTTTAAATACCTTCATACCCTACCATATGAATTGGGGATAGTTTCATAATGATATGCATGGCAATAGTGAATACTGTAAAATTGGTGTGGTGTCTTCTGATGTTCCCCTCTTGCACATATTCAGCTGGTTAGAACGTTTAGTAATCAATAGAAATGAATTCTAGCTTTGGCTGATAGCTTTGGTTTGGGGCAATGAAGTCAAATACAAGTATATTTCCCAAGGCTTGTGAAAGAGAGTATCATTGACCCCAGTGGCACTAGCTTGAATAGCAAGTGACATGTGTCCTGTTTTCTGATTCCATATGGAAGATCCAAGAAAATGACCTAGCTTGGAAGAGAAATAGATTACTAACAGTTGACTAGTAAAACTTACAAATCCACTTTAAGTACTGCTTTGCATAAATTTATTTTAGGCCAGGTCAAATATTTCTATATTATACCAAGCAGATGTAAATGTGAAAAAGGACAAATGGCTATTTTATAATTTTGGCATAAAGAAATCTGAAAAATACTTTCTGGAATAGCCTGCTTTTAACATTCCCTTGAGAAATGATGCAGTGAGAGCCTCTTATTTGCAGCTGAATGGTGACTAGTCTTTATCTGGTAAATGTGCATGGATTCCTTATAAGCTTAATCTTAGGAGAACAAAACTGGATCTGTTCTGCACCAATAATAAAGATTGTTCTATGACTGCAAACTGAAATTAGGAAAAAGGACAATGAAATACTTGGGTAATCGCATTTTGAATTGTTGACAATTATTGTCAGCTCCTACAATAGTTATTCATGTTAATCACAGTTAATTGTGTTATTTCACTATTTGCCCCAGGTTTCCTATTAAACTTAGTATTTCTGCTACCATGGTATGAGTAACATCTTTTGGTTGACCTTATAAAAATAATTCTCTAAGATAGGTTTTGAAATTATTCTTGTGGTTGACATTACTGCAATTTTTTTTTCAAAATATGTTTTTTTTAAATTATTATTATCATACTGACTTTCTGGGTGTTCCTGGCAATGCCTTATGCCTCTTTGAAAAACAATTGTTGAGTAAATGTAGGGATTTAATTTGCCAAGGAGCAATTCCATTTACTTCCTTGCTTTAAAAACTAAAAATCTGCTGTCTTCTCAGTGACTAATTGTAATTAGTAGAGTTATGTGGGACTTGGAAGGTTGCTGCTGGAAATATGTTAGATATATTTGTATGTATATGTGTATGCGTGTGTGTGTGTGTGTTACTGTTAACTATATTTTTCTGTCCAGACAATGACATTGCTCATGAAAATGTATGTGTACATTGTTGTACAGTGCTACGTTAATCAGCTACGGTGCTGCAAATATGTTCAATAAGAGCATAATCTAAATTAATAATATCTTTTTGGTGCCAGAATTTGCTTGAAAATATGTTTAAAACTGTTGCAGAAAATAAGGTAGAAAATGCTTCAAATCATCTAAAACTTTCTTTTATAATACAAAACCTTTTAGGATTTAGTTTCAACACTAATGCTAGCTGCTAATATTTTCATAAATATTTTATTAAAAAGTTTATCATTCTGACTAATTTTAATTTTCACATCTGCCAATTTTATTAAATTACAATAAATAATTATGAATTAGCAGATGCTTAGATACTACTCTAAAGGTCTAATTTATACAACCCATTCAGCATTAATTTATTTTAGTATTTAAGGGTTTATCAATATTTAGGGGAATGGAAAGAATGCCATAAAAACAGGCTCCAGATCTACAGCCCTCCCTAACAATAACACAAGTACTTTTGATGAAATAATGGCTTCTTAGTCATATGAAAGCCTATTTCTGCTCAAAAATTATTTTACATATTTGTTGCTGGAACTGCTATGACATGTAACCTCTTGCCTCATATATTTATTTGAAGATTTGCAAATTTTCATTTTTCAATCAAAAGTGAATGTTTTTGGCTGAATGTAGCAAAATTTTATCTGAGAATCCATATTAGTGTAATTTGGTCTGGCCTGGCCTGCAGTTTCCTTGTAAAGATCAGTGATGCTCAATTATGCAACGCTAATGAGTAATCCTTTGAGCAAGAGAATGTTTGCATGACACACAATTTTAACAACTGTCCATACTGTACCTGTTGAGGTACCATAAAGACAGATTTTCTTCCTATTTACTACCACAGCTGAGACTGGAAAGAGAAGATAAGTTGTCAAGTACAACTATCAACTACATTTTTAGGATAAATAATTCGCAACTGGTCTAGATTTATGATAATAATAAAAACATAATTTTTATTAGTAATAAATGTTATTTTTGGAGGTTTTTAAAATTAAATTTCTGGTAAGATTAATAACTAAGACAAGTGTTTTTATGCAATTTGAAAATGTTGAAAATTTGCTTTATTATTTATTTATTTATTTATTTATTTATTTATTTAATTTATATGACCGCCCATCTCCCCCCATGTGGAACTCTAGGCGGTTCACAATAAATAAGTTAAAATAGAATCTAAAATATATAAAACCACAATTGTACAATACAATAATAATTATGAAATCCAGATGGACGAAGGCATTCATTAAAAGAAGGACATTAAAATTAGGGGATTAGCCACCCCCATGAGGAACTATCCCTTCCTCCTTCCCATGCCAGGCGGCAGAACCAGGTCTTCAGCTCTTTCCTAAAGGTCAGGAGGGAGGAAATCTGTCTCAACTCTTTGGGCAAGATGTTCCATAGAGTGGGCGCTGTCACAGAGAAGGCCCACCTCCTAGACCCCATCAGATGGCATTCTCTAATTGATGGGCTTCGTAGCAGGCCCTCTCTGGATTACCGGGTGGGGTGGGTCGATAAAATGGGGATAAGACGGTCCCTCAGGTATTCTGGCCCCATGCCATGTAGGGCTTTAAAGGTGATAACCAACACTTTGAATTGTACCCGGAAGCAAACCGGCACCCAATGCAGCTTGCGGAGCAACGGTGTTACATGTGCAGATCTTGGTGCACCCAAAACCGCCCGCGTGGCCACATTCTGCACCAGCTGAAGCTTCCGGATAGTCTTCAAGGGTAGCCCCATGTAGAGCACATTGCAATAATCTACATGGGAGATGACGAGAGCATGAGTGACAGTACGGAGGGCGTCGCGATCCAGGAATGGGCGTAACTGGCACACTAACTGTTGTGCAAAAGCCCTCGTAGCCACGACTGCCACCTGCTCTTCGAGCAGGAGTCGTGAGTCTAGAAGAACCCCCAGATTACGCACCGGTTCCGAACAGGGTAGTGCTACCCCATCGAGAACCAAATATGATAATTTCCCAGAAGACGCTAAGCCATCAACCCACAGCCACTTGGTCTTACCAGGGTTCAACTGAAGCCTGTTTTTCCCCATCCAGGCCCTCACAGCCCCCAGGCACTGGGACAGGGTGGACACTGCATCACTTACTTCACCAGGGATGGAGATATACAATTTTGTATCATCCGCATACTGATGATACCTCATCCCATGGTGTCGGATGACCTCGCCCAGCGGTTTCATGTAGATGTTAAATAGGAGAGGAGAGAGAACTGAACCCTGCGGCACCCCACACAGGAGCAGACGCGGGCTGGATCTCTCCTCCCCTATCACCACCGACTGGGAGCGGCCCCGGAGGAAGGAGGTGAACCAGCGTAAAACTACTCCGCCCACCCCCAACTCCCTAAGCCGCCCCAAAAGGATACCATGGTCGATGGTATCGAAAGCCGCTGAGAGATCCAAGAGCGCCAGGATGGATGCACTACCTCCATCCCGCTCCCACCAGAGATCGTCCGTAAGCGCGACCAATGCAGTCTTTGTCCCATATCCCGGCCTGAAACCTTACTGGAAAGGGTCTAGATCAGAGCTTTCCAAACTTTTCATGTTGGTGACACACTTTTTAGACATGCATCATATTGCGACACACTCTTACAGCAGGGCATCATTTCGCGACACACTCTTACAGCAGGGCACAAGGCAGGCACTAGGACCTGCGTGGAATCACAGCAGGTTTGGAGGCAGCAAGGCGCAAGGCAGGCACTAGGACCCGTGTGGAAACCTGGTGGGGCTCGGAGGCAGCAGCAGCTGCGACACACCTGGACACTGCAGCCGACACACTAACGTGTCCCGACACACAGTTTGGAAAGCTCTGGTCTAGATAATCCGCTTCATCCAGGGTCCTTTGAAGTTGCAACGCCACCACTTTCTCAACCACTTTTCCCAAAATGGGAAGGTGGGAGACTGGACGAAAGTTGTCCAGGATGGTTTTATTAGATAGAAATTTGTCATTAAATAGCTAAGGAAGTTTCATGAGAACTGAAAATATTTAACCTTGTTGTATATATAGGTCCAGGACACTAATTGCAATTGTGCAAGGTTCTTCCTGAAGATCATTCAGTGGCCTGTTAGAACCAGTGAATGGAGCAGAGCTTAACGTTGTGTAAACTCGTGCATAGAAAAAAAGGAATATTGTTTAAAAACACAGCCTGTGAGCATGTTAGAGAGATTCAGGTACTTATTCTTACACTTTTAGCCCACCCAAGCATAAAGAAACACACCCTTAGACATTGCAGGTACAAAAAGTAAGTACAAAAGAGGTCTTACATTTATTTTGTCCAGGTACAGCCATTTCAGTAGAAAATTGGTTTCAATTCTTTCTGTTCCCTAAACTGCATACCTCTGGCCCTATTTGCTGCCAGAGGCTGCATGGAGAAAAGGGGGAAAAGCCTCTGGAGTTGAGGCCTAGCACATGGCCTCTCCATGGAAGGAGCTAAGGCACATGCGTCATACCCCATCGGAAGAATCAGAGAGAGGAAGTGGGAGGGGCAACAAGCAGCTTCCTCTAGTAGCACAGAGTTTGCCTCCTAGAGCAGTCACCCATATGCTAATGAGGCATGCTTGATTTGCCGGGTTCCAACACTTCCAACAGCAGATTTTAAAGATTACCGGAATTAGAAAGTCTCTTAATTATTCTGTTAGCCTAGGTTTGTTTCAAAACTTTGAAAGAAAAATAACTATCTCCTGTTGGGGGAGATGGGCGGTGATAAATTTGAATTATTTATAAATAAATAAACAAACAAACAAACAAACAAACAAACAATGCATAATGCATAATGAGCCCACCTAACTTATGCAGTTGCCTTGGAGAATTTCCCCAAGTGTAGACAAGCAAGGTCATCGTAACATAGTTTTGATGCTCCCCGTGTAATAAACCCAGTTTTGGGGTAATCTGTTCATACGAAATTTGGAAATTTCATACTGGAAATTTGGAAATTTCACATTGGAAATTTAAAAAATAGGCATGGTAGTTTTGAAGTTTATGGTAATGATTTGGATGCTTTGAGAAAGGGCATTTAAGGCATACCATAATCCAGAATATAACAGTATTTTTATTACAATAAAATATTACAGAATACTGAGTAGAACTTTGAATAAGGCTAGATATTGAGCAAAATGGAGGTTGAGATGGGAAGGATCTTTGGCATGAAATAAGATCTCTGATGATCTCTCTAACATGCTCACAGGCTGTGTTTTTAAACAATATTCCTTTTTTTCTATGCACGAGTTTACACAACGTTAAGCTCTGCTCCATTCACTGGTTCTAACAGGCCACTGAATGATCTTCAGGAAGAACCTTGCACAATTGCAATTAGTGTCCTGGACCTATATATACAACAAGGTTAAATATTAAATATTAAAGATCTCTGTTGGAGGAAAATTCTGAGAGTGCCTTGGACTGCAAGAAGATCAAACCAGTCCATACTCCAGGAAATCAAGCCAGACTGCTCACTTGAGGGAATGATATTAAAGGCAAAACTGAAGTACTTTGGCCACATAATGAGAAGACAGGATACCCTGGAGAAGAAGCTGATGCTAGGGAAAGTGGAAGGCAAAAGGAAGAGGGGCAGACCAAGGGCAAGATGGATGGATGGTATTCTGGAGGTGACGGACTCAACCATTGGGGAGCTGGGGATGGTGACGGCCGACAGAAAGCTCTGGCGTGGACTGGTCCATGAAGTCACGAAGAGTCGGAAACGACTGAACGAATAAACAAAAACAAAAGATCTCTGAAAGTCTCCTGAAACCCTTTTGGAAAGAGTTGTTTTAGAATTGCTAGAAACAAAACAAATTTAAAAAGCAATATTGTATTCATTTATAATAAATGTTTAAAAAACAGATGAAATTGAATTGTATTCTATATAAAAACAATGCTTTCCATGCAATTTTGTTCTCTTTATAATTTGTTTTAAAATACATTTAAGATTACAAATGTTGGTTACTTTTGTATTTTGGTGCTCTTCTCCCCTACATTTGTGCATCAGCTTCTGTTTTTACACAGTAAAACAGTATAATTTTTCAAAGCAAAAGTGCACTTTTTAATGTAATCATTTTCTCAAACAACCCATCAATCCATCTGGAATGCATATACAGCTTGTGTTGGTGGAATTAATGTGATCAAAATAAATATTATTGTCAGGCTGCTCATACCTTCTTGATGAGGTAGTGAGTCATTATCTTCTGTGTATTTGGTCTACTCAACTCATATGTCTTTAGTTTCATAGAATCATTTGGTTAAAAAGGAGTATTTCAAAGATAAACAAAATTACTGTAAATTAACCCATGTATTTGGACCTCAGTGTTTTTCTTGCAGGTAGATACATAGGATGAAACTGAAGTGAGGGAATGTCGGAAGGAGTTTTTAGTGATTTGTATAGGAATGAAACTGATATGTTGAAAGAAGTGTTCGTAAATGTTCATGCCAAGAAAAATGACTGAAAAGGAAGTAAAAATTTCTGTGAGAAGGTTGAAAAATAAGTCTGCAGTGGTAGAGGATCTAACTGGAGAAATGCTAAAATATGGATTTGGTTTGCTTATGTAGTGATTGTTTAATTTGTTTACTGTGTGGATAAATGTTTAATATATTTATAGTGACGTTAGAGGTGTGTGGTTGGAGATGTGAAGGCATGTGTATTTTTGAATGCAGATGACGCTGTGTTGTTGGCTGAGAACTCATATAATTTGCAACAAATGTTAGGTAAATGTTATGATTCAATGAGGAATATGGATTGAAATTTAATGTAGCATAGTCCAAAGTAGGTGCTGTGTCAAGGAAAATGAAATGAATGATTACAAGCTACGCATGCTGTAAATGGTGAAAAAGTATAGCATGTAACAAATTTGTGTACCTTGACAGAATGTTTACTGAAAATGAAAAAGTGGATGGAGAAATTTTACACATAATCGTTGGTAGAGTGGTAGTGGACACTGCACACTCTGTTTCAGGGAATGAATTTTGAAAGAAGTATAAAGACATGTTTCTGTCCAACGTGTTTATGTAAAGTGAAAGTTGGGTAAAACAGAAACGTTAATTGAATTTGATGGAAATGGGTTTCTTTTATGTATGTGATAAAAGAATATTAGATAGGGTCAAGAATGGCTAAGTGCTGAAGGAATGTGGATTGTATGTAAAAGTAATGACCACTACAAAAGAAGCACACTGATCATATAGAGATAGACAGTATGAGTGAGCATCCAATTGCAAAACAAATTATTAAGGAAGGTTCAAGGGAAAGGATTGAGGTTCAAGAGGATGGGAAAGACCACAAAAGTTGCTGTTGGGTGGAGTTTATGAGATCCTCAAAAAAGGGAGATGAGAAATTGGAAGAACAAAAAGCAGATTATGAAGCAGTGGGTGGAAGTGGTGGAACCAAGTTTAGAAACTATAGAGAGAGACAGTGAATGGTATCATTGTAAACTAGATTTAGATATATTTCCTTTTCTTATCTAATGTCTTTTTGGTATATTATTTCTTATTGCTTTTCTGTACTTTGCATAATGTTACTTGTCCTGAAATGGCATAACATGATGAGTATGTAAGTACATAGGCAATTATGCTTTCTTAAGATTTTAATGTAGACATAATTGTTTTACTCAATTTGTCTTTTAATTGACATTGTGGTGCTCCAATGCTGTTGCTTTTATCATCTTGCTACTTAACTGCTACTGCCTTAGGAACTGAAAAGGCCTTCTAAAATGCATGGCTATCTTGTGTTTTTAATTTAATATTGGAAGACAGAATAGAAATGATTTGAAGAAATATTTTCTTCACTGAGCGTGCATCCTGAAGATTAAATACATTATTGTGCTTCCATCATTTCCCCCCCCCCACTTTTAACAAACATCATGGCTTGCACCTAGATATATTTATGCCTGTGTAGGTTGTGTGGGAGAGCAGTGAATTGAAAGTAACTATATATACATATACTTAAAAGGTTTAAATATAGTTAAATAAATTGTTCAGAAACGTTCAACTTTACTGCTCAAGTATATTTAGAAAACTGCCATTTCTGTGGCTTACAATTTTCTCCTTATTCTGTCTTGCACAATTTACAGTGACCCCATTAAAAGTATTCGGAATCTTCTGGGAAAAACAAGTAAGAAGCACTTACATATTTTCCCGTAATTGATAGGCATTTCCTAAGTAGATCAGGGTTGGGATGGAAGCCAATACTTTGCTGTCTCTTGCAAGGGCGGACGGCCTCTTGTGACCCAGTAAAGACTGAGGTAAAATCTGCATCCTGTATCTATACCCCTGGCATTTTAGTCACCAAGCGTTTTCTTGTGCAAAGACTATATCCAAGGAACTCAACATTTGCAAAGTACTGCTCCTGTGAAACTGTTACTTTTTCTATCCTTTGCTTGTATGCTATCATCATTCGAAGGTCTGTGGTAGGTGGTCATCAATGTGCTGATGATACATAGCTCAGTTATGCTGTTATACCTAATTAAGAAAGGACAATAGATTTTTGGGCTGGCACCTGGAATTCAAGGACCAGCTAGAAGTGGGTAAATAAATTAAAAAAAAAGTCTGAAAACTAGTAAAATGGAGGTTCCCTGGGTGGTTAGGTGATTCCTGGATGCCAGAAAGAAGTAACTTGCTTCCTTTGAAAGAATGGGCATGTAATAGAGTCAGAAAACCATAGTTGTGGTTAGAAGTTATAGCCATAGTGATAAATAGTCATAGTGATAAGGAAAATCTTTGACCCCCTTTGGTTGTGTGTTATCTGTAGCATTCCTGGATAAGGATAGCATAGACATATCCACCTATGCAGTGGTAACCTCACAAGATGATTCCTGTAACTCACTCACTATTTGAAGCTGCCCTTATCTCTTGATATCAGCTTCACCTTGACTTTCTTTTTAACCTTTGCCACAGAGTTTTGGGCTAAACTTGGAGCCCAGTGACTGCATCTCTATTAAGGTAAAGGTCCCCCCCCCCCCCCGCACATTTGTGCAGTCGTGTCCGACTCTAGGGGCCGGTGCTCATCTCCGTTTGTTAGCCGAAGAGCCAGCGTTGTCCAAAGACGCTTCCGCGGCCATGTGGCCGGCATGACGCACGTGGAACGCTGTTTCCTACCCACCGAAGTGGTACCTATTTATCTACTTGCATTTGCATGCTTTCGAATTGCTAGGTTGGCAAGAGCTGGGGTGAGTGCGGGAGCTCACTCCATCACACATCTCTATTACATGATCCTTAAACCTGAAAAAGTAATATGAAAGCTAATAACGATGATTAATGTGCTCCTGGCTTGATTTTAGTTACAATGCCCTTGGCTTGCATTTAGGAAAATGCAGTATTTAACTAGGTAGTTTAGCGTATTCATGATACCGTAACCAAGTGTCTATAGCAGATGCAAGTTCCATTCAGATATGTCAGAGTAAGATAACGTACCTGATGTTTTATTAGCTGAAAGGCTTAAATGAACCTTGTCTGGCATAGAGTAAAGCAGAACAGAAGGTTCATGGCTTTGGACTTGCATCATTCAAACTTTCCTGAATGTAAGCATGCTTAATTTAAGGTTATAGCTGCATTTGATAGTGAATTACCTAAATTAAATGCTCTTCCTCAGTGGGTTTTCAAGTTTCCCTGTGGAGATTAGACACAGTTTCTTACTGCTTAAGTAATGGTTTCCTGGAACTAAAGTATCATGTTCAGTAGTGGTAATGTTAAACTTACACATACTGTAGCTTAGTAAGTTCATATCAGGAATATTTACTTTCTTGATCCTAGAATAGCAGGCACATTAATTAGTACTTTGCTGGATTAATATTTGTGAAAATTTGTTCTGCTACAGTTTAGAAACTCCATTCAGTAACTCTTACAGAGTTTTTAATTTTTTTTTCCTGTTACAAAATTGCTTAGAAGTTATTGTGCAAGTTAATTTGACCTGAGAACCTGTCTCCTTAGATATGGCTGTATAGTAAGGAAACTTTAATAAAAAAGGAAGAGGAGTAAGGAGAAAGATTTCTTCAAGTTGCTTATTGCATGATCAGGTAATAACATCCCTGCTTCCATCAATGAAACCAGCTAGACCAGTGTTTCTCAACCGTGGCAACTTTCAGATCTGTGGACTTCAACTCCCAGAATTCCCCAGCCAGCATGGCTGGCTAACCACAAAGTGAGGAAGCAGAGCTTCCTGGTATGTGTAAATCTAGACCCTGTTAGGACTAATGGATCGGGAAAGGCAAAACATTTTCATATCCTGGCTTCATAGTCTGATTAGGTAAGGAAGCAACTAATCAGGAGTTCAGCTGTGGATGTCATAAGAATTTTACTTCTTTACTGTTTATTAGGTATTTTTGCTAATCTAATTGGTAGGAGTAACTAGGGTGGCATTTGGCTAGCTTGTTTTCATTTTTATATTATTGGCTTATAAACAAAAATATATATATTAAGAGAATTTCTACAGTGATTGTTGTAAGATCTCATTAAAGTGAGATGGCATTTAAAATGATAAAAACTAGGGGCATGCATATGCACAAAGAAAAAATCCTGTATTTAATAAAAATTCATGCAAATGCTTCCTTAGAACAGGTTGGTTGACTATCCGTGATGTCTCTGAAAAAGATATTTATATCTGTTGTTCATCCAAATTAACAGTGAGCATTAATAAACCCTGTCGGGGTGAGCGGATGGAAATAACAACCTTCCTGCCATCAGTGAACCTATATCCCTTGGTCCCTGGCTCATATCCCACAAACGTCATCTTCTGTGCTTTTTCCTGCCCTTTCCTGCGTACCTCTTTATGCACGTGAACATAGGCAGTGCACCCAAACACTTTCAAATGGGCTAATGATGGCTTCTTGCCATATAACATACTGTATAATATGGAGTTTGATTTACAGACACACTCCATAACCTGTTAATTAAATAATTAGCTGTTAATATTGCCTCTCCCCAGTATCCTCTTGATAACCCTGAGTCAGCAATAAGTGAAACCTTCACTGTCTGCAATGCCAAATTCCTACGTTCAGCCACGCCATTCTCAGCTGAACTATGCGGGTTGGTTCTCCTATGCACAATGCCCCTTCTACGGAGCCATTGCTGAAAACTACCACTCAGAAACTCAGTGCCCCGGTCAGTTTGTAAACTACACACCTTTGTGCTATACCTACATTCCACAAACTGCACCCAGTTTCTAAACTTATCAAATGTTTGACTTTTAGCTTTCAATAGGTAACAGAACCCAAATCTGGTGTAATCATCTACAATAACTAAAACATATTTAGCACCCCCATTGTAGCTGGTAATGGACCAATTAAGTCAGCGTGAACTAATTCAAAACATTTATGTGACTTCCTATCACTAAATTTGCTCACAGGAAATACTTTTGACTTTGCAACTTTACAAGCTGTGCAATCCAAATACACTTGGCACTGTTTCAAATTCATTCCAGAACTTGCTTCTGACATCTTTTCAATCACTTTGAAACTCGGATGCCCAAGCCTTCTATGCCATAGGTGCTCACATGAATCATGTGTTGGCTTATTAATCGTAGCTACATCATGGTTTCTGCTTGTCCTGGATTGTACCACTTCATAAAGACAGTTCTGTAAAACACCTTTACCAGAAACATTATTATCCTTCATGACAATACATTCACCATTACCAAACTGTACAGTATAACCCTGTGTATCCAATTGTGAAACACTTATAATATTATACTCCAGTTCTGGTACACATAACATTGATAATTCAACATTTAATCCTGGTACATACACTAATCCCTTACCAGTCACAGATGCAGACTAACATGGTCATGGTCAGCCTGCATAAAACTCTTAAACATCTGTCTGTTGTTTGCTACATGCTCACCAGCGCCGCTGTCAAGCAGCCATGGCTCCTTTAAATCTTGTACACTTGAAGTCAGAGCTTTCCAAACTGTGTGTCGCGACACAAAAGTGTGTCGCCACACACAGCGTGGTGTGTCGTCACACCACCCGGAAGCGGCGGCGCACGTGCACGGCGGCCGCCATGCACGTGCGCGCCGCCGCACGCCCCTCCCACGCCGCCACTGTGCACGTGCGTGCCGCCGCATGCCCCCCGTGCCGCCGCGTGCCACCGCACGGCCCCGCGCCGCCACCGTGCGCGTGCGCCGCCGCACGCCCCCCTGCGCCATCGCCGTGCACGCGCGTGTCGCCGCCGGGTGTGTCGCCAGCGGCGGCACTTTGGAAAGCCCTGCTTGAAGTAATTAGAGACAGCTGTGCATTGTCTCCCGGCTTGGAAATCCCCGGCTTGGCTTTAGGCTTCTGTTTCTTATCACAATGTTTCAACAAGTGCCTTTGTGAATTACAGCGAGAACATTTACGCTTTACAAATAAAATATTGTCAGACTTATTAGAATAACATTCCTTATCAGAAACACTGTTTTGCTTAGACCTAATTACATTAGAATCTAGCCTTCTCTGTTCTTCTTCCAATAATCTGCCAGACAAGTAATTTACGGTCAAATCCCTTTCAGATAAAGACCCGAAGCTTGTAGCTAAATTATCCCACGTTTCATTTAGAGAACTGAGAATTACATACACTTTATTTGCTTCTGTAAACGGCATATCTCTCTGAGATATGAGAGATATCTCTCTGAGCCAACTCCTGAAACAAGTTTGTCATATAATGCAGGTGATCCCGAATATTATCAGTTACCCCTAACCTGGCGTGATAAAGTTTTCTTGTTAGCATAACCTTGCATAATGGCATGCTTCTCAAATAAACATTATTTAAAGCTTCCCAACACGCACTGGCTAACATTAATTGTCTAACATAGCATAGCTGGCTATCCTCCAGACATAAAATTATGCTTGCCAATGCTCTATCATGTAATAGAGCAACTGCTTCTCCGTCCAACTCAGTCGGTGGGTCAACAATAATCTTCCAAAGACCCTCACGTCGAAGATACATTTCCATTTTATATGCCCATGACGAATAATTAGTGTCATTCAGTCTTTCCAGAGGAAAACCTCCCCCGACTGCCGGCAACATCTTCACTGAGCTCATCTGTCTTCAGCCCCTTCTGGGCAGACACCGATGATTAAAGACACAGACCTTATCAGAATGTCCTCCAGCTGCAAAACAAGCGTAGGAGAAAACAAAACACACAGGCATGGAACCTGTTAAAGCTCCAAATCACTCCAAATAGCCACACGACTCCCAGATAGGCTTCCAAAGCTTCCAGCTCACAGACTACACACGATCCCACGATCCACAGCCAGTCCAAAGCCTCTGTCGTCTCCGGCTTCCTGTCGCCTCTGGGCCCATAACCTGTCGGGGCGAGCGGATGGAGCGGCCTGCTTGTTCTCCTAGACACCAGTGATCCTTAGGCTGTATAGTAAATAGACACTCACACAGAGATTATATAAAATAGCCTATTTACTTATATACATACGTATTTACAGATCACTTCCACACGGGTAACAAAATGATACACCAACGATACAGCATACAGAGGTTGAATGAGAAGAGATGAGAAGAAAGAATACAGGACATCTCTGTATTTATATATAAACTGACCAATCACCTTATAGGTCACTCTCATTATCCACCACACCCAACCTAATCATACACTGACACATCATCACTACAACAATGGCTGCTAATTGGGTGACTCTGCAGAATATTTCCCCTTTCACCTAAATATCAAGCCTCTCCATATAATTTATATCTAGCTGTAAATTCCCGGGTATATCAAACCCCAACAAACCCCAAAATAATTTTCTTGGTTATGTAAATAAATGCACTCTGCATGGACATAAATGCAAGGACATAAATTGATGGACATGATACTGGCATCAACACGGTGATGTCATTATTGAATTTATTTTATATCTATGCCATCTTTATTTCACGAAATCAAAGTGGCATGCGTAGTGCTGCATCCTCCTATGTTTCCTTACAACCCTGTGAGGTCGGTTAGGCTGAGAAAGAGAGATTGGCCCAAAGTGGACCAGGGGGCTTCTGTGGTTAAGGGTGGACTGGAACCTGGGTCTTCCTGCTTCTCCTCCCACACCTGAACGTTACCCTGCACTGGCTCACTCTCTTGCTCATTAATTAGCTCCTGAATTTTTTCTTAAATGCAGGAGCCATACCTTTTCCCATGCATTTCTTCCTTGTTTGAATGAGTTATATGCCGTTTAAAACCTGCTTGTGTTTATGGAATGTTTCCCCAGGGTTTTTACTTCCTTAGTTCTTTTAAAATCACTGTGGATGTACTTCATTGATTCTGCGCAATCCACAGATTCTGTCATATACATCTTTCAAATAGGGATATGGCAGTTATTTTCAGAAGTGCAGCAGTAACTTCTGGAAACACTTTTGTTGTTGTTGTTGCTATTTATAATTTTTTACAAGATGCGGGACAGCTTACAAGGGTTAAAAGCGGTAATATGAACAATTTAAAACAACACTAGAGATGACTGTGCCGAGGATAAAACCACAACAATTCATAGAAAACCACTCAAACACAGTAGTGGGCTTGCACATTATCCTGGTCACAGCATGTATGTACCCTAAATTAACTCATTTTGGGACCATTCACTCTTTTCTCTGTGATGTTTATCAGAAATTAACATTTTACCCTACCCTTTTCTCTAACCTGGTATACTGCAAAATGATCCTAAAGACCTGTGTAGATTATCTTAGTGAGAATGGTTGTCAGTTTTCAAACAGAGAAACTGAATTATTTTTTTGTTTCTTCTTTCAAGGCTTGGATACCCAGAGAAACTAAATCTGTGAGCGCTATTGCAGCAATCTATATTATTATGAGAAGTGTTTATTCTACCACGTGCAGAACTGACTACAGGTAGTCTTCGCTTACTGACCACTTGTTCAGCAACCGTTCAAAGTTGCAACAGTGCTGAATGAGTGGTACTTACGACTGCTCCTCGAAGTTCCAGCCGTCACAGTGCCTCCATGACCACATGATCGTGATTCGGGCTCTTGGCACCTGGCTTGCTCTTATGACGGTTGCAGTATCCTGCGGTCATGTGATCTCCATTTGCGACCTTCCCTGCTGGCTTCCCACAAGCAAAGTCAATGGGGAAGCCAGCAGAGAAAGTCGCAAGTCACTCTGGCAAGTCCCCCGGCCTTCCTGCGCTCGCACCGTGCTCTGCCATTCACCCCCATCGGCCTTCCTGCGCTCGCGCCCTGAGATTTGCTAAGATGTTTATAAGCATCTCTTGAAAAAGGTATATTTTGAAAAGATTATTTGGCCAGCCATTAAAAATGTAATGTATAGCTTAGACATATCGAATCCAGGATGCAAAAATCCGGAAAAGCACTAGATAAGAGCAAAGAGATATTTGCTGCTATTGAGTGGTTGTCTGGATTTTTGCCACCCAGCTAAATATTATGCCTAGCATAATCAAGGTGGGGCCAATGCTTTCTAGGAAAATAAATATGTGTGTGGTTGAAATTAAATTCAGATGATTTGACCCTGTAGAGTCAAAATGGTGAACAAAAAAAGTGGGAAGAGGACAATGCAGAAAGAAGGTCAATGAAAAATAAGTTCTGCAGTTTGAAGTGCAACAAAAAGACGTGAAAGAATATGCACAAGTGTTTAAGAATGTTTCACTTTGTTATACATACAGGAAGGCTTTTGACAAGGGTTGTTTTTGAGCAAGATCAGTAGTAACCATTGGTGATAGATGGTGACTGCATAGTCCTGATCCGGCATGAAATTGATTGTGGTGCAGCGTGTGGTGTTCATGTTTATAGTGGTGCATAGTCTATGGGCTGTACTACGTAATTATGCACTGGACTCAGAATAGTAAATATTAAAAGTCAAGTTTAAATTGAGGTACAACATCATATAGTAGAACACAAGGATAATTTGTTTTTTGTTTTATTTTGCTTGTTGTTTATATTGCAATACTGTATTTGTAAGTTGCCTTCATATTGGAGGAAATATGAGATACAAATAAAAATAATTAAAGAAAAAGAAGGAATATGGACATATAATATAAAAACACAATTGGATTCTTGGCATAACATTTTACTGTATTAATTTGGGAAAATATTTAAATAGAATTACTTTGAGCCTGATTACAGGCAACAACAAAGGATAAATTGTTCCTGGGAAGGAAGGACATTCTTATTCAGACAGGCATTTGGAATACAAATACAGTTTTTGCGGCTGAATTGGTTTATACCTATCTTTTGCTTTCAATTTAATTGTATTGTTGTTAGGACTTCAGTTAATTGGCAGAAAGATGGGGTATATTTCAAATAAAAGGCACTGCTCTTCCTACCTCCTGGTTAAAAAAGCCTTTGTATGATTCTTGCAACCTTCTAATATAAGACAAAGTTGCAAAAACAGCCATCCTACCATTTCAGGTATGAATCAGTCCTAGCATGCAACTAGTTAAGAACTTCAACTGCCAGTGACCATCAAATATATTTTAATACAGTAGGTGATATCCATTCCGACTTGTACAAAATGGTTAATTTGTTGTGGAGGTTAAGTGTGAAATTGAATTTCTTGGTTGTGGAAAATACTGTCAACTAAAAGATAACAGAATGTGTGCACCAAACATAAAAAGGAGTGCAATATGTACTTAAAAGTCAGAGATACCAGCCCCGTGCATATGTCACTGCCAAGACCTGGGTAGGAGTCTCGCCTCTGCCTTGGGCTAATGTGCACTCAGCTTCCTCTACTAACGGCGGTTTCCTCTTTCCTCTTTTTGGGATCATTTGTGCACACTGTTGCAATTTAACCCGATCCAGAAAAACTTTCAGGATTCCATTAGTGGCTTATTATTTAAGCAGGAATGTAGAGAATGTAAACATGCAGTGACCACTAACAAGAAAATGTATGAACGTAAGGTAAGAATTTTGTTACTGAGGGGAAGATGCTGGAAAAGAGGGTGGAGGATTTGAATTAGGAGGAGATATAAGTTCTAAATCAACCCCGTGCTGCTCAGTTATCATTCTTGAATTACAGTGAAGGTTTAATTTCTAGCTTTCTTGTTCAAGCCTCTGGGAAGCTTCCAATTAGTACGTGCTTGCCTTAGAGAGCGAAATTGTAGTTGGCCGTATTATTTGAACCTGGACATGTCCCTTAACATCTGAAAACTATTTCATAATTTACACACAAACTATCTCTCTCTCTCTCTCTCTCTCTCTCTCTCTCTCTCTCTCTCTCTCATCCCCCCTTGTATGGCACACTAATTTAGAACTCTTGAGTTGTGTCAGTAGCAATTTCTTGGCATAATCTTTGCTGCATAAGATCAGAGAGTCTTTTTCTGCAGCTTACTGACCCAACTTGCATTTGTATTTACAGTGAAGATCTAAGGTTCGCAATAAGTTAAACTGAGGCACAAGTTTCTATTTAAAGTGTCTGATGTGTGTTTTGACTAAAAAAAAAAGCATAATTACTATCCTGCATTAACAGTCTGTTTGCTATTGTGCAGAGCATCCAACATGATAGAGCTACATTTGTCCCCTACTGTTCTCTCTCTCCTCCTTCCAGCAATCAAAGGTTTATATTCTACTTCTACGTAGTAATTACAAGCTGTTACGGTTTTTTCCCCTTAACCTTGATTGTGGTGAAGCTCCTTAAACTGTGGAATCTGCAATAACAGTCTCTGCTCATAAGACCCTTAAGGACTATGATATTTTAATTTAATATGCAAGGATGCCCCTTTAAAACAGGCTTGAATATTTATTTCTGCAGTTCATTAAGTAACTTGGAAATAAATTTAATAAATACTGTAGGCACAGATGGTAATTTCCTTAGTTGTGAAATTATTCTACATCTCCGTTTGCATGCTGTCTAACTATAGTCACTTATTGCCCCTACAAATGTGTAAATTATGCTGTTATTATTACTACTGTTATCATCATTCCTACATGAGAAGATACAAAAAGGTAGTGGACGTGGATGACCAGGGCATGAAATAGGATAGGAAACATTGCTTCTAAAAAGGACATGCCATGTGGTACTGTGTTGTGGTGTTTTTTTTTTTTTTTTGCCATTTCATAAATGTTTCAATTATTTTGGGATTGGATTTAAATTTAGTCATACTTGGAATAAACCCATTGAAATAATTAAACTGTACAGTAGTCATGGCTACATTTTTATCAGTTTGTTTAGATTGTACAATTGTACTTTGTAACAGAGAAACAGTGTATAAATATACATTTGAATAAAAATCGACAATTGAAAGCTCAAGTAGACCATGTGGGGCATACACAATGATTTTTCTTATGCACGTAAGCCTTTCCAGGAGCTTTTCCTAATGAATTGCTGAAATCTAGCTTTAAACATTTTAATTTTGGATGTTGCTAAAGAAAAATAAGAAAAAAGTACATTCCCATCTATAGGACACTTCTCCTAATTGCAGTTGTGGATCACAAATAGAACATGAGTGGTGTTTGTTTTGAGATCTTGTCTTCCTAAATACAAATAGCCTTTTCAGTGAGGGTGGAGTGGAGAAACAGGTCTCTATAAAATTTTCCTTGATGTGACTTGCATTTTGGGCTTCAAAGAATTATAGATCAAATAAATTATGAATTTTAAAGCTTGGAGGATAAAGGGATGGCAAAGAAACAGTTAATGATATTAGAAGTAAATAAGGCGGTGTGAACAACCTGAAAATAGAAATTGGGGACAACTCTTCAGGGAACAATTTGAGTAGCTCTGAAGAAAAAATTAAATGGAATTAGGTTAATTTAGTTAACTACTAGAACTATCATTGTTCAACCTATATGAATCCTCTGTTGTTGGGAGCCCTGCTTAGTCCCTACCTACTTTTTTTTTCTACTGGGAATTGAACTCACAGACCTTTACACTTGAGATGACTAAATAGATAACTCTCTCAGTAGAAAGTTAAGATAAAACCTGTAGAGGGTGTAGATAACCCTCCCATAGAGGGTTTGAATCTCACAGAATAACATCTGGCTTTGTATGCCTGTAAGGGGCGTGGTGGCTCAGCGGGTAAGACGCCAGGCTTTTCGATTGGAAGATCGGAGGTTCGAATCCCTAGTCCCGTGTGATGGAGTGAGCTCCCGCACTCGCCCCAGCTCTTGCCAACCTAGCAATTTGAAAGCATGCAAATGCAAGTAGATGAATAGGTACCACTTCGGTGGGATGGTAACAGCGTTCCGCGTGCGTCATGCCAGCCACATGACCGCGGAAGCGTCTTCGGACAAGGCTGGCTCTTCAGCTAACAAACGGAAATGAGCACTGGCCCCTAGAGTCGGACACGACTGCACAAATGTGCGGGTAGAACCTTTACCTTTATGTATGCCTGATTATTTCTAATAAGGACTAGACAAACCGTGACCCATTGGGTCATTGTTTCAGAGATACTTCCTTACCTAAACAGAGAAACAGAATGAACAAGGGCAAAAAAGCAGTAGGAGCGACTTCTGACTTCCTGCTGGCTTCCCCATTGTCTTTCCTTGTGGGAAGCTGGCAGGGAGTGTTAGAAATGATCATGTGACAGTGGCGGTGTGGCTGACTGCGGTGGCACAGCAGCACAATGGTGCTGAAGCAGACATGACTTTGCCAAATTTCAATCCCACAGGAGTAATGGTCCCAGATTTTGGACCGTTCTGTAACTTATTTTATTTATTTATTATTTCAATTTATTCCCCGCCCATCTCCCTTGCAAGGGACTCTGGGCGGGTTACAACAATTGAAGTTTAAAAAACACAAAAACAATATCTAAAATACATCTAATAATAATAATGATAATAATCTAATAATAAATTACATAAAATCCAAGATGGGGGGACCGTAGGATGGATTGTATTACTACGGGGCCAGCCAACCCCAGGAGGCACTGCCGCCTCTGTCGTCCCAGGCCCGGCGGCAGAGCCAGGTCTTAAGGGCCTTCCGAAAGGCCAGGAGTGAAGGGGCCAGTCTCACCTCCGGGGGCAAGATATTCCATAAGGCGGGCGCTATCGCAGAGAAGGCACGCCTCCTGGACCCCGCTAGATGGAATTCTCTTGTCGAGGGGGTCCGAAGCATGCCCTCTCTGCATGCACGGGTGGGGCGGGCCGACGTTATCGGGACGAGACGGTCCCTCAGGTACCCTGGTCCTATGCCATGTAGGGCTTTAAAGGTAATCATCAACACCTTGAATTGGACCCGGAAGCAAACTGGTAGCCAATGCAGCTCGCGTAGCAGAGGTGTTACATGTGCCGATCTCATGGCACCCATAACTGCTCGCGCCGCGGCATTCTGCACCAGCTGAAGCTTCCGGATACTCTTCAGGGGTAGCCCCATGTAGAGCGCATTACAGTAATCTATACGGGAGATGACAAGGGCGTGAGTGACTGTTCGGAGGGCCTCCCGATCCAGGAAAGGGCGTAACTGGCGCACCACACGAAGTTGTGCAAAGGCCCTCCTGGCCGTGACTGCCACCTGCTCTTCAAGCAGGAGTCGCGAGTCTAGGAGGACCCCCAGATTCCGCACTGGATCCAAGCGAGGTAGTGCCACCCCACCCAGAGCCAAAGATGGCAACTTCCCGGATCAAGGGGGGCCATCAATCCACAGCCACTCCGTCTTACCAGGGTTCAGTTGAAGCCTGTTGTTCCCCATCCAGACCCCCACAGCCTCCAGACACTGAGATAGGGCATCGACCGCATCACCTATTTCACCCGGGATGGAGATGTATAACTGGGTATCATCAGCATATTGGTGATACCTCATCCCGTGGTGACGGATGATCTCGCCCAGTGGCTTCATGTAGATGTTGAACAGGAGAGGAGAGAGAACTGACCCCTGCGGCACCCCACAAGTCAACTTAGCCCATTTGAGGTACCTTGGTTCAAAAATTGTTGCCCTATGATGCACCGTTTTGCCCAATTGAAGGTTACAAACAAACAGACAGGAGAGTTTTAGTAGTATCTAGATCATAGCTTTCCAAACTCTGTGTCGCAACACTTTAGTGTGTCGCAACAAACAGTTTAGTGTGTCGCGAAGTGGCGGCGCGGCGGCAGTGTGCATGGCGGCAGCAACGATGGCAGCAGCGTGCCATCAGCGCTTCCGCGTTTTAGCGAGGCCGCCGCTGCCGTGCACGCCACCGCCGCGCCCCCGCCGCTGCCGCCGTTGGTGTGTCGCCAATGGCGGCACTTTGGAAAGCACTGATCTAGATGAAACTGGTCATGTACTGTGTTATGGTAGTCAATGTAATTGAAAACACCACACAGGTTACACCCTGTAAAAAATGGAGAAATTCTACCACCACTCCCAAAAATCACATAAAGCTTGTGTACGAGGGCACAGCATAATGTAACATCTACATCTCTCTGATCTGAGAGCTTAAGGGAAGGTAGATTGTATATACCATTTGGACAGTTTCATCTCTTGGAGTTTCTAGGTAAAGCAGTGATTTCATGCTCTCTTGCCCCCTCCCCCAGACTAGTCCTCGATGCCCTACAGTCATGGGACTTGTGTCCCCCAAGTTTGGACTTTATAGCTAAAAATACCTAGAGTTTTGTAATCTTCTATTACAACAGTACACTAAGCAAGGAAACCAAGGCAGACTTCAAATGCTTCTAGGTTTATGACTGAAGCAAGTGATGGCAGGGCACTACATTTCAACAAATGCGTTTAACCCCAGATATGATTTATGAAAACAGTTCAGGAGGCAAAGCTACATTTCAGTAAGATCAGGTTTTACTGTATCTTGTATTAATAATCATGCTTGAAATGGTGCAAATGAGAACAATTAAGAGTTGACCCAAATTAGACCTATATAGTAATGTAGACTCCTGACCCACAAGGAATTTTCCTGATGCTACCTTTTCCCCCTGAATTTTCACATTATATGAAAGATGGATGGATGGATGGATGGATGGATGGATAGAATTAATTAATTAATTAATTAATTAATATCCAGCTTGGGAAGCAAATTCCATTTTCTTCTTAACTTTCAGTCAGATGAGGCTACTTTCCTAAGGCTTGAATTTTCCTTGCAGAAAAGGATTGAAATGGCTCTCTACTGACCCATCAAGAATTGAGCTTAAGGCATTATGTAAAAATGATGTAGGTTATATCAATATATTGACAGTTAAAGCAGTATTAATTAGCCTCTGGCAACCTTGCAATTCTCCCACTCTCTGCCCCTTTTCTTCAAGGTTTTCCTTTATGTTCTCCACTATTGCATTTGGAAATTACTTTGGAAACTACTAGTAGGGAACCTCAGTGGAAACCCTGTGGAAACTCTTATCTTGACCCCTACTGGCTTTGATTTAACTTCCATGTAAAACCAGAGATGTATGGTAGGGATGGTCAGGCTACATGGATCCCCCAAACTCCTTTTGTGCCACTGAATTTTCAGTTAGGGTTAACGTGTCTTTTTAAAGTAAAGGATAATCTCCCCTGCCCAATTGCAAGAATCGCAGTAGCGTGCCATCTACTAGTCATCCCATTATGGTCCCTGGCCACTGGAGCTATTAACTGCTGAAATTAATTTTAGAAGTGTGAACTGCTTAACAGCTGCCTGCATTAGAAGTACCTTTAGAATTTCACTGTTTAGAATGACTCTTAAAATCAAGAAAGTATATCTATTCATTTGGTTTGACTTACTGTTAAAAACTGCTAGGCTGCCAACCTAGCAATTCGAAAGCATGCAAATGCAAGTAGATGAGTAGGTACCACTTCGGTTGGAAGGTAACAGCGTTCCGCATGCGTCATGCCGGCCACATGACCGCGGAAGCGTCTTCAGACAAGGCTGGCTCTTCGGCTAACAAACGGAGATGAGCACCGGCCCCTAGAGTCGGACACGACTGCACAGATGTGCGGGGGGAACCTTTACCTTTACCTTTACCTTTTTTTACTGTTAAAAACTAGATATGCATGATTTATGTAAGCTCATTTTGAAGTAGGCCCACATGATATTCAGTAGAACCTACTTTTAGGTAATTATACAACCAATAGTAAGTTTTTATCTTGCATACTGCTAGATTCCTAGTGTTGGTAGCAAGATGTATTTTAATAATAATTTCTACTTTGATTTTTCTTCCTGAACTTTCTTGCTAGAGCCAGATATCCTGAGCAATAGAATGCTTTGCCTTTTACAACCATGCAATTAAAATCTGTGCAGCCCAACCCTAATAATGTCTGGAAATTGTAGTGCAACAGTGAAGTATGAACTTCAGTGTGGAATGTGATGAAGTTTACTGATTAATTTAAGAATGGTATTTTTCTTTAGGAATAGAAACTAATCTTTGAAAATACTGATTTATTATAGAATACATCTGTATGTTTCAATTAAGATGGCGCTGAAGATTTCTGAGACTGAGACGTTTGTTTTGTTTTCTTCCCATTTCAGAATATGACAGATACCTAGCATCTAGCAAAAGTATGGCAGCAGCTTATCTAGACCCAAACTTGAATCATACACCAAGCTCAAGCACAAAGTCACACCTCAGTTCTGGGGTGGAACGTTCTCCAGGGACAATGGAACGGGTGCTGAAGGTTTTCCATTATTTTGAAAGTAACAGTGAACCGACAACGTGGGCCAGTATTATCCGTCATGGGGATGCCACAGATGTTTGGGTGAGTTGATTTCGTGGTTTAAAATGTTTAGAGATTGTTATATGAAAGCCATTCTCATAGGGTGAGACAAGTAACTTGTGGCTGAGTAACACAGATGTTGAGTGCTATAGTGGTTTTTCCTTCTTTATGGACTCTCAAACTTGAGAGCTACAGGCCTAGAGGCTTCTTGTGTCTAGGTGCCTCATAGTAGAAGCTTCAAGATCTCCCCCCCTCCATAGTTTAACAGATGCTGTAATTGCTGCTAAAGAGGTTTGAGCATATGAAATCTACCTGTGCCTGATGAGTCCCAGTAAGGATGAAACTGGTTGCATAGTGCCTCCTGCTGGTCAGTAACAAGTATAGGAACTGATGCTGAGCGTTTACTTGAAAATCTTTATTTAGTATATTGCTATGAGTAAGTTTATGTAAAGCTTTAAGTTCCAACAATTTTCCCATGAGAAGACGAATGCTGTATATGTCAATTTAAGGGATCTATCTGAGGACAGTGCTCAATTTTCACGCCACCCCTCTATTTTTTGGGAGATAGTACATGCAATATTTTTGTTTTGACATAGATATAAGTTGGATTTTTAAGGGGAAAATTCTTCCCTTCTCAATTTTATTATTTAAACATAAAGTTAAATGAAGTAATCAGAACTGTGATACAAGTTCTCAGCATTTTGAATCTGAGTGGCTGGAACTAACAACCAGATCCCCTTGAAAAAAAGAGAATAAGAAGAAAAGCTCCCAAGTGCAAGAAATGTTCTCTATTCCAGTTGATCTTTATCTCACAATTTAAAATAGTTTATTAATTCATCTGAAGGAAAACACATCTAGAAGTATGTTTGCAATGCTATAGAACAGCATTCTCTTCCTGGTTCCCTTCAAGTATGAATTGGAACAAAAATCTAGGTTATGTAGTGGGCACTGGGTGAGGGAGGAAATTTGCAAAGGAGGGTGGTGTTAATATGCTAGTAAACTTTCAAATGGGCGTCTAGTTTTTGTAATCCTATAAATTATGTTATCTGTATTTGTTACTTTCGTATCGGCCAAAGTTTGTAAGTAGAGGACTGTCTGAGGTAGTCCCTGGGTTAAGAACGCCCAGTTTACAGATGACCCATAGTTAAGAACGGAGCCTATTGTAGATATAGTTGAGTTAAATACACAGTGATTCGAGTTAAATGCACAACAGTTTGAGTTAATTACACAATACTACTTATATAGTATTTATGTATTTATTTCTCGTATTTCTACACCGCCCATCTCGCAAGCGACTCTGGGCAGTTTACAATTTAGTTAAAATAACAAGAGATTAAAAACATTTTAAAAATACATCATAAAAATATAAATATGAAATATAAAATATAGACAAATATTTAAAATTTATATAAAATATAAATTCCTCAGAGCCACATCACGGCGCCAACCACCCCCATGATTGGTTATCCCCCCTCCCATCCCAAGCGAGGTGGCAAAGCCAGGTTTTCACTCTTTTTCAGAAGGCCAGGAGAGTGGAGGCCCGTCTCACCTCTGGGGGTAATGTGTTCCACAGGGCAGGGGCCACGGCAGAGAAGGCCCTCTTCCTGGACCCTGCCAATCAACAATCTCTCATGGACAGGGTCCGTAGCATGCCCTCTCTGCCTGATCGGGTGGGATGGGTCGATGCAATGGGGGTGAGGCGGTCCCTCAGGTAACCTGGACTCATGCCATGTAGGGCTTTAAAGGTGATGACCAACACCTTGAATTGGACCCGGAAGCAAACTGACACCCAATGCAGCTCACACAGCAAAGGTGTTATATGCGCCATCCTTGGGGCTCCTAAAACTGCTCACACGGCTACATTCTGTACCAGCTGTAGCTTCCGGATACTCTTCAAGGGTAGCCCGATGTAGAGTGCATTGCAATAGTCTATACGGGAGATGACTAGGGCGCGAGTGACTGACCGGAGGGCCTCCCGATCCAGGAAGGGGCGTAGCTGGCGCACAGCACAAAGTTGGGCAAAGGCTCCCCTGGCCACAGCTGCCACCTGCTCTTTGAGCAGGAGTCGTGAGTCCAGGAGAACCCCCAGGTTCCACACCAGATCTGTCTGGGGCAGTGCAACCCCATCCAGAACCAAAGATGGTAACCCACCTTCCCCAATAGAGACTGGGTGATCTTAAACAGGACCGTTGGGCGGCATTCTGCGGATGCAATAAGAGCGAAGAAATATTGACATTTCGCCGCTCTTACCGCCACAAGGTAGGCCTTAATCGCGGCTCTAGCTTGTGTTTGGTTGGATTCAGTCTTTGTCTTCCTCCAATGGCGCTCTAGACATCTCTTAATCCTCTTCAGAACCCTCAGCTCCTCCGTAAACCACGGGGAGTGTTGGGTTCAATGGGACAAGAGAGGTCGCATGGGCGTGATCCTGTCCAAATCCCCGGCCGCCTCCCTATTCCAGGCGGTAGCCAGGGCCTCTGCTGGACCATGCAGCAGATCCTCGGGTATATATTCAAAGGTATTCAGAAAAAACTGTAAAACACATTTTCTGTGAAACTAAACATTTTCATTTTTCTCCCTCCCACCTTTAGGGCATAATTCAGAAGATAGTGGATTGTCACAAAGTAAAAAATGTAGCCTGTTATGGTTTACGGCTTAGTCACCTACAGTCGGAGGAAGTTCATTGGCTGCATCCAGATATGGGGGTCTCCAACGTGAGAGAGAAATTCGAACTAGGACACGCACCAGAGGAATGGAAGTAAGATTAATTTCCATCTTACTTATAAATGCAAAAGGATGCATTTAATTGCAGGAGTGTATAAATGGTATCACGGCCTGTCCACAGGTTGAGATAAAAAAACTGCAATGAGGTTTATGAGGAGATGGCTTTCTTCTTGCTACTTAGAAGTAGAGATGGAGTGAAACTGGATGTTTTGGTGAAAGAGCAGAAGAGAATATCTATTGTTAGGGTTAGGATAAAAAAAAAATAGGAGTATGATAAATGCAACCAGTGAAAGGATAGGAGAGTGGCTGGCAGTCTAGCTTAATACAAAGTTGTGATAGGGAGTCTGTCCCAAATGGCTTATCTGCTCTTCCAGCAGTCCGAGACAAGGGAAAATGGGCCTGCTTATCTGCTGTGCATTAATCCTGCTGACAATGCAAAGAGGAATGATTCTAATATGTGGACCGTTCATGAGTGGGATGGAGGAGGAGTGGAAGGAATAAGGAGGAGAAACCAGGGAGTGAAGCAAGCAGACTAAATAATTGTCTTCTCTAAGCCTGTCCAATCACCCAGACCATCAACAAAGTCCCTGCTTCTGTACATTTTAAGCTGTTGCGAACGTTGTTCTAATTTCTTTATGTGATCATGTATGCCACCTTGTGGATCCTTTTCCGGAAGAGAGCATATACATACTTTAAATTTAATACGTTGATTTATTGGGGAGGAGGAATTCACTGATTATTCCTTTACAAGCAATATGACCCTAGTATGTGGCAACAGTGTTGTTGCTGTGCCTGCCTTTGGAAACTGTGGTAATAGATTGAGAATAAAAGCTCTTTGAATGAGAAGCCTCTGAAATAATTCTCTCTATACCCATCCCTGTAAATAAGTTCTGAAAAAATAAATTGCAGGCTTTCCTATAACTCCTTTGAATACTGAATATATTGAATATATCTATATCTCTATTCTGTAGAGCAGAGCTTTCCAAACTGTGTGTCGCGACACAAAAGTGTGTCGCCACACACAGTCTGGTGTGTCGCCACACAACCCGGAAGCGCTGATCATCATCAGCGCTTCCGGGTTTTCCCGTGGCGACACACCAACTGCAGCGCACAAAATCTGAAAGCGGCAGCAGCGCTTCCGGGATTTTGCGCGCTGCCGCAAGGACTGCACTTCCGGGTTTTCCCGCGGCAACACACCAACGTCGGTTGGTGTGTTGCCGCGGGAAAAACTTTGGAAAGCCCTGCTGTAGAGGTTTATTTTCTATTCTTTCTGTGTCATCTCCTGATGTATAAGGTAGTCTTAATGAATATACAGACAAGGTTGATTTAGTGGGCCTCTGCTCAGGCCCAGTGCCAAGTTACTAAATGCAAGATTGTTGTGTTTGTTGTTTCTGAGGCCTGGATGGCTAGGAACTCTTGAATGCACCCATACAGTACTAGTACTGTTAGGCAGAGTAAGTTCTGCTCCAGTTTAGACAGGCTTTCATTAAATATGTCATATGGATTCTGTTGCAGCTTTATAATGAATTTGAAGAGCTGCCTTATACATCCTATTTGCCAAGCTTTAGTATTGAACTTGGAGTAATTGCAGATCCTTAGAGATATGTGTCTTTAACGGGTGTGAGTAAAACTCAAAGTGTGCTGAATAGTTGCTGCTTGATGAACAGTCTGCTACAAGCTAGGATCTGGCACACAGTGGAATAATGTTGCTTAAAGAGAGTGAATTGACTCTCATTGACCTGCATTCAAACTGAAAGACTCTTCTTTTCTCTAATAATCTGATTTTGGAGGGGGGGATGACTTCAAGTCATTGTTGACTCTTGGCAACTGCCTGGACTAGTCCCTGCAGTTTTCTTGGCAAGATTTTCAGAACTGGTTTTCCCTTCTGTCTATGAAGGTTCTCAGTCATCCAGGTGGAATTGTCTGTAGCTTGAATCATGTCAACTGGATTTCTATTTTCTCAGTGGAAACGTTTCGCTCCTTATCCAAGGAGCTTCTTCAGTCTGAGCAAAGTTGGTAAGGGAATCCTAAATATGTTTCTAGGTAGCTGTGTGACCTTACACCTGGGGTCATGGTTATATTGAGATGTTATTTTAACTCCTTTTATCATCTAAAGGAGAATCGTTAAGATCACCATGCTGCTGTTGAGCTTGTGAAATGGTCTTTATCTTCCTAGGCACAGAAGACAAAGCAGGGAGGAAGATGGGGGAAAGATTGTGCCTGAAGGCCCCCACCTCTATTCAAGGAAGGATTTTCCAAGTTGGCATAAATGGATTCCTTGACCCCTCTCTCAAACCACCTATCTTCTCTGTCTAAAATGTGAACATTAATGTCCTTAAATGAGTGTCCTTTTTCCTTTAGATGAAGATAAACTGCTGACTCTGGTCCTGTGGTGTTACTTCTCTGGTTTTCCCTTCCTTGTTCCTAGGGCTGAGAGAGAGTGACTGGCCTAAGGTCACCCAGCTGGCTTCGAGCCTAAGTCAGGACTAGAACTCATGGTCTCCTGGTTTCTAGCCCAGTACCTTAACCACTACGCCAAAAACTGTCTCAATAACTGAATGCAGATTATTACAGGTAGTACTTGGTTAATGACCACTTGTTCAGCAACCTTTCAAAATTGTGACAGTGCTGAACAAGTGGTACTTACGACTGATCCTCAAAGTTCTGACCATCGCAGCACCCCTGTGGTCACATGATTGCGATTCAGGCGCTTGGAAATTGGCTCACACTTATGACGGTTGCAGGGTCACGTGATCACCATTTGTGACCTTCCCTGCCAGCTTCCCATGCCTGCCAACATTTGCGCAGCACCACAGCATTCCCCCCCCCACCACACTCCATAGCATTCACCCACCCGCCGGTCTGCTTGCGAGCCTCCTGGGACTTGCTACTTCCCCATTGACTTTGCTTGTTGGAATCTGGCAGGAAGTCACAAGTAATGGTCACGTGAGGTCCTCACTTAATGACCCACAATCCTTGCTTAACAACGGCAACTAAGTAATGTGGTTACGTGACATCGCGCTTTACAACCGCATCACTTAGCGCTGGAAATTTTGGTCCCAATTACCTTTGTTAAGCAAGGACTACCTGTAAAACAGAATATAGTATGAGTATCAGTTACATTGATAGAGATCTGTTTATCTTAGTCCTTCGCATCCCATTGAGAAATTTGAAATATAATTAAACAAAATATGGCAGGATTTCATTGAGCTGTGATTTAAATGAGTCTTTTCCCCCTTTACAGCAAATACTATTTGACATATTTGACAAATATTTTCAAAAGTCTCATTGACCAACGTTTACCTGTAATGTAAAAATTACATTTTTATTTTGTAAAAAAATTAGTTATGAAATATAAACAGTACAGTTTCATTTAAGTATTCAGTGGTGCTCCCGTGTCTTAATGCATTGTGGAATGAAGGCATTATTTAAAAGTCCTGATATATCTGATGTTCAGATGATCAGGTCCTGCAAATCCCTTATGAAAGCACTGGCGTGTGTGTGTGTGTGTGTGTGTGTGTGTGTGTGTGTGTTAAATTATTCAGAATATTTCCCATGTGTCACTTCATGCTTTATCAAAATTGTGCAGCCTGCTTTGCTGTCTTAAAATAGGGGATAATGCAGAAGTTGCTGTCATTTTTTAAAATACCATAAAGCAAGCATTTTGGATCAGATGACAGCACATGTAAAAGTTTAGATTAGCATTTTAAAAAAGGAATCTGGGAAGAGTGCTCCAATTTAATGCTTTGCTGCATTCTAATGATATATTAACTGGAATTCTTGTCTAAATGGCTTTAACATTCTTTAAAAGAAGGAACTTTAAAACATATAAAAAGAGGCTTAGTAATGTCACCAAGAATCAGGAAATACGATAGCTTATTTCTGGTATTTATGAAATCTTTTTCGGTTCCTTTTCCTCAGTTAGCTAGAAGACAGTTGCAGGGATTTGTAGTGTGTTGGAATGAACACTAGGCTTACACACACACACACACACACACACACACCATGTCAAGAGAGAGACAAGTCATAGCTGCTTTCTGGTCGTGTCTATTTAACATTTCCCTTGCACATTATAGACTTCTCTTTGGAGAATCCATACAGGGGTTGCCCTGTCTTTAAGGCCTCCGTCATTTTTCATGGCCACACTTTCAATCTCTAGTGGTGTTAACATATAATGTTACTTTCAGTTAAATTATATAATACTGGCTTTTGATTATTTGGAATATACCATATAATCTAGGAAGTATTCTGACAAGATCTAAAATATGATTTCTGAAGGCTGTTCCAAGTCCTTAAAGTTTATCAAGAACATTTCATTGTGATGGTAGGTAACTTACCTGCCACTGCTGGTACTGTGTAATTATGGGGGAGATTTCTGCGACTTGTATGGGGCACGCTTAGTTCACAACCGGGAGGTCAGTGAATAACCATCCTGGTAAACAGCCTGCATAAACCAGAGTGAAAGGTCCTGGGGTACGGCATCTTTGACACTGTGCAAGGAGCCTTGGGCAAGGAAGGGCAATGTGGAACAATGCCTCAAAGACGCAGAATTCTAAGAAATGTGGATTCAGAAGATAAGAGAGCTATTAATATGAATACATTTTTTGCTTCTCATGGCATTTCCCTCAAAAAACCATTCAGGATCGCTGGACAGAATTCCTCTTAGATAACTGACATGGACTCCCATTAGTAGGGTTCAGCTCTGCGTAGTCAGAATAAGAACAAAGTGTGGCTGTTTCCCAGGAGTCTCTCTGGCCCTAGGGTATAGCTTTCCAAACTGTGTGTCACGACACAGTACTGTGTCGCCTGCGGGGCCCAGGTGTGCCGCGCAAAAACCCGGAAGCGTGCAGCAGTGCGCGCAGCAGCGGGCCATCAGTGCTTCCGGGTTTTTGTGCGGCACACCAGGACGCCGCGACGGCGGCGTGTGACCCAAAAGCGCCGCAGCGGCAGGCGAAAACCCAATAGCGCCTCGGTGGCAGCGCTTCCCGGTTTTCACCTGCTGCTGCCTCCACGCTTCCGGGTTTTCGCCCGCCGCCGTTGGTGTGTCGCCAACTGAAAAGTTTGGAAAGCCCTGCCCTAGGGTATCTTAGGAATCTGTCTGCAGGAAGACTCAAAACAGTATTGGATCTGCAGGTTTCTCCTGAGCGTGGTGGTAATTTTTTTTTCCTTCAGTGCTGTTAATGATTTATGGATAACCTAGGCAAACAATCTGTCATCAGTATTGGTGATATTATTTTTATTGTACACCGCCCAGAGTATATATATACATATTTCAAATTTAGTCACCATCCATCTCACTCAAAGAGCGACTCTGGGTGGTTTACAATAAAACAAGAATAAATACTAGTTAAAATACAAGTTAAAATACAATAAAACAATATTCTTAAATTTAAAAAATATGGATGGATGGATGAATAAAAGATCTACCTACTGCTTTTGACACTTTGAATGAATGAATGAATGAATGATCGATCTACCTACTGCTTTTGACACATTGGGCTATCAAATATTAGTGTCATGACTGTGTTCCCTTGATGCTGTAGGTATAACATTTCAATGGTTTCTGTATTACGTTTCTCATAGGACATTCTTGATTTTGTAGAATGATTCTATTTCTTGATCTTTCCTGTTGTCATTCTCGTTCTACATCTTCATCTGTATAGTTTATAAAACTATTTCATGTTTTATAAAATTTGCCAAATTTCTATTCTACGAGAGTCATGGGTCCCAGATTTTGGATGCATTCTGTAAGTTAGCCCATTTGAGGTGCCTTGGTTCAAAAATTGTTGCTCTGCTGTGCACTGTTTCGCTCAATTAAAGGTTACATAGTATCAAACAGACAGGAGAGTTTTAGTAGTATATAGATAGATGTTTTCCTACTGTCTTAAACTGAACATGGAGCAGGCAGAGATTATTGTGTGCCAGTCTGATCCTCTCATCTCTCCCATTCCCATTTCTCATTTTTAGTTTAAAGGCTGACAGTTATGGGCCTCCTGTGTTATGAGGTACCTAGGTGTCCACTGATGTCCAGTTTAGTGAGAGACTTTCTTTAAAGCTTTTCATTAAAAAAAATAAAAACTGCTGTTTCCATTTAAAGAATATTCATGGAATCTATGGTTCTTCACTACCAAGATAGGCCAAGCTCTTGGTTCACGCACTAGTTATGTCACACTTGGATTGTGGTAGCAGCCTGTTAGTTGGATTGCCTGGAATACCCCCTTCCCCCCAACCCCCCGGGCTGCTGGCTTGCTTGATTTGTTTATTTATTTGGTTTATATGGTCCCCCATCTCACAGATATGACTGTAGGTGACTAACAACGCATTCAAAAAATACAAAAAACAATATCAATAAAGCATTAAAAAACCCAACAGTGGTTGCCAAAAACAAGCACAATAAGCACTTGATAGAAAAATAACATCTGGTTCTCCCAACCCTCATGTTCTGCTTTGTGTCCAGAATGCTGCTGTTCATGGTACTCTAGACCTTCCTTATTTCACTCTTAACTCTTTTTACAGTATTGCTAGTAGTTACATAGGTCGTGAATTTGAGAAAGATGCCGATACAGATCAATGGTGCTGACACATTGTGCCCTGCATATGTGTACACCCAGTTATTTGAAAGACCTGCTGGTACATGTTTGCTTCACCCAATTATTAGCTATGGATGTTTTGGTTCTGCTGTGTACCACAATAGCCACAACATGATTACGTAGTTTTTCACACATGGCTTCTCCAGTTTGGCTTCACGTTTGCAAAATAAAGAATGACACGGTGTAATATGTCATGTGTTGTTGTTCATCTGAGGTTGTATTTACCTAATTTAAAGACCTGCTAAGGACCAGATGGTTTTTATTATGTCCTGATACGTAAAACCATAGAACTCAAAGAGGGTGTACTTTCTTTTTCACACGACAGTATAATATATTTGGTAGAGTAGCAATATATATAATTATCATTAACATATGTGTAGTATCCAGCTGTGAAATATGGACTTCCACTATTTTGTATTATTTAGGTTATGGAAATTAATATTTAGAGGCATAAAGAGATGAAGTAAAACAGCTCAAAATGCCTTCAAAATAATAGGCTCCTTTGAAAGCCACTTGTGATGAAACTAGGAGCAAAACCTGAAGAGCCAGTTTGGTCTAGTGGTTAAGGGAGTACTTTCTAAAGTGCTGCCGTTGGCGACACACCAATGGCGGTGGGGGCGTGCACGGCGGCGGCGGCAGCAGTGGCGGCGGCAGCAGTGGCGGCCTCTGCTAAAATGCGGAAGCGCTGATGGTGTGCCGCCGCCGTGCACACCCCCGTTGCCGCTTCCAGGTTGTGTGGCGACACACCAGACTGTGTTTTGCAACACACTAAAGTGTTGCGACACACAGTTTGGAAAGCTGTGGGTTAAGGTGCTGGGCTAGAAACCAGGAGTCTGTGAGTTCTAGTCCCGCCTTAGGCATGAAAGCCCGCTGGGTGACCTTGGGCCAGTCCCTGTCTCTCAGCCCTAGGAAGGAGGCAATGGCAAATCAGGAGACTGAGAGTTCTAGTCCCGCCTTAGGAATGAAAGCCGGCTGGGTGACCTTGGGCCAGTCACTCTCTCTCAGCCCAACTCACCTCACAGGGTTGTTGTTGTGGGGAAAATAGGAGGAGGAAGGAGTATTAGGTATGTTCCCCGCCTTGAGTTATTTATAAAAAATAATAAAGGCGGGATAGAAATAAAATAAATCTAAAAAAAATAAATAAACAAATAAATAAATAAATAAATTCTTGTGGTTGGTCTATGTTATACCCAGTTTCAGGACCCTTACGTGATTTCAGCTTCCATTCATAATTACATGTGAATACAGTTGTTACGTACCAAGTGTGAAAATCAATTTAAACATTAATCAATATCTTGTTTTTATTAACAAGGTATTATAGAGAATTTTTCTTTTCTTTTTTTTAATACTGTATAGTTGCAGCAATATTTAAAAGGCAATGGTACTAAATTCTCTTTTCTTTTGTTATAGATATGAACTGCGAATCCGATACTTACCGAAAGGATTTCTGAACCAGTTTACTGAAGATAAACCAACATTAAATTTTTTATACCAGCAGGTAAAACGAAACACGAAAAAAAAGTAACACATTTTAAAAATATTTTTCAAGAATGAAAAATATATTTGATCATGTAAGGAACATGTTGTTACCAACATATAATACTTTTAGTACAATATTTTATTTGAAAAAATAATATTTAGGGAAAGAGGGTAAGGTTTTGACATTTCAGTGTGCTAACTAATTGAGTATTTTAGTGTCTTCCAGAATTCAAGTATTTTTTTGTATGACACATTATTACTGGTTTGAGGAATATTTTAATATTTTAATTTAATTTTAATTTAATTTTTTGTATGGATGAATGGTACATTTCCGTTTCTTGATTATTCCAGCAATCTGTTTATTTTGTTCTTGGATTGTTCTCTCACTTGCTTTAGTATTTAAACCTAGGTGATCTATTATGATCTTCAGACTGCTGCTTAACTATGGATTTGAGCCCCATTCTATCTGGATTTTGATATGCTTCAATTAATCACCACAACAGTGCAGCTTTGGGGAGTAAAAGAAGACCTTCACAGCGGATCTCATTTTAGGTCCCTTCCTGTCTAAGGCTATATTCTCTCTCTCGTTTTTTTAGAGGAGAACAAAGAGAAAGCAATAGGTTTAAGCACATGAATTTTGTAAATTTGAAGAAAAGCAATTTGAAAATTATTGAATGTGGAGTTCTTGGTGCTCTCTGAGCCTTGTTGTTTTCTTGCAGACATTTCATTTCCAGGCTAGGCAACATTAAGTGTGAAAAGGGAGTGGGACTTGCTCTCTGTTTATATATCATGGCTTGTCCTGCTTGTGTTGGTGGGGGTGTTGTACTCTCCTTGGTAGTTCCTTGATTGGGCTGTTGTTTGCTGCTTGGTTGATTGACTGAGTTAATAGTTCCTTGTTTAGGGTATATTGTGCTCTTTGATTGTTCCTCTGGTGCTAATCCTGGTGTTAATCGTGGCATATCTGGGTGTTGATTAAAGTAAAATAAATGTGAAGTTTTACCTTACTTCAGATAGCATAGTGTGGGTTACATTGATTGCATTTGGATGTACAGGTGGAATAGGAATTGTGTCTTATGAGAGGGGGGATGAACAGAGAAGGTGAAGCAAAACAGATTTCTCTTTGAAAGGGACTGCATTTGAAAGGAACAATGATTCGGAGTCTGTTTCTAAATTAGATTTTAAAAACTGTATTTCAACTTTACAGTAATATAAATAAAACTGTTGAATAACCACATTTAAGATAGAAGAATAAATATAAAGATTAATTCATGACTATAGAAAGTTTCGGGCCGGTTAGCTCAGTTGGTTAGAGCGTGGTGCTAATAACGCCAAGGTCGTGGGTTCGATCCCCGTACGGGCCAAGAGCAGATTTTCCCCTTCATGGATCACTGCCTTGTCGTGGCGAAGGGGCTTGCGTAACTCAATGAAGTCAGGTCAAGAAGAACAGGTCATGATGGAGAGTTCTGACAAAACGTGGTCCACTGGAGGAGGAAATGGCAAACCACTCCAGTATCCTTGCCAAGAAAACCCATGGACAGTATCAAAAGGCTAAAAGATATGACGCCGGAAGATGAGCCCCTCAGGTCGGAAGGTGTCCAAAATGCTACTGGGGAAGAGCGGAGGGCAATTCCGAGTAGCTCCAGAAAGTGTGAAACGGCTGGGCCAAAGCCGAAAGGACGCTCAGTTGTGGATGTGTCTGGAAGTGGAAGGAAAGTCCGATGCTGTAAAGAACAATATTGCATAGGAACCTGGAATGTAAGAACTATGAATCAAGGTAAGCTGGATGTGGTCAAACATGAGATGACAAGATTGAACATCGACATATTGGGAATCAGCGAACTAAAATGGACAGGAAGAGTCCCTTGGACTGCAAGGAGGTCAAACCAGCCAATCCTAAAGGAAATCAACCCTGACTGCTCATTGGAAGGACAGATGCTGAAGCTGAAGCTCAAATACTTTGGCCACCTAATGAGAAGAGAGGACTCACTGGAAAAGACCCTGATGCTGGGAAAGACTGAGGGCAAAAGGAGAAGGGGACGGCAGAGGATGAGATGGTTAGATAGCATCACCGATGTAATGAACATGAATTTGAGTAAACTCCGAGAGACAGTGGAGGACAGGAAGGCCTGGCGTGCTATGGTCCATGAGGTCACGAAGAGTCGGACACGACTGAACGACTGAACAACAACAACAACAATAGAAAGTTTGTGAACCTCTCTGTTGAACAGTCCAGTCTCAAATTGAAAAGTAATTAGAACTATGTAACATTGTTTTTCCAAAAGGAATTAATAGATGAGAAAGATCTTTACTGTAAGTTTTTAGATCTGATAGAGTGTTAAGGATTTTCGTGTGTGTGTGTGTGTGTGTGTGTGTGTGTATTTTGATTTTAATGCAGAGTGCTTTGAGAAGTCTGTAGCTTGAATCATGTCAACTGGATTTCTATTTTCTCAGTGGAAACGTTTCGCTCCTTATCCAAGGAGCTTCTTCAGTCTGAGCAAAGGATAAGGATAAAAAAGGGATAAGGATAAAAAAGGGATAAGGATAAAAAATGGATAAGGAGCGAAACGTTTCCACTGAGAAAATAGAAATCCAGTTGACATGATTCAAGCTACAGACAATTCCACCTGGATGACTGAGAACCTTCATAGACATGTGCTTTGAGAAGGTTGCTTTAAAGGGTGGCATACACAAGTATAATATAAAATATAATTTTATACTTAAGCAATCAGAGTCATCCTTTAGTTCCATGAAACTTATATATGATTTTCTTTCTTGAGCTAAATGTTCATGAAAATGATGTAAGAAAATAGTAAGAATCATGCAGACAACCTATTGGGGGCAACACTGCTTATAGCAGTATTTCTCAACCTCAGGAACTTTAAGACTTGTGGACTTCAACTCCCAGAATTCCCCAGCCAGCACTGGCTGGGGAATTCTGGGAGTTGAAGTCCACATGTCTTAAAAGTTCCTGAGGTTGAGAAACACTGGCTAATAGGAATGATACAAATCTAAAGATCCTGAACATGCCCCTTATCTGGTCCTCCCATGTAGGCATTCTGAGTTTGACAACAATTTGAGGAGTGGGAGAACAGAGACAGCTGGGGGGAATTTCTCTGAAGGGAAAGGATAATATTAAAGGCATTTTGTGTTGCAGAGTGCCTGTCAGCAATCAGTTCCCTTCCCCGGTCATTAACATCCTTACTATTGTGTGATGCCTGTAATTAGGGAAGAATGTCGAAGATCAGCTTGTATTAATGTAGGAACTGTGACCTTGTTGATGAAGCAGCTGAAGGCAGATGGCTGATTACTGTTACTGTAAGACAAATAATATTTTTTAAAGAGCCATAAAGAGAAGTAGCAGCCTTTGTTTTATTGGAGGCACACATATTTTGTTAAATTAGTCTTCTCATCAAGAAGCTGGGGAAAAGGTTAGGGGGAGAAATGTAGTGGATACTTTGTACACTCTACGTCTCAGACGTTATGGTAATTTCTTAGAACAATAAATTTAGAGCAACTGAGGAGAAGGTATGAAATTGGATTAGCTTGCATTTTGAATTATTGAAATCTACAAATTTTACGCTACCATCAAACCAATGGAAGGGATGTGATATTTAGGGAAATGACTACTTGAAATATTTCTAGGACTTTAGGTTGAGTGATGAACAATGAAGAAAGGTTAAATGTATAAATGCATAGCATTTTATAAATGCTGGTTTTTGTGGCAATAGCACTTAAGGCAAAGAGTTTCATAGGGTGCTTCTCACCGTGAATAGTTAAATATGGGTGCAGACTTGCATGACTTTAGAAATTAGATAATGCTAAATAAAGTATATTTCTGAATGTTAATCGGTTTGAAATGAATAATACTACACATATGTTTTTAAGCACCTCATACCCAGTCCTTAAAACAAGGTTAGACGTTCACATAAGTGAACACAAAAACAGTGCATGTGGGCTTCCTGTGGCACAGGGTTATCTGTTACTAATGTGCACATATTGTAACCGTCTCCAAGCCAGCCCTTTGTTAGAACAGCAACCATGATGCTAGGCAAGCACCACTGTAATACCCACCTAACCCAATCCTATTTAGTTTAGTAGGATTACCTTAGTCTTTTCAGTCAGCAGTTTCTAAACTCTGGTATATGCACAAGCATACAGAATTGGAAGGGACCTCAAAGGTCCTCTGTTAACTGTACTTTGCCACTCCTGAAAACTTTTTTCTGAAATTGGAATTGGTGCCATTGGAAATAAAAAAAAAATTGCAAGATTGGTGTCAGCCATACTGAGTAGACCAGACGAAGAAATCAACTCCACAGGAAGACTAAAACTACTTTTATTAAGCTGGGCTAGAGTAACAGAATCTTGCAAGTCTAATTGTGCTTTACCTGCTCTCCCTCTTATATGAATTATGGAGATGTCTGTCTGAGCTTCTTTCTCATTCCTTCTGCGTGTTTTGGGCGTGAGACATGTTTTTCTCCTCATTGCTTTGGTATCTGTCAGCCTTCCCAGGTAGACCAGACAGGAAACACGACCAGATGAACTAATTGTACTTTATTGTAAGGCTACATTAATAGAGTCTTGCAAGTCTGGAAGTACACATCTCCCGTTTCCTTTACATTCCGAGAGGCTGGGGTGGGTCCCTTCTGAGCCTCTTGCTCCACCCACATTCCTGCTGCAGGCTGTGCCGTCTCCTATCTGACCATTCCCTAGGCACCATCTCTTTGCCCTGTCTCCCAAGGTCTTTCCCACATACCGTTCCAGTATCTGATCTCTCCTGTCTCCAACAAGATCATCTTCTTTATACACGTAACTTGAATACTTGGCTAAGTGTTTTGTTCTAATTTTGTAGTAAGAGAATGGAGCTAATAACGGTTACTTTATTAAGACCACCCATTAGCTGTGATGGATTTCAAAACTAAATTACTCTAAATGCCAAAAGTTGTGTATGTTTGTGGTGGTCACAGAATCCTGTGCAGATGCAACAAAGGAACTGTTTTCGAATCATTTTCGTATGGAGTTACGGAGTTTTTGCATGTATCATTTTCTCTAGGTTATCTTCTCAGCAGGTATCTCTTGTGTACCACTATAATAGTTCTTTCATCTAAAGAAATTTCTCAAAGAGATGTGAAACTAATGGACCAGAAATGAACACAGTGTAATACAAAATGTTTGGGGTATGGCTGGCAGAAACCAAGTGCTTGTTCACCTACCAGCGTTTCATCTAAAATAGTTTTTATGGCTTGCTGCTTTAAAATTTTTTGAGTACGGAAGGAGTTGAAATTGTTTTTATGAGGTCTGTTAAATTTGTGTTGATAAAGGAGACTACAGCCAGCTAAACATATCAGAAAAGAAACTACTTAGTAGCATTCTAGACCAGTTGATTTTATTCATCTGTGTGAAGAATAAGATTGCATTCTTAAAGTATGATATAAAAAAGAAGTAATGTGCTGTAGGATTTGCTTTCTCAGGTTTTATGCATTTCATTATATAGACTAGAGTACTTTAGAGCTTTTGAGATGATTGTACATTTCATCTTCTCCATGATTGAGCATTTTGTGTTCAGAATATTTTTGGATAGGATATAATTGTATAAACCCTACCTTTTGAGGGGAGCGGCATTATTCTCAGATGAGGAGTAGTGTTTCTGGGGCATGCATGTGGGATACATGCTGGCCAGAATCAAATATATTATTCTCACACATAAAAACAAGAAAAAGTGGTAGTAGTGCTCACAGTTGCCTTAGGAATCAGAAAGCGTAGAAGACATGAGATTTGTGTTAGATTGAAGGATAAGTGAAACTGAGTGGTTATTTCCTTTGTGGGGAGGAGTAGCTGTTGAGTAGCAAATGGCTCCTAAAAGAAGACATTTGATCCTGATTATTTGAAGGAATTGGCCAGTTATCTTTCTGATTGAAATATGGGGAAACTATGTTTATTTAGAGGCTATTGCTTTAAGAAGCAGTTTTCTTGACTGCCTTTTCTAAATGGAACTGTCAGTAAAGGTAAAGTCTCCTTGGTTGTTGACTGCGACTCTGGTAACTCTACCAATACATTAATGTAGGGATTTTTTTTTTTTGGTAACTAAGGAAACGGTTTGCCACTGTCTTATTCCAGGATGTTTTTTTCAGCTTCCCAGTCTATTCCATAGCCCTGGTATTTCCTGGATATGTCCATCCAGGCACTAACCAGGTTTGACTCTGCTTGATTCCTAACAGTCAGAGTCAGTTTGGAGCTTGGTCTGGCTTTCAAACATGCTACAAGAAAGAGTGGCTTAGTCTTCAGCATCAGCTGTAGGTATGCCTCATGGGCATTTGTTTAGGTCAGCTTTTTTCAGTGGTGCTGGAATAGCTGGGATTAGGACATCTTTTATAGTGTGCTGGAGGCACACCCTGATATAGTACAACCTGGCTCTCAGGGATACGTTTATTTCCCTCTCTGTGAGAGAGGGATAGAAAGGGAAGGTATGTGGGAACCCAGTTAGGGGCCTTCCAGTATTCCTGCATAGGTTCTTTATTGCCAGAAGCTTTATTAGGGCCTACCTCGTAGCAATGAAAGCAGCAAATTGTGCTTATTTCACACTCTTATTGTGTCCTCTGAGTGTTGGCCAGTGGCCCTGTTCGGGGTGACCCAATTTCTGCTGGGCCAGGAGGGGTCGGGGGAGTACCTGCAGGGTCGCTGTGAAGCTTGTTCTTGGCACCTAATGGATAAAATTGCTCTGAGTTAGACTCCAGCTGAGTTGGACTCAACAGTTCAGAGATTCACAGAAGGAATTGCTTGAGCGTGATCTGAATCTCACACAGATTGTAGTCTGCTTGGAAAAATATTGGATCACTGGATCTGATCCTTGAATGAAATAGCTCTTAGAACCTAACATTCCTGCTTGTTTTGTCCTAGGTAAAAAATGACTATATGCTAGAAATAGCAGATCAGGTGGACCAGGAAATTGCCTTGAAGCTCGGTTGCCTTGAAATCCGGTAAGACAACCTTTTAAATAAATACTGAATAGAACATCTAATTTTAATCTTGATGTCCTAATCAGTATGCTCAACTAGAATCTTTGTAGAATTTTCAAAATTTGTTGTAGCATAAACAGTAGAATTTTAAAATTTGGACAGTTTTATAAAAAGTAGTGTTATGTTATGTCTGTTCCATTCAGACCTACAACTAAATAATTTTTTAGCTAAGCAGGTTTGAAAGTAATGTCAAGACAACCACATTTATTACACTAATATTGTGTGTTAATCTAATTTGTGAATGATAAAGATTCTGTCTACTCTTTAAAGAATAATAATTTGTCTCTACCCACTATAGCAGAGCTTTCCAAACTGTGTGTCGCGACACAAAAGTGTGTCGCCACACACAGTCTGGTGTGTCGCCACACAACCCGGAAGCGCTGATCATCATCAGCGCTTCCGGGTTTTCCCGCAGCGACACACCAACGGTGGCATGCAAAAACACGAAAGCGGCAGCAGCGCTTCCGGGTTTTTGCGCGCTGCCACAATGGCGGCACTTCCTGGTTTTCCCGTGGCGACACACCAACGGCGGTTGGTGTGTCGCCATGGGAAAACTTTGGAAAGCCCTGTACTATAGTAACTTCTGTCCCAATGTTTCTTAATTGTTTAAAGAAATATTTTTGCAGAGCAAAAGACTAGGAAAAGCAAGTTCAAGAACATTGTAAATTGCTTATTGCAAGAAATAGAACCCTTCTGAACCCAGGAAGAATTGGACAATTGTCTCTGACATGAAACTGTTTTCTAAAAAGAGGGGACTTTGGAACTTCATACCTTTTTCTACCATCTTTCCAAGCTTAAGCTCAGCAAAAGTTATTGTGTACCCTAGAACTACACAGTGACTTATTAAAGATGTCAAGTTGTAGGTTTTTCTTGGTATGAATGTGAAGGGCCACAGCTTGATAGGAAAACAGTTTTCTTTTCCATAAAGGATCTTATGTGTCTCACTTCCAGGTTGGGTTGGAGGAGACTTCAGATTGATAGTTCTAGACAGCAAGTGCTGTTAATATATTTTACCAATTTTACAAACCTTACACAATGCTTTTTAGTTGTATGTTATTATCCTGAATAGAACTTAACACACAAGAAGGCTTCAGTACATTCTACAGAAAGTTGCAGAGAAGGATTCCGCTTGCATCTGATATAGCTGAGATTTAAACAGCATATTCCCAATTTTCAAATCTACCGTATTTTCCGGCGTATAAGACGACTTTTTAACCCAGCAAAATCTTCTCAAAAGTCTGGGGTCGTCTTATACGCCGGGTGTCGTCTTATAGGGTGGACAGGCCTCGGTGGGGGGGGGGGCGCCTGCCCCCTGAGTGCAGCTCGTCCATCCTGAACGGCCGTCTTTCGGTGGACGGTCCCTGCGCCGGCTGCCGGGTGGCCCTGGCCTTGAGCGCAGGGTGGCTGGAACTCGGCTTGAGACGCTGGGGCGCCTGGGTGGCTGGACGGGCCCTGGAAACCTCGCTTCCCACCCCTAAAGGCTTCGCAGACGCTGCGAATGGTGCCGCCTTCGCTCTGCCTGGGAAGGGAGGCCGCCTTGCCTCGCTCGCCACCCGGAGCCGGGCCAGGAGATCTTCAAAGCGGGCCGCCTCTTCTTGGGAAAGCAGCTGCTGGCACAGCCGCAGCCAGGCACGCGGAAGGCCGGCCGGCCTGCCTGTCTGCCGGGGCCGCCTCTGCCCTCGCGACGTGCCCGCCTCGCCCTCCCACCCTGACTCTGCAGCCAGGCTGCTGCGGCGCCTCCCTCTGCTGGGAGGAATCGGACCGCGGGCAGAAGGGGGGCGGCGCTGAGCGCTGTTCTCCCGGAGGGGCTGCTGGCTGGGTTTGCCCAATCCGCGGGACTGGCTGATGCATGTGTGCCGCGTCCCCCCCCCCCCCGCCTTCCCATTCAAGAAGCAGAGCAGGGAGGTGCCGGTCTCTGCCCCGCCCTAGCTTTCTGATCCAGCCGGAAAAGTTGGGGGTCGTCTTATACGCCCGGTCGTCTTATACGCCGGAAAATACGGTAAATAAATAAAGACAAAAAAGAAAGCAGTGTTAATAAGCTCCCTTATAGTACGAGAAGAGTAAGTTTTAGAATCCCCAAAGCATATTTTCATTGTTCATTATCTTGTAGTTTGGACAGTTGTACTAATTCTGCAGCTATCTTGTATAACAAGGCTGGAAAGCAACAATCAGTATGAAATTAGTAGTAAATCAAGCAACAGAATAATGTGAGGATAGGAGGGAGATACTGAACTGCAGTTTTGAGTTAAAGTATCATTTAGAATACTGGTGCTTTCCAAGAATAATAATAACTAGTGAATAGTAATGGAAATTATTGGAATTGAAGAATTTTGAAAAGGTTATACAGATAAGGGTAGTTCATGACATAACATTTGATCTCTTAAAATCCTTCACTCCACTCTCCCCAGAAATCCTTGAGCACTTTGGAAGGACCTTTTCTGCCAGAGCTAGAGCAGAGCTTGGCTGCGTGGTCAGAGGAGAAGTAGAGTGAAGGAATTGGAAGTAATACGCTTCAGGCACAAAAGTTCTTTGTACTACCTGGCTAGAGTTAGTTTAGTGGGAAATGCAAATTGCCAATGAGATTTACTACAACAGAACTCAGCATAACCTAGAGAATGTAACTTTAAGAGTATAGGACTACCATTTTTGCCTCTTTTCCACAGTATATATTTCATATCACCTAAAGTAACTCAATTAAGTGACATGTGCATCTCTGTATCCTATCAGATTGCTGCATGACAGGCCCATCACATAGCCATAAAAACAGAGTGGGTATCTGTGAATCTGATACCACAAGAGAGGACCAGATTTTATTCTGGGTTTTATATCTCTAAATGTAGTATGGCTATAATTATAGATTTTACACTTTTGAAAGTTTTTCTTCAATCACTGGGATGTGAAATACATCTTCAGTTTGACTTTCAGAAATCTGCATAAAGTTTTAGAAACTTTATAATGATTGATTTCCTATATGTTTAGCCCAACAACAGGGGGCTTCTGTTAGTCATGTTTCTGAGGTGCTCTCACTCATCTGTGGTTTAGTTTGGAAGTTGCCTAGGCGAGTAGATAAATGAATTAAATTAAAATAAATTTATATCCTGCCTTAGGCATGAAAGCTGGCTGGGTGACCTTGGGCCAGTCACTCTCTCTCAGCCCAACTCAGCTCACACGGTTGTTGTTGTGGGGAAAATAGGAGGAGGAAGGAGTATTTGGTATGTTCGCCGCCTTGAGTTATTTATAAAAATAATAAAGGCGGGATAGAAAATAAATAAATAAATAAATATCCCACCTCTCTGATTATATAAGCACTCAAGGCATCTCTCAAAAGTAAAACAAAAGATAAAAGTCAAAAGATCAATATAATTAAGATCAGATTTTAAATCATGACAGTTAAAATCAGTTTAATATTTAAAAGCACTGCAAAAAAGTACCTTTTTATGATTTCAGGAGATCATACTGCGAAATGAGAGGCAACGCATTGGATAAGAAGTCAAATTATGAAGTCTTAGAGTAAGTATGTGGTTGTATTTTTGTTAGGATACTAAAATACTTTCCATTCAAAGGAACACTGTTTTGCTCTTAGAAGTAAGAATGCAAAGGTTCCTATTGTTGTTCTAATTAAGATACCATGGGAAATTGTAAAACCTAGTAAATTTTTGACCTCTGAGCTTATTGAGGAAATAGGAGCTCATTGACTCTTGCCTGACCGAGACAAATTGGGTGATTCATAGTTTGAACCTGCTGATACACAGGATCATTCTGTTTTCAGTCATCTGCATTCTGTTAATACTTGTGGGATCAGCTGGTCTAGTCCTGCAGATTTAGAAGCCATTAATATAAAATTGATTTTCTGTTTAATTAATCAGTCAGTCGAAAGCATGCAAATGCAAGTAGATTAATAGGTACCACTTCAGTGGGTAGGTAACAGCGTTCCGCACGTGTCATGCGGCCACATGACTGCGGAAGCGTCTTCGGACAACGCTGGCTCTTCGGCTAACAAACGGAGATGAACACCGGCCCCTAGAGTCGGACACGGCTGCACAAATGTGCGGGGGGAACCTTTACCTTTTTACAGTACATTATAAGGGGTGTGGTGGCTCAGCGGGTAAGACGCCAGGCTTGTCGACCGGAAGATCGCAAGTTCGGAGGTTCAAATCCCTAGTCCCGCGTGACGGACTGGGCTCCAGCTCTTGCCAACCTAGCAATTCAAAAGCATGCAAATGCAAGTAGATTAATAGGTACCACTTTGGTGTGTAGGTAACAGTGTTCCGTGTGCGTCATGCCGGCCACATGACTGTGGAAGTGTCTTCGGACAATGCTGGCTCTTTGGCTAACAAACGGAGATGAGCACCGGCCCCTAGTGTTGGACACGACTGCACAGATGTGCAGGAGGAGCCTTTATATTTACCTTACAGTACAGTATAACTTTATTGATTAGTCAATTGACCATATCAAAAATGGGCATCTGCCACAGTGGAATACAATAGATTAAATCAAATAAAATACAATAAAATGAGATAAGATAAAATAGACTAAAGTGAGATAAGAGAAGATACAGTAAGGTAGGATAAAGATAAAAGAATAAGATAAAAGAATATAAGATAATGCAGAGACTTATAATAAAATGAATAATAAAATACAAAACAGTATGTGTTTAGGTGAATTCATCACCTTTACATGCCACCCCAATGTGTTCTACAAATTGTGTTCTCAGTTGGACAGCCCTGACTATAAACTTAACAGTTCTGGTTACTACATATGTATGTGTGCCCTGAAGGAAGTAGCATAGTCGTTTGTTACAGTCCCAATATATGGTTCTGTCAAGTAGTGTCTGTCATGGAATTAAATTATGCTAAGTTTTTAATTACTTGTTAGCTCTTGGAAATTTACAATCTGTGGCTTTGTCTCTCTAACCCTCCCCTCCCTGTCCTAACCTAGAATGCAGCTAGCAAAACAAACTGCCCAGCATGGGCTCAAAAAGTAATTTTTATTAAAAGATTGAATATTGACATGATGTAATGGTATGTGGGAAGGACCTTGAGAGACTGGGCCAAGAGATGCTGCCAAGGGAACAGTCAGATAAAAGGCAAGTTAGCCCGCAAGAGGAATGTGGGCATGGCAAGAGTCTCAGAAGGGACCCTCCCTAGTTTCCTGCGCTGTAAAGGGGACCGGGGGGGGTAAGAGGTACATCAGACAGGAAACACGGCCATACGAGCTAATTCTACTTTATTGTAAGGTTACATTAACAGAATCTTGCAAGTCTGAAGGTATATCTCTCCCCGCATCCAGCACGGGAGAGCCCATGTAAATCGGAGCAACCATACATTTGTAGAACATGATGATGATGATGATGTTGATAATAATATTCATTCCCAGAATTTTTTAAAGTAAAAAATGATGTACACAATGCTCCTATGTGTAAATCAGAGCTTTCCAAACTATGTGTGGCTTTTGTGTCGCCACACACAGTCTGGTGTGTCGCCACACAACCCGGAAGCGCTGATCATCATCAGCGCTTCCAGGTTTTCCTGCGGCGACACACCAACCGCAGTGCGCATAAATCCGAAAGCGGCAGTAGCGCTTCCGGGTTTTTGCGCGCTGCCGCTACTGCGGCATTTTGTGGTGATTATGATTACAGTTTCAATAAAAAAGAAGAAAGCTTAAAGATCAGCAAAACCTGGCTGCCAGTCCTGAAAAACACAGCTTGAAAAAGGTCAATGAACTCTACTAAACCATAGAAATATACAAACAACTCATACAATAGATGTGCTAATCCCACACACTACAGCACCACACCCCCTAATCACCACAATAAACCCTCTCCTAATCTCTTGTAAATGACCCACAGAAGACACACACCCTGTCAGCAGCTATAAACACCAGCAGGAACACACACTCTCCACTTGGGCACAGACAGAATCTTCTAGCTGTGCTCCTGTCCTCTGAAGATGCCAGCCACAGTGACTGGCAAAACGTTAGGAACCAAAACTGCCAGAACAGGGCCACACAGCCCGGAAAACCCACAACAACCATTGTTTTATTTTTATTTGCTTTTTTATATTGTGTATTTTATGTATTTTATTTGTTTTGTTGTAAGCCACCTCTAGCAATGTAAAAGTGAGAATGGCGGCTATATAATAGAATAAAACAAATAAATAAATAAAGCAAGCAAGCAAGCTGGGAAAATGTGTGACAGAAGGGAATAATTAACAATTCTTTGTTAGAGCAAAGAAACGAGGTTCTGCTATCTTTAGTCTGTTGTCTCCAACCTTGGTCTCTGTTAATTTCTATAATGTAATTGGACAAAAGGAAGGAGATTTTTTTTAAAATATTCAGAAGGTTTTGCAGGAAAGAATGGATAGAATTTGGCTAAAAAAAACCTTATAGATTACCAAATTGAGCTGGAACAGAATCCTACCTGATTCATTGGGGCATGCAAAAAACTACTTTATGAGATGAATACTGGTAAGCTTCAGAACTTTGTTGATGATAGTATTGAACTAAAAAGGTAAAGGTTCCCCCCGCACATTTGTGTAGTCGTGTCCGACTCTAGGGGCCGGTGCTCATCTCCGTTTGTTAGCCAAAGAGCCAGCGTTGTCCAAAGACAGTTCCACAGTCATGTGGCCGCATGACACGTGTGGAACGCTGTTACCTACCCACCGAAGTGGTACCTGTTAATCTACTTGCATTTGCATGCTTTCGAAATGCTAGGTTGGCAAGAGCTGGAGCTAGTGCGGGAGCTCACTCTGCACGCAGGGCTAGGGATTCGAACCTCCAAAGTTGCGATCTTCCAATCGACAAGCCTGGCGTCTTACCCGCTGAGCCACCACGCCCCTTATATTGAACTAGATAGTATTGAATTAGATAGTATTGAACTAGATGGCCATTAGTTTAAATCCATGTATGATTGCTTTGCTTACATAGGTGTAATATGACAAACTACACAATAGTAGAATGAACCAGGTCATTATGTTTACCTTACTAGATTAACAGATAATGTTAGGGGTAAAATGTGAAATAGTGATAAAAAATGCCAACACTTGTTTCTATTCCATGTTGGTTTTTTAGTGAATAAAAAAAATTAAACTGGAACTGAAAAAGTTTGGTGGGAGTATCAAGTTTTTAAAAAATGAATTTGATTTAATTTGTCATATATACAGTATATTGGGCGGTGCGGTGGCGTAACGGTTAAGACTACCGACTGTCGATCGAAAGGACGGCAGGTCGGCAGGTCGAGACCCGGAAGCACCGCGTAACGGGGTGAGCTCCCATTCTCGCCTAGCTCCTGCCAACCTAGCAGTTCGAAAGCACGTAAAAAAAAATGCAAGTAGATAAATAGGTACCACTCTGGTGGGAAGGTAACAGTGTTAATTGCGCCTTGGCGTTTAGTCATGCTGGCCACATGACCACGGAAGTGTCTATGGACAACGCTGGCTCCCTTGGCCGAGAATCGGAGATGAGCGCCGCCCCCTAGAACCGGATACAACTGGAAGGGGAAACCTTACCTTACCTTATACAGTATATCTGTATTCTAGTATGACAATTCTTGAAAGATTTAGTGGAGGATTATTTCACATGTCGATGAAGGTTCTCAGTCATCCAGGTGGAACAGTCTGTGGCTTGAATCATGTCAACTGGATTTCTATTTTCTCAGTAGAAACGTTTCACTCCTTATCCAAGGAGCTTCTTCAGTCTGAGTAAAGTTAGTAAGGGAATACTTAAATATGTTTCTAGGGTGGCTGTGTGACCTTGCACCTGGGGCTAGGTCATGGTTATTTGAGATGTTCATTTCTAAGTCCCTTTAGCATTTTGGATGATAAAGGGACTTAGAAATAAACATCTCAAATAACCATAATAATAATAATAATAATAATAATAATAATAATAATAATAATAATTAGAAATAAACATCTCAAATAACCAAGGTCACACAGCCACCCTAGAAACATATTTAAGGATTCCCTTACAAACTTTGCTCAGACTGAAGAAGCTTCTTGGATAAGGAGCGAAACGTTTCCACTGAGAAAATAGAAATCCAGTTGACATGATTCAAGCTACAGATTATTTCACATGGTTAAAATGCACGACATTTTTGAAGCATCACTGATTTGTGCTTTGCTTATTTCAGGAAAGATGTCGGTTTAAAAAGATTTTTTCCAAAGAGTTTACTGGATTCAGTAAAGGTAATCTTGCATTCTGCTCATACATTAGAACTTAATGGATCATAAGTTTTGATTATTCTATTTCTGGATGTCTTCAAGTATGTATTTTACTTCATCCATATATATGACATTTCTCAAAAATAAGAGGACAAGTTCTTTTTCTAATGACTTAAAATCTAAAAAATGGAGTCAAAGATATGTGGTATTGTATCAAGTGCTTTTTATTAATTCCTGGGCTAGGTGGAACTATGTTGGTCCTATGTAGTTTGTATGTGGTGTCAATGTGCCTAAACTATCTGAGCCACTTCCTATCTAGACACATCTTACTAATCTGTGTCAGTAGTGGTCAAGAAGACTATGCAGTATATCTAAATATCATTATAGTTTAGTTAGCTTATAATGTTTGATGGTTTTAGCATCATCGTGGTATAGTGGTTACGGCATAGCTTTCCAAACTCTGTGTCGCAACACAGTATTGTGTCGCCTATGGGGCCCAGGTGTGTCACGTAAAAACCTGGAAGCGCTGATGGCGCGCGGCTGCTGCTGTGCGCGCGGCGGGGGGCCATCAGCGCTTCCGGGTTTTCACGCGGCACACTAGGACGCCGCCACCGTGGCATGCGAAAACTCGGAAGCGCTGCTGCCGCGACGCACAAAACCCCGGAAGCACTGCTTCCGCGACGCACGAAAACCTGGAAGCCCCACAGCAGCGGTGCTTCCGAGTTTTCACACGCTGCCGCCGCCACAGTGCTTCCGTGTTTTTGCGCGCCTCCGTTGGTGTGTCGCCAACGTGAAAAGTTTGGAAAGCCCTGGGTTAGGGTGTTGGTTAGGGTGTTGAACTAGAACTGGGGAGATCAAGGTTCAAGACCATTTTCAGCCATCAAATGCTAATTTTGAATATCAAATCAAATCATCAAATGCTATTTTTGAGCCAGTTTGGTCTAGTGGTTAAGGTGCTGGCTAGAAACCAGGAGTCTGAGTTCTAGTCCCGCCTTAGGCATGAAAGCCGGCTGGGTGACCTTGGGCCGGTCACACTCTCTCAGCCCTAGGAAGGAGCCAATGGCAAACCAGGAGACTGAGAGTTCTAGTCCCGCCTTAGGCATGAAAGCCGGCTGGGACCTTGGGCTGGTCACTCTCTCTCAGCCCAACTCACCTCACAGGGTGGTTGTTGTGGGGAAAAGAGGAGGAGGAAGGAGTATTAGGTATGTTCACCGCCTTGAGTTATTTATAAAAATAATAAAGGCAGGATAAATATTAAATTAAATTAAATTTCACACTTGTACTCTCTCTTCCTGCACCCATTCTACTTCCACTCTCATTTCTTGCACTTCTTTTTCTCCATGTCCACTTTTTCTGAAGATCCTTTCTTGATTCTACAAAAAATGGTTTGTTTGAGATTCAAATTCTATTATCATTCTTGTCTCTGTATTATGCCCTGACCTGAAACCTGACTGAAATGGTTCCAAATAATCCATTTCATCCAGATCCTCTTGAGCTGTAAACAGACACCTCCTCAATAGGACACTGGATGAAAATGATCCAGAATTGTTGAGTCCAGAGATGACTTCTTGAGGAGGGGGCATACCACTGCCTCCTTTAAAGCCAGCAGAACTGCCCCCTCCCTCAAAGGAGCCGACAGCACCACATGGACCCAGTCACATGTCTGCTCCCAAGCAGTCTTAACAAGCCAGGATGGACGAGGATCCAATAAACAGGTGGCTGTGTGCACAGTCTGAAAGATCCTGTTCACTTCATTGGGAGTCATTGAGGATAAAGTAACTCTGAAATATGAGATAGGAAGGGAACAGATTATGTCCTCTCCCTCAGACAGTCATTGGTTTAGCAAGTAAGAGAATAATAACAGTTAGTTGAAATAGGCAGTTTTCCCATGTCTAAGCAGAATTTACCAGTGTTACATTCTTAAATGTGATTAATATATATGCTCACAAACAATAATAATTGCATATTCATAGGTAATTAATATATAGTGTTACAACTATACTAACGTCTGAATATTTTATTATCAAGGCCAAAAACCTACGAAAGATGATACAGCAAACTTTTCGACAATTTGCCAACCTCAATAGAGAAGAAAGTATTTTGAAATTCTTTGAGATTCTCTCACCAGTATATAGATTTGATAAGGAATGCTTCAAGTGTGCCCTTGGAGTAAGTATGCTGCTTTCAGCTGCTGGGACATCTTGCAGAATAATCATTCTAATTGTTAGTGTTGAGTTTAGCAGTTCACTGTCAGCTTATCTAGACAGAAGACAGATGGGCTGGTTCTTTGTTTAAGATACTGACTAAATTTTCTTTATCTGTGGATGATGCACATAATATTTATTATTAAATTGTTTAATTCTTCTACGTTTCTGACAGATCAGGAGTTTAGGAACTGCTAAATAGGTTGAAGGACTGTGAGGTTATGGAGATGAGGAATTATTTCAAAGTGGTCATAATGGACTTAAATGCTATTTATGTAGCTAGGGTAGTAGTGTTGGAAAATAGGTAACTGTTTCACCTGTTGTGTTTTTGCCCTCTACTAGAGGGCTTTAGGGAAACGATTTAATTTTGAAAAATTGTGTGATGGGCAATCCTATGTGTGGCAGAGGTGTTACAATGAACATTGAAGCATTTGTGGCTTCTGCTTTTAAAATGGGGCAACTCCTCAAGGTGTTAGGAGTTATAGCTCAGGAACATTTATTTATTTTATTTAAATTATTTATATGGCTGCCCATTTCACAACAGTGGGTCTGGGTGGGGTACAAGGATTAAAACACAAACCACAACATATAACCCATAGTGCCCAAGGTTAAAACAATAACCCCAATCACAGAAAAACACATCAACAGCAGCAGAGTTCCTGGCCCAAATGCCCTGGGGAACAGCCAGGTCTTCAGTCTCTTGCGAAAGGCTAACAGGGTTGGGGCCATCCTGATCTCCAGGGGGTGTTATTCCACAGGGCAGGCACAGCGAGTGGTGCTACAGAGAAGGGACAACTCCTGGGTCCACCAAGATGTCATTGTTTGATAGAGGGGACCTGTAGCATGCCCTCTCTGCCAGAAATGGTGAGCCGACAATGGGAGAAAAGTGGTCCTGTAAATGACCTGGCTCTATACCACGTAGGGCTTTATAGGTGATAACCAGCACCTTGAATCGCCTGGAAGCCTACTGGGAGCCAGAGCAGCTCGCAGAGCAGCAGTGTTGTATGAGCTTAAGAAGAAATACTAAAAACTGCCTGCACTGCTGCATTTTCTTCAAGGGCAGTCCCATGTAGAGGGTATTACTGTACAGTAATTCAAATGGGAGGTGTGAGTCAGCGTGAGCAAGGTCTCCCAGACCAGAAATGGGTCCAATTAGGGAACAAGACAAACCTGTGCAAAGATCTCCCTAGCCATGGCTGCCACCTGCTCTTTGAGCTGAAGCTGTGAGTTCAGGAGGACTCCCAGATTGTGCACCAACTCTGACTAGGGAAGTGCACCTCCAGGCAGAGTTAAAGATGGAAAATCCCCAGAACCAGAGGGCCTTAGAACCACAGCCTCCCAGTTTTGTCAGGGTTCTCCTCCATCCAGATCCTCACAGCCTCCAGGCAGTAGGAAAAGATCTCAGTGACATTGTTTGTTCATCCCAGGATGGAGATGTACAACTGTGTATCATCAGCATACGGATGATATTGCAGCCCATGCCGGTGGATGACCTCACCCAGCAGCTTCATGTAAACATTAAATAGGAATGGGGAATGGGCAGAACCCTGAAGCACCCCACAAAGCAGGGGCCTTGGGCTCCACCCCCCAACACTGCTGGAACCGAATCCAAAGAAGGGAGGGGGACTACTGTTATCCAGTACCTCCCACTCCTAATCCCCAAGCCAGCTCAGAAGGCTACCATAATCAATTGAGAGATCAAGGAGGGCCAAGATGGATGCACCACCGCCAGAGGTCCTCAACAAGCACATTCAATGCCTTCATGTCTACATGAAGCTCCTGGGTGAGGTCATCCACCGGCATGGGTTGCTGTATCATCCGTATGCTGATGATACACAGTTGATACACAGGCCTGAATCCTGATCGAAAGGGGTCCAGATAATTAGCTTCTTCCAGGGCTCTCTGGAGCTGTAAGTCAACAACCTTCTCAACAACCTTCCCTAAGAAAGGAAGGTTGGAGACTGGACAAAAGTTGTCCAGATCTGGAGTGCTATAAATTATTTTAAAGTAAGTTTGCCCTATTCTGTTTTATCCAGTGTTTGAAGTGTAATTTATTTGCCTAGTATCAATTTGCATAATTGGATGATAATGAAGATCTTTATTCAATGTTCAACCATTTTCTTCCTAAATGTTCACTGCTTCTTTTCCATATTAAACATAAAAGTCCAGCTGGATTATTTCAGTGGAATTGGCTATCGGTCCAGAAGAAGGAATCAGCTACCTTACAGACAAAGGTTCCAATGTAAGTCCTACAGTGGGATATGATGAATTAATATCTAAGCAGACTTTCAAATTTGCCATTACGTAGTGTGGGAAGTGGACCAACATTATTACGGGAGCTTAATTTTTAGCAGGATACAAGGAAACTTGTGAATAAAACCCATGGACCTAATTCCAGAAATGAAAGAGTATCTTGGATTGATACTACTTTTCCTTTTTCCTCAACTGAAGACAGTTACTCATTCAATATGACTTTTAGCTTTACTTCTAATTTACTGTCACTTGTTTTACAGTCAATGCATTCTTGTACTTTCAATATATTCTTTTTCATCTTGTTGGGGGGGTTGGTTGGATTTTTATTTTGCCTTTTTTTTTTGGTAACAGATTACTTAGATTTAAGGCAGTTTATGTACTGGAAGCTAAGCAAATCCCCAAATGCATTATTCATATTCCCATGTAGGTTTACAGTCTGTTTTCAGTGGGCTCTTAGTCAACATTGCTATCACTAAACAGCATTCTGATCAGGCAAACTATTGCCAACTATTAATTGTTTCTTTTTCCCCTTTGGTAGCATGCAAGATGGACATAGGGCATGGATAACAATGGAAGGTAGTAAAATACGGGAATCCTCAGAAAGATAGGATTTATTTGCACATCCTGTGTTTTGTATCTGATAGCATTTGTGCCTACACTGGTTCTTCATCTTTATATTTTCCTTCTGTTTTTCTCTAGCCTACCCATTTGGCAGACTTCCATCAAGTACAGACCATTCAGTATTCAACTAGTGAAGACAAGGACAGAAAAGGAATGCTACAGATGAAAATTGCTGGAGCACCAGAGGTAAGTCTGCTGATGTTTCTTCTGGGTGGCCAGGAAGAGGGAGCAAATTCCTTCTGTGCGTTTGATGAATAAAGGTAGGTGTAGATGTCCCTATTTCAAACTATAAAATGTAGCGTATAAAGAAAATGAATTATCTTATTTCATAAGAGAATTATCTCAGATACTTTTTTATCCAGACACAAAGATATTTCTGGTCCTTATCTATGAGATATGCTATATAGTAATTTCCTGATAAAATTTTATACTTAACTGGAGAATAGGATCAAGAACAGTAGAGATTACAGCGCTCCTGTCAGAATTAGTGGATTACATACCTATACTGACCCTTGGTGCTATTGCTTTTCTAACAACATGATGATGTATGCAATTAAAAAAAGTACTGCCCCCTTTGAGTACTTGTTACTACATTATTTTTGACAGAAGCTGCCTTGAACGTAGCTTGAATCATGTCAACTGGATTTCTATTTTCTCAGTGGAAACGTTTCGCTCCTTATCCAAGGAGCTTCTTCAGTCTGAGCAAAGTTAGTAAGGGAATCCTAAATATGTTTCTAGGTAGCTGTGTGACCTTACACCTGGGGCTAGGTCATGGTTATATTGAGATGTTATTTTAAGTCCTTTTATCATCTAAAGGAGGATCGTTAAGATCACCATGCTGCTGTTGAGCTTGTGAAATGGTCTTAATCTTCCTAGGCACAGAAGACAAAGCAGGGAGGAAGATGGGGGAAAGATTGTGCCTGAGGCCCCCACCTCTATTCAAGGAAGGATTTTCCAAGTTGGCATAAATGGATTCCGTGACCCCTCTCTCAAACCACCTATCTTCTCTGTCTAAAATGTGAACATTAATGTCCTCAAATGAGTGTCCTTTTTCCTTTAGATGAAGATAAACTGCTGACTCTGGTCCTGTGGTGTTACTTCTCCTGTGTTGGGCCATCCTCCTGTACAAAAGTTGTTTGGTTTCTCCAATGTAGAGTTCAGAGCACTCCTCACTGCACTGGATTGCATAAACTACATTGCTTTTCTTGTGTTTTGGAGTTTGATCTTTGGGGTGTACAAGCCTCTGTCTCAGTGTGTTGGTGGGTTTGAAATATACAGGTATGTGGTGTTTGCCAAATATCCTTTTTATCTTTTCAGACACGCCAGCCATGTCTCACACTGAGACAGAGGCTTGTACACCCCAAAGATCAAACTCCAAAACACAAGAAAAGCAATGTAGTTTATGCAATCCAGTGCAGTGAGGAGTGCTCTGAACTCTATATTGGAGAAACCAAACAACTTTTGTACAGGAGGATGGCCCAACACAGGAGAAGTAACACCACAGGACCAGAGTCAGCAGTTTATCTTCATCTAAAGGAAAAAGGACACTCCTTTGAGGACATTAATGTTCACATTTTAGACAGAGAAGATAGGTGGTTTGAGAGAGGGGTCAAGGAATCCATTTATGCCAACTTGGAAAATCCTTCCTTGAATAGAGGTGGGGGCCTCAGGCACAAACTCTCCCCCATCTTCCTCCCCGTTTTGTCTTCTGTGCCTAGGAAGATTAAGACCATTTCACAAGCTCAACAGCAGCATGGTGATTTTAACGACCCTCCTTTAGATGATAAAAGGACTTAAAAATTACATCTCAATATAACCATGACCTAGCCCCAGGTGTAAGGTCACACAGCTACCTAGGAACATATTTAGGATTCCCTTACCAACTTTGCTCAGACTGAAGAAGCTCCTTGGATAAGGAGCTAAACGTTTCCACTGAGAAAATAGAAATCCAGTTGACATGATTCAAGCTACAGACAATTCCACCTGGATGACTGAGAACCTTCATAGACAAGCTGCTTTGAAGTGTGTGGTTAGAAAAGACCAAACTGGCAACCATGAATGGAAGCAGTTGAACTCAGGAATTAATTTTTCCTGATCTAGTGGTACTCTGGACATCATCATTAAGCAAGTGAATAAAAATGGCAGGGGAGAAGTAGAAAAGAATGAGATTTGAGAACTGGGCTGTGATATTGTTTAAAACATGGGTGCATGTTCCTGTTTTTGGAACAGGATTTTGCTTCCCCCAAGAACTGTGCAGCATTTATGGCACCGTCTAGGAAAAGCTATCCCTCATTTAAGGCTGCTTTTGGAAACCATTAAACATCTCCTTACTTGCTGCCATAAGCTTTGCTTCATCATATTTATTTGCATTTGGAGATGATCCAGCTGGAACAGGCTCTGAAATTGACTTTACATCCCTCCCTTAGTTTCTTTTCTCAGATTCTTCTAATAAGAGCAGTTGGTGGGTTTCTTGTTAGTTTAAAATAACAGCAACCAATCGAGTTTTTCAAGACTATAAAAGATTAATTATTTCTGAATGTCTTTTGCCACGTGAGCATTTTTGGCTTTAGTATATCTTGGATTCCATCAAAAGCAGAAGAAAGTATTACAGTGGTATTTCCGCCAGCCTTGAAAAAGGCAATGCACACCCTCTTCAAGAAGCCATTCTTGGACCCAACAAACTTTGATAACTGTTGCCCAGTCTCCAGCCTTCCTTTTTAAAGGAAAAGTTGTTGAGAAGGTGTTGGGTGTCGGTAATAGAGTACCCTCAAACGAGTCAATTATCTAATTGACTGTGGATGCGTCCACGCATATGAGCCCTTTCACGTACATGGAATGGCACTACTTCTGAGCAGGCAGATGGACAGAACTATTGGCTGAAAATGTTAGAATCAGCACTTACCTTGGTGGAAAGACTTTTCACACGTTATGTACCCTCTAGAAGTTACTCCATATGGAGAATTTTAAGGCATAAGTACTGGCCCATTTTCAGCCATCCACACACTTTTTTCTATTTGCTGTTTCTCATTTGCATGCTCTTCTCTGATGTAATAGTTCAGCAGCTGTGCTAAATGTTTGTGTCTGCAATAAGGCCTCTTTGTTCAGTGCACTGTCTTTTCTCTCTCTCTGTAGCCTCTGACAGTGACAGCACCATCCTTAACCATTGCAGAGAACATGGCTGACTTGATAGATGGCTATTGCCGACTGGTCACTGGTGCAACACAGTCCTTTATTATCCGACCCCAGAAAGGTAAGATAAAACAATTTGTTAAGTATTTTTGTTGCATTTAATCTGTTGTGTCCTATAATTGAGAAGAAATTAATGGCAGTATCTCTGTATGTGTAACTGATCAGACATATAACTAGATAAATGTCAGAAGGATTCTGGTAACATGTTTTCAGATTTGCAAATTTTATTAAAAGGTATAAGCTTTCCTGAAGTACAGCTTTCTTCCTCAGATGCATAACATAAGCATTTTTTAAAAAAAATAAAATTTGTTAGACTGAAAAGGTGCGACTAGAGTCCTCCTGATTGTTGCCTAACACAGACTAACATGGCTCTCCTCCTACAATATAACTAGATAAAAATACACAGGAAAAAATCATACAATTTCTGCAAGGGAATATACAACACAAGATGCACTAAAATAGCAATTCCAGTAGTTACTCTGGTATTGTAATTCTGTAAATGGTAACATTTACTTAGACATGTTCCAAACCTGGCACTCAATTATTGGTTTACCAATTGAGTAATAATTGGTGCCCACAATTAATTATCCTTTTTTTTCTGCCTATAATACTACTTGCCTACCTCTGTTTAGTCCATATTTTTGTTTGGATTTGAAATTGTGTAGGAAATCCTCCTTTTGACACTGACATTAGCTGGTCAGATATAATTGTATTTATTGTTATATTTTAATCTCTTCCTCAAAAGAGTTAGTGAAGCATATCTGATTCTTCTGTCGCTCATCCCTTCACAGAGACCATGGGGAAGGAATTAGGCTGAGACATATTGATTGTTGCAAATCACCTAGTCAGTCATGTAGCTGAAAAGGGATTCTAATTTTAATCTTGCCATTAGAAATCCAGCACTCTCTTTTTTAAAAAAAATTAATAGTAATTTTATTAAAAATTACAATTGCAAAGATAAAAACTAATACAAACTTAAAAAAAAGAGTAAAAAGAAAAAATAGAACGTTCAGAAAAGAAAAAAATAGTAAGAAAAATAGAAAAGAAAGAAAAGAAGAATATAACAAAGAAAAAAAGTATATAAAGAAATGACTTCCCCCTTCATCACAATTATAAACAATTGTAACTTACCGTATTTTCCGGCGTATAAGACGACTTTTTAACCCAGGAAAATCTTCTCAAAAGTCGGGGGTCGTCTTATACGCCGGAAAATACTACTCACCGTATAAGACCTCTCCTGGCCAAGTCTCTTTAAACAAAGGCAACATCTGCGCAACCTCAGCCGAGCTCAGCCCTTGGGGGGGGGGCAACCTGTTCTTACACCCCACGCCTTCCCCCGCCCTCGCGGAGAAGCTGAAACTTTTGGACTGCCCAGTCGGTTAGCCACGCGGGGTCCAGCAGGGCTTTGAAGGGCGATCCCGAAGGAATAGAGGTGTACAAGACTGGGCGAAAGCCCAAGGAGGCCCAACCGCGCGTATTCAGCGAGCTTTACTTCCGTGTCAGTCAGTCCAGGCTGCCTGCTTACTGGAGAGTGAAGCTGCGGGCGCATGTCCGAGGCAGTAAGCTTCGCTCACGTTGACAAGGATGAATTACCGAGTAAAAATGGGAAGGATCGATCCGAAAACTCAAACTGAGCCTTGCTAAACCCAATAGGGTTACTTTTGAGTAAAGAAACTTAGGGTGGCTCTACTGGATCGGCAGATGACCCTGTGGGCGTTTATAGTCCTGAACGACCCACTTCCTCAAATATTATTTTGTAATATTTTATAACAGCAACTTTGGCAGAGAGCAGTCCTGTCGCTGTTGGGAATCCCTCCCCCGGGTTTATTCTACAACCATCAGTTTCCACCAGATTCTGCCGCCGCCGCCGCTTCCTCAAAGACCGCCCCACTTTTTTCATTATTTCTCTGAGCAGACCCAATGCAGTACGCCGCCCCGCGCTCGTCCTCCTGCTCTTCCCTGGGGGCTGCGTTCCGGCGAGCGGCTGCACTTGGCCAGGAGAGGTCTTATACGGCAGTACCGTATTTTCCGGCGTATATCCCAAGCTCTATATTTTAAATGGAAAAGTGCGCCAATCAGCTGTGGGGCGGGGAAGTGGACTTGCGCCAATCAGCTGTGGGGCGGGAAAGTGGAGTTGCTTCCCTGTTTTCTCCCTGCAGTTTTTTACTTTCCGCTTCCCCACAGCACAGCTGATTGGCGTGGATATTTTCCACCCCGGGTCGGAGCAAGCTGCAGGCGTCTGGGAGGTAATAGGATACAAGGGCGGGAGGCGTGTTTGCACTACCGCTCTGATAGTCTTGGAGACAGGGAGGTCTGGGCAGGTAGGGAGAGCTGACCAATCCAAGCAGGCTTTGTATACAACAACCAGCCAATCACCGGTAAGGTACATCGCTTGCCGTGATTGGCTGGTTGTTGTATACTGGGCACCACATACAGTACAGCACCAGTACATACAGTACAGTATACAAATGTCCAACAGTCAAAACCCCATCATGGCTCCACCAGCAAGAAGAAAGAAATATGAAGCCAGTTTCAAACTTAAAGTTGTAAACTTTGCCATGGAACATAATAACTGCACTGCTGCAAGACAATATGGAGTAACAGAAAAGATGGTTCGGGACTGGAAAGCAAATGAAAAAGCATTAAAGAGTATGCCAAGGGGTAAGTGTGCATTAAGAAGAGGCACCCCACATTGGCCAGAACTCGAAAAACATGTAGCAGACATGGTGAATGAGCATCGCCAAAACGGTTATGTAGTGACACGAAATAAAATACGTTTGTTTGCACTTCAGTGGGCCAAATCTAACCCAGATCACAGCAACAGATTTAAGGCCACTGTATCCTGGTGTACTAGATTCCTGGGAAGGCATAATATGGTACTGAGGGAAAAGACGAAAATTGCCCACAAATTACCTGCAGATCTTGATAGCAAAGTAAATAGTTTCCATTGATACGTAATACAACAGCGCACTAAACATGGCTATGCGTTAAGTAGTATTGGAAATATGGATGAAACTCCAATGAATTTTGATATGGTTGGAAATACAACTGTCCATCAAAAAGGTGAAAAAACAATTTTAATTAAAACAACAGGACATGAGAAGTCCAGTTTTACAGTGGTACTAGGATGCACAGCTGATGGCGCCAAACTGAGACCAATGATTATTTTTAAAAGAAAAACAATGCCGAAACTCAAGTTCCCTGTTGGTTGTTTTGCACATGTGAATGAAAAAGGCTGGATGGATGAAGAAGGGGTAAAGCTATGGCTTGATAATGTATGGAGCAGGCGACCAGGCGGACTTATTCAAAAACGTAGTCTACTGGTGTGGGATATGTTCAGGGCTCATTTAACTCCCAGCACCAAGCAAAGGCTTGCAAGACTAAACACAGATGCGGCAGTTATTCCTGCAGGATTGACATCGTTGGTACAGCCACTGGATGTGTGCCTAAACAAGCCATTTAAAGATCGCATTCGAGAACAGTGGAATGAATGGATGGTTAGCGGCGAAAAGTCATTCACAAAAGGAGGAAACGTGTGCTCCACAGTTGGATGTTTTGTGCAAGTTTGTCATAAAAGCCTGGAATGATATTGATGCAGAAACAGTAATCAAGTCTTTCAAGAAGTGTGGCATATCAAATTCATTAGATGGTATGGAGGATGACTACTTGTGGCAAGATGAAGAGGAAGCTGAAGCTGAGACCACACCATCTGATACGGAATTCGATCCACACGATGACTGCCTTACAAATGTACCACAAGATGTCATTGATGTACTTATGATATCAGATGACGAACAGGAGGATTTTGAAGGCTTTTAAAGGGAAACTGTCACGCCAGCAAAACCTGTAAAAATACCGTAGCTTGCAGTTATGATGGGCGTTGCTAACTCGCCAGGGACTTGCCCGGCACTTGCTCTCTCTCTATTGTTTGTTATCTTCCTCCTATCATCATCAGTTCCAGTTTGGTTGACAGCTTAGAAAACAAACAGCATGGCAGCTCCCATGGGTTTATTGTCTTATCCTTCCTTTCATCTTTAGAGTGAATTAGGAAAAGTTTAATCCACTTGCACTGTTTTATGTTTACATGTTTGATTACAAACAGCCTTATGTTTATAAGTGACAGTTTTCCTGCTAAGTACCTGCATGTCATAAGCATTTGAATTAAAATTACCATATTGAAATCAAATCTGATGTTTTTTTAATTTTTATTTGGTGTGCGTTGAAGAGGGGTAGTCTTATACGGCGACTATATCCCAAACTCTATATTTTAACTGGAAAAGTTGGGGGTCGTCTTATACGCCCAGTCGTCTTATACGCCGGAAAATACGGTACTACCTTTTCTTAACATACAACAAATGATCTCTTCTTCCGATATCCCATCTCTTATCTATAAACAAATGCTTAAAACCTGGTCGTTTCAGTCCTGATCAGCAAAAATCCATTAAGGATTATCAGAGATAACAATGTATCTATTTTAACCTTGATCAAATAAATCAACTTTATATTTCTTCCTTTTATTTTTAATAATCTTGATCTTTAGTCCCTTCAAATAATGTCCTAGAACTTGATTTCTTTTCATTTTTTCTTTGTCTCTTCTCACAAAATTCTTCAAAGTTTTAACAGACCTCTTTTGTAAATCCAATATAGGAAGATTATTCAGGTTACTCTCTTGGTTTGTTATTTGTATATCCCTTTTAATATTAAGACATCAGCCGGTTTCTCTTGTATGTCCAGTGTAGCCTCTTTTTCCATACCATTCTTGTAGCCTGTCATTTTTAAATCCACTTTCAGATCAGTCTCAATCTTGTCAGGTAAAACTTGTTCCTCTTCCATACATCTTTTAAACCCAGTCTATCTATAGAGGCAGACACTCTTAAAGTTAACTTCTGGGTCCATTGTTCAAAAATATCCTTCAGTATGTCCAGTGTTAAAATATTTTGCTTCATTCTGTATTAGTAAGTCAAATTTAAGTGTTCTTCTCCTTTAATTGTAATCTTCAGTTCCTTCTGGTTCCCTCTAGTGTCCAATATTCAACGTCTCGTCCTATCATGTTTTTTTTTTAAGAATTCAAAAGAAAAGCATTTTCCCATAGGAAGGATTCTTATAATTAATTCCAAAATCTTATTTCAAACCCCCATGCTTAGTGTGATGTGTGATTTCCCATTTTACTTTTTTTAATAGTAACTTTTATTAGGTTTCAAGAAAAGAATAAAAACTACAAAAAACTACAAAGAAAGAAAAAAAAGAACTAAAAAAGTACAGAAACACAAGAGAATTTTTTTTAAATTTACAAAAGATGTGGCTTCTGACTTTTAACAGGAAGAATATACAAAATTTCCATAATCAATCTCTTCCCCTATATTAAACCAAAACACCACATTATTTCCATAAGTCATTCCATTTACTTGCACTCTTTATTATATGCAAAACAGGTGAGAGAACAAATGAACCACTACATGAGATGTGGTGGGAGAAAATTTTCTTCTTGATTCCCTAGCAAAGAGCTGATACAGCTTTAGTACCAAGCCACTCCTGAGACAGAACCCCCTTCCACTATTGGGAGGGATATCGAATGGTTAGAGGTCCAATTTCTAGTTTGCAGTAAAGCCAGTTCTTCAGAGAATGAATAGAAATTTTAAGCTTTAAAAAATAGAGCAAGACACCAAAACCCATGTTGGATGCAGTTCCATGCAGAAGAATTCAAGGCTCACCAAGTTTTCTGTTCCCTGGAGAATTATAGTAGTTGTAGCTAGCAGCTACATTTAACTTTCTTTAAAAAACACACAAGTAAACAAACACAAACCAGGCATTCTGATCACATCTATTGTGCTTGCACATCTAGTCTGGTTAGTGTTGCATATATTTTTTATGTCTGTAGAATATGTGGCTGAGTTTTTAAAAAGCCAGGCCTCAAACTTTTTTCTTGTTTGGGCTCAGGAGCACATGTTCACCCCCACTCAGGAATGTTAATTTACCTTTAGGAGCCAGCCAGTCTGGGAGTTCTGACCAATCAGAATTAGCTGTTAGAGCTTTGCCCATATTGGGAATCTGTTGCCTAGGTGTTTTGGTCACATGCTGGATCCTGTCCACTCAGATGCTGATCAAGTAAAGGTTTAAAATGTAAATGCCTTTTGTTCTCTTTACCTCTGCACTCTGCTCTGCTATCTAAATGTAAATAGCTATGTTAATCAACCATGCCTTCTTTGGCTAAAGAAGATTCAAGGTTTGTTCCTACAGTGGGGCAAAAAAGTATTTAGTCAGCCACCAATTGTGCAAGTTCTCCCACTTAAAAAGATGAGAGAGGCCTGTAATTGACATCATAGGTAGACTTCAACTATGAGAGACAAAATGAGAAAACAAATCCAGACAATCACATTGTCTGATTCGGAAAGAATTTATTTGCAAATTATGGTGGAAAATAAGTATTTGGTCACCTACAAACAAGCAAGATTTCTGGCTCTCACAGACCTGTAACTTCTTCTTTAAGAGGCTCCTCTGTCCTCCACTCATTACCTGTAGTAATGGCACCTGTTTGAACTTGTTATCAGTATAAAAGACACCTGTCCACAACCTCAAACAGTCACAGTCCAAACTCCACTATGGTGAAGACCAAAGAGCTGTCGAAGGACACCAGAAACAAAATTGTAGACCTGCACCAGGCTGGGAAGACTGAATCTGCAATAGGCAAGCAGCTTGGTGTGAAGAAATCAACTGTGGGAGCAATAATTAGAAAATGGAAGACATATAAGACCACTGATAATCTCCCTCGATCTGGGGCTCCACGCAAGATCTCACCCCGTGGGGTCAAAATGATCACAAGAATGGTGAGCAAAAATCCCAGAACCACATGGGGGGACCTAGTGAATGACCTGCAGAGAGCTGGGACCAACGTAACAAAGGCTACCATCAGTAACACACTACGCCGCCAGGGACTCAGATCCTGCAGTGCCAGACGTGTCCCCCTGCTTAAGCCAGTACATGTCCGGGCCCGTCTGAAGTTTGCTAGAGAGCATTTGGATGATCCAGAAGAGGATTGGGAGAATGTCATATGGTCAGATGAAACCAAAGTAGAACTGTTTGGTAGAAACACAACTCGTCGTGTTTGGAGGAGAGAGAATGCTGAGTTGCATCCAAAGAACACCATACCTACTGTGAAGCATGGGGGTGGCAACATCATGCTTTGGGGCTGTTTCTCTGCAAAGGGACCAGGACGACTGTTCCGTGTACAGGAAAGAATGAATGGGGCCATGTATCGTGAGATTTTGAGTGCAAACCTCCTTCCATCAGCAAGGGCATTGAAGATGAAACGTGGCTGGGTCTTTCAGCATGACAATGATCCCAAACACACCGCCCGGGCAACGAAGGAGTGGCTTCGTAAGAAGCATTTCAAGGTGCTGGAGTGGCCTAGCCAGTCTCCAGATCTCAACCCCATAGAAAACCTTTGGAGGGAGTTGAAAGTCCGTGTTGCCCAGCGACAGCCCCAAAATATCACTGCTCTAGAGGAGATCTGCATGGAGGAATGGGCCAACATACCAGCAACAGTGTGTGCCAACCTTGTGAAGACTTACAGAAAACGTTTGACCTCTGTCATTGCCAACAAAGGATATATAACAAAGTATTGAGATGAACTTTTGATATTGACCAAATACTTATTTTCCACCATAATTTGCAAATAAATTCTTTCCGAATCAGACAATGTGATTGTCTGGATTTGTTTTCTCATTTTGTCTCTCATAGTTGAGGTCTACCTATGATGTCAATTACAGGCCTCTCTCATCTTTTTAAGTGGGAGAACTTGCACAATTGGTGGCTGACTAAATACTTTTTTGCCCCACTGTATGTTCTTTTTGTTTTAAATAAAGCAACATTTTTACTACTAGCTTGTCTCTTGGTTTTTCCATAACTCTGATCACAAATTTTATAAAACAACAAAAGTTAGAAACTTGTTTTGACTACTGTACAGCACTGTAGAATTTCATGAAGCTTTTGTGGGCAGAATTTTAGACAAGTTGATGATTCCCAGCCTCCCTTCCAAAACTACTCATCATTCTGATGTTCATATTATATTAACTTCGAATATTTTGAGGAATTTTAGATTGCTTATTCAGTGACAAATTTACATTGGCAAATAAAAAAAATGTATGCAGTAGAATTGTGATCTTGAATTTTAAGCCGCCCAGAGTCGCTTGGTGAGATGGGCGGTGAAGAAATATGAGAAATAAATAAATAAATCTCCAAAGTATGCTTGTTTGGATGGGAGCATTGGTGCCAACGTACATATTTTTGCATTTTAGAAAATTTATTTTGGCTGCCCTGAGACCAAAGAGGTGGCCTGTAATGAAAGCAGGCACAATTTGCACTGAATGTTTGTGATTTTTGCTAAGTAGAATAATCTGTTCCTGACAAGGGTGCTTGCTACTAGCTTTTTTTCAATATTTTATTTGATCATCTCTTTTTTCCTGTGTATTGGTCTTACATGTCTTCTGAGAATAGCATGGGAATGTGAAAAAGGAATAGGCTGGTTTCTGCAGAACAGATTCTTCAGCAACCCAAAACTTCCCTTATAGTTTTAATTTTCTGACAATATAGCACATTTTTGTTCTTTCAGTTTTAAACAGGTTTTGTGTAAATTATCACAGAAATCGTAATATTGTAAGGCAGTATCAATGTAATTAGCTCAGGTTAGTATGTTCTATTCTTAAGCAATGTACTTATGTATATATTTTATTAACATGTGGCAATAAAATATTTTTTCTTCTTCATTTAGAAGGTGAAAGAGCTTTACCATCCATACCAAAGTAAGTTTTAATATTTTTGTTGGGTTTAAAGCATTAAACTGAATACATTATTAATTTGATTTATACACTGAAGTCTGTAATCAATGGGAAATTTTGACCATAAGGGAAGACCCATACAGAGTTCAGTGTTAGAATGAAGACTTTGCACACAGAAAACTTTGCATATACAGTAGACCTCAGTATCTATAGCTAAAAGGATTTTGGTAGCATGGCTTGATATCCCCTTTTGCTTCAGAACCCAAGAGAACCAATACTAGTCAGGAGGCAGTACTAAAAAAAAATTAGAAACATAATAACAGTTGCAGTATTATTCAAAATGGATATGGTAAATTTTTTATATCCTCCATTGTACTAGGTAACTGTAGGGGTATATGTGTTTCATTGCCTAGTCATTATATCTTCATTTTGCTTGGGAAACCAAAAGTAGGTATAATTCAATCATACCAAATTAAATGTCCATGGTATTACATTTTTCATCTGTTTTACATCTGTTGCCAGCACTAGCATCTGATACCTTAGGGCAGCTGGCAGAGCCCAGTGCCTATTGCTGATGCTTGCTCTGGGCAAATCTTCAAAGAAATGCAGCCTTGTACTTCAACATGTTTCTGTTCACTGTATTAATTCAAGAAATCAAAACAAGAGGGATGAAAAATTCAGTCAAACTGCTGAGATGATAATGGCCCCCATTCACAAATATCCAACCTCTTAATTCATACTTTCAATCTATAATTATGTTCAATCTGAACAGCTCTGTGTAGTGTGTATGAGCAGTCCAAACAATACTTTAAAATGACCAATGCTCAGTAGAGTTATATCTATGATCTATCTTCTAGATCCATCCATCCATCCATCCATAAATAGTCATTTCAGCTAAATATGCAGTGTTTTTCTGCAGATTGATTACAGATTTATAGCATGATTTTTGCATGTTACATTTTGCCAAATTCATTGAGGCTTACAATACGATACAACACATTACAATATAATAGATACAGTCTATTAAAATATGAGGGCGTGGTGGCTCAGCGGGTAAGACGCCAGGCTTGTCGATCGGAAGATCGCAAGTTCGGAGGTTCGAATCCCTAGCCCTGCGTGCGGAGTGAGCTCCCGCACTAGCTCCAGCTCTTGCCAACCTAGCATTTCGAAAGCATGCAAATGCAAGTAGATGAATAGGTACCACTTCGGTGGGTAGGTAACAGCGTTCCGCGCGCATCATGCGGCCACATGACCATGGAAGCGTCTTCGGACAACGCTGGCTCTTCGGCTAACAAACGGAGATGAGCACCGGCCCCTAGAGTCGGAGACGACTGCACAAATGTGCGGGGGGAACCTTTACCTTTTATTAAAATATGAATCATTTTTGCTGGTTACATTCTGTACCTACAACCAATAGTTGATATTAGGGAAGAATTTTTTAAAGAATGACGTTATCTTTAAGTTTGCTAAGTGTTTTTTTTCAAGTAGTAAAACAGTGTTTAAAATAAATAGCCTCTCTATATTTAGCTCAGAATATAAAGCTTCCAGATAACATGCTTAAATTAAAGATAGTGCTTTTTTCTTTTTAATATAAGTAGAGGATACAATTTAAGTTGATGTTGCTAAATAGAAGATAATTAGAAGAAATTCAGAATTATAAAGTTGTTGGTTCAGTCAGCTTTCAACTGTCATTTTGTAGCATTTCAGACTTGGTCAAGCTGAACTTCTGGTGGAGTTTAAAACAGACTCTTCAGATAATTTCTTCTACTCTTGGTCCCCAGGTGAATTTAAAATAATAGAATCACTTTTCCCCTTGAAAAATTTAGCTCTGCAGAACACACATTGACTCTGCTAACTAAGTAGATACCCTTCTGGAATGGGCATTCTCTAGCTCAGGGCTTTCCAAAATGCTGCCGCTGGCGACACACCAGCAGCAGCAGCGGTGCACGGCGACGGCGCGGGGGGGGGGGCGTGCAGCGGAGTGCGCGCACAGTGGCGGCGCGGGGGGGCGTGCGGCGGCGCGTGTGCATGGCGGCCGCCGTGTGCGCGTGCGCCGCCGCTTCCGGGTGGTGTGGCGACACACCACACTGTGTGTGGCGACACACTTTTGTGTGGCGACACACAGTTTGGAAAGCTCTGCTCTAGCTCATGAACTGGGTAGAATATACAGCATTCACAGATTTCAACTATTGTGTTACAGGCTGGCCAACAATGAGAAGCAAGGAATACGATCACATACAGTCTCTGTATCAGGTAGGATATCTGATAGGTTTTTTTTTTTTTAAAAAAGGGGTTTGCTCACTTCCTGCCAGTAGTCCCTAAAGAGAGAAAAAAGATTTAATAAGGTTTTGTGAGAAACAAAGTTAATCTTCTAAAACTTGCAAGCAAATCTTATGGAAAATTCTTTAACTGAATTTTGGTATTAGAAGCCATTACAGTATTGCACACTAATTGTTTTCATGCAGATTAATTTCACAATTCAGGTCTGGGAGCTATCATATAGGGGAAATAGCTGTAAAAAACCCCAACTTTAATGTTATAAAAAAAGAATTATCTTTGCTTTGATAGAGCATTGTATATATAGCTATGTAGGTTTAGTCATCGGTGACTGAAGATTATATAGTGGTTGTGAATTAAGGGTTTCATGATAATTGCTTCATTTTAAGGTATTCAGTTTTTTGTTTGTATTGAATCACTGGATTTCGGATCGTTTCAAAGCAAAATGTAAAGTAGTAAATCTTCATGAAGTGAGAAGCTGCCTATCATTGATTTATTAATGGCTCAAAAAGAAACTCTTAGCTGTTGTTGTATACTGTAGTTCTGCAGAGGGCACGGGATACTGGGCCAATGCTTAGAATCCTAACCTAATAATTAACTAGTAATTACTCTTTCACATCTCCATGAGCATATTATAATGATCACCCAATCCAGATGGTTGAGTCATGCATAATATAGAGTAATTAAGTTCTATGGGAGAAAAAAAAAATGAAAAATTCAGTTTAGACTGGTCGTTGACCATGATAAAGAATCTAACTTCAGTTTGTGGGATTCCACCATGGGAAGTCCTTCAAATGAAAATAATCAATTTGCTTTTACATCCTTTCATACTTCATGAGAATATTTTCTTCAGTTGCTGTCAACCCTTTGAGGTAGGCCAGGTCAGGAATTAGACACCACAAAGACTATTGGAACTCTGTGGTTGTAGGATATAATAACACTATCTTGAAAGCCTGCCAGGGTTTCCCTCTGTCCTTTCTTATACCCCACAGAATCAAAATGGGGTTGTTATGAGACTCTTTCTTATGCTTCTTCTTTCCCAGGGCTGAGACTTCGTTTACTGACTTTATTATCTTTTAACGGCTCTTGCATTCCTTCGCTGTCTCTGCCTCCCTCTCCAGTTGCAGGTTTTCATATTCAGGAAGGGCATTTGATCACTTAATCCCATATGAAAATACTAACTCTGCAGAACCCTTCTGAAATTAGTCATTTATACACGTCAGGATAATAATCTGAGCATTGTGGCAATTAAATGATAGGCTGCAAATCAGAATTGAGTCACTCTTCAACCTGAGGTGTATCATGTAAGAGCAAAGAGAAAAAGGAGATAGGAAGACGCCATCCTTGGGCTCCATATAACTGCAACTCGTTTTTCTGTCCCTAATTTTTTTTTTTCTTTTTTGCTCATCTCCCCCTTATATTAGTTTCACTGGCAGGTGCAGCTGTAGATAATTGCTCTTGATTCATGAAAAAGGGGCTAATGCTCAGTTTAAACAGAACTGAAGGCAAAGAGCCAGCCTGGGAAACTGATCACCCGTTCTCTTGACTGGCCATCAGGGCAGCAGCGTCTGAAAAAAACAGATCAAAACCAAGAAGGGAGAATTTTTTTAATTTTTAACTTTTTGTTTTTGGGATGTAGCAAAAGCATTCATGGGTTCCCAAATGCTGTTCATGCAGAAATACTGGTTGTGCTCTAAAGTGATTCATACAATCCTGCTGATTACTCATGCAGATTTTGTTACTTCTACTCATTTCCCAACTATTATGTGCATGAAAAAAAAAACATGAAATTGTAGCCCAGTTTTGACAGCTATTGCTGCCACTACGTGAAATTCAGTCACAGGCACAGATTGTTAATTTGAAACTTATAAATACTTATAAAATTTGAAACTTATAAATAATAAATAAACTCTTGGATTTTATATTTATTTTATATTTATTTTAATTACTTATATTTATGATGATGGTATTATATGTTATTTTAATTGTTTGTTTTTTGTAAACCGCTCCCTTTGGGGGAGATGGGGCGCTGATATAAATTGAATTATAAATAAATAAATAAACTGTAGTAGACATAGGCTTTGGGGTCCCCCCCCACCTACCCTAACACTTGAAAATAAGTTGTTTCATAGAAGTGGCACACATTACTATCCTGAATGTATCTTAATGGCACTGATGTTGCAGACAGCAGATCATCCTGTGATGATCATAGACCTTTGGGAGGCTGACATAAATGAAGATGTCCTGCTATGTTCAGTGGTTCTCCACGAACAGGTATTGCTTGAGGCTGCTAAAAAGGAAAAGTTATTGTTTAGGATGTATCCGGGAGATAACTGGTGAAGAAGGAGCGGGCTCCCTCCAGGGGGATAAATGCATGCGCAGTACTGAATCACTTTGCTTTCATCGCAAGAGGCTGAAGAAGGCACCGCCCTAATTTCTTGGGCCCTTTCTCTGAGCATTACTAGTTCATTTTAGTTTAGCTGGATTCTGTCTAACAGAGTAGAACAATAAAACACTAGCGCCTGTACACCAAGTCTCAGCGTGTTCCTTCACTCGAAGTCAGGACAGGATGCCAAATAGATTAATCGCAATATGTTTGAACGATTTTAGCTGTACTTGTAGGTGACAAGCAATGTTCTGTTGTTTTCTCTTACAAAAGTATTTACCTTTTATTTATGGCCACCTGCCTGGTTCTATTGATCTATTTTTTTTCCACAACTAGAATCAAAGAATGTATGAATTGGAAGGGACCTTATAGATCCATAGTCCAACTCCATGCTAGTACAGTAATCTTCTAAACCAATTGTGGCAGGTAGTCAACCAGCTTCTAGCGCTCAGCATCATTAGGTGAATATTATAGTTCAAGACATGTCTGATTTAAAATCTTTAATTGTGGGCCTGATAAATTTAAACGAATAGAATTGTATCAAAGGGCTTGGTTGTAGACAGTAGATTTTATGGCATGTTTTAAGTGAAAGCTGCAAGCATATCAGTTGATTTTTCATAGAACGTGATTGCATTATCATGGGGCAATTTCATAGTAGTTCAGAAAGTAACAAATTGGGCTAGGCTCATCTTTTCATTGAAGATGAAAGCTATTGAACCCCCAATGAAACTTTGCCTTGGTATTATCTCTGTCAGGCCAGATAATGAACATGTCATCAATCAGGTGGGGAAGAGAAGTTGCTTTTGGGGAGGGAAACCGAGAAAGCCATAATGATGACAATATATGGTGAGCCATATGAGTGCCCATGGCTGTGTTGTTAGTTTGCATTTGCCCAAAAGCTGAAGTAATTGGGAATACAGGATTATATTTCCAATGGTTTATCATCTGCCTTTGGCACAAAGGACCTTAACATGGCAGTTAGATGGTGTTTTCTGGAGTACTGTCAGAGGATTTTAATTTTGTTCAAGATTTCAATAGTGTATTTTATTTAACCGGGAATATTGATAGCATATGGTCTGAGAATAGAATCCATATAACCAGATCCTCCAGCTGGGATGATATCATTTCCAGAAATAATGGCGTTTACAGCATTGCTTGCTTCTGCATTCTGGGTAAATGATAGAGATACCCCATCCTAATATATGTGTATTTCTTGATCTCCAGAAAGTTCATTCCTCAGTTAGTGTCCCTTTGGTATTTATAAATGAAAATAGAAGTTTATAAAATGTTACGATTTCTAGGGCAGTAAAAACTTTTGGAGGTGAGTATTTGTAAGAAAGACATTGTTTTTATCTTGCACAATGACCTGAAAAGATACGGAATTACATGGGAAGTTTTCAGTGACAAATGTCATTTTAACTATGATTAAGGAATACACAATATGCCTGCCACTGGATCACGTCATAAGTCCCTCTTTTCCTAAAGTGTAGTTTCTAATCCTCTGTTCCCCAGATACTTGTGGTATTGAGTTCCTGTGAAACAGAATTACTGTTTTAAATTAAGCTGTTCTAAACCCAAACAGTTGTTTGTAGCTTAGATGGATGTTGCTCACAGCTGAGTACTAAAAAAGTAGAATAGAAGGATAGAATAGTATCCTGAGACAACAGTTGAATTTAAGAGTTACAGCAAACCCTATTTGTATGCTCTTGTCTGTCATCCTCAGTGTCAACCCAAAGCTTGTGTTGATTTTGGTCCTTGACTTTAAGGCACTCCAGTGCTCAGCACTGTCTGTGCCTTCACTTCTTGAGCAAAAGACTGATAGTAGATTTGGTATTTTTGAATATATATGGTATAATTGTTCAGCATTTGGTTGGGGCCTGGTCTTGGAATGGTAAGCCTCTGAGAACTGAGATGATCTCAACACAGTTCAACCCAGAAAAAAAGGAGTTGCGAATCTTTCCTTATCCTTACCTGTTAGTAATGAGTCCTTTATCCTGGTGAGAATAGCAAGTAAAATGGTTGAGTACTATATGGTTATTGGATATGGCCGGATATATATTATCCTGCGGTTATACAGGTAGTACTCACTTACTGACTGCCTCGTTCAGTGACCATTCAAAATTATGATGGCGCTGAAAAAGTAGGTTTACGACCAGTCCTTGAACTTGCGGCCGTTGCAGCGTCCCCGTGGTCACATGATCGCGAATTGGGAGCTTTGTAACTGGTGTACATTTACAACAGTTGCAGCATCCCACGGTCACGTGATCGCCTTTTGCGACCTTCACACCAAGCAAACTTTGCGACAAGCAAAGTCAATGGGGAAGTTGGCAGGAAGTTGCAAGTCGCAGCCATGTGACGTCTTGCTTAATGACCCACGGTGGTTTGCTTAATGACTGCAACCGAGCTGATGTAAGTCCTGCACAGTCATGTGATGTTTCACTTTACAATTGCATTGCTTAGTGACAGAGTTGCAAGCTCCAATTGCAGTCAGTGAGGACTACCTATAATAATATAATATAATATAATATAATATAATATAATATAATATAATATAATATAATATAATAATATTTATTTATTTATTTATTATCCTGCCTTTATAATTTTTATAAATAACTCAAGGTGGCAAACATGCCTAGTACTCCTTCCTCCTCTTATTTTCCCCACAACAACCACCCTGTGAGGTGAGTTGGGCTGAGAGAGAGTGACTGGCCCAAGGTCACCCAGCCGGCTTTCACGCCTAAGGCGGGACTAGAACTCTCAGTCTCCTGGTTTGCCATTGGCTCCTTCCTAGGGCTGAGAGAGAGTGACTGGCCCAAGGTCACCCAGCCTGCTTTCATGCCTAAGGCAGGACTAGAACTCTCCGTCTCCTGGTTTGCCATTGGCTCCTTCCTAGGGCTGAGAGAGAGTGACTGGCCCAAGGTCACCCAGCCGGCTTTCACGCCTAAGGCGGGACTAGAACTCTCAGTCTCCTGGTTTGCCATTGGCTCCTTCCTAGGGCTGAGAGAGAGGGACTGGCCCAAGGTCACCCAGCCGGCTTTCACGCCTAAGGCAGGACTAGAACTCTCAGTCTCCTGGTTTGCCATTGGCTCCTTCCTAGGGCTGAGAGAGAGGGACTGGGCCAAGGTCACCCAGCCGGCTTTCATCCCTAAGGCGGGACTAGAACTCACAGACTCCTGGTTTCTAGCCCGTTGCCTTAACCACTAGACCAAACTGGCTCTCCAGTTTATATTAGCATAGATAAGATTTGCAGTTCCATATTGCTAAAGCTATGGGTACCAGGTTTGCTTCACTTATAGAATAGTGAAGTAGTAGCATGCTTTTAGCACTTACACAATTCCATATGATCAAGGTGCTGGTTAGTTCTAAAATTAGCTTATGAAAACTAGAACAATGCTTTATGCTGGGTCAAACCGCATAATTCAGTATTGTCTACTTTGAGTGATAACAGCTTTCTAAGATTCCAGTCCTTAGGAGTCTTTCTTAGTTATTTTATTCAAGGTCTTCAGTAAAGGTTTTAGGAACTGAACGTGAGACCTTCTACCTGCCAATACGTGAACATAAGTTTCCTCTCCAGACTAGTACAAGTACTGAACGCGCCCCCTCTCCTTATCATAAATTGCCCACTGATGCCATCCTGCCCCGCATGAGTGCGGTTTAGCTTTTTCACTGACCCTTTTGTTCAAACATCATTTGTCATGATTTACTAGAACAGTTGCAATGGCTTCCTAATCTACTTTCTGTATGCCTTCCCTTCCTATCCACCATTGCTGCCTTACCTTTCTAGAATCAAAATAATTTGTTGTTGCTCTGGTAGTGGGATCTAGCATCAGTTTGTGATTGGTTGACTTTGTGCAAGAGAGCGACGGGGAAGGAATTTGGAAGTGAATGAGTCAAGTGGTATCAGCTGTCCGGTCCCTGAAGTGGGACTGCCTTATAGCAAGGAGCTTTTTGCGACACCCTTTCCCCCAAATATTATTAAAGTATAGTTTAAAGTAAAATAAAATATCCTGGACTTGTGATACATAAAACATTTGCATGTGTTCTTCAGTATACACATCCATATGAAATTCCAGAGTTGTCAAGAATCATCGGAATGATCATCTGTATGAACTGTTATAGTTTATATGTCGATGAACAGCTACAGACTGTTATAGTTTATATATCAAAATGTCTTGTTCTGGTTGCACTTCAGAAAGGGGTGACAGATCTTAAGTTTTTAACAGCTCTTCTTTGCTCACTGCTTTTCAAAAAGCCAAGCAGAAGTAAATATATTTCTGTACTAGAAGATAAATACAAATAATATAGAGATAAATATTATTTGCAACTAACGGACTGCAGCATTAATCTTGTGCTTCCTTGTGTTCATTGCTTGCAGATGTTCTGACAACTTTATATTTCCTTCCAAATAATTTTTCTTCTTTTTCATTTTCTGCTTCTTGATAAAGGAGTCAATCACTGTCAACATAAAGTAAAGAAAGCCAGACACTTTCTCCCTTTTGTCTTCTGTTCACATGAATCACCAGCTAAGGGTATTGCATTGCTCTTTCTTTAGGTGGCCTGATTAATCCAACAGCTATACATTACTAGCCATGCTAAAAGTTTGTTCCCCTGAGGCTGCAGTAAAATTGTAAGCAAAGTTCCAAGAACCTAAAAATTATGTTGCTGAAATTTTGAATTTGCATGCTTTCTTGCTCACTGTTTTTTTCCGATTGTTCAGTGAGTCACAGGAAATATTTCCAATTGTTGCAAAGGTGGAACTTTGGTGGTGGCGCAAACCTATTGAATAATTACAGTGAAGGAAACCCTCCGAATCTTTCACTTAGTAGCCTGCTTGGGTCAGTGCATGGTTGAACCCCTGGCATGATATGCAATAGTGTGATATACAATTGTGTGTCTGAGAGCAGCAGCTATACAATATATTGAAGTCCTAACAGTGGTGACATTGTATACAGGTCTAAAAGTTGTGTAGGCATTATGGTGGGAAGACGTATCATGCAGTCCATGTTCTGCAGTTGAAAGCTCATTCCCATCCCCTTGTACCAACGAAATAAATTCAACGAAGAAAGCCATATAGTTGTTGAAGTGCAACCTTGGGTCAATCCAGAAATAAAATGGAAATGTCATGCGGTATGTGCCCAGACCCTGATTATTGGACCTCAACAAGTTGTGCTTTACCAGAAACTGTCTTATGGAGGGATATATTTTTCTTTTGTGTCTAATGCACAAAATGTTTTCAGTACAGTGCCTAATTTCTATAACAACTTTCAAATCTTAATTCAAACCCGTCTACCTAGGATGGCAAGTTTTATTTCATTGACTGTTAAAGGAATAGCTAGATCATACAGTAGAATGACTCTCTCAAGGTTGTTTATCCAATGAATTAATGTTGGGGCTGGGGGAGAGGGGAGAGGGTGTAGTGGAAGTCAGCAGTAAAAACAGTGGCCTAGTTTTTCTCTCCAAACTGTACTGAAATTAGTGTGTTGCCTGCTGCCTGCATTTTGAGATTGCTGTATGGAAATAAACTCTTGGATCCCAATGAACACCTTAATTACCATTGCCGTATCACGTTTCCTTGGAGCTAGGCATGTAAGATGACTGTAGCAGTTTGTTTGTTTGTTTGTTTATTGTCTTTTGCTTACCTGTGGTTGTAATACTGTATCTTCCCATTTCTTTCCCTTTTTTCCTCTGTCCCTTCCCCACTCTTTCCCTACTGCTTTCTCTCTTTTTGCATGCTACCCGGATCAACAGATGAAATTAGTGGGGACGGTAATATGTGCTTACATTTTTTAAAAATTTGTGTGTGATTAACATACCGTTTGCAGCCTCAATAACTCATTTGCCACTGTTGTTGTTTGTAATGAAGCCCCTCCCCCCAGCCATATGTTTACTCATATTAGACATTTTCTGCTATGCTACAGTCAATACAATTCCATAGTGCACGTTTCCTTTAAAAAAAGAGAGAGAGAAGGAGAAGGAACAGAGGTAAATGAAGGTTGCTGAAAATGACAGCCATGCATCTAGAGCCCTTTGTCTCCTTTTTAATATCTGGTGTAAGTTAATTTGTGTCTTCACTTCATAACCCTATATAACTACTACCTTACTTCTTGCAACCAGGTTGTGGTAGAGATGGGCAGAAATAAGCCATACTGGAATATCCAGAGGATAAAGAAGAAACTAGATGCCCGACTGTCAGTATAGCTTGGCTCTGGAAGATGACTCCCCTCAATCAATCAATCAATCAATCAAACACATACATACATACATACATACATACATACTCCTGCTTGTATGCTGAGCCTGAATTGCATCAGCTACAGTGGACTGCACGTGTGGCTTCTGGAATGGTCCTGAGCATTTTGTTTCTCTATAGCCCTTGCTGGTCTTGCTTAAACTGAGAGAAACTGATTACAGGTAGTCCTCGAGTTACGACCATTCGTTCAGCGACTGTTTGAAGTTACGGCAGCGCTGAGCGAATGGTACTTATGCCGGGTCCCCAAAGTTATGGCCATTGCAGCGCCCCCGCGGTCATGTGATCAAATTTCAGGTGCTTTGCAGCCTACCTGCACTTATGACTGCAGGGGCGCTTCAACTCCCCCCACCCGCCTGCCTCCCCCCATCTCTGCCCTTTGGGCCGCCCTGCACAGGGGCACTCCTTGGCGGTGGCGGCAGCGCTGGGGCTGAAATGGAGGCCTGGGGCCTTCAGCACTCAGCCGGCTGCCACTGCCCCTGGGCCTCTACTTCAGCCCCAGCGCTGCCGCCACCAAGACAAGCCCCGCACCATGACCAGCCACCGCAGCGCCGAGCCAGCCACACCCGCCTTGCGCTCTGCGGGCCTTGCCGCGCCCAGCTGATGTGTGCCCGGCCTGGCCCTATGCGAGGCCTTCTTCCCGAGGCCACTCGCGCCGCTCTCAAAATAGCGTGCGGTGTTCTCCAGATATCGCACGCCATTCTTGCAGTGCTTCGGAAGGCTGCTGCGGCCTTATGAAACATCGTGAGAAGGCCATGGCCGCCGTTCTCCAAGTTGTGCGTGCCGTTCTTGTGGTGCTTCGGAAGGCCTCAGAAGCGCTCTGAGGGCTTTCCAAAGGATCGCGAGAATGGCACGTGCTATTTGGAGAACGGTGCAAACGGCCTCGGGAAGAAGGCCTGGCGTGGCCAGCAGCTGCCTCGCGTAGGGCCAGGCCGGGTGCCCCTCGTCAACAGCAGGAGGAAGACAGCGAAGGTCAGGTGGGGGTAGCAGGGCGGCCGGGCCAGGGAGGGCAGGGCAGGGCAGCAAGGGTGGCAGGGTGAGCGGAGCGCAGGGCGGCAAGGTTGGCAGAGGCGGTGGAGTGCAAGGCAGCCAAAAGGACAGAGATGGGAGGGATGGGGGGGTGGGGGGAGGTGCAGAGGAAGCAGTCCCTTACCTTGCCCAGGCTCGGGGCTGGGAGGGACCAAGCCGGGAGTAGCTTGGATCGGGGTGGGTCCTCCCCTAATGACTGGTGGGATTCTGTTAACGATGGCAACGGAGACTGCCGGGATTGCCGTTGCTAAGCGATGCGGTCGTGTGGCGTCACGCTTTACGACCGTATCACTTAGCGCTGGAAATTCCGGTCCCAATTACCATCATAACTCAAGGACTACCTGTATATACAAAAAAGGAACATTGTCAGACAGTCTGAAATACCAGCTGGCAAACCACTGGGTATCCTGAGATGAAGATGCTTCCTTAACTCTGAATCCCTTTCCTGACCCTTACCCGCCTTAGCTCTGCAATTCACAGGATGAGTTCTTAAAGCTTTGGAAATAAAGGTCAAGAATTGCTGTTTATTTCAAATTTAACAGCATCCTAGAACTCTCCCTTGGTATAAAACAGTTTTACAGTAGATGGAAGGGAAACATTTTAAAAAAAAATCAAGAGGGCATAGATTAATCAGTACTCTCTCCTTCCTGCCCACTCGTAGCATTGGCGTTTTCTTTAAAGCCTGTGAGCTTCTTTTTCATCCCTCAAGTGCTCAACATTGGAACATTTGCAAGTTTTGAAGCGTTGATGCCTTAAGGGAGGAATTATATTATGAGCTTATTTCCCCTTCGCAACGAGGAGTCACGATATCTGGATTTAGAAACATCTCTTAATCTGTTGAAAATGCCCCCTAAAATGAGTTACAAGATTTTTTGGCTAAAGCTGACCATGCGTTTCCCATGTGTGCCTTTCCACATTGTTTCCCCAAATCTGAAAGAGGAAAGAGTGAATAATAAACTAATCATGAAACTAGATAAAGTTAATTGTAAACTGCCTAGAGAATTCTTGTTGGTAGCAAGTATAGAAATGTTTAATTAAACTAAATTAAATTTAAATAATTCAAAAATTCTCTCAGAGAGAGAGAGAAATTTTATTTTGCCTAGGAAAAGTATCTTTCATTTAACTTTAGACTATTGTAACGCGCTCTACATGGGGCTATCAACTTCGCTGGACCGGTCATGTTGTTCGAATGCCTGACCATCGTCTTCCAAAGCAGCTACTTTACTCCCAACTTAAGAATGGAAAACGGAATATTGGTGGACAGCAAAAGAGATTCAAAGATACTCTCAAAGCTAATTTAAAAAAATGTAACAGCATTGAGAACTGGGAAGCCCTAACTCATGAGCGTTTCAATTGGAGGTCATCCTTTATTAATGGCGCTATGGACTTTGAAGAAACACGAGTACAGGGCGAAAAGGAGAAAAGAGCTAAAAGGAAGGCACGTCAGGCAAACCCTCATCATGACCGTCTCCCACCCGGAAACCTATGCCCTCATTGTGGGAGGTTGTGCGGATCCAAAATTGGCCTTTACAGCCACTTACGGATCCACCGTTAAAATTTTACCTTTGGAAGACAATCTTACTCGGCTACGAGTGATCGCCAATGATGACCCTTGAAGAACATCTGGAAGCTTCAACTGGTTCAGAATGCGGCCGCGCGAGCGATTTTATTTGCTTCAAGATCAGCACATACAACACCTCTGCTCCGCGAGCTGCATTGGGTTTCAGTCTGCTTCTGGATTCAATTCAAGGTGTTGGTTATCACCTTTAAAGCCCTACATGGCATGGGTCCAGGTTACCTGAGGGACCGTCTCATCCCTATCACATCAACCCGTCCCACCCGGTCCTGCAGAGAGGGCACGCTACGAGCCCCGTCTGTAAGAGAGTTCCATCTGACGGGGTCCAGGAGACGTGCCTTCTCTGCAGTACCCCCCGCCCTTTGGAATATTCTTCCCCTGAAATAAGATCAGCCCCCTCTCTCCTGGACTTCAGAAAAAATCTAAAGACCTGGTTTTGCCATCATGCTTGGGGAGGGGAGGGAAATAGCCAGTCTTGGGGTTGGCTGATCGCTTAGATCTACTTTGACCAACCTTCCGACCATGGGATAGTAAGAACTGCCATTTTTAGGATTAAATTGTATTAGATATTTTATTGAATTTTTGTAATATTTATGTTTTTATTGATTTTAAACTTATGTTGTGAACCGCCCAGGGTCCCTCCTTGCGGGGGAGATGGGCGGGATATAAATATGTTTATAAATAAATAAAAATAAAACTTTATAATGTTCTTTACCTGAGAAGCCTACATGCTTTGGTTTGCGCAAAATTAATTGTGCAAACAATCTTATTTGAGGATTCTCTTGACAAAATACTAAACTAGCTTATTGAAACTAAGTACCTCTGAAATTACTATTTGCAATTTGTTGATTAGCTTTAGGTCTAAATAATATGTAAGTGATGGACTGAATATATCACCAAGCCAAAGATCTTATTCTTTATATATTATTTTACTATTCTGCTCTTTTTCTGAGGAGTTTAGGAGTACATGGTTTTAGTTATTCTCTTAACAGCCATGTGGGAGATGATTCAGAACTAGCTTTTACCCAATAGGCCAAGAATGGCTTTGAATTCAAGTTTCTCTCATCTTGTATAATTTTTTTCTGCTACTCAGCTCTTGGGGGAAATAAACGCTTGATAAATAATGGAAGAGAATTTTAACAATAATTGCATTTATATAGGATTTATTTGTTTGTTTGTTTGTTTTGTATGCTGGTCATTCCTGAAGGCTCCAGGTGTCTAACAATAAAATATCTGCAATCCCATCTTCAAATCACAGAACATCCTTCTCCTGTGCCTTCACAGTTTTTCTGAAGCCCAGGATGGATGAGGCTGATTGGATTTCTTCTGGGAAAGGATTTCAAGGGGTGGGGCAGCTACTTAGAAGGTCTGCTTTTGAGGCCCTGTCAGGTGACAGTTCCATTGGGACAGGACCTGGAAGGAGTTGAGAATTTGATCAGGTAGTCCATTAGATAACAAGGCCTGGAGCCATACAGGGCCTTAAGGGTAACAGCTGGCATCATGAATTATACTTATACTTATATAAGCCAGTTGGTAACTGCTGCCTTCAGGGCATGGGCCATTGCATTCTGTACCAATTTACCTTCTGGATGTTCCTCAAGGGCAGTGCCACATGAACCACATTATGTCTGTATGGGGGGTACCTAGGGCATGAGTGACTGTGAACAGGGCTTCTTGGTCCCGGAAAGGTTGTAACCGGCACCCAAGGTGTAACTGTAAGAGCCCTCCTAGCCACAGCTACTACCTACTCTTCAAATAGGAACTGTGAGTGCAGGAGAACTCACAGATCACAAACAACCTCTGAACAGAGGAATGAAACCACACTCAGAGTCTGTTGACAACTTCCAACCAGTAGGCCAGTACTACCACCTCATCACCTGTTTAGCCCAGGGAATGGGATGTAGAGCTGGGGATCATCAGCATATTTTACCTTGTGCTAGCATATGATTTCCCCCACTGGTTTCACATATAGCACTCCCCCAGAGATAAGTATGGTGCCCACTGTTCTAGGGTTCTAGAAGGCCTTAAGACCGGGCTCTGTTCGCAGGCCTGGGGTTAGTGTTTGGTGGTTGGTTTCTTTTTCTTTTTACTGTTATGGCTGGGGTTTTTTTGTTTCAGTTGTTAAGTTTTGTTTTATATTTTTAATTGTATATTTGATATGTTGTAAGTTACCCAAAGTTTTTTTTGTAGAGGGATAATAATAATGTGGAGAGATGAGAGATCTGCAGGTGTCCTGTACTGGTTGGAACCAATTCTTCAGGAAGAAGTGAACCACTGCAAAACAGTACCCCATTCTGTAATCCTTCAGAGATGGTCCAGTGGTATCAAAAGCTACTGAGAGATCAAGGAGGACTAGAAGGGTTATACTCTTCCAATCCCAGTCTCTCCAAAGATCACCCACTAGCATGACCAATGTAGTTTCTGTGATGTATCTGTTGTCCAGATGTTCCAATCACAGTGCCATGATGGGAAAAAAATGAGATGATCTGGACACAGATGAAACTTCAGAACCTCTCTTATTCACCAGAAACTTTTCTGTGAGGTCTGAAAGTAGAGGTAGAAGTTTTAATTGTTTATATGTGGGTAAATGTTATACTTTTTAAAAAATTATCTGCTTATAAAAGGAAAAAATACGTCAAGCCAAAATCTCAAAATACAGTTTAAAGAGAAAAAAGAAAAGAAAGAAGAAAAACAAAACAAACTGTAGCAGCATGGCTGAGCCTGTAAGTTGAAAGTCTAAACTACCTTTCCCAGAAGCACTCCAGGTCTATATATTGAAACCTTATCTTGTTGCTTTGGTATAGTTGCTTGATTGTTCCTGCTGCTTCCACGTATCTTCCAGCAACATCTCATGTGGCATCTTCCCCTGATCCTGAAATGTGAAGGATAGGATTCTCACCATGTATGATGCCTTACTGGCAGTAAAAAGATAAAAATGTGAGAAGAAAATAATTACATCATGTATGTAATTATGTACATGCAGCTGGAGGTTTCAACCCTTACCCATTTTGGAGACAAATCAATCTCACCAAGGAGAAACAAAATCAAACTTTATTTAAAAAAAAGAAACTCAAAGGTATCCAGACTATCCCTATTGGACTTCCAAAGAACTGTGAAGTCATGGCTTTTTAGGAGAATGTTTGGGGATGCCAAGGATTCGTCTTTCCCCATCTGACGGCGCAACCCATGGAAGTCTGCTATGATGAGTTTTGGATGGATATGAGGTTTTTAACTTTATATATTGGTGAATGCAAGCTGCTATGAGCTTTCATGAATTGAATGGCATAGAAGCCAAAATAAATATAATATATGAAACCTGATTTATAAAACTACATGCCAGGTTCATTGCAGACTGCTATAATTAAAGAGCTACAGCAGAATCTCTGCCTCCAAATTAGATTTCAACTCACAAGGAGTTAATAAAGGAAAACGGAATCTTTTGGGAAATAGCGTGAAGTTACACAAATGCCCTGCTTGTGCAGAATAAGAGAAACAAGAGACAATAGGGTTTAACTATCATACAGAAGAAGTTAAAACTGAATGCAATTTCTGACTAAAACAACCGTTTCTTGGAGTTAGCCTGAATTCTGAAGGGAAGTCCTCTGCTTCTTTTCCCTGGACCTCTCCATACTTCTTGGGTTAATTCCAATAATTTAGCAGAGCTGTTGAAGAGATGGTACTTTCCATTAGTTTTCCCATCTCAAGTACAGCAGCTTCTTCCTCTATTTCTTTGGAGTTCTGCCTTTAGTTTATGGGGAAAAAATCTAGGTGGGGAGTGGTTGAGGGAATCTTCCGAGTATATGAGCAAAATCCCGGGCCTGAGAGAAAGTGTTTATTCAGAGTCAAGTGCGGTCAGGCCCTTAGATGACAGGGAAGGTAGAGTATTGTGGATTTGGGCTAGCAATTCACAGCAAAAGCGAAACTAAAGCTTTGTGTGTGATGAATGCTTAACATCCATATTTAAGATTTCTAGCCAGAGTAACATTTATTTATTTTATTTATTAATCAAATTTATCACTGCCCATCTCTACCGCAGTAGACTCTGGGCGGTTTACAATAAATATTAAAATTAAAAAAACTGTAAATCATTATACACATAAAGTTAATCTGTTAAGAAAAGAATGTTGTTAGTTTATCTAAGAAATAACGTTCATATTGTTTGTAGGGTTCCTTCAGAGTTCTTTATTGTTGTTGATTTTTTGATAAAAATTTCCCATAATTTTAAACATCACTAATCCAAAGAAACAAGGACTTTAGTTTTCCAGCATTTTTGCCATTATAAACATTTTTTGTTGTTTATTCGTTCAGTCGTTTCCGACTCTTCGTGACTTCATGGACCAGTCCACGCCAGAGCTTTCTGTCGGCCGTCACCATCCCCAGCTCCCCAATGGTTGAGTCCGTCACCTCCAGAATACCATCCATCCATCTTGCCCTTGGTCGGCCCCTCTTCCTTTTGCCTTCCACTTTCCCTAGCATCAGCTTCTTCTCCAGGGTATCCTGTCTTCTCATTATGTGGCCAAAGTACTTCAGTTTTGCCTTTAATATCATTCCCTCAAGTGAGCAGTCTGGCTTGATTTCCTGGAGTATGGACTGGTTTGATCTTCTTGCAGTCCAAGGCACTCTCAGAATTTTCCTCCAACACCACAGTTCAAAAGCATCTATCTTCCTTCGCTCAGCCTTCCTTATGGTCCAGCTCTCGCAGCCATAGGTTACTACGGGGAATACCATTGCTTTAACTATGCGGACCTTTGTTGTCAGTGTGATGTCTCTGCTCTTAACTATTTTATCAAGATTTGCCATTGCTCTCCTCCCAAGAAGTAGACGTCTTCTGATTTCCTGGCTGCAGTCAGCATCTGCAGTAATCTTTGCGCCTAGAAATACAAAGTCTGTCACTGCCTCCACTTTTTCTCCCTCTATTTGCCAGTCATCAATCAAGCTCGTTGCCATAATCTTGGTTTTTTTGAGGTTTAGCTGCAACCCAGCTTTTGCACTTTCTTCTTTCACCTTCGTCATAAGGCTCCTCAACTCCTCCTCGCTTTCAGCCATCAAAGTGGTATCGTCTGCGTATCTGAGATTGTTAATGTTTCTTCCAGCGATTTTAACTCCAGCCTTGGATTCCTCAAGCCCAGCATGTCGCATGATGTGTTCTGCGTACAGGTTGAATAGGTAGGGTGAGAGTATACAACCCTGCCGTACTCCTTTCCCAATCTTAAACCAGTCCGTTGTTCCGTGCTCTGTTCTTACTGTTGCTACTTGGTCATTATACAGATTCCTCAGGAGGCAGACAAGATGACGTGGTATCCCCATACCACCAAGAACTTGCCACAATTTGTTATGATCCACACAGTCAAAGGCTTTAGAATAGTCAATAAAACAGAAATAGATGTTTTTCTGAAATTCCCTGGCTTTCTCCATTATCCAGCGGATATTGGCAATTTGGTCTCTAGTTCCTCTGCCTTTTCTAAACCCAGCTTGTACATCTGGCAATTCTTGCTCCATGAATTGCTGGAGTCTACCTTGCAAGATCTTGAGCATTACATTATAAACATAACAACTGGTAATATTAATTACTGCATCAGTTTATAAGTCTTACGAAAAATGGGTAGTAACCAAAAGTCATGTCCATTTTCAAAGGTTGGGAGTTTTCCTGACTTCTTCAAAAACTTGGCAGGGTTTCCCCTAAGATGATGATATGTACTTATTTGCTTACAATCATTCAGCACAATTAGATAAGTTACAATATATAAAATGTGACTTTAATGGAATCCACTACAGATTATCTTGATGGTAAATTACTTGAGGAAATTGGTTGAAAAGGGATTCTTTGCAAGGCAAATTGTGAGCTATAGTGTGGGGAGATGAGAATTCTCATCTCTCTTGAATAAGAGATATCTGAGACAAAACATATGTGGGTGGGAAAAAATAGATTTTGCTTCACCTTTAAAAATTGCTTTAAAAATACTTCTCCAAGAAATAAACTTGCATAGTAAAGCTAAATCCTGATGAAAATATTGGGGGTGGGATGGGGGTGGAATTAGACAATAATATTGAAGTACAATTAGAATTTGTCAAAAGCAGACTTACAATACACAGGTGATTCTTTAAATGACTTGATTGTTTGATTGATTAACTATATATGGCCACTCATCTCAAGCACATGACTCTGAGTGGCTAACAAAACTTAAAAAGAGAATAAAAACAATATAACAACATTTTAAATAACATAAATAGCAGCCTAGAAAACAACCAACAGCAACAATTAATAATCATTCATAATAGTTAATACAATCCAGAAATGGGCTCACCCACACCATCAGGGCCCCATGCTCGATGACAAAACCAGGTCTTCAAGGCCTTAAGAAAGGCCAGCAGGGTCCAGACAAGTCTGATCTTGTCTTTATAAAGAAGTCATAGGAAAAAAAAGTAATATCACAGACATTGCTACTTTTGGCTCCTGTATCCTCAAACGTTCACAATGCAGATGTGTGTCAAGTTCGGTCTTCTTTGTATATGATATTCCACTCTACCCCTGAAAACACTCTCATCCACTGCTTTATTGTGAGTTTTCTAACAGGAAATGTATGTTGACTATACAGACAGGATTACTCATATTTTGACTACCAGGTCTAAATAGGGGAACTGTCTACTGATAATAAAGATGTTTTCAGTTTCTCTCTAATCCCTGAAAAACAAGTCTGGGTTATGTAATGTAGGTGGTAATGAGGTCATCTTCATTTCCATGAATAACCTTGTCTAGGGAGAAGATTTAATCATGATGGCTGATGGAGATTTATATGGGGAGGTGAAAAGGTTGCAGATTTTTGTTTTTGGATAGAAAAGCGGCAGTATATTCCCCCCCCCCAGCCTTCCCCCCCCCCAAGCTGTAATATGGTCATTTCCTTCAGATTCTTTGATTCTTTCATTTCAGAAACAGATGACTATGCAGAGATCATAGATGAAGAAGATACATATACCATGCCTTCAAGTAAGTCATCCTGTTCACTCTGGATTCCGACGGATTCAATAAACATAACTGAACACCCATTTAATCAGGAAAATTTGGGGATGCATCATTTTGGGCCCTTTTGGCTATAGTGGAATTAGGGTGATTTTAAATAAATTAAATACACTGATGTTTTTTCCCCCACTAATGAGACTAGAGGCATCCTGTGTGTGTGTGTATGTGCATGCAAGCCCCAAAGTCAGTGTTCACTCTTAGTGACTGCCTGGAAACGTCCCTGCAGTTTTCTTGGCAAGATTTTTCAGAAGTGGTTTGCCATTGCCTCCTTCCCAGGGCTGAGAGAGAGAGTGACTGGCCCAGGGTCACCCAGCTGGCTTCGTGCCTAAGGCAGGACTAGAACTCACGGTCTCCCGGTTTCTAGCTCGGTGCCTTAAACACTACACCAAACTGGCTCTCTAGAGGCATCCTAGAAACTGAAAATAAAAGATTCAAGTGTAACTGAAGAATTCACATGCCTCCAGTGGAATTATTATTTCTTTTAATAGCAGACGTGGAAACACAGACCCATATAAGCAACCTAGAGAGGCCAACTTTGATTGATGGCCGGATGGGAAACTGCTGGGAATCCTGTGCTTCAGTTCAGGCCCAATGGTGTGTCTTGCTCACAAGAATGAACCACAGCAAGCTGCAGGATTATGTGTGCCTCCCTCCAGTGTCTTATACCCCTGTGCATTAAGCGAAGGAAGGAGGCAGGAAGCTTCCACTTTCATTCTCAAGGTTCCCCTACCTCTAAACCTGGACAGAGTGTGGTTTGTGTTGATTGAAAGCAGTAATTAAAACCAAGTCCAATTTCCAAAGGGCACATATAATGGAAAACTTCAGCTTGTTCTAAATGATGGAAGCTTTTGTTCTGTGCTCTTCACACATTTTGGAGAGGAGAGATTTTGCTTTGCATCTGAAAGAAGTAGTCTATCTGCCACCATAGAAGACAATTTAAAATGTAAATATAAAAATTAAAAATATTCTGAAACCACGCACAACTCCTGGTGACTATGCAGACGCATCCGTTTGGTTTTCTTGGCAATGGTATGGACGCGTTTTGCTATTGCCACCTGTGTTTGGACTGCCTGGTCTTGCCCACAGCCCTAGTATTCCTTGGAGGTAGTCTTCCAAGTATTAACCAGGCTGGTCTCTGCTTAGCACCTGAGGTGAGCCAGGGATAGTAAATAAATAAACGAGTATCCTTGTGGGGGAGGGGGAACTGATGGATTTTGGTTGTTAACCATTCTGAATGAAAAACATAGCTCTTAATAGTATGTACCGGATAAGTGTAACAACCTCATCCTGAAATGTTCTGTAATATGCAAAGTAAAGTTGGGATAAAGGGGTTGAATGGCATCTTTGCCTCTACAGTGTTATGAAGATGATGTCATAAGGATAGATCTTGTATTTTGGGGAACTTGCCGAAACTTCAAATACAATGTCTGTATGTGGGATTTTGAATACTGGAAATACTTTTCCAAATGTAATTTGCATTTTAAGAAGCATTTTCTAAGCCGGTGTTTGATTTTTCTCTTAATTGCACTGCAGAAAGCTATGGAATAGATGAAGGTAACAGGAGATCCTTTAATTATCTATCTGTTTACAATTTTGGAGATATCTTTTTTAAAGAAGGAACTGTTGACTTTCTATTAATAAAGTGCTGGCTCAATTGTGTATTTTTAAGCCAACACGTTTGATAGCTTTGGGATTATAAAGAGGAAACTGCTTTATTCAAATAAAAAAAGGGTACATAGACTATTTCATGGCTATTCTTACCTTTTTGTAAAACTCATCATAATAAATCATTTCGGAGGTTGTTCTCTGTGGAAACAAGAAATGCAGCATGTTTCCCACTATTTTATTTGAAATATTGAAATAAAAATAGACTATTCAATTGGCAATGAATAATGCCTAATTTTCTTAGGAATAAGCAGTTTACTAAAGAAAAAATATAAAAAAATGCGCATAAAGTATCAGCAGAGTATATTGCACAGGTGTTTAGGATAGGTCCTTTTCCCATCCTCCTTCAGACCTCTTAAAACTATTCTTGGCTGATTTCCTGATTAACAGTTCAATATTATATATTTTTACTTGGCAATAAATTTCACTCTTCAGTGGAGTTTATTTCCAGGAATGTGTGCATAGGATTAAAACTATGAGCCCCTAAAATATCATGTAATGGAGACCTCTTAAACATACTATTAGCAGGAGCTAATCCAAATAACCTAAGCATTTCTTTCCATGTGGTCTGTTGGTCATAATTCAGTTAAGACGTTTTAATTTCATTGCTTGCATTAATATAACTAAACATACTGGAACTAATTCAGTACAACTAGAGGTCTCATATCCTTTCCAGGATTTCATTTGAATGGGTGTTTAAGAGGATTCCACTGTGTAAATGGTATTTGTATGGATTGCTTGTGGGCAAATTCTGGTATGTTTTTCAAATGGTAATCATTTTGCAGAAGTTAATGTTTTTTGGTATTTTGTGGATTATTTCATTGGGAAGCTATTTCATCAATGGATTTAAATTTAAATGGATTGTATTTTAATAGCCAGGGATTACGAGATTCAGAGAGAACGGATTGAACTGGGACGCTGCATCGGTGAAGGGCAGTTTGGTGATGTTCACCAAGGAGTTTATGTAACTCCAGTAGGTATCCATAATGTTTTCATGCTTTTTCATAAGTAGAATTCTCTTCCTCCTGACTGTGTTATTGTCCACCGTAAACTCTTAGGTTGCAGTGTACTGTGAAAATGCAAATATGTCCAGTTTGGAACTTCATTATCTTATGTAGTAATGGAAAACTTCTTAACCCTGCACACAGAGTCTCTGCTAACCTTTTAGCTTTATTGATTACAATTGCTTAAACTACGTGCCCTCACACATTCATACTTACCATACTCTACTATAATACTGGCCAAGTGATGCAAGGGGTGTTGGAGAAGACAGAGCTCTTTCTACAATGGTTGCGTGCACGGATGGTGTCCTTTGTACAACCCTTCATTTTGTCTTGTGCCAGCAGCCCTCCATCACATGCATCCTCAATTATTTCCTTCGTGTTCGTTGGCTGTTATGTGGCTGGGTTATGTAAGACTTATTGCTTAGCGGTTACTTTCATTCTTTGTCGACTGTCATCTCGTCTTGTCTGGTTTCAACCAATTTCAGCTTGCTGCTCTTATGCAAATAATTATTTATTCATTTTTCGAATTTTTCCACCGCCCATCTCCCCCAAAAACAGGGACGCTGGGCTGTTTACAGCAAAAATATGCCTTATCTTCTGTCATTCTCTCTTCTTTTCTCAACATGGTGTCACTTTGGTTTGTGTAACAAGTACTGCAGTTATTAAGTAGTGATATGGGGGAAGAAGATGGGGTCCAAGGAGAAGGGAAGCCTCTTTTGGCCTGAGGGTGTAATTAGCTGTTGGTAATGTGTGAACATTTTAATGCAGAGAACATTGCCTACCAGCAGCTTCAGATTCAAGCCTGCTGTGGAAGATATTTTAAATTTTCACCAGGAGTTTCAGCTTTCAGTTCCCTTGCAGAGACACATGTGCACAGAGAGAAATAGAGATACATTTGTCTTCCCATGCAGCAATTAGGTTTTAATTAGCTTTCTTCAATATCATGGTTGAAACCTTGGAGCTTTCAGGCAGGAAAAGTTCTTTATGAAGCTCTGACATTCTCAGCTGGAGAGGAACACTTTTCTCTTTTTCCATTTTCGGGAGAATTGTGGGATAGGAAAGAGAGGGTATGGTTTCTTCCCTTGGCCCCACCTTTTCAGACTTAATCTCAAGAGAAGACTGGAGACACCAGAAGGCAGTATCTTCCAGGTAACCTTGCCACAAGAATTAAACAAAACCCCAATATAATGAATTGGGGTTTCAAAGAAACATAAACTTATTTTAGTGTAGTGCTCTGAAAATATTTTAGGGTAAAAGAGGGAACTGTAAGATGTTCATCTGACTCTACATTTGTAGATGGTTTCTGGAATTTTGGAAGTGATTAAGGGTTATTTGTGTTTTATTAAATCCTGCAAATACCTTCTTATTATCACATGCAACCTACTTTTGTCTTTTAAAAGGATGGTGTTATATGATGCTGTGTATGCATCACAACTAAACAAGTTGCCCAAGTACAGATTAAAATTACTAGAAAAATCAGTTGGTGTGTAATGCTCAATCAGTCACTGAAACTTCTGAGTATTTTTTCTGTGTAGTCTGAGACAAATCTGGCTAATTTAAGCTGAGTTTATAGAATTATTTCCTAAATGACATAAAATAAATACTTTTAAGTTGTATATTTATGTCTTCAGTTGAACCTCAGCATCCTAATAATGCAGTATTGCATTAATGAGTAAAAGGAAGTTTAAGGAAACAATTTCAGATTATCATCTGCATGTCTTTAGTCTTTAATATATAATAATAATAATAATAATAATAATAATAATGATGATGATGATGATGTCGTCTCAAAATACTTTGTTCCCAACTCAGCAATTTCAGTAGAACAGTATAAATTCAGAAATAAAGTTGGAGCAAAATATTCAGATATACTTGGGTCATTTTAGGCTAATTATGTCTTAGAGTTGACTAGTCCCTCCCTCCCTCCCTCCCTCCCTCCCTCCCTCCCTCCCTCCCTCCCTCCTTCCTTCCTTCCTTCCTTCCTTCCTTCCTTCCTTCCTTCCTTCCTTCCTTCCTTCCTTTCTTTCTTTCTTTCTTTCTTTCTTTCTTTCTTTCTTTCTTTCTTTTCTGGTTTTATTAGGATTTCCTTCTTGCATGAGAATGGAAGCTTTGATGTCATTGGGAATCCTATCCCTTCTTATATAGCAAAAAGACGAATTTAATTTCTAGTCAAGCTGTTATATTTAGGAGCTTGAAATTGGCCAATACAGTTTTACTGTTAATGTCTTTTTATACTTTTAAAGAAATAAATGTTATTATCATGCAAATAGGCTTTTTAAAAATATTTAGATGTATCTGATATGTATAGTAGAAAAGCAAATTTTAAAAACCCTTCCACAACATTAAATTAATTTTAAGTTTTAATAAAGTTAAACATTAACACTTTGGTTAGGTTTGTATTTATTTTAGCTTTTCACAGAATTTCAGATTACTCTATTGTAGGCATTGGGTGTGAGAAGAAACCATTTCCCACCCTCACTCCTACATTTCATATATGTATACATGTATCTGAAATGTATAAAGTGGCAACCTTTTGTCATCTTCAGTTGCATGTCCCATGAGAAAATGCTGACTTTAGAAAATTCTCTCTTTTTTTTGTGCAAAATCAGTGAAACATTGTTTAAAAATTAGTTCAAAATCAATGTATATTTGTGATTCCTTTCATTTGTATAATGTGGGCTGTGTGTCTTGTAGGAAAACCCTGCCATGGCAGTTGCAATCAAAACATGTAAAAACTGCACTTCAGACAGCATAAGAGAGAAATTCTTACAAGAAGCCTGTAAGTTATAAAGACATTATCTTTTTTCAGTTTCGGTAGGTTTAGGGTGGGCGTGCGAGGGATTCTTTTTGCAATGACTAGACACACCATGGCTTAGCTGAAAACTTTACACTGTACTTTATTGCAGCACACACGGTCCTCGACCATAGGCTGCTGCCCTGGCTGGGCAGGGTTAAGAAAAGTTCTTCAAGTGGCATATAGTCCTTGTCTCCCTCCAAAAGTGCTTGCCCTCCTTGGGGATTATGTGCTGAACGGAGGTGGCTCATCCTGTATATTCATCCCAGGGGAGGGGGTAGCTGAGGGTCTCCATCCTATGTGAGGTAAAGGGGGTGAGAGCCTGGAGGTCGCCCTTCTTGATAACCAACTCCTATATTTCATAGTGCTCCTCCCCCTGAGGATCATAGAGTTTCTACCCTGCTTGCCTTTTGTAGAACACTAGAGTTCCATTAGACTTCGGGGACTAACGGTGTGGATGGGCTGGGCTGCCCTCATTAGAGTTTACATATCTTCATTATAAATTACGTTTGTAATAAAATATATTTATTTTTATTTTTGTATTTTTTATATCTTTGTGGTTTTATTTGGATGTTTTTTGCTGAGATGTTTTGGTTGGGTTTTTTTATTTTTTTTCCTAGTGTAATCTCCCCAGAAAGTGGGGAGATTAAAAAATGATTGCCTGAAAGCAAGCAAGCAAGCAGGTTGTGGCCCCATCCTTAGACATAATCTTACAATTGAAAAATATAGGATGAGATTTGATTCATAAATCCAGATTTGTAATAAACTGTTCGAATTGAAGAACAACGCATGTAATTTACAACAGTGATGAAACCATGAGCAGCCAAGATAAAACTGCTACTCTAATGTATGTTTTTAGAATCCTCCTGCATATGTCATGAGATAAAAGGCGGATGTTCCAGGTTTGGCTACAGAATGCTATCTCTTCCACGGCACAAATAAACAGATTTCCATTTCATTAGGTGCAAGATTTAGCTCCTGTGCTCTTGAGACAGATAATAGAGTAATTACGCTCCTACTCAATAGACTTGATACCAGCCAAAACAGTAAATGAGATTTTCTTGTGGGCATTATATTCATGTCAGAGTTGTATTCCATTACTACCCAATGCATCTGCCTGAGTAGTGTTCCATTTTTCTTCTTTCTACTCTAATGAATAAATACCTAAATGATTCATAAATATTGTGAATCAATAAGACTTTTTTTAAGGTGGGTTGTAGTGTAGCTTCCTACCATACTTAGTGATAATCCTCACCAATTTATAATTTGCAAGCTATCTATTCTTGAACTGAACCAATTTAGGTTGATTGAAAGAGATTAAATTGTTGTCACCCTTAGGTCTCAGTGGCTCTTTCAGAAGGAGAATTCCTGACCTTTTCAGCGTAGTTGTGAAATCAAATGTGCACATCATGCTTTTGCACTTCTCTTCCAGTGCTCAGCTCTAATCACTTTTAGTGTTGCATCTGTGCTACAGACACTGAAATCAGTGCTAATTATGCTTTAGTTTCAAGTGCTGGTGTAAAAGTAATCATGATTAGCATTAGTGTATTTATAGATGTAGCACTCATCACAGTTGATGTTGGAAAGGAAAGGGAGATTAAAATAGAGAAGTGAACAGCAAAATAGACAGTGAGCACATGGAATGGTGAGAAGGTTCTGCCACATAGCTCAGTTCCCAGAAAGCATTGTGGTTTGCTCTGCAAACAAAATGATTTCCTGTGTGAAACATTTAGGTGGAAAATGTGCTTTAGGAAGCATTTCTAGCTAACCTAAGTCTAGAATCTATATTTCAACCCTTGTTTAAAAAAAAGAATCCTTTTCCTTCTGCTTTCAAGTTGCATGTCACAGTGTGTGTCTGTTTAATGAGAACTTTCGCTTTCCCTGTTGTAGTAACAATGCGTCAGTTTGACCACCCCCACATTGTCAAGCTGATTGGCGTTATTACGGAAAATCCTGTCTGGATTATTATGGAGCTCTGTACACAAGGAGAGGTAAGAAGAATTGATAAATACATGTCCGTCCTCAGGAATTTGATAAAGACATTGGGGAGGTGGAAGTATTGTTTGAACATCACTCTCAAAGGAAGAAAGCACCATCAGAATTTACGGCAGAATCATAGTTCCAGATTGACCCCAGTGGGAATTGTGGAAAACACCACTGAAGGGGAGACCTAAACCTGTCCTACTCAGTGCTGAGTTGAGTGATAGTTCTGTGGTTTTCTACTGGAAAAAGGGGAGCTGAAAATAATCATAAATGAAAACCTTTGCACACAGTACATGGAGGGGAAGTAGTGCAATGCTATCTCAGTGAAGCAGCTACTCCTAATAGCTGCTTGTACAATGGAAGGAAGGATTGGGGCCAATTCGGTGTTGGTTCCTCATGATGCAGCTCAATTCCATTGTTACGTTTTAAGTTGAAAGTGTGTTGCTCCTAGGCACACCTTAAATAACCTGATCCCCCCCCCCCAAAAAAAAATAATACTCTTGCCTTACAATACTTGATTACGACGGCTGCAGCTACTTTCTAGCTGAAAAATACTTTAGCAAGAGAAGGGGCAGTTCAGTCCCAATGCAACCAAACAGCTGCTGGCAGGATGGCTTCTCTTAGGCAATAACACCAGAATCATATATTGGGGCAGAGTTGAGTGGGAGAGGCTCACTGTTTGTTAGATTTATACCCCACTTTTCACTTGAGTTCGTAAGATGGCTAATGTAATTGAAATATAGAATGCAAATAAAATAAACTGCAATCAATATTAAAATTAATCAATAAAAACCTGGTGTAAAAGATGCATCTTAGCTGGTTTCCTGAAGGCAAAGTGGGAGTGCATTCTGGCGCCTGGCAGTGATGCAGAAGAAGACATTCTCTCACAAGCCTCTGATAGCAGTGACATTTCCAAAAAATCCACTCCCGCAGATCTTAACATCCAGGTAGGATGATAAAATAAATCCCTCAGATAGTCCCAAGGCTGTAGAGTGCTTTCAAGGTAAACACTACATTTTAAAACGTGTCTGGTAAGCATTTGGCAATTAGTGCAATCTTTAAGTAGGCATCTTATGATCCCCCCATACCTTAGCCAAGTTAGTATCCAAGCTGTGTCATGTTGTGCCAAGTCTTCCAGACACTTTTAAAGGGTCACCTTGCGTAAATGCATTGCAGTAATCAAGATGGGCCAGAATAAAAATGAATAACTGTAGGCAAATCTGACCAATTCAGGACCAAGTAACAGGTGGTATAGTACCTGTAATTTTGCAAATGTGTTGCATATAGCTGTTATCTGTGAATCCAGGGGTAGCTGAGGTTTAAGGAACATTCCCAGATTCTATCTTGAACAGGCTGGGCCTGTTTCCTATTCAAACAATAGCACCTCTTCTTATAATGATTTAACTTCGGTTTGTTCTTCCTTACTTGCCCTCTTACTGAACTTAGACAATGATCAAGACTACTAACTGCTTTTGGGGGGCTTAGATTGCAAGAAACAGTAAAGCTGAATGTCATCAACATACTGATGGTACCGCTTTCAAAGGCTCCGAAAGACAGAGGTTTCCCACAGAGGTTTCATACACAGCATGAAGCCTTAGGGGACTCTATATATGAGTGCCCTAAATATCAAATTGTAGTTCCCCAGCACCACCTTCTGCAAAACAATGTCCTGATGCACCCTCCCCCCCCACTCTCTAGAAAGAACACCAAAGTCTATTGCAGAGATGGGTAACCTGTAAGCATCTTATTAACCCCCAAGGATTCCACAACTGCTTCGCTGGTATTTGGCAGCACAGTCACCATATTTCAGTGGCACATTTTTTTCCTTCCGAAAAGGAAAGCTAGTAGAAGACCTCTGGAAAATGAACTGCTTTCATTATCACCCTTAACTCTCCCTCCCATGCAGATGTTGCCCAGAAAGGCATAATTGTTTTAGCTTTTACCCTCTCTGACATCACCAGACAGCCTCCCGTGGCCTCCAGCCTGGTGGCCCTTACGAATAGAAGTTAGCTCCCTTAGTCTGTGGAAAGGTCCAGGGAAGCTAGCAGGCCCACACTTCCCCACCTCCACTGTACGATACCCACCAATCTAACAAAACAACTTCCGTGCCATATCTCAACAGGAAGCCTGGCTGAAATCAAGATTATCAGTAACCTCTGAATGTATCTGGAGCTGTAGAGTGCTGCAGATAGTTTTGAGTATGACAGTTCAAGATTTTGTAAAACATGCACATACATTTGATTGAAAGGAAAGGCTGAATTAATTTAATTCTAAAGGTCAGTATAGGTACCCTAATTTGAATATTGTCATCATCTATCTCTTAAACCCATCCTTTGAGTGCCTCAACTTTTGAGGTCAGAATGAGGCCACTGCCAGGGCCTGAGGAAGTCTAGTGATTCTTTAGAAGGCACAGAGTTTCCCTGAAACAGCTCAGTGAGTGTTGAGCATGCTCAGTAGCCATGGAAAGGAGGAGAGCAGTGGAGTGGAGATCCTGGAAGAGAGCAGAGGCCGTGGAATTCTTGACGCTGCAGCATTTTGAATAGAGATCCTTCACGCTGCAACATTCTGCTCCTGGTTTTATTTTCCTTGAGTCTGACCCTTCTCTCTCTGCTTTATCCTGTAGCTGAGATCGTTTTTGCAAGTAAGAAAATACAGCTTAGATCTGGCGTCGTTGATACTTTACGCTTATCAACTTAGCACAGCACTTGCCTACTTAGAGAGCAAACGGTTTGTACATAGGTAAGATCATAATCAGCATGCAAAATATTCACATCTAAAAGTAGTATATATCACTGTCTGGTTTAACAGCCAAGTTGGGTGTAATGGTAAGGGGTTTTCTCATCCAGAACTCCATTTTCCATTATTTAATTTATTTTGAGTTAATGAACAAATGCCAGTGTGCGAGTAATGTTTTAACATTTCAGAATCCACTTATTTTCATCCTTGATTTATAGGTCTCTCTGTGAGTATTATTAGTTGAGAATCCAGCAGCCTGCGAGAGACTTGGCAAAGGGTGACACCTGCTGGGCAGCCTCTTCCAATGTTTTCTAAAATAGTTGCACCGAGTGAGTCAGAAAGAAGGTCCGCCAAATCTTCTTCTTGCGATTTCCAATTGCCATTTTGAAACAGCCTGTAACCCTCAAAGCATGAGATAGCATAGCGTTTTCCTGAAAACTGTTTAACCCATTTAACCGCAATAAATGGACTACTTACATTTTCACGGTAATTAAAATGAAAAGCAATAGGAAGAATACCGGACATTTTTAAGAGTAAAGGAAATGCTCCATTAAACATTAATGCTCCATTAAACATCAGTTTAATGGTCAGTTTGGTCTAGTGGTTAAGGCAACGGGCTAGAAACCAGGAGACGGAGAGTTCTAGTCCCGCCTTAGGCACGAAAGCCAGCTGGGTGACCTTGGGCCAGTCACTGTCTCTCAGCCCAACTCACCTCACAGGGTGGTTGTGGGGAAAATAGGAGGAGGGAGTATTAGGCATGTTCGCCGCCTTGAGTTATTTATAAAAATAATAAAGGCGGGATAGGAAATAAAAACAAAAAAAAACCATGGATGTCAGACGTACTATAAAACTTTGAGTTCACACATCCTTGTAGAGGGTTCAAGGTGTTTTTGCATGCATTATCTTCTACTCCTTGCAACACCCCTGTACAGTAGAATGTTAATAACAACCTCATATAAGACCAAGGCAAAGATGCAAGCCATTGTTTCAGAACTCCGATTCAAACTAGGCACTGCCTGATTTTTAACTAAGGGGTCAAGGAACCATAAATTAGTCTTGTTCTTCTTAAAAAAAGAATCTTGCATTTTTTTCTGCTTTGATGTGCATGCTGTTAGGCGCTTGTACATTGCATTGTTCATTCATTGGCGATCACTCGTAGCCGAGTAAGATTGTCTTCCAAAGGTAAAATTTTAACGGTGGATCCGTAAGTGGCTGTAAAGGCCAATTTTGGATCCGCACAACCTCCCACAATGAGGGCATAGGTTTCCGGGTGGGAGACGGTCATGATGAGGGTCTGCCTGACGTGCCTTCCTTTTAGCTCTTTTATCCTTTTCGCCCTGTACTCGTGTTTCTTCAAAGTCCATAGCGCCATTAATAAAGGATGACCTCCAATTGAAACGCTCATGAGTTAGGGCTTCCCAGTTCTCAATGCTGCCGAAAAATTCTGCAAATTACTTGGGAAGATAGGCGGACTAATGTTAGCGTATTAGAAGAAGCGAAAACCACCAGCATTGAAACAATGATCATCCAACATCAACTTCGCTGGACCGGTCATGTTGTTCGAATGCCTGACCATCGTCTTCCAAAGCAGCTACTTTACTCCCAACTTAAGAATGGAAAACGGAATATTGGTGGACAGCAAAAGAGATTCAAAGATACATTTCATTGTGAGGAGATTGGAAAGGCCTGAGCAACATTAATAGGAAGGTTGCTCGGCTCTTTTTTTTTTCTCCTGCTTCTCCAAACATCTGGTACCAAATGGAATTGCCAGAAAGGTTTGTGATCCAGCCCCCAGCAGTAGCAGTATGCAACTTTCTTACCACAAGAGGCTGTCATTTCAGGAAAAAAAAGTCAGCTTCCAAGGGCGTGGAGTGACTGGTGACATCCTGATACTACTAGAGAGGGTGGAGATGAATTTGTTAGGCTGTTTTTTGTTTTTTTTTTGCTTTGGGGGATTTAAGCAGCTTCCCCCAAAACGGTGGAATATATACGGTGGTGGGTGGGGTGCTTCCTGGGGGTCAGAATTATGTGCTCTGGAAACTATAGAAGTGCTACTGTTTCATGCCTGTGTTTTATGACGATGCAAACAGATTTCACAACTGGAAGCTTTCTGTTCAAAAATTAGTGGAAGGTTTAGTTGGGGAGGTCTTAGTAAGGATACCCAGTACTAAGCTCTGTAAACATTGACTGCCCTTATATTCAGCTGTAGCTGCCCACTCCAGCTAGACTTTCATACAGTATGTAGCACAATATATTGTGCCCTTTTGTTGGAAGGAAACGGGAGTGTGACAGATTTCTGGTGTGAAAATAATGTGATTAAATGTGCCCAAGATGTCTAATGCTCAGGTGCTGATGCCTTAAAATTGAAGGATTAATGTTTATGTCTTCTACCAGGGATATTGCTGCTAGAAATGTGCTGGTGTCCTCTACAGACTGTGTGAAATTAGGTGATTTTGGTTTGTCTCGGTATATGGAAGATAGCACATATTATAAAGGTAAGGAAGGGATGTGTCCACACAATCACAGTCTATAGTCTCTCTGTTGCTTAAAAAGAGTATCCTGTCCTAGACTCACTCCATAGGGCATAGGGCAAGAGGTATAGTCAAACAGTCCAGAATCAAAAGTATAGTCAAGATCCAGTTAAGCGTTTTATTCAGAAAGGTCAGTAGCAGTGTGTTCAGGTCTAATCCAAATTTGGCATCAAGTAACAAGGTGAGGCTGCCACAGAAATGCTTTCTGTATTTGACTGCTCAGGGACAAGCTTAAATTCTGGCAGTTCCTGGGACCCATCAGAATATAGCTGACGCTGATGAAAGCTTAGTGCAGAAACGGGGTTACTTAGGAATAATAGCCTACTCCCAGGTAGATTAGTATTCCCACTCTGGTGTTTCTTGGTTGCTCAGGGTAGTGGGTGTCCTCACAGGCCTGAAGCAGACATCTTTGTATTCAGATCACAATCCAGGATTGTAGGGTTAGAGGCAGCAGAGAATAGCTTACGAAGATCTCCCCGCTAGCTGGACCCCGGCACCACTAGATCAGACTCAACAGTTTCTTTACGAGCTCCTGTTCTTCTCCTTCCTCCTCAGCAGAGGAGTCGTGCAAGGGAGCCATGGCAAATAATTGATCTGGTTTGCTAAATTGGTTAGGTTAAAATGGGAAAACAGTTACATGTGAACAAATAGAAGAGCACTGGAAATGTCACAAGTGTTCTCCATTTGCAGAATTACATATATTTATGTGTGCTGTTTTAATGCTTTCCTATACCTACAGCCTGTCACTAGTTGTTATTAATAAACGGAGGCTCCAAATTCAAGGGGAAGCATGTTGTGGCTACTACATCTGGGAGGGAAGAAAAAACCAGGGGGAGAGCCAGTCTCAAAATATCTGATGGCTAGACCAAAGGTCAGGACCTCTTCATTAGTGGTGTCACAGCTGTAGAAGATCTTCCTGTCAGGATGCTTCAAGCTTGCCCATTTGAGTATCTTTGGGCAATTTTGAAATGCTGCCTGTTTTAATATTGATGGTATATTTCATATTATTGCTGTTGATGGTTCTGATTTTATAGTCTGATTACATTTGATAAAAATTAGGACAAGTATTGTACCAGGCATATAGTATTTGGGGTGTAAACACCTGGATGACCACTAGATGGTATGGGATAGATACATAAAACTGTTAACTGTTTACTGCCACGTGTATTGTTGCAGTCATTCGTATTTTTGCAGCCTAGCTTTGGAATGACTTTGTGACAGTTCTGTTGCTTTTTGTGTAACTCTTTGTGGCTAGTCATCTTTTATTCAGAGGCATTTACTTAACGTTCAAATGTTCATGAGATATGACAATATAAGGTGAAAGTGAGGGGTGAATCATACATAGCTCATTTATAAGAAATAGTAGCATACATTGAGTTTCACTATCAAGCCTTCCTGCTTTCCAGCAATGATTATTTGGGGGGCAAAATTCATTTTGGTCATTGTATAGTATATGCAACAACAGCAATCAAATTACTGGCCCAACTTGGTGAAAAATTCAGCCGGTACATTTAGATCAGGCAAACATGCATGTGTATATACTCAAAAGTTCAGCTCACAGCACACTTTACTATAAACCAGTCACAACAACGTAAAATGTATGGAGTGAAGCAGAATATTGTTTTTGAAGAGGTCCTGAATAGATTTCATTTGTGCACTTTAGCTTCAAAAGGAAAATTGCCCATCAAGTGGATGGCCCCAGAATCCATCAACTTCCGACGTTTTACCTCAGCCAGTGATGTCTGGATGTTTGGTAAGAGAAGAACAGCAAGGGCTCTGTTTCCTATATCTCTGTGTCCATTTTAAACTGTCTGTTGAATGTGTATCCTCCTTGCCTGCTAATGAATGGCACTCAAAAAAAGTACTAGATATGTACTAACTAGATATCCATAACTATTTACCCAGACTTAATGTTTAATTTGTGCTGTTGCACTTTTAATTTTCTGTTGACATTCTAGTTGTCCCTCCCCCGCCCCTGATTTTCGTGTTTGTTTTTCTGCTATTGGATGTATTTAGAAGATTTTAATCATGAAATGGATTGTTGTACAACTACCAATTCTAGGCTGCAGAAATCTGGATATCTACAAGAGATACTCTTTAGTGATCTAGCTGTCTTGGAGTTTTGCATACAGCAATGGTAGCCCTATTTACTATAAATTGCTTGAATTTATTTCACCCCCTGCTTTTGTATCCAAATGAAAAGTGGGTTAAAAATGTATAAGTAAATACGTTTCATCATTATTAATAGTTAATGAGAATTTAGCTGGTTTGCAATTGGAACATTCATTATTTTTTAAATTCAGTGTATAAAAAACGTAAGTAGAAAACATCATCTGTTTTATTCGCTTCCTGGGCAATTATTGATGCTAGCATGGTTTCAGTTGAAACTCCTTTGCTGTTTGTTGAAGTTATAACTGTAAAGTTATCAATAATTTCTATAGGTAGGAACAAGTCAGGGAGAATTAGGTAGCTCTTACTGATACTAATATGATGACAAAGGTCAATTGAACAGAGTGATTATAGAAATTGTACTCATTAGCCAGTTGTGTACAAATGTTTTTGAAACAAATACTCATATTGTAGTATATCATAAAACAGTTTTTTTAAAAAAAGAAAGCATTGAATAATAATAATAATAATAATAATAATAATAATAATAATAATAATAATAATAGTGTTTACAATGTTTACAATGTTGAATAATAATAACAGAGTTTTTGAGATGCTACTCTCAAAAAGAAAGACACCTTTCATGTGATGGGTATCAATACAGTTGCTACATTAATTCAGCTAAGTATTAAATGAATTAACTACAGTGTTTTCATTAACACAGAACATAGTTTAGTAGACTTTGAGTGCCATAGATATAAACTCTGTGGTCTTTTGTAAGCATAAAATCCCTTTAATCTGTAAATTCAGGTGCAGAAAACCCCATATGGATTTAATGGACATTCTGCTTTAGCAGATACCTTTTCCCCATACAGTATTGATTTAACAGACAAGCTTTACTATAAGTGCAGTGCATAAAATAAAACCAGCCCAAAATGCAAAAACTCTCTAATGCAGGGCTTTCCAAAGTGCCGCTGCTGGCGACATACCAGCGGTAGCGGCGCGCGCGCACGGCGGCGGCGCGGGGGGGCGCGCAGTGGCACACACGTGCACGGTGGCGGCACGGGGGCGTGCGGCAGCGCGTGCGTGCACGGCGGCAGCGGCTGCAGCCTCTGCTAAAACACGGAAGGACTGAGGCCGCGCCGCCGCCGCTGCTGCCGTGCACGCACGTGCCGCCGCTTCCGGGTGGTGTGGCGACACACCACGCTGTGTGTGGCGACACACAGTTTGGAAAGCTCTGCTCTAATGATTTATTTCCAAATGCCTTTTTCAAATGTGTGTGCAGGGGAAAGTAACGGGAAAGATATACAGTATCCTGAAGCTCCCTTTGGAAGAGAGTTTCAGAACTTTCCTGTAATGGCCGAAGGGTTTTCTCATGGTTGTAATGTGCATCTCAAAGAGTAAGGTGAGAGGGGATTTTGGCTGTCTCAGAAAATTAAGCGGAATGAGACCTCGTTGGCACTGAACTACTGGGAAATCCGACTGCTATGGAGAAATTCAAAGGACATCTTTGAAAAGGGTGGTGGGAAACCACTTGCATATTATTGCCAAGGAAACTATATGGAAGCCACTACAATGTAACCAGAACTCGGTCTTGAAGTAGTAGATTTTATCTAAAGTGATGGGAGAGGGGAACTGTATGAAATTCAGTAATCTCCAGTCTGCATAAGGCCCAAGTTAGATAAGGCTTGGAAGATAATTGTGAGTACCCGAATTTCATATGCGCCCGATAGTAGAGTCCTGGGCAGACCCTGCTAGGAGGAGGCAAACAGCCAGCTGCTTCATCTAGATGTACTTAAAAATGTTGACCATATTACAGAGTTTGAGATTTAGGCAAATTTAAGTGATTGATACCAGGTTCTTGTTCTCTATATGAGATTATGATTGTACGAGACTTTGACTGGAGCACTCCCTCAAACCTGCTTTGCAAAACAACCGTGGTCCTCTCACTTCTAAGGCCAAAGTGAAGGTACCGTGCCTTGGTCTACTCGGAAGCTGCCATCAGTCACCTCTTTAGCCCCTGGAGTGGAGGAGATGGGGGGGGGGAAGGCCGTCTAACTTCTTCATTATAAAAATACTCTCAGCAGGCATGGAAGCTAGCCAGCCAGTCTGGACCTCCTTCCCCTTGCCCCTGGGTCTGACTGCCTTTGGCATGACTGCAGGTACCCCATAATTCTCATTGAAAGGGCCACAAGGTTGCCTGAAACAAGCAGCCCACGCCACGTCGTCTGGAACCCCCTCCTCCTCACGGGAAGTATTCCAGCGCTTGGGCCAGTGGTGCAGAAGAGCCTTCTCCCACAGCGCTGTTTCTCCCAAACAGGTGCATCGGGTCTCTTTGGCACCGTATGGATTGGTTTGATAAAACCCACCTTCGTCATTTCCTACTGGCCTAGAAGTGAGAAGGCAGCAGAAAAGCCCTCCTTGCCATGTGTATCTCCTGAATTGCAAGGGCAGGGCAAGTTCCAGTGTGTTGACATCAGTCAGGGAAAGGGTGATCCAAGGTGAGGCTGTTTCCCAGTCTACGTAGAGCAAGAGTTGGAGCAAGGTGACGTGCATTGCTCCAGTTTAGGTATGGAAATTCTGTCTGTAGCCAGAAAGAGGTGGGGCATCCAAACCTCGATTGTTTCCCCCCCCCCCCCCCCCCCGTGATGTCTCAGCAGTTTGCCTGGAAACAAAATTCCCCTTGTTCTTGGTGTTAATTAGCTGCATCTTTTCCTTTTTGGTTGGAGCAAAGATACCATGGTAAATTGTAATGGTTATAAAAAACAGGTAGGTTCAAAGTTCATTTCTGAGAAAGCTCGCAGCTACATTTGCTTGCCAGCTTCTGTCATTTCTAATAAATTATTGCTACCCATTCCCAGACAGATAGTCATCAACTACCTGTAGACATGAGTAAGAACTCCAGTTTTATCATCTCAGGACGTAAGCTGGCTGATACCTTTTCTGAACGTTCAGTTTCACTTTAACTGCTCACTTTCTGAAGAGTTTGCTGTTCTTTTTTGTTTCCTAGGTGTATGCATGTGGGAAATCTTAATGCACGGCATAAAGCCTTTTCAAGGAGTGAAGAACAACGATGTGATTGGCCGGATTGAAAACGGAGAGCGGTTGCCGATGCCACCAAACTGCCCGCCTACCCTTTACAGCCTAATGACCAAATGTTGGGCATATGATCCCAGCAGGCGCCCAAGATTTACAGAACTTAAAGCTCAACTGAAGTAAGAATTCCTTTCGTATTTGCTCACATGCAATATGCTAATCTTTTTGTGTGAAAATAATAGTCTTTATGTGGGGGGGGCAGTGGCTGAGATTTGTTTGGAGCAAGGGATACAGTGGCATTTCCTTGCAAATCAGGTTTTCATTATTCTTGATTGCAACTTGGAATACTATCATTTTAAATTAAAGCAATGTATCTAAAGAATAACAGAATAACTGTAATTTGAATCCTATGACAGTAACATAATTGTTCTGTTTTATGCTTGTCTGACAATATGTCAATGGTGCATCTTAAATTGCTGCCAAAGGCTGTTTCTGGAACAAGTATCCATCTTCAAATTCCTCTCTCCTTTTCACGGTTCCTTGTTTTCATATTTATTATGTTGTACTAATTGTGTTTTATTGGTTGCAAAAGGAGATGTTCCCATTGCTGCATTTGGGCCACACAGACATTGCTTCTTTTGTGGTTTAAAAAACAGCGGTCCCCAACCTTTCTGGCACCAGGGACCAGTCGTGGAAGAAAATGTTTCCATGGACCGGGGGGGTGGGTGTTTGCAGGCGGGAGCCAATCACGTGCATCGGGGATGGGGTAATCGTGCGCACCGGGGGGCGGGGTTTTCAGGAGGGAGCCCCACGGCCCACAGGTTGGGGGCCCTTGGTTTAAAACTTTAACCGTCTTTGTAGAGGCTGGATATGTATCCCTTATAGATCAGCTCTGCAAATAGTATCTTAAATCTTCAGATTATTCTGCTTTTCTTCGACAAAGATGTCCAATATCAGTGTATGATTATTAATAACTGTGATAAACAGGATAACAGTATCAGAAAAATAATAAAATCCAAAACAGCCCCCAAACTCCACCCTCCAAATGCCAAAGCAGAGTCGTACTATAATCTATATATATAAATGGATCAGTGTCTTCTCAAAGGTACTTCAAAATAATCTGTTTTCCATAACTTGCCAGAAAGGGAGAAACAATGGGGTCTGGCAGTTCCCTTTTCTCCCTGACCTTTATTCCATAGCTGTGGAACTACAACTGAAAAGCTCCTGTGCCTCATGTCACTACAATGGTGAAGGGACATGAAAACAGGGCTTCAGATGTGGAATCCTAGAAGGGATATTTGGGAAGAAATGGACTGTAAGAGATCATGGAATACTGTTTGTTCCTCGTTTAGCAGAATAAAATACAGTACCACTGGGTTTTTTTTCATGGGAGGCCCAGAAATGAGTCACATCTCCGATTTCAGCCAGTCTGGCTTTAAATAACTTCCATCAACTTTTTTATTTTTCTTCTTTTCTCTGCACAAAGAGAAATGCTTTTGGCTTCACCATCACTCCATAAAGGCTAAGTCAGCCCTTTTGCCTGAAGCATTGGGAATTCCCTTCTGGTGAGGCAACTGTGGGCAGTTGAAAGGAAACACATTTCAGATCTTACCTTATGATGTACCCACAAAGCGATGCTGTGTCCCAGTTCAGAGTTTCCTTTTTTTGTATTTTCTATTGTTACTGGGTTTTTTTATTTGATTTCCATGGGAAAGAAGTCCTCTGCTGTTATATATTTTGTACAAAGCCAATCATTTCAAGATAGATAACCAGAAAAGTAGCAGGTAGCTGACGACGGATCCATCTCAGGCAAGGAGTGACTTTTGTGAGTTTGACAAGCTGGGATTCTTGCTTTTAGTGAAAGGTGAATAGGTGAACCATCATTTTATACATTTCAGTCCTTTCCTGCCTTGTAGACTACACTTTTGTAGGAGAAAGCTAATGTTTCAAACAAGCAGTGCCTCCTTCAGCAGTGCAACATTAGGTGTTTTTTATACTGTGTTCCATTTCTGATGAAATAAAATTGTACAGAAGTGTTCAGATTTTAAGGGGCTATAAAATCTAGCAATAAGCAAGCTCATACTCCACTAAGTTTCTAAGGTACAACTAAAACACCGGTTCTAGTTGCTGCATCGCAGCCCAATTTATGATAAACTTGAATGTAAACCGCCCAGAGTCCCCCTTGTGGGGGGAGATGGGCGGTGATAGAAGTTGGATAAATAAATAAATAATAAATAAATTGGCCCAAGTACAATACCACCGCAAAGGATTTCTTTTAGCTTTTATTTATTGATCGTCTTGTATGTCCCACTTTGAAATCCACAAGGCTATCTATAGAAGTATAGAAGCAGAGGGCAGGAGCAAAAAATTTCTGAAGCTTTTCACTCTTTCTAGTGGTGAATTAGTAGTTTAATTTCCTTTAATGGTGAGATATGGGTAGCAACTTTCCATCTTAATTTACCTTTTACTTAGTAAGTTAGGAATAGTTTACTTATGGAGGTGGTGGCTTCTCCATCTCTGGAGGTCTTTAAGAAGAGACTAAACAGCTGCCTCTCGTGGATGGTTTAATTGGTTTTCCTGCACATTGCTGAGGGTTGGATTATATTCTCCTTATGGTCCTTCCAACTCTCTGTGACTCTGTGATGAGTTTAGGAGTTTTCATTGCATCTTGTAGTTAGATGAACTATTAGCCTAGGTGAGAAAAGTCACTATTAATCCTCTTAAGAGGAAATAAACTAAATTTAAGATTAGCTTTGGAGTTTCTTCCATCCATACTGAACTCCATAATTCTTCCTTATCCCATTGGTCTGAAGGAGATTGAAAAGGTTTGTTGAAACCTATTTGCTTAAGATTACAATGAAAAATAATGGAGGCTACCCAGGATAATGAAATTTTTATTTGAAAATGTATTTTGATAGTGATTTCAAATCAAATGTCTAAACTTCTAAGAAATAAAGCAAATGTCTTGAAGCTTTTTAAAAATCTGGCAGATGCAAGCTGCATGACATGACATGACATGCCCTTTTACTGTGCTTGCTTTACTGTAGTACAAATAACACTCAGTTTGGGAAAATATGATTCAATTTGACTTTCATAACCGCCTGTGAGTTCTAGTCTTTAAATGCTAAGAGTGCATTTAAAACAGCTGTAAAAAGGGTAATCAGAAATATCTCTAGATGTTCCAAGTGCTCACACAAAGACAGTCCTTTCATTATTTTTAATCCTTTATTTTGAACAGTCCAGAGCTTCTCCCAGTCATTTCCATTTCCTGCTTTCTGAGGATTGGCTCCATTTCGGCTGATTAGGATTTGGAAATGGGGTTGCCTAGATGCCCCTCTTCTTGTTGTTGTTTATTCGTTCAGTCGCTTCCGACTCTTCGTGACTTCATGGACCAGCCCACGCCAGAGCTTCCTGTTGGCCGTCACCATCCCCAGCTCCCCCAAGGTCAAGTCCGTCACCTCCAGAATATCATCCATCCATCTTGCCCTTGGTCGGCCCCTCTTCCTTTTGCGTTCCACTTTCCCTAGCATCAGCATCTTCTCCAGGGTATCCTCTTCTTAAAGGCTGCTTATCCCAGATGGACACTGAATTGGGGCTTCTTTTTAAACCAGGACTGAGTAGGATTTAGATTAGGGCCCAGGACGCCCTGCCACGCCTCACTTTAAGCATGTGGATTTCTGGAATATTAAGAGCAGCTTTCCCAACTTGATGTCTCCACATAGACACTCTGACTGGGGATTGTGGCTGTTGCAGTCCAATGCAGTGGCAGACCAATGGGTGGGGAAGGATGATGAGAGAGAACTTGTGAGCAAAATATCATTTTGTGCTCCTGATAACTGCAGACAGCCACTGTACACTGACCCAATTGGCAAAATCCCCGTGGAAGTGATTTGTTCTTATTACTCTAGCTTCTCCCAGGTGTTGGGGATATCCTAGTTCCCTGGCTTTGGAAACAGAGGGAGGTATGACTTCAAGGCAAAGGTGATCCACAGCTTTTCTCCTTTTAGAAAGTATATTTTCAGAAATTAACAACACTCTGGTACATAAGCCCGTTTTTATGGTACACAAGAAATACATTGATTAAATTCAAGGAGGACAATGAAAAGAAATTATTTGGTACATCTTTTAGACAATATTTTCAAGGTACATGTCAGAAACGTTCTGGCAATGAGCATAGATAGAGAACCAGACAAATGGCATTGAATTTAGGATTTCCTTTTAGTTTCCCATGTGCAGGCATTTTTTAGCTCTGTATCTTTCATTGTCTGTCTCCTCTGCTTGTGACTTTTGGAAAGCCTTAGTGTGCTATGGCAACAAGCCCACATTTTCTGCCAGACTTTTAAACATAGCAAAGATAATCCTGAGGAGTGAATTATTAATTATATGCACACAAATCTGTTTCTTGAGAATTATAGTGCAGTGAAGATAGAGGTGGCATGAAATAGCCCACAAACTAAAACTGTGGCTGCGATTTTGCTGGATTAGCAAAGGGATGAGAAAGCTGAGCAAATCCCTTTGCCACAGAAGAAGAGGAATGGCATGGAACTCTCACTGTACTTTCATAAAATTATGTGATTTAAGTAGAATTGGTATCCTTCAAAAGAATACAAAACTTGCAGAAACAGCCAAACTGTACACACAAGGAAAGACCCTTCTTTCAAACCACCTGTGAATCTTTGGGTGAAAAGTAATTTTCTTGCCCTTTTCCCCCTCTGCTTTGTGGTAGTTGGAGCATGTTTTAAGTTGATGTCTGTTGAGTGATGAACTGTGATTGCAAGGAAGCACATTTCAAGTTCAGTTATATTCAGCAATCTGATGACATAAATTAGTATCCTGGTATCAGTTTCTTCAACCCCCCTGTAGAAGTACTGAAGTGATTTTCTATTTAGCAGAGCAAAGGAGCAGAATCTGATAGCCTATTAGTGAGGAATTTGTTTTTGAATTGAGCAGTGGACTCAATTCAATTCAATTAGTGGGCAGCTAATCTTGTTCCTTTCCTGCCTTTCTCAGGTAGTTAAGTGAGGGAACCAGACAAAAAGGATGTAAATTCTAAGTAGCTTGTAGGAAGTCTTGATTGGCATCCAAAGCACTGTAGTTGCTCCTGTGCCAGGCTGATTAGCTTGCAGCTCTGCAGAGACCAATGTGGAAATGTTCAGACTAGCTTCAAACTCCTATGAATACATCTCGCATAGGATTCTGTAATGCTTAGTGAATCTAGAAAGCTGCATCTCAAGGTCTTCATGATGGCTAATCTCCCAGTTGGCTAATTTGCATGGCAGGAGGAGAGTTGGTAAGAAGCTGAGGAACAGAAGTTAAAACATTGTATTTATCTGATTTGTTTTGCAAAGCAATGATTGCATTTCTGCTTGTTTAACTTGCCTGTTACAAAGGAGAATGTTTCATTTGCTCAAAAACTTTGAGATTATAGTTAATTTGCTAGTAAGTTTGTGAGAGTCTTCCTAATCTGTAAGAGTCTGAAGCTTGTTTCTGGTTTTTCAGGAATATGGCAACCTTATTTTCCATGTTGAATATATTTTCAAGCAAATATGTGCTTCCTTGCTTCAGTATAACTACATTAGAGCTTTTAAATCAAAAGGAGTGAGATATATATTCATTCATTCATACAAATATTCATTCTTTCTGTCTTCTTTGGGGATCGCTCATAACTTTCTAAATATATCTTTCATTGGCATGTCTCTTAGTGTTTAAAAGTCTTACGTTTCAATGCCGAGTTGCTAATTTTGCAAAGGCATGCAATTCTCCCACCCCCATCTCCCATTCCCCCAGTATAGTGTTATAAAGTCTTAGCTGTTTCTGTTGCTGTCTGAAAAAGAAGACATATTTGTCTACCACATTCCTTTCTAGTCTGCAGTCTGGAACCACTGATTTGGGGAATGTGCTTGGAGGAGACTTGAGGACGACGTTTATTATATTCTGAGCCGTAATGTCGTTTATCTTCAGTGCAATGCTTATTTCCCCCGTAGTACTATATTGGAGGAAGAGAAGCTGCAGCAGGAAGAACGAATGAGAATGGAATCGAGGCGACAAGTCACGGTGTCCTGGGATTCAGGAGGATCGGATGAAGCTCCTCCCAAGGTAGTATTGGGCGAAGATGAGTTTATCTCATATCCTTTGTCCTGAAATAGTGTAAGTGCTTTATTCTGCTGGGTTGTAAATTCAAGGATGAGCAGTGCTGAGTCCATATACAGACAGAGCCTTCCCTTTTTGTTAAAATCCAAGCAACAATCTTGGTTGTTTTTTTGGGGTTTTTTTTTTTTTTTTGTAAAATCAACAATTACTGCTGGCAATTACTGGCATGGTTTTTGTTAGCTGTTGGAAGGAGGTACAGTTCTACTTTAAAAAAAATGATACAGTCATTACTTCTGATAGCAGTATAGTTTTTGTGGTGTTAAGTTGCTAACTCTTCTTCTGTACATTCACATTCTCTTCTTTGGATTCCCTCCCCCCGGGGAGTTTGTTATGCCTCAGGTAAAACATTTTTTTTTTGGTCTTATTTGTCATCTCATAAAAACTGACTAGAGAGAATTCTTGATGTCCATAAACTTAGGTTTATGATATCATAGAGAATCATTTCAAAATTTGTTCCTTCCATTCTACTTTATGCGGGGAGAGATCCTTATTCTGTGAATAATGAGAGTATTTGCTGAAGTTTTGCTTACATCTGTTTTTACTTTGTCAGCTTGTCTTTTGGGATGTGAAGCCTCGGTGTTGCTGCTCATTCCTAATTTTTACTGTGTTTCTTATCCTGACATGCATTTGTCTAGCCACTTTTAAATTGTTTCTTAAGAAACTGTGTGTCATTAAGTTTGCCCTGCAAATCTAGGTCCGGAATCACAGGAATTCATTTCGCATTCTTTACATAATCAAGGTAAAGAAGGCAAGATAAAGTCCAGAGCAGAGGTGGGATGGGATGGGATGGGATGGGATGGGATGGGATGGGATGGGATGGGAAGGGAAAGGAAAGGAAAGGAAAGGAAAGGAAAGGAAAGGAAAGGAAAGGAAAGGAAAGGAAAGGAAAGGAAAGGAAAGGAAAGGAAAGGAAAGGAACCAGGAGGAATGGATGTACCAGCAAAACTGGTAGCGTGGGAATGGGAGTAGAAGCAAGACAAAAATAGCCAGTTTTCTGACAGAGAGTCTTTCAGTGGGAATGTCATGTTTCTCTGAGGCTGCATGACAGTTTGGAAAAAAAATTCCTACTTGGGGTAGGCTAGGGTTTGTTCCTTTCAAAATTGAAAAAAATATTCCTTTTTGTACATTAATTTTTGAAATACTTATAGCCCCATACATCTGTGCATATTATATTTTATTTCATATAACTTGTCGGATGCATGGCAAGTAGGGTCTCTGGTCTTCAAGGGCACAGTAAAGAGAAGAACAAAGAAAGGCATGAATAGTGAATTCCTCCATCATTCAATTCTTCACTAGCTCCCTGATCTTGAGGCCCACCAGGATTTACTTGAGAAATAAAGGCTTATGAAAGATGACGAACAGGCTTGGTTGAGGGTCACTGAAAAACTGCTAATTGTAGGTTAAGTGTGACAAGTGTTGGAATTGGCCACCTTTTATAGAGACTACTTTTGAATGGTTCTATTTGATCTCAGCAGAAGTGTTCCACGTCATCATCATCCTTAATGTTTCATGCAGAATCCTGCTTGGACCAGTCCTTTCCTGTCTTCTTCTCAGTTATTATGAAGCTTGTGAGGAAAACTGTTTCGGAAACTGGAAGTTTTTTGATTTCAGAAGAAATCAAAAGCTAAGAGTTTAAAGTTTAAAGGCAGTATGAACACCTAGAAAGGCCTGTTTTAGATTCCCCCGTCTTTGCGCAAGATCTGTGGGCCGGACAGGCCTTCTTGGTGGCCCCTACTCTTTGGAACACTTTAACCCCAGAAGTGAGGATGGCCCCTCCCTCCTTGTATTGATGAGGTGAATTAAAACTCATATTCCAGCAGGCATTTGGACCTAGTTTGTCCTGATGCCTCTGGTATATTTAATTTTCATTTTTATTTGTTTGTGCTTTCTGTTTTGGTTTTAACTCTGTAGACCAGTTGTGTTGTTTGCCATCCAGAGTCGTAGTAGATTAGGGCAGCTTATAAATACAGTAAATAGATAAAAATAAATATTCAGAAGCATATAACTCACTTTGACCTATTAAGGTGTTTGGCCCAAATGCAGTCCATGCAGTGATTGTGTACACTGCATAACGGGTGAAAGGGCTCCCTGTGTCGAGATTGAATGCAGGCTGAGAAAGGCCCTTTGGTCAGCAGTTGAGGACATACAGGTAATCCTCGCTTAACAACCACAGTTGGGACTGGCAACTCTGTCATTAAGTGATGCAATTGTTAAGCGAGACATCACATGACCATGCCAAACTTACAACATCACTTTTCCCGCAGTTAAGCGAATCACTGTGGTCGTTAAGCAAGACATCATGTGACCATGACTTGTGATTTCGCTACTGGCTTCTCCATTGACACTGCTTGTTGGAAGCCGGCTGTGAAACAAGTAAATGGCAATTACGTGACCATGGGGATGCTGTGATGGTCATAAGTTCGAGGACCCAGTAGTAAAGTTAGTTTTTCAGGGCCATTGTAACTTCTTCTTTTTTTCTTACCCATAAATTTTATTAAATTTTAAAATACATATTAAAAGTTCGAAATAGAAAAAGAAATAGAAATACAAAGTAAAAAGAGAAGAAAAAGAAAAAGTGAGGTAAAGTAAAGAACAAAAAAGAATATAGAAAATAGATGACTTCCAATCTATCTCTGGTCATTAAGTACAATATTCTACTTTAAATGTTGGTCTTTCGTACAGTAGACAAAAGCATTTCTTTGTCTAATACATTTTAGTTTCTATGTTCCAATCTTCTGATCTTCATATAAGCTTCACCCTTCTTGCAGTTCTCCAATAGTCCATCTGTGGTTTCCGCTCCTTGAAGTGATAACAATTTAGGTTTTCTTTTCATTTAAACATATCAATTTAACATTTTTTGATCAGTCTTTCCATTTTTGCATCTATGTTTATATCCTTGGTAAAATCCAATTTTCTTAAATTATGCATAAAAATAATCTTACTGCTATAACCATATTTTATTTCTAATAAAATATATTTCTATTTATATATATCCATAAAGATAATACTAGTTTAAACATAATCTGTATTTATACTATATTTATACTACATTCTACATCTACATACACATTTAACTAATTGACAGATTTTTATAAATTCCTGTTCCATTAATATAACCTTATAACAATTTTCATTAATATTCTTAATAGTAATAATTTGAACTTAATCTTCATTTATTATGTTTCACATCAACATTTATATTTGAAATAATAATTCATCTTATAACAGTTTTTTAATATTCTTAACAATAATAATAATATTGATTCTAATTTAAACTCAATCTGCATATATGTTTTATAATACATTTCAAATTGAAGTATATATTTAAATCCCTATTTTCTTTACATCCTTATACATCCAATTCTTTCCATTTATATATCCCCCTAGAAATAATTCTAATTTAAAGTTAATCTGTGACATCAACATGCATTTATATATCTGATTTTAAAACCTTATATCCTTCATTTGGAGGAGAATTCTGAGAGTGCCTTGGACTGCAAGAAGATCAAACCAGTCCATACTCCAGGAAATCAAGCCAGACTGCTCACTTGAGGGAATGATATTAAAGGCAAAACTGAAGTACTTTGGCCACATAATGAGAAGACAGGATACCCTGGAGAAGAAGTTGATGCTAGGGAAAGTGGAAGGCAAAAGGAAGAGGGGCCGACCAAGGGCAAGATGGATGGATGATATTCTGGAGGTGACGGACTCGACCTTGGGGGAGCTGGGGGTGGTGACGGCCGACAGGAAGCTCTGGCGTGGGCTGGTCCATGAGGTCACGAGGAGTCGGAGACGACTGAACGAATAAACAACAATCCTTCATTTAAAATATCAAATTTTTATACATATCTTCAACACATTTTCTCATACCAATTTTTTAATATTTAATATTCCCAACAATTATATTACTAGTTTAAACTTAATTTACATTTATAAAGTAATCTATTTCCAGTTAGAATCCATAGTTTCATTATAGCCTTGTTGTTGTTGTTCAGTCGTTCAGTCGTGTCCGACTCTTCGTGACCTCATGGACCAAAGCACGCCAGGCCTTCCTGTCCTCCACTGTCTCTCGGAGTTTACTCAAATTCATGTTCATTACATCGGTGATGCTATCTAACCATCTCACCCTCTGCCGTCCCCTTCTCCTTTTGCCCTCAGTCTTTCCCAGCATCAGGGTCTTTTCCAGTGAGTCCTCTCTTCTCATTAGGTGGCCAAAGTATTTGAGCTTCAGCTTCAGCATCTGTCCTTCCAATGAGCAGTCAGGGTTGATTTCCTTTAGGATTGACTGGTTTGACCTCCTTGCAGTCCAAGGGACTCTCAAGAGTCTTCTCCAGCACCACAGCTCGAAAGCATCAATTCTTCGGCGCTCAGCCTTCCTTATGGTCCAACTCTCAGAGCCATACATTGGTACTGGAAAAACCATAGCTTTAACTATACGGACCTTTGTCGGCAGGGTGATGTCTCTGCTTTTTAATATGCTGTCTAGGTTTGCCATAGCTTTCCTTCCAAGGAGCAAGCGTCTTTTAATTTCATGGCTGCAGTCACCGTCTGCGGTGATCTTGGAGCCCAAGAAAATAAAATCTGTCACTGCTTCCATTTCTTCCCCTTCTATTTGCCAGGAAGTGATGGGACCAGATGCCATGATCTGGGTTTTTTTAATGTTGAGTTTCAAGCCAGCTTTTGCACTCTCCTCTTTCACCCTCATCAAGAGGCTCTTTAGTTCCTCTTCACTTTCTGCCATTAGGGTGGTATCGTCTGCATATCTGAGGTTGTTGATATTTTTCCCGGCAATCTTAACTCCGGCTTGTGATTCATCCAGCCCGGCATTTCTCATGATGTACTCTGCATATAAGTTAAATAAGCAGGGTGATAATATACAGCCTTGTCGTACTCCTTTCCCAATTTTGAACCAGTCGGTTGTTCCATGTCCGGTTCTAACTGTTGCTTCTTGACCCACATACAGGTTTCTCAGGAGACAGGTAAGGTGGTCTGGTACTCCCATCTCTTTAAGAATTTGCCACAGTTTGTTGTGATCCACACAATCAAAGGCTTTAGCGTAGTCAATGAAGCAGAAGTAGATGTTTTTCTGGAACTCTCTTGCTTTTTCCATGATCCAGCGAATGTTGGCAATCTGATCTCTAGTTCCTCTGCCTCTTCGAAACCCAGCTTGCACTTCTGGTAGTTCTCAGTTCACATGCTGCTGAAGCCTAGCTTGTAGGATTTTGAGCATAACCTTGCTGGCATGTGAAATGAGCGCAATTGTACGGTAGTTTGAACATTCTTTGGCATTGCCTTTCTTTGGAATTGGAACGTAAACTGACCTTTTCCAATCCTGTGGCCACTGTTGAGTTTTCCAAATTTGTTGGCATATTGAGTGCAGCACTTTAACAGCATCATCTTTTAGGATTTTAAATAGCTCAGCTGGGATACTGTCTTCTCCGCTAGCTTTGTTGTTAGTAATGCTTCCTAAGGCCCACTTGACTTCACTCTCTAGGATGTCCGGCTCAAGGTCAGTGACCACACCATCGTATTTATCAGGGATATTAAGATCTTTCTTGTATAGTTCTTCTGTGTATTCTTGCCACCTCTTCTTAATCTCTTCTGCTTCTGTTAGGTCCCTGCCTTTTTTGTCCTTTATCATGCCCATCTTTGCACAAAACGTTCCCTTGATATCTCCGATTTTCTTGAAGAGATCTCTAGTCTTCCCCATTCTATTGTTTTCCTCGATTTCTTTGCATTGTTCATTTAAGAAGGCCTTCTTATCTCTCCTTGCTATTCTCTGGAATTCTGCATTCAGTTGTTTATATCTTTCCCTTTCTCCCTTGCCTTTTGCTTCCCTTCTTTCCTCAGCTATTTGTAAAGCCTCATCAGTCAGCCACTTTGCTTTCTTGCATTTCTTTTTCTTTGGGATGGTTTTAGTTGCTGCCTCCTGTACAATGTTACGAACCTCCATCCATAGTTCTTCAGGCACTCTGTCTACCAGATCTAATCCTTTAAATCTATTCCTCACTTCCACTGTATATTCATAAGGGATATGATTTAGGTCATACCTGATTGGTCTAGTGGTTTTCTCTACATTCTTCAATTTAAACCTAAATTTTGCAATAAGAAGCTCATGATCTGAGCCACAGTCAGCTCCAGGTCTTGTTTTTGCTGATTGTATAGAGCTTCTCCATCTTTGGCTGCAAAGTATATAATCAATCTGATTTCGGTATTGACCATCTGGTGATGTCCATGTGTAGAGTCGTCTCTTGTGTTGTTGGAAAAGAGTGTTTGCTATGACCAGCGTGTTCTCTTGACAAAACTCTATTAGCCTTTGCCCTGCTTCATTTTGTACTCCGAGGCCGAACTTGCCTGTTATTCCGGTTATTTTTTGACTTCCTACCTTAGCATTCCAGTCCCCTATGATGAAAAGGACATCTTTTTTTGGTGTTAGTTCTAGAAGGTGTTGTAGGTCTTCATAGAACCGGTCAACTTCAGCTTCTTTGGCATCAGTGGTTGGGGCATAGACTTGGATCACTGTGATGTTGAATGGTTTGCCTTGGATTCGAACTGAAAGCATTCTGTCGTTTTTGAGGTTGTACCCCAGTACTGCCTTTCACACTCTTTTATTGACTATGAGAGCTACTCCATTTCTTCTAAGGGATTCTTGCCCACAGTAGTATATATAATGGTCTCCTGAATTAAATTCGCCCATTCCTGTCCATTTAGTTCGCTGATTCCCAATATGTCGATGTTCAGTCTTGTCATCTCATGTTTGACCACATCCAGCTTACCTTGATTCATAGTTCTTACATTCCAGGTTCCTATGCAATATTGTTCTTTACAGCATCGGACTTTCCTTCCACTTCCAGACACATCCACAACTGAGCGTCCTTTCGGCTTTGGCCCAGCCGTTTCACACTTTCTGGAGCTACTCGGAATTGCCCTCCGCTCTTCCCCAGTAGCATTTTGGACACCTTCCGACCTGAGGGGCTCATCTTCCGGCGTCATATCTTTTAGCCTTTTGATACTGTCCATGGGTTTTCTTGGCAATGATACTGGAGTGGTTTGCCATTTCCTCCTCCAGTGGACCACGTTTTTTCAGAACTCTCCATCATGACCTGTTCTTCTTGACCTGACTTCATTGAGTTACGCAAGCCCCTTCGCCACGACAAGGCAGTGATCCATGAAGGGGATTATAGCCTTATATCCCTTCATATATCTTCTTTTGAAATCTTCTATTTCAAATTATACCAAAGTTGTAATATATCATCTGTTTTATTATCTGTCTCATGCTAACACATTTGTTCTGAACCTTTCTTTGTCTGGCACTAAGTAAATCAATTTGAAAGTATTTGTCAGATTCTAAATTCAAATCTCTTTCTCTTTCTCTCAGCTGTAACAAGGTATTTAAATTCTCTCTCTCCCTTTTCTCCTCTACCATTTCAGTGACATCCCCTTTTCGTTGAATATATGTCACAACCTCTTCTGATTCAAATTCTGTCTTTTGTATCTGACCCTGCATATTCTCAATATCAAACAAGAGACTTTTCAGTGTTTCCCTAATTTCTTGAAATGTTTCTCTAATCTCCTGTTTAAAATCCTGAATCAACTCTCCTACTGAATTTGCCATTTCCCCCTTTTTTCTCTCTCCTCTGTTCCCTCTACTAACTCAATACTGTAAATTTCCGTGATGTCTCTTCTATATTCCAGTACATGCAGTACCACAAAACAAACAAAAAACAAAGAAAGGGGGGAGCAGGTGGGGGAAAGATTATAGACACAACAGAAAAAGTAAACAGCTGCTCCACTCAAATGAAAAATTACCAACAGGATCTAATAAGTTCCAAATATAAAAAAGGGATTATTGCCTAAATACAAAAGTTTCTTAAAAGAGAAAAAGAAAAAGAAAAACAAGGTATGAATATAGAAAAATAAGAAAGAAAGAAGTATTTCAAACAATTTATATTCAATTAAAAAATTCAGCCACTACAAAAAAAACCAGGTTCATTAATCATTAATCCAATGAGATATATTCAATAAAAGCTCAGTCACTATATATAAAAAATTTCCGAATCACTAGTCATTAATCCAATAAGGGTTTTGAACAAAGTTTATACTTCCAAGTGAGAGGCAAATCACTCTAATAAGATAGAAGGGTGAAGACGTTTCACTGTACTGTATTTCAAAAGCAAAGTCCATCTCAATCTTCCACCACAAATAAAACAGCAAAGAAAGCAGAGACTTTACCAACATTTTCAGCATTGTCCAGGGATAGACTTTAGATAATAATAAGACACTATAAACTAAAAATAAAAATAAAATAAAGTGATCTAAGAGTCGGTTTCTTGCGCTTGTGTCTCTATAAAGAGACTTACAATTCCCTGCAGAGCCGGCTGGCTTCTCGTGCCGTTTTCGCCGCTTCCACCCCCCGCTCCTTCCATGGTGGAAAACAGCCGAAGGAGCAGAGAGGAGCAGTTCTAATGGGTTGGTGAGGAATCATCTGGCCCCCTCCTCTTCGGGGGGAGACTCCGGTGGTCTTTCACCTTCTGGGGACCACCGCAAACAGGGAAATGTTAGCCGGGTTTTCAGCGCTCTGAAAACCCCCGAGTTATCGCGCCGCCATTCCAACCGGAAGTCCAGGGCCATTGTAACTTCAAATGGTCGCTAAACAGGGCAGTTGTTAAGCGAGGACTACCTGTATTCTGCATGCTACATGGTCTTCAGTTCAAATACTGGCATCTCTGGTCAAAAGGATTTTAAGGTTCTGGGAAAGTTCCTGTCTTAGCTCCTGCTGTGTGGCTGATGGTCAGAGTTAACTGTATGGAGTTAAGGAGGGTCAGTGATCTTTTGGTATAAGGCATCTTCACTTGTTAATCTAATCTACATATGAAACAAAGTTGGATTTGTCCTGGAGGGCAGAGATTTGTGACACCCCCTCCCTCCCCAGGGGCGTGGTGGCTCACGGAAGATCGCAAGTTTGGAGGTTCGAATCCCTAGCCCCGTGTGATGGAGTGAGCTCCTGCACTCACCCCAGCTCTTGCCAACCTAGCAATTCGAAAGCATGCAAATGCAAGTAGATGAATAGGTACCACTTTGGTGGGTAGGTAACAGCACTCCGCGTGCGTCATGCCGGCCACATGACCATGGAAGCATCTTCGGACAACGCTGGCTCTTCAGCTAACAAACAGAGATGAGCACCGGCCCCTAGACTCGGACACGACTGCACAAATTGGGGGGAACCTTTACCTTTACCTCCCTCCCCAGGTGTTCTTGCTTTATTTCAAAAGAATTGGATCAACATTGAGGAAGCTGTGACTAAGTTCTTCAGTACCTTTTTTTGTTCTAAATTGATTTTAACAAAATATTGTCTGCCCTCCAGGGTAGAGTAGGTTATACGGTTATACATTGAAAGGAATGAAATCTCATTACTGGATTGTCACTGAGCTGTCTTTGCTGTCAACATTGATTTACTGTGGGTGCTTTGAAAAAAATTGCCTTGCATTCTTAATTTACAAAAGCAAATAAATGGTGTAAATTATCACAGCAGGTTGTTATGTATATCAGACAGTATTGTTAAAAGGCATTACATGTTAAATTCTTAGAAGTAATCAGAGCAGACTTAATAGTTTTCTTTAACACAATGAAGAATTACAGCTTTTCAAAGAAAAGAAATTACCAAATCCTTTGAAAGCTCTGATTAATGAGCAGTGAGACCTAATTAGCACACAACAGTTTGCAATTTTTTTTCTGTTTTCCCCTGAGATTAAGATGAGGACTGGCATGAGTGAAAAGTAAGGTCTTCTAAAGACAGTTTCTGCCTTCTGCTTTTGAATCTGGATGACTATTTCAGCCGCCATGAAACTTCCCAATGAAGCATCATGAGTTAATGGAAAAGCAGACACTGAGTGCAAAGAAGAACATTCCTTATCTGTTGCCTCCTGATCATTCCTGGCCAATTTGGCAGCGGGAATTGTAGTCCAAGACATCTGCAAAGCCCCCAGCCGGGAGAAGGCTCCAGTGGAATCTGTGGAGCCCTTCGATTTGTCACCATCTATGAGGTCCGCAGCAGTGCCAAAATCACATCATGTTTTGGCAACCTGGTGTTAGCCAAGGACTGTTCTGCTGACAGATGTTTCTCAGCCTTCATAGTTCAGTCTTGGTAGTGCCCAAAAACGTCTCCCAAAGATCTTGAATAAATAAAGGCCAGTTCCACTACAATACTGTGATTGATGAAGATTTGTTGATATGCTTCCATGAATTTTTGTGGGTGCCAGAGGCATGGGTTTAATCCCCACATTTATATACAGATTAATTGCCGGATTATGTTTTCTGAGCAGATACTCATTTATTTCAGTGCTAGGCAGCATAGCAAAGTGAGGATTCTTTTCACCCAAAAGTTTTATTCCAGTGGACAGAATGGTGTCAGATTCATGCTTAGCTCTAGTTTGTTAAATATAACTCTCCATTTTTTATCTAGATTATATTTATAGCATGGGCTTTTTCCATAGTAAGGCTAAGCTAGTAAAACTTTATACGTATCAGTCTGGTTTAGACATTCTGTGTGTAGATTATAGGAAGCAAATTGGCCCAGAAATCCATCGTAGGCTTAAAATATCAGTATGAGATGGCCATTCCAAAGCCAAGTTTTGACTATATTTGGATAGCACCACACATCAGAAATGAGGACCCGCTGTTCTCATAGCTTCAGTAGTATAGCAGTTACCTTAATTTTGGAATACAGGTAGTCCTTGCTTAACGACCATTCAAAATTACGGCGCTGAACGAATGGTACTTATGCCCGGTCCCCGAAGTTACAGCCATTACAGTCCCCCCACGGTCACGTGATCAAAATTTGGGTGCTTGGCAGCCCACCTGCACTTATGACCGCAGGGGCGCTTCAACTCTCCCCACCTATTCCCCCCCCCATCACTGCCCTTTTGGCCACCCTGCACAATGGCACTCCTCGGCAGTAGTGGCGCTGGGGCTGAAGTAGAGGCCTCAGAAGCTTTCCGGAAGCTTTCCGAAGCATCACGAGAATAGCGTGTGCTATTTGGAGAATGGTGGGTGCGGCCTTCTCGCGAGGTTTCAGGAGGCCTCAGAAGCCTTCCGAAGCATCGCGAGAACAGCGCGCGCTATTTGGAGAATTGCATGAGGTGCCTCAGGAAGAAGGCCTGGCGCAGCCAGCAGCTGCCTCGCATAGGAGGAAGACGATGATGAAGGTCACCTTTTGGGCAGGACAACCAAATAGTTCCTGACTGGCTGTCTTGTGTCTTCTGTAGAGTTTTAATTTCTACAAAAGATGGCTGCTCTGTAGGAGTTAAGATGAGAAATGTAAACTAAGTATGTTAATGTCATTCTTCTCTTAAAATGTCCACTTCAGTAGACCATTGTGAATTGCTGATTTCTTAAGTTCTTTCTTTTTCTAGCCCAGCAGACCTGGTTATCCTAGTCCAAGATCAAGTGAAGGATTTTATCCCAGTCCGCAGCATATGATTCAACCCAATCACTACCAGGTAAAAAATACAACCCCTTTTCCATAGTTTTAATGTCTTACAATCCAAAGTGTTTGCAGGAGGAAGGAGTAATATTGCATATATTTGGGTTTTTTTGTTTTGTTTATTTATTAACTAGGTTTAAGGATATATGATTCATATGATTAAGGAAGAAGTCAACACATGTGTGGACTGTGAGTAATCCTGATGTACTTTCAAGAGAATTTAAAGCACACCCTCCTTTAGGCTGAGGGCAGAAAAAAAGATCACTTTTAATTAACATTGAATTCAATTAATAGGATTTTTTCCCCATCATGTGTTTCAAAATTTTGCCATTCTTTCACATTGAAAGTTACAATTTGGCCAAATCTCTTGGAGATCTCTTGAGAGCCCCCCCCAAGGCTTCTGAGGACCATCTGCAGTCCTAGGTCCTTTAAGAATCATTCGGGGGTAATCGGGGGAATGAATAGAAATGAAGCACTATGCAGGGAGATTGAAGGAGCATGTTTAGCCTTGAAAAAAAAACAACCAAGAGGGATATGATAGCACTCTTCAAATATCTGAAAGGATGTTAAATGAGTAGAGGCCCAGACCTGCTCCCTCAGTCCAGGATGAAGGACACAGAATAATGGATTTAACTTACAGGAAGGCAGATCCTACCGAATGCTAGGGTGAAAAAAATCCTGAAGGTATGAGCAATTTGTTGAACCAGTTACCCAGAGTAGTGGTGGAATTCCCTTCACTGAATACGTTCAAGCAGAAGCTGGATGGCCATTTGTCTGGGGGCCCTTCTCCTGACTCTTTGATTCTGTGCCAGCAGTTTTGAGGCAAACCCCCAACTTGGAGAAACAAAATATTTCTGAGTGCTAAAGGGGGGGCCCTTTCCCCTGCAGAAGGAAGTGGGGAGATGTTAGTTTGGACAAATAGCTTGTATAATATAGATGAGTTTATTAGCAGACATAGAGAAGAATAAAGAAAATTCTAATAACAGTGGCAATGAAGAAATGGCAGGATTTGGTTGTGGCTAAGGGGTACCAAAGCCTTTGATTGTGTGGACCACAACAAACTGTGGCAAAATCTTCAAGAGATGGGAGTACCAGACCACCTTACCTGTCTCCTGAGAAACCTGTACGCGGGTCAAGAAGCAACAGTTAGAACCGGACATGGAACAACCGACTGGTTCAAAATTGGGAAAGGAGTACGACAGGGCTGTATATTATCACCCTGCTTATTTAACTTATATGCAGAGTACATCATGAGAAATGCCGGGCCGGATGAATCACAAGCCGGAGTTAAGATTGCCGGGAAAAATATCAACAACCTCAGATATGCAGACGATACCACCCTAATGGCAGAAAGTGAAGAGGAACTAAAGAGCCTCTTGATGAGGGTGAAAGAGGAGAGTGCAAAAGCTGGCTTGAAACTCAACATTAAAAAAACCCAGATCATGGCATCTGGTCCCATCACTTCCTGGCAAATAGAAGGGGAAGAAATGGAAGCAGTGACAGATTTTATTTTCTTGGGCTCCAAGATCACCGCAGACGGTGACTGCAGCCATGAAATTAAAAGACGCTTGCTCCTTGGAAGGAAAGCTATGGCAAACCTAGACAGCATATTAAAAAGCAGAGACATCACCTTGCCGACAAAGGTCCGTATAGTTAAAGCTATGGTTTTTCCAGTAGCAATGTATGGCTGTGAGAGTTGGACCATAAGGAAGGCTGAGCGCCAAAGAATTGATGCTTTCGAACTGTGGTGCTGGAGAAGACTCTTGAGAGTCCCTTGGACTGCAAGGAGGTCAAACCAGTCAATCCTAAAGGAAATCAACCCTGACTGCTCATTGGAAGGACAGATACTGAAGCTGAAGCTCAAATACTTTGGCCACCTAATGAGAAGAGAGGACTCACTGGAAAAGACCCTGATGCTGGGAAAGACTGAGGGCAAAAGGAGAAGGGGACGGCAGAGGATGAGATGGTTAGATAGCATCACCGATGTAATGAACATGAATTTGAGTAAACTCCGAGAGACAGTGGAGGACAGGAAGGCCTGGCGTGCTATGGTCCATGAGGTCACGAAGAGTCGGACACGACTAAACGACTGAACAACAACAACAGTTCTATAGAGCTAAACTAAGAGACGGGGCCAAAGCAAGAATGGGGGGGGGGGGGGTTTGGCAGTTCCCCAAGAATGTCTGGTGCCAGTTTTGTCACTTGGCAGTACAAAGGGAAGCTGTATACTTCAAGTCAAGTCAAGTGGGCCTTAGGAAGCATTACTAACAACAAAGCTAGCGGAGAAGACAGTATCCCAGCTGAGCTATTTAAAATCCTAAAAGATGATGCTGTTAAAGTGCTGCACTCAATATGCCAACAAATTTGGAAAACTCAACAGTGGCCACAGGATTGGAAAAGGTCAGTTTACGTTCCAATTCCAAAGAAAGGCAATGCCAAAGAATGTTCAAACTACCGTACAATTGCGCTCATTTCACACGCTAGCAAGGTTATGCTCAAAATCCTACAAGCTAGGCTTCAGCAGTATGTGAACTGAGAACTACCAGAAGTGCAAGCTGGGTTTCGAAGAGGCAGAGGAACTAGAGATCAGATTGCCAACATTCGCTGGATCATGGAAAAAGCAAGAGAGTTCCAGAAAAACATCTACTTCTGCTTCATTGACTACACTAAAGCCTTTGATTGTGTGGATCACAACAAACTGTGGCAAAGTCTTAAAGAGATGGGAGTACCAGACCACCTTACCTGTCTCCTGAGAAACCTGTATGCGGGTCAAGAAGCAACAGTTAGAACTGGACATGGAACAACCGACTGGTTCAAAATTGGGAAAGGAGTACGACAAGGCTGTATATTATCACCCTGCTTATTTAACTTATATGCAGAGTACATCATGAGAAATGCCGGGCCGGATGAATCACAAGCCGGAGTTAAGATTGCCGGGAAAAATATCAACAACCTCAGATATGCAGACGATCATTGATACCACCCTAATGGCAGAAAGTGAAGAGGAACTAAAGAGCCTCTTGATGAGGGTGAAAGAGGAGAGTGCAAAAGCTGGCTTGAAACTCAACATTAAAAAAACCCAGATCATGGCATCTGGTCCCATCACTTCCTGGCAAATAGAAGGGGAAGAAATGGAAGCAGTGACAGATTTTATTTTCTTGGGCTCCAAGATCACCGCAGACGGTGACTGCAGCCATGAAATTAAAAGACGCTTGCTCCTTGGAAGGAAAGCTATGGCAAACCTAGACAGCATATTAAAAAGCAGAGACATCACCTTGCCGACAAAGGTCCGTATAGTTAAAGCTATGGTTTTTCCAGTAGCAATGTATGGCTGTGAGAGTTGGACCATAAGGAAGGCTGAGCGCCGAAGAATTGATGCTTTCGAACTCTGGTGCTGGAGAAGACTCTTGAGAGTCCCTTGGACTGCAAGGAGGTCAAACCAGTCAATCCTAAAGGAAATCAACCCTGACTGCTCATTGGAAGGACAGATGCTGAAGCTGAAGCTCAAATACTTTGGCCACCTAATGCGAAGAGAGGACTCACTGGAAAAGACCCTGATGCTGGGAAAGACTGAGGGCAAAAGGAGAAGGGGACGGCAGAGGATGAGATGGTTAGATAGCATCACCGATGTAATGAACATGAATTTGAGTAAACTCTGAGAGACAGTGGAGGACAGGAAGGCCTGGCGTGATTATGGTCCATGAGGTCACGAAGAGTCGGACACGACTAAACGACTGAACAACAACAACAACAACAACAAGGGGTACCATGAGGTACTGTCGTCCTCGACAACCTTGCCACACCCAGGCTCGGTTGTTCGGAGATAAACGACACTCCTCAGGGGCCCCCCGCATGCGCAATGGCGCACGAGTGGCCGTCCCTCGGGTCCGCCACGCGTTGTTGGCGGCAGGTCGAAAGCGGAGGTGTTGCCGAAAGGCAAACCTAGATGTGTTAGCGGCCTATTGGGCCGGGTCGCAGCATCTAGGGACACCTCCGTCGCTAGACCAGGCTAGGGCGGTTGCACCGCCGGCTGCTCTAGCCACAAATGGCCCTCCTGTAGTGGGAGGGAGGGGCGCCGTCTCTGGCGGGGTTGTACCCGGCCTTCTGAGGCGGCGTTCCTGTGTCGGCCCGTAAGGACCGGCACCCAATAAGAACTCCAGCAAAGGAGATCGTTACCTTGTCGTGGTGCTGGAGCTTGAGCACCTCAATGAAACCATGAGCTAAACCGTGAAGGGACACCCAAGACGGGAAGGTCGTGGCAGAGAGGTCAGACTAAATACGATCCCTGGGGAAGGTAATGGCAACCCACCCCAGTATTCTTGCCATGAAAACTAAATGGATCAGTACAACCAAATATATGTCGGTATACCATCGGAAGATGGGACTCCCAGGTCGGAAGATGGTCAAAATGCTACTGGGGAGGAACAGAGGATACGTTAAACTAGCCCCAGATGTGATGACGCAGCTAGCTCAAAGCCGAAAGGACGGCTAGCAGCCGACGGTGCTGGTGGTGAACGACGAATCCGATGTTCTAAAGATCAACACACCATAGGAACCTGGAATGTAAGACCTATGAGCCAGGGCAAATTGGATGTGGTTATTGGTGAGATGTCAAGATTAAATATAGACATTTTAGGTGTCAGTGAACTGAAATGGACTGGAATGGGCCACTTCACATCAGATGACCACCAGATCTACTACTGTGGACAAGAGGACCACAGAAGAAATGGAGTAGCCTTCATAATTAATAATAAAGTGGCTAAAGCAGTACTTGGATACAATCCAAAAAACGATAGAATGATCTCAATTCGAATTCAGGGTAAGCCATTTAACATCACAGTGATCCAAATATACGCCCCAACCACAGATGCTGAAGAAGCAGAAGTAGATCAGTTCTATGAGGGTCTGCAGCACCTACTGGATAATACACCAAAAAGAGATGTGATTTTCATTACAGGAGACTGGAATGCTAAGGTAGGTAGTCAGACGACACCTGGAATTACAGGCAAGCATGGCCTGGGAGAACAAAATGAAGCAGGACATAGGCTGATAGAATTTTGCCAAGACAACTCACTGTGCATAACAAACACTCTCTTCCGACAACCTAAAAGACGACTTTATACATGGACTTCACCAGATGGTCGACACCGAAATCAGATTGATTACATCCTTTGCAGCCAAAGGTGGCGGACATCTATACAGTCGGTAAAAACAAGACCTGGAGCTGACTGTAGTTCAGATCACGAACTTCTTATTGCAAAATTTAGAATCAGACTAAAGAGAATAGGGAAGACCCACAGATCAGTTAGATATGAGCTCACTAATATTCCTAAGGAATATGCAGTGGAGGTGAAGAATAGATTTAAGGGACTAGATTTAGTAGATAGGTTTCCGGAAGAACTATGGACAGAAGTTCGCAACATTGTTCAGGAGGCGGCAACAAAAAACGTCCCAAAGAAAAAGAAAACCAAGAAGGCAAGATGGCTGTCTGCTGAGACACTGGAAGTAGCCCAAGAAAGAAGGAAAGCAAAAGGCAACAGTGATAGGGGGAGATATGCCCAATTCAATGCAAAATTCCAGAGGTTAGCCAGAAGAGATAAGGAATTATTTTTAAACAAGCAATGTGCGGAAGTGGAAGAAGACAATAGAATAGGAAGGACAAGAGACCTCTTCCAGAAAATTAGAAACATCGGAGGTAAATTCCAGGCAAAAATGGGTATGATCAAAAACAAAGATGGTAAGGACCTAACAGAAGCAGAAGAGATCAAGAAGAGGTGGCAAGAATATACGGAAGATCTGTATAGGAAGGATAATAATATTGGAGATAGCTTTGACGGTGTGGTCAGTGAGTTAGAGCCAGACATCCTGAAGAGTGAGGTTGAATGGGCCTTAAGAAGCATTGCTAATAACAAGGCAGCAGGAGACGACAGTATCCCAGCTGAACTGTTTAAAATCTTGCAAGATGATGCTGTCAAGGTGATGCATGCCATATGCCAGCAAATTTGGAAAACACAAGAATGGCCATCAGATTGGAAAAAATCAACTTATATCCCCATACCAAAAAAGGGAAGCACTAAAGAATGTTCAAACTATCGAACAGTGGCACTTATTTCACATGCCAGTAAGGTAATGCTCAAGATCTTGCAAGGTAGACTCCAGCAATTCATGGAGCGAGAATTGCCAGATGTACAAGCTGGGTTTAGAAAAGGCAGAGGAACTAGAGACCAAATTGCCAATATCCGCTGGATAATGGAGAAAGCCAGGGAGTTTCAGGAAAACGTCTATTTCTTTTTTATTGACTATTCTAAAGCCTTTGACTGTGTGGATCATAACAAATTGCGGCAAGTTCTTGGTGGTATGGGGATACCAAGTCATCTTGTCTGCCTCCTGAGGAATCTGTATAACGACCAAGTAGCAACGGTAAGAACAGAGCACGGAACAACAGACTGGTTTAAGATTGGGAAAGGAGTACGGCAGGGCTGTATACTCTCACCCTACCTATTCAACCTGTACGCAGAACACATCATGCGACGTGCTGGGCTTGAGGAATCCAAGGCTGGAGTTAATATCGCTGGAAGAAACATTAACAATCTTAGATATGCAGATGATACCACTTTGATGGCTGAAAGCGAGGAGGAGTTGAGGAGCCTTATGACGAAGGTGAAAGAAGAAAGTGCAAAAGCTGGTTTGCAGTTAAACCTCAAAAAAACCAAGATTATGGCAACGAGCTTGATTGATAACTGGCAAATAGAGGGAGAAAAAATGGAGGCAGTGACAGACTTTGTATTTCTAGGCGCAAAGATTACTGCAGATGCTGACTGCAGCCAGGAAATCAGAAGACGTCTACTTCTTGGGAGGAGAGCAATGGCAAATCTTGATTAAATAGTTAAGAGCGGAGACATCACACTGACAACAAAGGTCCGCATAGTTAAAGCAATGGTATTCCCTGTAGTAACCTATGGCTGTGAGAGCTGGACCATAAGGAAGGCTGAGCGAAGGAAGATAGATGCTTTTGAACTGTGGTGTTGGAGGAAAATTCTGAGAGTGCCTTGGACTGCAAGAAGATCAAACCAGTCCATACTCCAGGAAATCAAGCCAGACTGCTCACTTGAGGGAATGATATTAAAGGCAAAACTGAAGTACTTTGGCCACATAATGAGAAGACAGGATACCCTGGAGAAGAAGCTGATGCTAGGGAAAGTGGAAGGCAAAAGGAAGAGGGGCCGACCAAGGGCAAGATGGATGGATGATATTCTGGAGGTGACAGACTCAACCATGGGGGAGCTGGGGATGGTGACGGCCAACAGGACGCTCTGGCGTGGGCTGGTCCATGAAGTCACGAAGAGTCGGAAGCGACAGTGAATAAACAACAACAAAGGGGTATAAGCCTTTTCTAAAAGGTTGGTATATGGGGATGAAGGAAATAAGGACATCTCTCCTTTTTTAGAAGAGTATAAGGATTGTATCAATTTGAGTAGAAATAATAAGAGGACATATTTTTCATTTTAAGTTTTGATGTACTGTTGAGGCTGAGTATAAGAAATGCAGATGAAATTTTAAAAATTGGGCTAAACAGAAAATATGAGTCCAGTACAGAAGTAATTAGATGTAGGCGCTGTTATCTTAACAGTGCTGCAGGAATATCCCTGTTTTATACAGAGCTTTTGCAATTGCACCTCTTTGATCATGCTGTAAGTTGCAAATGTCACACAGACTTGAAAGTAATTAAGGCTGTGCCTCCTTGTACACCCTTCAGATGATTTTAGAAAAATCATTTTCTTTATTGTAGGGTGTATTATCTGAGGATTTCTGACAGAATTATTGCAAGAATGCCCACAGGCATGCAAATCTTGTAACATGTTGAAAGCAGGCCTATAAATTTTAAAACCAGCCTTAGTCTGTAAATTTTGACAATAAACCTGATTTGCAATGGGGGTTGAATAATTTTGATTGCAACTGTACCTAGTCCGTCAATCTAGGGCACTTGATGGTTTCTGAGGGGCCTTGGGAATGTTCCCAAGGTTTTGGTGGGCAATTTTAAGAGGCTTTGATTGCTTCTTGGAACATAGAGGCAGTGGCTGCCTTAGATAGGATGGAGTGGCATAAAAGATGCCCACAGCATCACTGGTGGAAGACAAAGAACTAATCCAACTGAACTTGGGTAAAAGTTTATGTTCAAGCCTACCTCATGCCAATGCAGGTACTCCTTGCTTAACAACTGCCCAGTTTAGTGACCATTCAAAATTATTACAGTGTTGAAAAAGTACCTTTATGACCAGTCCTCAAATTTACTACCATCACGGCATCCCCTCAGTCATGTGATCACCATTCAGATGCTTCGCAACTGGCTTCTGACAAGCAAACTCAATGGAGAAGCCAGCAGTGAAATTGCAAGTTGCAGTTACATGATATCTCAATGACCATGGTGATTCGCTTAACAACTGCGGAGAAAAGTGATGTCAGAAGTCTGGCATGGTCACGTAATGTCTCACTTAATGACCACATCGCTTAGTGACAGAGTTGCCAGTCCCAATTGCGGTTTTTAAGTGAGGCCTACCTGTAAAAAGGAGCAAAATAGCAGTATTTCACCACTCTTACTGCATCCATTTCTTCTAAAGTGACTCAGATCCTTTTAGCAAGCATGGGTTAAAATGGCATCTGTTGATGCACTGTGAATAATTTTTGGAGCATCTGGTGGAGAAAATCCCTAGGATCTGCTCTGAGTTGGAGGTGAGCTGGGCTGGTCCTATGGAAGTGACTGAGACTACATCATGTGAGGTTATCTAGGATGAGTTTGAGCTTGTTGGTTCAAATGAAGTGGGCAGGGTTGCTGGTGATAATCAGGTTGGTGAAAGCCTCCAGGCAGGTGACAGGAGGCTGAATCAGGCAGTGGAAAATGCTTCCTTGAATGAGGGGATGGTGCCACCAGCCTTGGTGGATGTTGGTATGCTCTCCTATCAAGAAACCAATGTGACCCAGCTGACTTGGGGAACGTTGTTGAGAAGGTGGTGGGCTTGCAGTGACATGGATCAGAAGGAAATGGATGACCTTGACTCTTTTCAGTCTGGGTTCAGGCCTGCACATGGCACTGAACTACATTGATCATACTTGTGGATGACCTTTGGTGGGAGTGCAACTTTCATGATACTGCTTCACCTCTCAATGGCTTTTGATGTCAATGATCAAGGTATCTTTATGGACCACCACTAAGGGTGGGGAATGGGAGATAGTGTTCTGCAGCGATTATCCCCTCTTAACGGGATGGTTCCAGTCTGTAGTGCTGGTGAGGAGAGATTGGATCTTAGGGCCCTCTATCATGGGGTCTCTCACAATTTGATGCTCTGTCAATTCCTGTTCAACATTGACATGGAACTGCTGGTTGAGGTCATATTTAGGGGGTTAGGAACCATCAATTTGCTAATGATATGCAGTTGGACCCCACGCTAAACAGGGGATGCAACTGAGTTGCTGTTGCATTGCTTGGAGGCTGCCAGGGCCTGGGGAGGGGAGGAGAGGAGAGGATTTATTCCAGCAAGTAGGTATGAGGTCAGAAGCCATATGACTCTAGGGATAGGCTGTCTCCAGTTTTTGACAGGGTCGTGCTCCTCTACACTGAACTGGCTCATACCTTGGAGGTCCTCTTGGACTCACAGCTCTTGCTTGAAGAGCAAGTGACAGCTGTGGCCAGGAGGGCCTTTGCAGAATTTCATCTAGTGCCTCAATTATGACCTTTTGGGGAGCAGGAGACTCTTCTTACTCACCTCCCATTTGGACTATTGCAATATACTGTATCTGGGAATATTCTTGAAAACCACTTAGAAGCTATAGCTAATCCAGGATACTACAGTTAGTTATTAGCATGCCTCAGTTGGCTTTGTAACACCACTACTTTGAGATCTACACTAGTTACCAGCTGGCTTTTTGGTGTGATTCAAGATGCTGGTTGTCAACTTTAAAACCCTTCATGTCTCAGGACCTAGATATCTACAGAATCACCTGCTCCCAATAGTTTCTGCCTTCCCAATTACATCAGAAAAAGTGGGCTGTCTTTGGATTCCTTCTCTTAAGAATGCCATTGATGGGTTCTTGAAGATAGGCCTTCTTGATCTCTGCCCCCTTTCTCTGGAACAGTATCCTTGTGGACAATTGTGCCCCAACACACTTGGGATTCAGGAATCCAATCAAAACTTGGTCATTTTGACAGGCCTTTGAGGGAGAGAAGATTTGAAAGGGATTAATCCTTTCAGTAATTTATGATTATATGAATTTTATAATTTGTTGGCATAGGAATATTATGTTATGTACTATTGTTTATTTTTGGCTATTTTTGGCTGTTTTAATCTGGTCTATGTATGGTAGGATTGCAAGCCACTCAAAGTTGGTTGAAATTGGAGCAGCATATAAGCTTAGTAAAATAAATTAAAATAAATACATTTAAAAAAAAATCATTTTTCAGGGAACAGATGATTGCTCCGTACCAGGCTAAATATTAGGTGCATGTTTAGACATTAGATACATATATCACATTTTGATTGCAAGCATCAATACCAATTATTTTTTCATCCAATTATTTTTTCATACCTCTCCTGACACTTCATTTATCTATAAATTCCTACAACATTGGAAGTTCTAATGTAAGACTTTATAGTATCCTGAAGCATTTGTCTGTATCTTTTGGTAGGTTTCAGGCTATCCCAGTTCCCATGGAATTCCAACTATGGCAGGTAGCATTTATCCAGGACAAGCCTCTCTTTTGGATCAAACAGATTCCTGGAACCATCGGTCTCAAGAAATATCCATGTGGCAACCCAACATGGAGGTAATTTCCACCCAGCTATTTAGCAAACCCTTTTTCTCTCCATTCATTTCCTCTTTTTTTATGTGTCTATGTACGTGTGCATATTTTTTCTTTAAATATTATGGTGGAATTGAAGGGCCACCTGGATTTGTCAGCTAATCCTTCCGATAAGTTTTAGATGGATCTGCTCATGGATATTTCCTGTGAACTCATGTGGACTTTCAAGTTAGTCTAACAAAGAGCTGTTTAGGAATAATTTCAAAAGACTAGCGGGATGAATGTTAGTACTGGAGTTCTTGTGGCTCATAACGCCAGTCAACTTGAACGTACATTTTGAGACTGCTGTTGAGGTTTCATGGCTTCCCTGGCAAGCATGGGTACATCATTACTGACATTCGCTGTCTCATTTGGCAGGATCTACTTTCAGTTCAATTCCTTCTGTTAGGTCGATTATGATAGTCTAGATGTGGAGGAAATTCCTACAGTTCTGCCAGAATTGGCGTGGTTTACATCCTTTGCAGAGATTCAAGACCAATGAAGTTGCACAACCCAAGAGTTTGAAGGATTTGAATGCCTCCCTAGTGGCACGTGATTTACATCTCATCTTGACATTCAAAGATTTGATCAATCCTCTGAACAGAATCAATAATCTCCCTGGATTTTGGAGCTAAAATATCGGTGATAACGAAATGAGTGGAATAATGTTGATGGCAAATTTGGAATTACTGTCACTGAACATGAGCTAGAATTCACTAGAAGCTTTACTGTAGCAGTGATGTCAGCATGTAAAGTGCTTTTTGTATACTCTGAAGGTATGGACAGAACACTTGGACATCTGAGACCTATCACAAGTGTGTTAGACCCTTGCCTGGATTATGAAAGCACTCAGGTGAGGGATGGCTGAGTGGGGTAACAAGCAGGTATGATTTTACCATGCCTAAAAGGGACAACAATGAGACCTTGGCTTAATTATCCTCCCTGTTGGATTGTTTCTGCATAGTCTCCAATGTATTTTGAAACTTCAGCTCACGGCTTTCCAAAGTTTTCCCGCGGCGACCCACCAATCGCGGTTGGTGAGTCGCCGCGGGAAAATCCGGAAGTGCCGCCATTGTGGCAGCGCACAAAAACCCGGAAGCGCTGATCATCATCAGCACTTCCGGGTTGTGTGGCGACACACCAGACTGTGTGTGGCGACACACTTTTGTGTCGCGACACAGAGTTTGGAAAGCTCTGCTTCAGCTGTTCCAGAATGCTACACTATATTGTTGATTGGGGTCACCATGTGACTCTTTTATCATGATGATTTCTTCAGCTATTGGACCATTTCTGGATGTAGTTCAGACTGTTGGTTATGCTTTGTAAAGCATTGCAGAATTTGGCGTCAGGCTGTTTAAAATAGCAACCCAAGCAAATTGGTCTGGGTTTTAAAGTTCTTTCTCTTTGTCTGCCACTGTTGCTGCATCTTTGTGGCTGCTTCTGGGCAGCCAAATCCTCTACCAGTCTGCCTCCATTTCTGTTTTTTGTTTTTTTTTTGCCAGCAGGGTAGAACATCATTCAGGTGCTAATTAGCATTTAAACTTGCTTCTTGGGGATAGAGAGTTTAGTATGGTGGGTATTGTTACTTCTTTTCTTGTGATTTTTCTAAGTCTCAAAGTAGAAAAAAACAAACCCAACCCTGCATCTAAGTTGGCTAACCCCTGAAACAGATCTTAAAATATAATTAAAACCAGATCGGGTTTTAAAAATCTGTATTGTATTGTTTGTTTCCTTGAATGCCGTTTTTAGCAGAAAGATATAATAAGGAAAAGTATGTGAAAGAAAACTATTACAGATGTTTCTCAAAGTGTGAGTAGTTGGACATCCATCTCAGCATACTGATTTGTATCCCTTCCTGACTTATTCTTTTCTGCAGGGTACAGACACTGGCATGTGGCCCCCCCCCCCACACACACAGAGAAGTGAGAACAAAAGAGAAAATTTACTTACCTCTTATATATTCCTTCACCTACTTCATCTCTAAACTCAGAGTAGCTCCTTGTTTTCCATAATTATTTGCCACAGCACACAGTAAACACATATTACAAGAACCATGCATCCTGGAATACTTACATACATACATTCATGCTTCATACATGAAGGTCTGGTGAAGGTTTATGATGATCAGCAGAAAGCATTTGAAGCATTTGCTGATCATCCATTGTCAATACTGGGATTCTTCCATATTGAGAAAGAAGGATACTTTGGGGTACCATGAGAACTCCTGTGATGCTAAAGGCTGAGTAAATAGAAGTATAGTTGCAATTGAAATTATCCATTGGGCCGAAAAGTTCCAGCTTTGTTTCATCGCTCCACAGAACAGAATCCCAAAACTTCTGTGGCTTATTTATATGATTTTGAGCATATTGGAGCTGACTTTTCTTGTGCTTTTGTGTCAGTAGTGGTGTATGTCTTGGAGGTCTGGCATGGCAACCTTCTGTGTTTAGTATGCACCTTACTGTGCTCACTGAAACCTCAGTGCCTGTTGGCACCAAGTCTTGCTGCAGGTCTTTTGCAGTCACTCGAGGGTTTCTCTCAACCTGCCTTCTCAGAAATCTGGTTGTAGCCATTGACAGCTTCCTTTTTCTGCCCCGTCCAGGTAGTGTAACCACTGTTCCTTTAATGTTGAATTTATCTTTTTGTATCCTGTTCCTTGTTTGTGAAGGGCGATGATCTCTTCTCTTACCTTTTTGGACCATTCTTTTGTCTTAGCCATATTTCTAACATGGAGTCAAATGTGACACTCAACAAACCCCTAGCCCAGGGCTTTCCAAAGTTTTCCCGTGGCGACACACCAACCGAAGTCATTATCAGTTGCATTTTCAGTTGAATTTGGGGAAGCCACTAGAAGCATTCATTGTGTTGAGCTATTTCAATTGCTTTTGTTTGGTTTGGTTTGTTTGGTTATTTATTTATTAAATTTCTATGACCGCCCATCTCCCCCTCAAGGAGGGACTCTGGGCGGTTCACAACACAACATCATTAAAATACAATAAAAACAACAATAAAAATATAAATACAATAAAGTCCAAGTGGCAGGTGGTTCTTACAGTGAAGCTGAACATATTTAAAATATTTGAGGCGGCTCTAGGAAATCAGCCATCCCCAAGCTTGACCACTTTCTTTCTTGCCCCAGGTGAGATCACAGAGCCAAGTTTTTAATTTTTTCCTGAAGTCCAGGAGTGAAGGGGCCTGTCTTATCTCTGGGGGGAGGATGTTCCATAGGGCAGGTGCTGCTGCAGAGAAGGCTCGCCTCTGGGACCCCGCTAGATGGAATTCTTTCATAGAGGGCGTCCGCAGCATGCCCTCTCTGCAAGATTTGTTCATTGCAAACAACTGAAAGTCTGTAAATTTTGACAACCTGATTTGCAGTGCGGGTTGAATAATTTCGATTGCAACTGTATATGTTGGTGCTGAGACAGGGTTGTGTGGAGCAAACTTCACAACTTCATGACCTTCAGATATGTCAAGGCTGGAGCTCTCAGCAATCAACCATGCTGGCTGGGAATTTTGGAAACTGCATTATCAAGGTATCTAGGGTGCCAGACCTGGTAACACTGCTCTAGATCATAATGCCAAGCATTGGACTTAATGGCTGCTTGAGTCATCGGTGGTTTTCCTAATACAAAGAAGTCTGCTGTTAGGTGAAGTCTCCAAACTTTCATTACCTTAAAAGTCTCTGTTTTTAACTTGTGCCTCTTCACGAAGCCTTTTTTCTGTGATAGAGAGCAAAGTACCTTTTCTATTACCCAAACGTGGTTGTAAATTCTTACATCAACCATTGAAGTGACTAGTGAATTAGGTTAGACTAGGAGCTGGTTTCATGGCTGTGTTTGGTTTTAATCCTAAAGCGCTCTCATGATCAAAGCTACCATATCAGACAGTTAGTCCTACATTTAAGAAGTTATTTTCTAACCGTCGTTTTTCACCTAGCCCAGAAGTCCAGTATATAGTCTGGCTTTAAAAAGAAAAGCAGGGTCTATATTGATGACAATCATGTTAAAATAAAAATAATTGAAAGTTAACCTTTTAAGTTTTCTCTTCTTCTGTTCACCCGCCCTACTCTGTAGGATTCTGGCAGTTTGGATATGCGTGGAATGGGACAGGTCCTACCAGCACATCTAATGGAAGAGAGATTGATACGACAGCAACAAGAAATGGAAGAAGACCAAAGATGGCTGGAAAAGGAGGAGAGATTTCTGGTAATACAATCTTTTGGCTTTCCTTGTTGCAGTTATAACAAGCTCTTCTCCCTCAGACATGTTTGATGCAGATATATACTGTTTGCCAAAGTGTAAGTAGATCATGCTTCTGTGTTTTTTTTTAATTTCTGATAATAATAAGTAACAACACAGAAATCCTATTTCCATTTAATGTTTGGTGCTTGCTGGTTTTCCCATAGGTGCAGCCTTTAAATAATTCACTTCAGATATTATATTGGAAGTAAAACAAATCACCTCAATCTTATTGTGGTCTTTAGCCAGTACAAAGCAAATGTAAGTGTAGGTCTAAAGATGAGACTGACAGGATTAAAATAAGTGACAGAGCATAAGTACAAAACAGTAATTTTAACTAAAAGAAAAAGTAAAGATAAAAAGCTTCATTGAACAGTAGGCCTAATGATGAAATGGAAATGATTAAATTAAATGAAAGGGGGAAGTATCAAACAGAAGTTTAATGAAAAGGAATTTTAAAGCTTCAGTTAAAATATGAGTGGTTTTGACTAATAAAGAAAGTATATTGGTCCTAAACTTATTGCAGTGCATCTTGGAAGCATAATATATAGCCCTTCTGAAAGTTTGTGGGAAATCCTTTTAGACTCTTTATTTTCTGATAAAGGCGGGATAAAAATTAAATAAATAAACATAAATAAATTTTGCAAACCCCTTTGCAGTCCTGAAGACGAAAGGTAGGCTATATTTTTTTAAAAAAACGCTGCCCCAAAAGGGCTTCTAACCTTTTCAGACCACTCTCTTTATGCTATATCAGAACAGCCCCAGTAGATATAGTACATACCGTTTTTTAATGGAGCTTATCAGCACTTTTGATCAGTGACGTCATCAAAGTAAACAAACCCACGTGGTGCTGACGTCACCAGGTCATGCCCCCAAGGGGAAGTGACGTACCCAGCCCCCACCCTCCGGATATGACGTGCATAGCCCTCCTCCCCGGATGTGATGTGCATAATCCTCCCCCCCACGTGGTGAAGGGGTCACAAGGTCGTAACCCTAGCCGGATATGACGTGAGGACCTAATCCCATCAAGAAAAGCATGAGTAACCCTAATCAGATAAGGCGTGTCGAACCTAGCCCCCATCAAGAAAGTGATTAGATTAACCCCTAGCCTAATTCTATGGGACATCCAAAATAAAAAATAAATACATTTAAAACACCTAAGTAATGTGAATCATTAACAGAGGCCTAGGCTGAGCTTTATTTTTGGGAAACATATCCTACTTTGTGAAATAAAAAATAATAGCCTGATTGGCGGGGATGATAGAAATCAAGAAATTATTACCAGGGCCAGGGAGCTTCACATCAGACTGGGTATTTCCCCAGAAAAAAGGATTGACTTTTCTCAGATACACTTATTTGAAGAGCATTTAGGGGTCACTATAAAGATTTTGTTTTATATGCAGGGCGGGTGGAGGTTCTTTGTCACAGGCAGCCCACAGCAAGAAAAAATTGTGTTTATATTGTTACACAACAAGCATTACTACGGCATCAAAAATATCAAAGGCTTCCTGGGTGAACGCTATTTCTGCAATTTCTGCCACACACCCTACCACCACAAATTTAGCCACGGCTGCCTATACATCTGCAGAGCATGCCTAAAGCAAGAGTGTCAGGAGGTGGTGGTGGAGAAGACACGCTGCTGTAGGTGCAAAGTGTTTTGCCGGTCTAAGGCTTGTCTTGAAAGACACACACACCTGGCTATGGAAGGAAAAGTTGACTGTAAGGATAAAGTATATTGTGAAAAGTGTGAGATTTATGTCTTTACTCCCCACAAAAAGTGCAAGGAAACCATGTGTGGACAGTGTTCTGAGAAGACTGAAAGCTTGGAAGGTCATTTATGTTTTCTGAAATCGTTGGTCCGACCACAAATTGGTGAAAGATACATAATTTATGATTTTGAATGCTGTCAAGAGACAGGGGTACATATACCAAATTATGTCTATGCCATGGATATGCTGAAGGATGGCAATGATAAAGATGTTGTGAGGTGGGATTGTTATGGTGTTAGATGCCTGGATCCGTTTGTAAAGAAATTTATAAATCATAAGTTTAAAAAATGTACTTTTATCGCTCGCAATGCCAAAGGTTATGACGGGTACCTAGTGCTGAGGCAGCTGATCCGTGAAAAGGTCAAGGTTGAACTTATAAATCAGGGGGGGAAGCTGCTGTGTATTATCCTTCCGGATTATAAGATTCGGTTTATTGATAGCCTCTCATTTTTGCACCTTAAATTAAGCAAATTACCCAAAGCTATGGGGTTTCAAGGCTGCAAGGGGTATTTTCCCCACTTGTTCAATACAATGGCCAATCAAGACTACGTGGGACCACTCCCCGAAGCCAAGTATTACAGCCCTGAAACCATGATGCCCGGTGAGAGAGAAGAATTCCTGAAATGGCACGCTGCTAATACAGGTACTGTGTTTAAACTAAAGAAGGCTCTGGCCTACTACTGCAGACAAGATGTAGATATATTAAGAGAGGCCTGTATTCGATTTAGGCAACAGGTTATGAAAATGACAGAGCGTGAGTGTCTCAGTGGGGTCGGGGGGGATATTGTTGAGGAGATAGAGATTCGGTGCATTGACCCCTTCCAATATATCACATTTACATTGGCCTCTGTCTGCATGGCCCAGTACCTGTTCATGTATTTGAAGAGCAATACCATTGCATTAGCTCCTTTGGACAATTATCACAAGACACAGAAAAGGTATTCGGCTCCGGCAATTCAATGGTTGCTGCATATAGAACACACTGAGAATATCAATATTCAGCATGCTCTGAAGGGGGGTGAAAAGCAAGTAGGCAAGTATTTTTTGGATGGCTTTGCTGTCATAAAGGGGACCCCCACGGCTTTTGAATTTTACGGTTGTTTTTTTCATGGGTGCCCTGTCTGCTACTCTGAAAAAGACTTCAACAAATTACTCGATTCAACATATGGTAGCCTGCACTTCCGTACTAGGATTAAAGAAGAGTACCTCAGGGCCCAGGGTTATGCAGTGCGCTGCATCTGGGAACATGAATGGAGGGCCATGGTGGAGGATGACACCTCTTTGAAGCAGTTTCTAGTTGTGAATAAGCTCCCAACTCCTTTGAATCCTCGAGATGCTTTTTTTGGTGGGAGAACCAATGCAACATGCCTGTATTACCGTCCAAAAACTGATGAACAGATTTTATACTTTGATTTCACCAGCTTGTACCCCTTTGTGAACAAGACCAAGGAGTACCCAATTGGACATCCTCAAATCATCTATCAAAACTTTGGGGACATAAAGCAATATTTTGGGATAGCCAAAGTCAAAGTGTACCCACCAAGGAACCTCTATTTCCCAGTCCTGCCCCACAAATCATGGGGCAAATTAATGTTTAGTTTGTGCGCAACCTGCACAGAAAAGCAGCAAACCACCCCCTGTAAACACAGTGATGAGGAAAGAGCTCTGACTGGGACATGGTGCACTGTTGAATTGAACGTAGCTTTAGAAAAAGGTTACAGAATTGTTGAAATCTATGAGATCTGGCATTTTGAAAGAACATCAAATGAGCTATTTTCAGGTTATATGAACACGCATCTCAGACAAAAGCAGGAAGCCAGTGGTTACCCTGACTGGTGCAAAACAGAACAGGATAAAGAACAATATATTCGAGATTATGAAAAGATGGAAGGTGTCTGCTTACGACGTGAGCATATTGAAGTAAATCCTGCTAAAAGGCAGATTGCCAAACTCTTTTTAAACTCGCTGTGGGGAAAGTTTGGCCAGAGCACCAATCACCTGACCACATCCGTGGTGACAAATCCTGAGGACTTATTCAAATATCTCTTTGTGCCCTATTACGATGTTTCCTCGTGTGAGTTTGTAGATACAGAGACAGCCGTTGTGACGTGGAAAACAGCCAAGAACCACCCCACCAAATCCACATGCACTAATGTATTCATTGCCAGTTTTACAACGGCTTATGCACGGCTAGAATTATACAAGCTACTGGATGGGCTGGGCGATAGGTGCCTGTACCATGACACCGATTCGGTCATTTTTGTAAGTAGAGAAGGGGCGTGGACACCTCCTTTGGGTGATTATTTAGGACAGCTGACAAGTGAGATTCCACCAAACACCACGATAACAGAGTTTGTTGCGGCCAGTCCCAAAACGTATGCTTATGCCTTGTCCAACGGTGAAGCGGTGCTAAAGGTGAAGGGAATCACGCTAAACTGTGCTAATTGCGATAAGGTTAATTTTGACAGCTTGAAAGATTTGGTAGATGATTATTGCCTGTCTGGTGCAGAGAGAAAAAAAGAGATCAGGGTAGAACAGTTGGGGATTGTTAGGGTTAAGAAACAGTGGACCCTGGAAACGCGGGTCCTCCGAAAAACTCTAAAAGTAGTGTATAATAAAAGGTTATTAAAGAGTGAGGATTACTGTACGCTGCCTTACGGGTATTAAGGATGATGGAAAATATTGTACAGTTTGTACACCCTTTCTCCTGTATTATAAGTGGACCGTCCAATTCTGGCAAATCTTTTTTTATCAAACAAATGTTAGAACATGGCAATGTTGTGTTGTCTCAAATGCCTCAAAATATTGTATGGTTTTATAGCTGCTGGCAACCTCTATACAAAGAACTGCTTAATAAATTCCCTTATATTAAGTTTATGGAGGGGCTTCCGTCTTCTTTTGAAGATGCTGATTTGTTTCCGCCAAACCAAATCAATTTAGCCGTGGTAGATGATCTCATGGCTTCAGCTGGTGACAGTGATCAAATAGAGAAGGCTTTTACACAGTACGTTCACCACAGAAACCTCAGCATTATTCTCATACTTCAAAACCTGTTTTTTCAAGGTAAGAAAATGAGAACAATAGCTCTGAATTCCAAATATTTGGTTTTATTCCGCAGCCCCCGTGATCAGATGCAAATTGTCACACTGGCCAGACAGATGTATCCCACTAACACACAGTATTTTTTAGAAGTATTCCAAGACGCCACTCGCAAACCACATGGGTACCTTTTGGTAGATTTGGCAGCCTCCACTCCAGAATCCTACAGGTTGAGAACAGGCCTCTTCCCGCCTGATTGGCCTGCTGTTTATACAATGAAAAAGAAGTGTAAAAAGCAGTAGCCCTGTTACCTTAGCCCTAGTTCATTCAAGATGTCAGAGAGGTTACGCAGAAATTGGGGTCTTTTAAAAATCTTAGTGAAGGCCAGACCAAGACAGAGAAAAGCCATCTTATGCAGCGCTAATAATGACCTGGTGGGGGCAATAGCAGAAATAGCTCTAAACACACTAAAAGGAAACCTTCCTCTGAAACCTTCACAATTCCGGACTCTAAAGAGAAAGAAAGGCGTCATTAAAAAGTTGAGTGATAGAAAGGTCTCCCTCAAAAAGAAGAAGCAGATCATACTTCAGTCGGGTGGTTTTATCGGCCCCTTACTAGGGGTAGCTATTCCACTGTTGACTAGCCTGTTAGCAGGATAAACCATGGACCATGCCGAGAAAATGTATCTGGTGTCGCGTCATCAGATGGAGCAACTGCAGGGCAGGCCGCCTACTATGGGGACTACAGCCACTAACCGGTTGGATGATGAGATGCGTACCATTCTTCAGAGAGCTGATTTGTGTGAGGATGACAAGATTAAGCTCTACAATTCCACACTGCAGAGGTTTCTAAGGTTGACCAGGCAAAATGAGTCTGAAAAGGACAGACTGAATCTCATTTACCCTTCGGAAGAGCCTCGGACACTTCCAGCATTGCCGGAACAGTCGTCACAGCCATCTCTGCAGGACACAGCAATGGATGAGATCCTAAGGGGCGTGAGCTCCCGTTACAGGAAAAATGCTGAACTTTTGCTGAACAAAATGAAACAGCATCAGGATGTCTCAACCTGGGATGCTCGCGGTACCTTTTTATACAAAGGTGTCCCTGTTCCTGGTACTAATATTTTAGACTTGGTGAAAGGTGCCTCGCAATACCGGGCACTTACTGAGAAGTGGAAACCTAAAGGCTGGGATGAATTTATGAATGCTATGGCTGAGGTGAATGTCCCTACCTCCGTGATGGGGTCTACAGCCGTTAAGGACCAGCTAGAAAAGCTGAAAGAGTCTGTGGCTCTTAAGGATGAAATTGCTACCAGTCCTGACTCTGTTATGGCCGTCCCTTTTGGGGCTCATAAGCCTCAGTTTACCGGCACCTCCTCTAGCCCTTGGACATTAAATCCTAGAAGTAGGCTTGGGCTCGGTGACTGGCTCAATTTGTAAAATGAATAAAAACACAGTGAAACAAAGTAAAAACGTTTTAAGTCTTTTTCTTTATTTTACAGTAAGGTAGACATGTCTGCATGCACTGGTGACGGTTACAGGTTCCAAGCCCCCTCCCCACCTTTATAGTTTTTACAAACAGCTTTACCATTTGATCATTTTTAACATTGTCATCAGAGTACATCTTTAAAATATTTTCATAGCCCACGCCTTTAGTCCTGTTCAGTAGAAAAAACACACAGTGTTGCCCACAGGTCACAGCGCTGGGGTGTTGCAATTGACGTTGGTGAAATGTGTACTTCTCAGCTTGCCGCTCTAAAAACTTCACTATGGATCCAGGAAAGTCAGGGCTATCTGGCGGTCTTCCATAAGAATCAAAAAATTCGCCATATCCGGGAGATGGGAAGTAGAGAGCCAGCCAGTGTTCACCAGGCAGAGTTTGAGGGTGGGTGTTTACAATTAATCCAAAAGGTCTTTTGGTGATTTGTCTCCGGGGTAGCAGATCACAAGGGTAGACCCCTAGAAAACCAGTATTTCCAGAGAACAAACGAAGGAGCTGTAGCGTGTCCATGCTCACATATAATCATAAAGCACGTTCCTTGTATGACTTATTTCAATAAGGTTTTCAAAGATTGCATACTGTTTATATACAGTGGCTTGCCCTGCTTGTGTTGGTGAGGGTGTTGTTCTCTCCTTGGGAATTCCTTGATTGGGCTGATGTTTGCTGCTTGGTTGATTGACTGAGTTAATAGTTCCTTGATTAGGGTATATCGTGCTGTTTGCTTGTTCGTCTGGTGTTAATCTTTGCATATCTGGGTGATGATTGCTGGCAAGGAGGTGTTCTGGTCTTCTAGCTTTTCTATTGACTCTTATGAATGGTATGTAAATGTTGTTTACCTCTGTGTGTCTGTTGATGGCTGCTTTGTCTGAGTGCCAAGCTTCCAGGAATTCTCTAGCGTTTTTGGATTTGGCTTGGTTTAAGATGCTCACAGTTCCCCAGTTGAAAGTATGGTTGAGTCTGTCCATGTGTTGTGAGATTAAGGAGTTTTCATCATGTCTTCTGACTGCTAGTTGGTGTTCGTGGATGCGCTCTGCTAGTCTTCTGCCATTCTGTCCTACATAGTGGCTGTTACAGTCCTTACACTGTATGTTGTAGATGTTGTTGTTTATTCGTTCAGTCGTTTCCGACTCTTCGTGACTTCATGGACCAGTCCACGCCAGAGCTTTCTGTCGGCCGTCACCATCCCCAGCTCCCCAATGGTTGAGTCCGTCACCTCCAGAATACCATCCATCCATCTTGCCCTTGGTCGGCCCCTCTTCCTTTTGCCTTCCACTTTCCCTAGCATCAGCTTCTTCTCCAGGGTATCCTGTCTTCTCATTATGTGGCCAAAGTACTTCAGTTTTGCCTTTAATATCATTCCCTCAAGTGAGCAGTCTGGCTTGATTTCCTGGAGTATGGACTGGTTTGATCTTCTTGCAGTCCAAGGCACTCTCAGAATTTTCCTCCAACACCACAGTTCAAAAGCATCGATCTTCCTTCGCTCAGCCTTCCTTATGGTCCAGCTCTCGCAGCCATAGGTTACTACAGGGAATACCATTGCTTTAACTATGCGGACCTTTGTTGTCAGTGTGATGTCTCTGCTCTTAACTATTTTATCAAGATTTGCCATTGCTCTCCTCCCAAGAAGTAGACGTCTTCTGATTTCCTGGCTGCAGTCAGCGTCTGCAGTAATCTTTGCGCCTAGAAATACAAAGTCTGTCACTGCCTCCACTTTTTCTCCCTCTATTTGCCAGTCATCAATCAAGCTCGTTGCCATAATCTTGGTTTTTTTGAGGTTTAACTGCAACCCAGCTTTTGCACTTTCTTCTTTCACCTTCGTCATAAGGCTCCTCAACTCCTCCTCGCTTTCAGCCATCAAAGTGGTATCATCTGCATATCTGAGATTGTTAATGTGTCTTCCAGCGATTTTAACTCCAGCCTTGGATTCCTCAAGCCCAGCATGTCGCATGATGTGTTCTGCGTACAGGTTGAATAGGTAGGGTGAGAGTATACAACCCTGCCGTACTCCTTTCCCAATCTTAAACCAGTCCGTTGTTCCGTGCTCTGTTCTTACCGTTGCTACTTGGTCGTTATACAGATTCCTCAGGAGGCAGACAAGATGACTTGGTATCCCCATACCACCAAGAACTTGCCACAATTTGTTATGATCCACACAGTCAAAGGCTTTAGAATAGTCAATAAAACAGAAATAGATGTTTTTCTGAAATTCCCTGGCTTTCTCCATTATCCAGCGGATATTGGCAATTTGGTCTCTAGTTCCTCTGCCTTTTCTAAACCCAGCTTGTACATCTGGCAATTCTCGCTCCATGAATTGCTGGAGTCTACCCTGCAAGATCTTGAGCATTACCTTACTGGCATGTGAAATAAGTGCCACTGTTCGATAGTTTGAACATTCTTTAGTGTTTCCCTTTTTTGGTATGGGGATATAAGTTGATTTTTTCCAATCTGATGGCCATTCTTGTGTTTTCCAAATTTGCTGGCATATGGCATGCATCACCCTGACAGCATCATCTTGCAAGATTTTAAACAGTTCAGCTGGGATACCATCGTCTCCTGCTGCCTTGTTATTAGCAATGCTTCTTAAGGCCCATTCAACCTCACTCTTCAGGATGTCTGGCTCTAACTCACTGACCACACCGTCAAAGCTATCTCCAATATTATTATCCTTCCTATACAGATCTTCCGTATATTCTTGCCACCTTTTCTTGATCTCTTCTGCTTCTGTTAGGTCCTTACCATCTTTGTTTTTGATCATACCCATTTTTGCCTGGAATTTACCTCCGATGTTTCTAATTTTCTGGAAGAGGTCTCTTGTCCTTCCTATTCTATTGTCTTCTTCCACTTCCGCACATTGCTTGTTTAAAAATAATTCCTTATCTCTTCTGGCTAACCTCTGGAATTTTGCATTTAATTGGGCATATCTCCCCCTATCACTGTTGCCTTTTGCTTTCCTTCTTTCTTGGGCTACTTCCAGTGTTTCAGCAGACAGCCATCTTGCCTTCTTGGTTTTCTTTTTCTTTGGGACGTTTTTTGTTGCCGCCTCCTGAACAATGTTGCGAACTTCTGTCCATAGTTGTAGATGACTCCTGTTTATATAAACATTCAGCCCTGCATTGCATAGTCTAAGCCAGTGTTTCTCAACCTTGGCAACTTTAAGAAGTGTGGACTTCAACTTCCAGCTTTGCTGGCTGGGGAATTCTGGGAATTGAAGTCCATACATCTTAAAGTTGCCAAGGTTGAGAAACACTGGTCTAAGCTCTCAGCACACAGGACTATGCTGCTTGGACTCATGTGTAAAGAAACTTCTCCCCCCCAAAAAAAGGTTAGCAGAGTAATTTTGAATTGGGGCATGTGCTGCTTATCTGTTGGGTGTTCTGCCAAGAGCTAGCAATGCTGGGATTGGCTTCTCTCTTAAACTGTAGAAGCAAGAAATATATCCCAGCAGCAGCCAAAAGTGGAAAGGAAGATTTATAAAGCTTGAATATTTTTAGTGTCTTTCCCTAAACCTTCATTCCCATGGTCTTCTTGGGGAGAAGATAAGAGGCTTATGTGGATTGTATGTAAATAAAACAGGATACCCAATATTGAGTTCAGTTCGGCCCTCGAAGTTAGAGGCAATTTGGGGGGGGGGGGAGGCAGTGTTGTTTTCTCCAAGCAAATACGCAAGTATTAGATGCCTACTTTTTATAATCTGTGACTGGTACAGATCAATCTTCATTGTGGTTTGCTGTTTGTGGCTTATTGAAGGTTGTGTGCGTGAGCATAGATTCTGCTCAGGAAAATGTTAGTGCTTATCACCATTGCAAAGTCTGGTGTTACCTCAGCTTCAGCTTCTCTTTGATTCTCTATATTAGTGTTTCTCAACCTCAGCAACTTTAAATGTGTGGACTTCAATTCTCAGAATTCCCCAGCCAGCATGGAGTTGAAGTCCAGACATTTTGAAGTTGCCAAGGTTGAGAAACAGTGCTCTGTATTAAGCATAGCATAAATGCCTCCTCTCTCATCTTGTCATTTTGTGTTTGTGTGTGTGTGAATTACTATCATTGCCATCATCGTTTACTTGCAGAGCTGGATTTGCAAACATTCCCACATACATACACTTCAGTGCTCATCCCAGATTTACTGAGGAAACAGCAGCAGCAAGAAAATTGATGGTGTGTTTATGCTAAAGTTGGGCTTTACGATTTTTGCTTTAAAATAAAAAAAGAACCAGGGCTTAGTTTTCCCTTCGTTGTGCATTTTTTCCCACTGTGTTAAGGAAAAATGACCTGGAATGCAGCAGCGCTGTCCAGTTCTTCTTTGTGGGAAGGGGCGGGCTAGTGCTAATTATATCCTGGACGTCCCCAGAGAATTCAGCCAAGCAAAGGCCTGTCTCTGTGCACATTTCAGTTTTGTGGCATTTACTCTGAAGTGATTGCGTTGGGTGTTGTGCTAGAAGCAGATTGCCATTGCCTTTTTGCAACGGAGCCTTCTTACCCAGTTGGATTTAACCGGGTTCACTGCCTCTGGAGGCTGCTGAATAGACAAATTATTCCCACAAGTTATGCAGATGTTACAGAGTGTCATGCAAAGCAAAAAACGACGACACTACTCCAGAGTTTTTGAGGAAATGGTGTGGTGGTTCATTTTAGGTTTGTGGGGGGGGGCATTCGCTTCTAGTGGTTCTGTGCATGCTCAGTGCACTGTTTGGAATGTGTCTGAGATGAGATTTATAATGGGGAGCACACCCTTTCATGTACATATGCCCAGAGAGAATGGATTCCCCCCCCCCACTTCCCAAATTTCCCATGCTTGTTCTTCAGCAGCCACAGCAGCAGCATGCTGGGAATCTTTCTGCTGAACTGTGTTTTATGAGAGGAAGATGATCATTCATTTTATTCTAGTATTTTCGCCTGTAAAACTTTGTATTCTGGTTTGTATTCATACTGAAGAAGCTCCTTGGATAAGGAGCGAAACGTTTCCACTGAGAAAATAGAAATCCAGTTGACATGATTCAAGCTACAGACAATTCCACCTGGATGACTGAGAACCTTCATAGACATATTACCATCTTGTAGGCTTCTGCCCATATTGTCAGTTCTTCAGCAATTCATCATCACACAATAGCTGCTTTGTGAATAGATTGAACATTGGCAGATTCTGCCACCTAAATCTATGGTTGAAACTGAATAGATATCTGTATATGAAATTGTCTATTCTATCTCTTCTGCTAAGTAATGTGGGCTGTCTGCTTTGGCTCGAACTCATGATGCTCCATCAATTCATGATCCCTCACTTCAGATATCTGCAATTCTTAATACATCTTTCTGAATTCTGAGATGTCCCTGCCACATTGGATATGGGGAAGATGAAAAATAAGAGGTGGGGTAAAAAAATGTGGTGGCTCAGTGGGTAAGACGCCAGGCTTGTCGATTGGAAGGTCGCAAGTTCGGAGGTTCGAATCCCTAGCCCCGCGTGACGGGAGTGAGCTCCCGCACTCTCCCCAGCTCTTGCCAACCTAGCAATTCAAAAGCATGCAAATGCAAGTAGATGAATAGGTACCACTTCGGTGGGGTGGTAACAGCGTTCCGCGTGCGTCATGCCGGCCACAGGACCGTGGAAGCGTCTTCGGACAACGCTGGCTCTTCGGCTAACAAACGGAGATGAGCACCGGCCCCTAGAGTCGGACACGACTGCACAAATGTGCGGGGGGAACCTTTGCCTTTTAAAATTCATTAGCATTCTCATATCGAAAGGCTGGTTCCAGTCTTTCATATCTTGGTGTCTTACAGCTAGATCTCATTCTGCTCAGCAACTTGAATTTTGCATTATTGAGAACATGCTGGGATGTCTCCATGTTAGTCTTGCCAGCAACAAAATCTAAAGAGCTTTGTGATGATTTAACAAACCAATTTTATTACCACAGAAGCTTTTGTAGGTTATCTCCATTCATCTGATGAACTGGGTGTAATCATATAGTTGTACGGAGGTGAGGGAAAGGGGTGGTGAATATAGAAAAGATTGCTTTGTGAGACAGGAGATGTGGAAAAAGTTTTTTTTTAAATTGCAGTGGATACTTAAAAGCAGAACCAAGAAGAAAAGCAGAAAAAGAATTTAAAAAGAGATTTGCAAGCTGTATAAAATTGAATCGAAATGTCAAAGTAGCCTTAGATTGGAGCTGCATTTTAAAGTATCTTGAATAATTTATTACTTCAGAACCATTGTAAAAATTAAGTTAGTATTCAGTAGGTAATTAGCATAATATAAATTGTAAATCAGAATGAAAGTTAATCGAAGTTTCTATCTAACCTAAAAATATATCCTTATTTAACAAATCAAGCAAAAGCTAATACATTAAAGCCTTATGGCAAGAGAAACCCAGACTTTGGAAGTAGTATATATGTAGAATTATAGTCCATAAGTGGCTTCCAAGTTGAATTAAATTCTGTATCAGACTTGTTTTTCAAATTGATTTTTGACAATGATGCATATTCCTACAACTTAGCTTGGCATTCTATTAAAGAGGGAATTATGTGTGATTTCCAGTAAAAGGCGTAAAGTGTCCTGGCAACTCTTACCATAAACAAAGCCAATTTGGTATACTTTGTAGAGATAATATGGTTTGGTGATGTTTAGCTGAAAGACAGCTGGTAGGAAATAGAGTTCAGCCTTAAATTTTATTTCATTCTATAATAAATTGTCTTCCAGAATTGTTGAGCTTTACAACATTGGCCCCAGAAATTAAAAAAAAAACAGTCTGACCTTGTTGTGAGCCACCCAGAGTTGTTGAGAGTTGGGAGGCATAAAAGTTTCGTTGTTATTACATTTCCAAAAGTTTTTAGAAAATGAATTATCTATTTTGTCAATCATCACTAGAGAAATATGTCAGTGGTAAAATATCTTGTACCTGTGATCTCCAAGTGCAATATTCATGGTAAATTTAATATTTATTTTCCAGTGATATCCCCATTGTTATACATTAATTATCCTGTTTCAATTCTGCATTCATTTAAAAATTGTAGAGCCACAATAGATGGTAAAGCTACAATAGATTTTGTAGTTCTGGATGGAAGCTGGAGGAAATAAGTAGGTATAGCAGGTAATTGGTTCCTATGTAAGGTTAAGTGTCCACCGTTCCATTTCACAATAGTGTCCAGAAATTAACTTCTGATATGGATTGGTCTATAGTGAAATTGTTGATGAGTTCATAGCAATTGAAAACTTGATGCAACCTTGGAAGAATGTCTTATTCATGGGTACAAATGATCAATTTTTTCATAATAAACCTCTGTTAGAATGGAAGGTGTCAAGAACACATTGTTCTAAGTCAACCATGAAGATAAGGCATTTTGTGATGCCCCCAGATAATTTGAATATTCTCCAAACTGAAATAATACCAGCCTGTCCCTACTGGATGACCATGCTTTGGTGTCCTTAACTCACAATGCCAACACCACACTCCATGTTCTAGGCCTTCAGGGTACTGTAGGTTGCTACCTCAATGCAGGAAGAGCAGCAGCCTTCATATCAAAGGACAGAGCTTTAGTAATATCTCAGCTAATTTTATGCATTCTCTAAGCCAGTTACTGCTGCTTATAGTTAGAAGAATTGGTATGTATAGAAAATCCACCCCAGTTTTCCAGTAGATTTAAGGGAGTGATGCATTTTTCATATTTTCACAGGGGCAATCCACTGATAGACTGAAGCAGGGTATCATCAGAACTTAGCTGTTCCATAACTATTTCTTATAAAGAGGAGCTGAAAAGAGAGCCACCGTGAAGATTTGAATTTGGACTTAGAAGACCTGAGTCCAAGTTCATTCTCAGCCATGGAAGCTCATTGGGTGACTTTGGGCCCATCACTCTCAGCCCAGCCTACCACAGAGTAGTTGTTGGAGGAGATCCCAACAATATGAAGGGGGGTCCCGTGTAAGCCAGCTGGAGCTCCTGGAGAAGAGGCAGGAAATGAACCCCACAAATACGGTTGAGCTGTGGCCTTTTCTGGCTTTGGAACCACCCAGACATTAAGTGATTTGCAGAACCCTACAACAGCCATCACCAGCTGTCTGGCCTCATGGAGGGCAAAGATGCAAGATGCCTTTTCTCACCTGTTCAGTTACAAAGCTCCGAATGTTCCTCTGAATGTTCCGAATGTACAAGCTATGGCTTGTACCACTCCTGCAGCGGGAGGTTTTCACCCAGGAGGCTGACTGTCTCTCAGGCTTTCTTGTGAAGGGTTGGGGAGCCATTTGAATGTCTGGGAAACTAGTCACTTATTAAGAGATGAACAGGAGATAGAGGAGATTCCCTGTGTTGGTACTGAAAACATTGGATTGTTCCTGTTTTTTTTCCTGCATATGCAGCCTGTGCAGTAGGTTGAACAGAAAGCAAAGTATTTGACAAAACACCGCCAATTTAGTTGCACGGTGGAATCAGGAATTAAGTTTGGTTCTTGGTGTTCAAAATCCAGAAAATACAATTTAATACAGGAAATAAAGTACAAATGCTCAACCTGTTCTTCTTGATACTTTTAATTTGCACTGTACAGTTTAACTATGTTAATCTTCTGCAACAAAGACTTTTGACAATTTGAAACTTATTTTTTTATTTCTTTAATGTATTCAACTGTGTTTTATTCTTGGAGACTGCCTGGACAAATCTCTGCAGTTTTCTTGGTAAGGTTTTTCAGAAGTGGTTTGCCATTGCCTCCTTCCAAGGGCTAAGAGAGAGTGACTGGCCCAAGGTCACCCAGCTGGCTTCATGCTTCAGGTGGGACTAGAACTCACGGTCCCCTGGTTACTAGCATGGTGCCTTAACCACCACACCAAACTGGCTCTATTATTTTTATTATGACGTAATAAATAGTTTTGATGGACTATAGTTTTACTACAGTGGGTATATAAAGTATTGCCTTAAAATACATACCCACCCACCCCTGATAATTTGGGTGTCAAGTCTGCATACAGAATAGCCAATGGGGGAATGAAATGCAAGTGGTGCCAGCAGTGATAATTACCTATAGATAATGTCCCAGATGTTTAAAGATTTGTAAATTGTAATTTGTAAACTCTCGTTTATCTTTCTACCACTGATTTAGAAAGTATTTTTTAGTTTTTGTTTTGCATATTAGTCAATTCAGTATCACAGGATGGGTGTGATCCCTAAGAATTCAGGGTGTACTTGTGAACACAACCCTTATTTTTTATTTTAAAGTCCAAGAAGACTCTCTTTCTCTGGCTTCTCAAAACAGTTAATAAAGAGTAGACTTTGTTTCTCCCTCCTCCTCCTAAAATAGGGAAATGTTGGGTGCAGGCCGTCTTACTAGCATTTTTGATCTCGGTGCTTTTAAAGAGCCTTCGCAATTGGCCCCATTTGGGAAGCTTGGAGAGGGAGCCAAGTACATTTAAGCCTTCCTCAAGCAGGAAACAGGAATTAATGTGCAGCATTTCTCATCCTGTGGTTGAAAATTTCGCTGTTAGGAAGAATAGCAAATAAAGACGGCTGCGGTGCTGCTGCTGCTGCTGCTGCGTTCCTCCTCCCGAGAGAATTAAAATGCAGGTTTTCCAATGTTGTGTTGGGGAAATGGTACTATCAATATTTATCTCAAAGCCTTTATATGTGCAAGCAGAAAGTGGGTAGATAGAAAGGGTGGTGGTGGTGGTTCACTGGCTGTGTTTTGCAAAAGCCGGTTGTGGGCGGAAAAGTTGGGGTGTAAAGAGGAGGAATGTAATAACATCTGTCTTACTCAAAGCCTGCTTCTTCCCCCCACCCCCCTTAGTAGTGTTTTCTTTGCTTCTGGTAATGATCCTAATTCCTCAGCTATCTGACGGGCAATGCTCTTGAAACCCCTGATCCAAAACCACGTTTCTTCTTATTTCTTTAGAAACCTGATGTGAGGCTCTCCAGAGGGAGCATTGATCGAGAAGATGGAAGTCTCCAGGGTCCGGTAAGCACACTTCCCGTCTATCAAGCAAAGTGCTGGTTTGCTTTTCCCGATGGGAAATGAGGTTCCCATTCTACTGCTTTCAGGAGATAAATTCTGGTTCACTTCAGTTTGCCCTGATTATTATGTTTATGTGAGACCTTTCAGGAGGCTCAGCTGTTCCCACAGCACTGGGGGGGGGGGGGCAACCTCTTTTCATGCTGCCTCTGAAACTGATGCATTCTTTCCTCGCACACAGTGCTTTGATTATTTTTAGTTTTAATAAAATTATTCTCAGACTTGTTGGTTGATTGGGAAGACTGTATGTTGCTAGTGTACTCCCAAGTATGCTGTTCAGAAAGCCAAAACAGAATCTCTTTCAGATTTTGTGGATCTGATCCTTGGGCTTGCTCAGCTTCCAGTCACTGTAACTGGAAGGGAAGGTATAGGCCCTCTTGCCACAGCTACATACAGGTAGCTTGTTTTAGCAGACAAGGAGGGTTTGTTAGTAGATAATGCTGAGCAGATCTCTGGCATCGCTAGGAAGGCTCTCAAAAAGAAGCAGTCATGGGTAGCAGGAACATGTATTTTCTGTGTGTCCTTGCATCTTTCCTACATGTACAATATTGCCAGATGGGTGGTGTTTCTCTGGTGGAACTTGGCCAGTTATGTGCTGGCAAGGAATTTTCCATTGTTAAGAACCACGGTGACACTGCTTAAACAGAGGGCCTACACCACTTGCAGAGGACAAGTCCAGAAGTGCGTTTGGCTGTAAAACAGAGCGCACAAACCTGCACAAAGGTGCCAGTACGTGTAGGTGGCTTAATTCATGGGCTGATACAGAAAGACTTGTGTGTTGAAACCTGAGAGTAAAGCAGGATGCTTCAGGTTGAACAGTCCCTAGAATTACTGATTTTTTAAACACGGTGTAGTCTATTTTTCTCCTTATAAGTATGTGTGTGGGGCAGGGGGGAAGCAGAGGGAAAAACACAGGGAAGTTGGAAATAGAACACAACATTGTCAGGAGCTCTTGTAAAATTTTGTGAATAAGGCACAACAATGGTACAATAAAGTTTCATTAGAAAGCACTGTTTCCCAGATTCACACCTCAATGATATCATTTTCTGAATTTTAACAGTAATATTTGTACATGTTGTTGCTGTTATTCATTGCATCATATCCCACCTTTTCCTTGAAAGTTTGAGACGTCATAGATGGGGATGCCTCTAGTTTTATCACTGTAACAGTGATCACACTGTGAGGCATGACTCTTATGCCTCTTGGCTGTTTAATTCTTGGAAAAGAATTCTGTGTGCCTTTATGAAAAGTGCATATGCAGAGTTATTTTTTTCCTCTGCTGATTAAAACTGCTGAGAGAGCTGGCCTGGGATGTGTGACTTGAAGTCCCCAGTGACTAAGTAGGATTTGAAGATGGGTGTCCCAGTCCTAGTCCAACATCCTAACCACTGCATCACATTGGCCTCTCTTGTTTTTTGGGGAACTATAAAGTATACATGTTGATATGGTCATATATACAGATTGAATTAGTGATCACAGGGCTAAGATATGATTGCCTCTTCTTGACAACCCCACAGTTCTTGGAGACATTGCTTCTTGCACGTCTCTTTGTAATTAGGGCATCAGTATATCTGTACAGCAAGAACCAGAGCAAGACGTTCTGTGCAAGAGAGGTCAGCCGATATGCCACCAGGTGTAGTTTTGTTGTGAAGCCCAAATAACTAAGAGTGAAAATATTTTCCTTCGTGGGTGTCTGGATTTCATTCCAAAAGAGGAGAACATGACTTGTCTTTACATTAAATACAAATATCTCCAAATTTTACACTTTCTCAAGATTAAGGACAAATTAGATGTGGTAGCAACGGCTCATCTTTGCTAGTCATATATTTTGTCCACTGACGTATAAATCAGCAAAAAAGAACCTGTGATTTTATCACCCTTAGAAGAGCAGATGTGGATAAGAAGCTGATACGTCCTTTCAGGCATTCTTCATTCAACTTTCCATTGCAGAGGCAAGTTGGAATGGGTAGAGGTAGTGGAAGAATTTGGGTAATTTGGTTGCGGATACCCAACGAGAGAGATGGGTTCTGCCAAACGGTAGTCCTGTTGATATTAGGATTATCCACTTAGTGAAGTAGGCCCTCAGCCATTATACAGTATCTAGATTGGCTTTCAGTTTCATACTTTGACTTTTTTATCCCTTTGTGTGGATATCTCCTCTGTTCCATTGTTGTTGTTTTAATTTTCTCTTAACATGTAAGCCTGTGTATACTCATGAGAATTAATTGTAAGAGTGTATTGGATCAGCTAAGTAGCTAGTTAGAACATGTTGAACGAATCAGTATAATGAATTGTTTTTCATTAATCCATGGGAGCAATTTGTACAGGCACTTTATAACTTGGCCTTAATTAGAAATATTTATTTATTTATATTTTATTTGATACCCAGTTTCTAAAAATGTGAGTATCCAATTCTCTTGTATTTTGCTCTGATAGATTCAAGACTCTAGATTGAAGGAGTATGTGGTCTGCATGACAGATTGCTTTCTTTTTGCGATAAAAATGCCTTGTGCTGGTTTTGTGTGGCTTTGCTTTTCTCAGCACCACTTTAATTAGCAAAGGGAAAAAATTAACTCTGCTGATACACTTTCCATAAGGGTGAAACACAAGCTTGCTTTCCCAAGAATTAAGCAGTCAATGGGACTCATAAGCATCATGCTCATTGTTGTTCAGTAATAGAACGGAGTTTTATTTGGGTTGGCAACATGTTTTTGAAATACGATTAGATTCAGTTCAGCAATAAAGCATTCCAAATAAATAATCCTGGGCTTGTTTGTTTACTTCTGTTTTATTGTGCGGCTGAGCAGTAATTACTGTGAAAAATCTGTCAAACAATATGGAGAGGGCATGAGCTTTCCAAAGGAGGCTTTGTTGCGAGGTGAGATGGGCTGAGAGAGAATGACTGGCCCAAGGTCACCCAGCCGGGTTTCCTGCCTAAGGCAGGACTAGAACTCTCAGTCTCCTGGTTTGCCATTGGCTCCTTCCTAGGGCTGAGAGAGAGTGACTGGCCCAAGGTCACCCAGCCGGCTTTCGTGCCTAAGGCGGGACTAGAACTCTCAGTCTCCTGGTTTGCCATTGGCTCCTTCCTAGGGCTGAGAGAGAGGGACTGATCCAAGGTCACCCAGCCGGCTTTCTTGCCTAAGGTAGGACTAGAGCTCTCAGTCTCCTGGTTTCTAGCCCGTTGCCTTAACCACTAGACCAAACTGGCTCTATATCACCCGGACACAGATATAGCATGAGGTGAACTAACTGGTTTATCTCTTATGAGCATGAATTACACTCAGTTGTTTTCCTCTGAGATTGGAGAGCAGCCGGAGGAGGCAAATACGTTGGGAAAGCCTGATATTTGGTTTGGGGGATTGGATGGAAGGGGGTTGGGTTGTTCACAGATATTATGCATGATTAATTACATTCATTTTAATTTTTGCAGGCTTCTAACCAGCATATTTATCAGCCTGTGGGCAAACCAGGTACGTAAGTCACAGTGTAAACTTTTAGCCTCTCCTCCTCCCCCACTTTCCATTCCTTTTTGGAAAATGCAGAGGAGTCTGAGATTCTGAGATGGCAGCGAAGAGGCAGATGCCGTTTTAAAAAGCAGAATAGTTAAATGGCATTTTCATCATGACACTCGGGAGTAACGCCGTGTTTCGGAGTCCTCCATGTCCAGCCAAAACTGATTTGAGGACTCAGGTCTAAGTCTGCAAAGGGGCGTTTTAATAAGTGTCTACATGGCTTTAACTTTGGGGATGTTAAAAAATTGGACATGAAGGGAAAGGGAAAGGTACCTATGCTTGATTGCAGTACGAGAGATCATCTCCTTCCTTTGGATCCATGTGCCTTGATGGTCCCGTGTGGAAGTGGGCAGCAGCGAAGGCTGACTCTTCCCTACACCCTTGCTTGGGGATTCTGGGAATCTGATGCGGAACGTCTCCGCATTATCACACGCAACGTCTTTTATTCCTAGATCCTGCTGCCCCACCAAAAAAGCCACCACGCCCTGGAGCTCCCAGCCATTTGGGCAGCCTTGCCAGCCTGAACAGCCCTGTGGACAGCTACAGCGAAGGGGTGAAGGTACAGCACCACTCTGCAGAATTGTTCGTTAGTCAGCAAGGCACTACTGGCTAAATTGGGCAGTGCTGTTATTCCTCTAGAACAGGGTTTCTCAACCACAGCAACTTTAAGATGGGTGTGTCAATGAAGATTCTCAGTCATCCAGGTGGAATTGTCTGTAGGTTGAGTCATGGCAACTGGATTTCTTTCTTTTGGTTGAAACGTTTCGCTGCTTGTCCAAGTAGCTTCTTCAGTCTGGGCAAAAGTTGGTGAGGGGACCCCATATAAGTCTTCCAGGGTGGCTGTATTGACCTTGCACCCGATTGGCTTGTTAATTGGGCAATTGAGGTGTAGATAGTCTTCGGGATGTCTTACTCCTGAAACCTTTATCCATCCCCAAGTGGATCCTTAAATGTGGCCTTGCTGGTGAACTTGTGAAGTGGTCTTAATCTTCCTGGGGACTAATGAAAGAGCAGCATGATAAATGGGGGATAAGCAGTTTCAACCAAAAGAAAGAAATCCAGTTGCCATGACTCAACCTACAGACTTTAAGATGGGTGGACTCCCAGCTCCAAAATTCCCCAACCAGCATAACTAAGATCTGTTCTGATCGGGACAAATAGGTCTGAAGGGCCTATTTTACTGTGAACAAGGGAGAACTCCTCCAGCTGAGACCAGCTAACCAGCCCCAACTGAGGGGAGAGATGTGTGCCCTGAAAGCCAGGGGTCCTTGCTTTCCCACTCCCCTAATAGGCAGGCAGCCTCTTCCTCACCCAGTCCCAGCCAGGAACTCTTTGCCAGGGAACTTACTCCTTTCCCCTGAAGATTCAGCGAGGCTTTCCCAAGCCTGTTCTCCTGCCTCTTATCTTTTCCTGGTTATCCTGGGACGAAAATGACCACTGCAAATTACATTCTCTGACTTTTAACTTGGCTACAGTTAAACCCGTTTTTATTGCTTAGCCTTTGAAACCGTTCCTTAGAGAGAAACCCCTGCACCAGCCTTTGTGCACATACTATGAGCAGAGTGCAACCCTGCAGCCTTTTAAAAACTTTTAATAAAAGAGAATGTTGCATTAAGATGTTGCTCCAGGGATGGTAAGGGGCGTGGTGGCTCAGCGGGTAAGACGCCAGGCTTGTCGATCGGAAGGTCGCAAGTTCGGAGGTTCGAATCCCTAGCCCCGCATGACGGAGTGAGCTCCCGCACCAGCCCCAGCTCTTGCCAACCTAGCAATTCGAAAGCATGCAAATGCAAGTAGATGAATAGGTGCCACTTCGGTGGGTAGGTAACAGCGTTCCGCATGCGTCATGCCGGCCACATGACCACGGAAGCGTCTTCGGACAACGCTGGCTCTTCGGCTAAGAAACAGAGATGAGCACCGGCCCCTAGAGTCGGACACGACTGCACAAATGTGCGGGGGGAACCTTACCTTACCTTACAGGGATGATATTTTGTTCCTGGATTAATATGAAACGCTTGACTCTTTCGTTTTAGACTGGGTGGATTAAAGGCATTTTTAAAAATATATCAAACGGCTGAAGCCTTTCCCTTGTCACCCCCACCCCAATGATAATGCTAAGCCGCTGTGTGTAGCTACTCCAGAAATGATTGGAGAAGAAACTAAGGAGAAAAAGTGGAATTGGAGCACACTTCAATACACTTCTGGGCCACAAGAGAGCTGTATAGAATATAATTTTCTTGTTAAAAATCTTTTTAAATAGAGTAGGAAATGCCAGTGTTCCAGGACAATTAAAAGTAGCCTTTCGGGTTAGAGCCACTGTGATTCTGCTTCCCAGCTGCTAGGGAGAACCGCCCCGTTGCCGCACATGCTTCGTGCATTTCAGGCAAGCATGAGGACGGTATTTAGACTGGTGAACTCCAGCAGGATTTCCTAAACTTCAAGGTCAAATGGAATAAAATTTCAAAGTTTACTTTCTCAACGAAAATAAGCTTCTGACTCAAGCACCCTAGTCTTTCCCAAGAGTTCTGTTCTCATTTAGAGATGGAAATAGAAATTCTCATTAAGGGAAACCTATTTTAGAGCTCCAAAGGGTGGGAGAGTGGCTTTAAGGGGTGGCCCAGTTGATTCCCATCTGTGGGATTCAGTCAAGCCATTGATAGGGAAAAGGTCTGGTAAAAATGGTGCAATGCCATTTTCTCTCTCTAAATCATTGCTTTCCAAACTCTGTGTCGCGACAGTACTGTGTCAGCTGTGGGGCCCAGGTGTGTCGCATGAAAACCCGGAAGCGCTGATAGCGCGCCGCCACCAGGCCATCAGCGCTTCCAGGTTTTTGCACGACACAACAGGACACTGCTGCGGCGCGCGAGAACCCGGAAGCACCGCCACCGCGCTTCTGGGTTTTCGTGCACTTCCGTTGGTGCGTCGCCAACGTGAAAAGTTTGGAAAGCCCTGCTCTAAATGCTATGAGGCTTTCTTATACATAGAAACCACTGAAGGGAATACTGTGGGCTGCTCTGCAGAAAGACTGGTATTGCAAACATTGTCACAGTCAAGCAGCCGAAGCTCAGAAATTTCTGTTTTGTTTTCTCATTTCAGAGTTGGAATCTAAAGTTCCTATATAAATAACTTTAAAATAAGGGAGAAGGGAGGATATAAGGCACTGTCCTTAAAGTGGGTTTTTATTACTAGGGCTCGAGACAATCTCTTTTCTGATTTCTGATTGCTGGGCTTAAAAATGACTCCTTTAAGAGAAGACATAATAGCGTATGGCTGTTCCCTGCTAATCTTTTATTCAGGATTTTTCAGGTCCTCCTCAGGAATATATAAAACCATTTGTTTTAACAGAAAATGGCTATGTCAGAACCTGCCAAACTAAACAGAAACTTTTTCTGGGATTTTTAGTTCATCAAAAGCTATTGCTACTAGACGGAATGCAAAAATTCTCTTTTGCATTCTTCCATATTCTTCCACAGCGAGAAGTTCAAATCTTGTAAGTTTTATATGACTTTAGCTTCTAAGTTGAAAGGGTGTGGGATTGGATGCACAAACAAACACAGAGAATCATGCAGATGTGTGCCTCTTAAAATCACTGTTTGCCAATAATCAGGAGGAGCCTGATAGCACCTTTTCAGACAAACAAATTTTACTAAAATTCATCAGCTTGCATTTGTCAGTTTCAAAAGGTGCTGCCAGACTCCTGGTTTTTGGCTGGCGTTGCCTAGCGTGTCTCTCCTCCTCCAACCTTTGCCAAGAGAAAACAGCCCAGATAACACTTGGCTTGTGGTGCACTGGGGTTGGTGTTGGCTTCAGAGATGGAGAGAATGTTTCTTTTTCTTTTTTTAAAGTATTGAGCTAGGCAGATGAAGTCTTCGTCCAGGACTGGGGAATCTGAGCATAGGAATCATTTGGACTGTAGCTGGCCTCCAAACCATCCCTCATGATAGAATTTAGGCCAAGGGTTGGACCAAAGATCTCATGAAACAGAAGCATAGTAATTAGATGACTAAATATTTCCTTCCCTTGAGCACTCATCCCCCCCCCCCCAATTTATAAACAAACACTGACATTTCCTCTGCTTGAGCTCTTCTGCAGAGCCTCTTGTGTCCAGCAGATGCCTAGAACTTCCCTGATTTGGAAAAGGGCCCTGGGGCCGTTCATTCCTTTGCTTCTTGCAGGACGTGCATGTGGTGACTGCTGTTTGCATGTCCCTTGGCAGGGTGCATGGCACAGAACCTCTTCGGTAAAAAGGGGGGCCAGGAGCTAAATGCACAGGGGCTTCCTGTGGGTTGCGGGGGGGTTAACAGACCTCTTTTGCTGTTGCTCATATTTTTTGTTTTTCTTCACCTTGCTGCAGTTTATTAACATTGTCTTCTGTATTTTCCTCCCTTCTTTTTGGTAAATTTCTTTAATTCCTCCTCAATCTCTGCTCAACACTAGCCATGGCGGGTAAGCTCTCTCCCTCCCTCTCTTTCTCTGTGGCCGTGTGAATGACAGATTGTGTGAATGCTGATAGGTAGCCCTGTGGCATTTCACAGAAGTCTTGGCAGGTGCCCTTGTTCCAGCTGAAGCCATTCAGACCATAAGCAGTCAGTAACAGCCTCTCTTCTGGAACCTTAGAAATGAAGGTGTTCCCCATTATAGAAGGATACGGAGGAAGGACAGGCAAGCAAGTCTTCAAGCCACTTTGGGCAGCCACCGATGGCCCCTGGGGAGTTCAGAGGGCTGTGGATGGTTCTGAACTTCCTCTCTTGTATGCCTCTCTCAGAGGTACACTTCTCTGTTGGGGAACAAAGTATCGTACAGCTGGTTCCTTGAGAAGGTGAGATGATAGGTGTTTTTTTTACCAGCAGCAAAAGGGCAGGATGTCATCTTTCTGCCAGCAGTAGCTAGGGAGGAAGCAACCTTCTCATTGCATTCAGCTCTTGTAATTCACTCATTTAATCTTTGCTTACTGTAACTCCACCTGGAAAAAGCGCCTTGCAGTTGAGTGGTTCATCTTCTAACCTCCTCAGGGAATCGAGCACCATTGGTCTTGTTCTAAGCAAGCGAAGGCAGCAGAGCAGGTGACTGCAGGCCTGTGCCTGGTTTTAAAGTGAGCACACAAAACTCTTTGGTGTGGCTGAAGCAGCCGAGTGCAGCCAGCTCCTCCTGCTTTTCCTGCTCTGCGGCGGTGGCAGAAGCAGCGACTCTCCTCCCTCCGTCGGCCAAGCCCGAGGGGGATGGGGCAGTGGTGGGCCTCCATCCCCGCCCCTTGTTCCCCGGCCGATGACGGTGCTATGTGCACAGTGTGTGTACTCCGGCCTCCCCCAAACACACCAGCTCTGCTGCACCATTTACTGCTAGAAGAAAAAAAAACCTTTAAAAATCGGGGGAAAAAAATCCGAGCCAATCACGCTGATGGGGGCGGGGTTTGCAGACAGGAGCCAATCGTGTGGGGCGGGGGCAGGGTTTGCAGGTGGGAGCCAATTGCGTGGACTGGGGGGCGGGGTTTGGAGGCCGGCATGGTGGCATAAGACCCTGTCCTGTTTTGCCATCCCAAAAGTCCCGTTTTTGTCTGAAGGAAATATGGTCAGCCTAATTCTTCAGCATCCCCCGATTGCACATCTTCTCATTGCTGCAGTCTTTCTCCAAATCCTTCTGAAGATGAACCCCATATGAAACCGCATAAACACCTGTGCTGTCACGGTGTTTGTTTGTGACAAGCTGTTACTCTGAAGGTGATAGAAGGAACTCAGCGTCAGAAGCTGCGGTGGGAACATTCTATCTGCAATCAGTGAACACTGTCACTGGGGCTCTGGCGGTCCACCTTCGCTTCACCTTTTCTTCTCAGAGTGACTGATTCGTACGAACACTAGGAGATCCTATGGCAGTACAAGGGGCTGCAGTCTGTTATTGTGGGAGGCCAAACCTTTTGCCAGGGCTCTGAAGGAGGAACAGTGGGAAGAGTGTGAGTGAGCAAGACATTTTATGTTTGAGGCACGTGTATGGATGCACGCATGTACACACACACACAGTTTGTCATGGTACCATCACTGCCCCTCCTCTCTCATAACCCTGCACAACTTTAGGATAGCTCTGGGTTACTATGAAGGAGAAAGCAAATTTTATAGTGCCCATTTCAGTGTTACCAGTTCTACAAGACCTGGATTCCACATTTGGTACCTAAGTGCTGGTGGAAATGTAGTGGAACAAAATTTAACTTTGGCATAGTCCATTTTGATTGATTAGCTTGATAAGAATAGTTACAAAAGGAATCTATTTGTTGTACTACCAGAGAACCCTTGCCCAGTTCCAAAATAGCCAACGTTGGAGCAGTTCTAACTCCATCTTCTTTAGTGCACACCACACCAACAGATCAAAGTAGATGAAAATCAAATCAGCTCCCTTATTTTCAGTGCTTTGAAAACCATACGTGGAATACCGGGGCTCAACCAAAATCCTGTCCAGATTGGGGTCTCAGCATGTGATAAAAGTGCTGGACGTTGGCTCTGCTCTGTCTTGGTTCCCAGCCTGGGCCTCTAGTTCTGGGGCTTCAGGGATGGTGAATGCTAGAAGCCAGAATTTCTTCAAGGGTAGATTAGCGCCATCTGGTGGGGAATCAGCACTCTCTTTTCTTCCAGATTCAGCCGCAGGAGATCAGCCCTCCTCCAACTGCCAACTTGGATCGCTCCAACGACAAGGTGTATGAGAATGTCACGGGGCTGGTGAAGGCTGTTATAGAAATGTCGAGCAAAATCCAGCCAGCACCGCCAGAGGAGTATGTCCCCATGGTGAAGGTAAGATAAACACTGCCCGAGATGTGCAGACAGGCCTGTGTTCAAAGAAGGCATTTCAATACAAATCTTTCCGAAACCTTTCAACATGATTTAAGTTTGGTTGCTGTGGTCATGACACTTTGCGAATGGAGAGGGGAGCAGTCTGGCATCCCTCATTATTGGCCATGCTTGTTCAACAACACACACAGAGCCGTAGTTTCTCCCTTCCTGACTTGGAAGTCCACCCATTTCCTGCTTGTGGCTTCAACTCTCTGCTCACCATTGTCTTGAGAATAATACTTGTATTTATTTGTAACTAAACATGCCAAGATGTAAGCCTCTAAGCCACTGGATTACATCAACCAAAATACAGCTAACCTAAAAGTGAGACTGCTTCCTATGGCTGTTCTAGGATGGACCATCAGAACCGTATGACTTGGTGACACACATACCTTTTTCCCTCTTGGATGGCCTTTGGGGTCTGGCTCGTTTTGAAAAGCAGGCGCTGGGCACACACCTTTGCCTTTGAGGATTCTTAAGGTAAAGGTTCCCCCCGCACATTTGTGCAGTCGTGTCCGACTCTAGGGGCTGGTGCTCATCTCCGTTTGTTAGCCGAAGAGCCAGCCTTGTCTGAAGACGCTTCCGCAGTCATGTGGCCGCATGACGCACGCGGAACGCTGTTACCTCCCCACCGAAGTGGTACCTATTCATCTCCTTGCATTTGCATGCTTTCGAACTGCTAGGTGAGCTGGGGCGAGTGCGGGAGCTCACTCCGTCACGTGGGGCTAGGGATTCGAACCTCCAAACTTGCAATCTTCCGATCAACAAGCCTGGCGTCTTACCCGCTGAGCCACCATGACCCTTGAGGATTCTTAGCTGCAGATAAACTCTAAAGAATATTGATACATACGTTACTGAAAGTAGAGCAGAATGTAGTTTATCTTAAAGAATCATTTTACTGGGGTCTATCCAGTGCTGAACAAAAAGGATTTGTTTATTTGCCTTAATTGGACCATGAGAGGATGTGAGAGGGAGGATGACTCGCTTTTCAGCTTTAAAAGAAAAGGTTTTGGTTTCTGATGATGTTTATTAAACAATGCATGTTACCTGTGCACGTGGTTTGAGCATTTGCCCTTTTGCTCTGATATTCAGGAGCATGGATTTTCAAAGTTTAGTTTTTGTATGCTGAGAATTTCTCTAGTTCCTGTAAAAAGTTGTATGTATCCTCCCAATTGCCCTATCTGGAAGTGGTGGAAGTGTGGTCCAAAATATCTCAGGGTCACTATGTTGGGGAATCTGCTGTAGGTTAGGCTATTTCAGAGCACTTCGAAATACACAAATATACATTTGCTTTTTGTACTTTTGGAGGATGTCTATTTGTGTCTTGTGTTTCTGTTAGAATGATGGTGCTCAATCTGATTTAATTATGCTTCATTGTCTTGCGGTAGGAGGTTGGTTTGGCCCTGCGAACTTTATTGGCAACAGTAGATGAAACCATTCTGGTCCTCCCAGCAAGCACTCACAGAGAGGTATAAGCATTATTATTATTAATTATTATTATTATTATGCATCTTACTTACTGGATTGTGGCCTACCATGATGTATTCACCTGGTTTTCTGGGTGAGGACAAAAATTCTAAAGCCTTTGTTTGGATTTTATTTCATTTTCTGCCCACATTTGCATGTCAGACTGTTCACTAGATTTTAGGTTGGAATGAAGGGCACAGAACCTAGAGCAAAACAATGGTGCCAACCCTGTGGTTGTGTAAATCAGTAAAAATGCCTGGCATCATCTGATGACAGTTCAAATGCTCTGCAATTAAGAAGATAGAGGATTTCCAAGTGAATCCAGAAGAAGAGAGGTGAATGATGGGAGAAAACGCCTAATTTATTTATGTATGTGAACAAATACACACACACACACACACACACCTGTACTCTGTTCACTTCCAAGACTTGAGGCTGTTGACAAATTGTAAATAATTAAACCATGTAAAGGAAGACAAATCTGCCTCTTGGATTCTTCTCAGAATCCAAAGGACTTCATAGCAAATGCCAGAGAAGTGTACAGAAAAGGAGAAATTCAGTACTGGCATTCATTAGTATGCTAAAGAGCTAGCATGTTGCAGTGATTAAGTATTTGACTGGCAGAGGGGTTCTAGCTGGTCACGTTCTCTCCTAGCAAGATTTGACACAAAGAGAGAGCATAGAAATGTTCCCCTATTCACAATCCCTGGATTTTGGATTAGCCTCTACATTACTTTTTTTTTAAGTGGTATGTTCACCTAGTATTTCCATATTTGGCCACTTCTGCAGAGTTCCAACATACCAATTTATGTTCATGATGCTGTTTATGCGGCAGGCCAAAAGACGGGGTACGCAAACCCCATTTTGCTCCTTCGACACAAGATAAAGGGAGTTTAAGTCAACCTGTACTACTGGGGATTGTGTATTTGCTGTTCTATTTGCATTGTTATGGAAGTGGCTTGTCATTCCCTTCTGAAATGTGCTTCAATTTCCCACTTTAGCTAACAAATCTGGAATTATAACCTTAGCTTCCAAGACCAGCTAAAGTTGGCTCAGTGCTGCCCCCTGCCGAGGCCATAATACATTATCAATATTATTTTGAGTTGTGTTATTAGAGGGTATTCTGCAGCTACAGAAGCAAATCAAAATGCATCCTAACTTCTGCAAAATTATTCCTGTGATCAACCACATTGGCTAAATCGTAGCCAACACTGAAACTCACTATCGTCACAATTGCCTCTCCATTCAAAATAGCTCAACTCTGGAGCCATTCTGCAGAAAACACAAGCCAAATAGGGTACAGTAACACAGATGAAAACAATACTGACCCAAGGGATCGTTGTAATATGCAGCATTCAACCCTTGATGATGTTGTTTATTTGTTCAGTCGCTTCCGACTCTTCGTGACTTCATGGACCAGCCCACGCCAGAGCTTCCTGTCGTCCGTCACCATCCCCAGCTCCCCCACGGTTGAGTCTGTCACCTCCAGAATATCATCCATCCATCTTGCCCTTGGTCGGCCCCTCTTCCTTTTGCCTTCCACTTCCATAGATGACTTACATTGATGACACAACCCTTGATGACTCAAGCATAAATACAAAAGACTTTTCTTTATCAACATGTTCACTTGTGTTCTGGGTCTTTTGGAGTGAATGTCCTGACCTGTGGTGGGGTCAGGTTTTAGCACTCTGGATTAGTGTGCTATAAAATGTGTCCAGAAGATAATCTGTGCTGGTGGAAGGGAGATAAGGCAACCTTCACCAAAGAAATGTGATTTTGTGCTATCCCTGTATTCAGGTAAGTCTGGAAAACAAGGAAGTTTTCTGGTTTCATGTCTGATCAGGGTATCTTTCAGATCCCTGCTTTGGAAGCAGGTTAGGGAAATATGGGCTACAGCGCAGGGTCTAGTCTTGAAGATGTTCTAGCAAAAAACAAAATTCATTTCTTGAATCTCAGCATTTCAGAATGACAGAACTATGGAAAGTTCTGCAGGGCAGAACTTTAATGCAGCATGGATAGAACTGCATTAGCTGATTTATACTGTTGATGTTGCCCTGAACATCTTGGACCAACCTCCTGCTCTTCAATTTCCGTTCGATATTGGGAGACTGTAAGCATTCAATTCTGACAATTTGGAAGGCACCAGATTGCGGAAGAGAGTTGGTTTGGCCTAGCGGTTAATGTGCTGGACTAGGAGCGAGAACGGAGTTCTAGCCCTATATTAGGCGTGGAAGCCAGGTGGGTGACTTTGAACCAGGCATCCTCTCTAAATTCTAGCAAGGAGACAATGGCAGGCAGCTTCTGAGAATGTTTGCAAAACTTGCATGAAATTGGCCATGTAGTCACCAGAGCACCTTCTTCCATGCCATCTGTCTGGATCTGCATCCACCAGTAGAAAGCCCACGCAATGGTATCTCATCCTGCGCTTACTCATTTGGGCCTTTTCTGCTTTTGTGTTGCTTTAGAGGTATTTGATATAGCTTCTGACTGCGTGCTGTCCTTAACTTCTCTTTCAGATTGAGATGGCCCAGAAGCTGTTGAATTCTGACCTCGCTGAATTGATTAACAAGATGAAGCTGGCTCAGCAATACGTTATGACGAGCTTGCAGCAAGAATACAAGAAGCAGATGCTGACAGCAGCCCATGCTCTTGCTGTAGATGCCAAAAACTTACTGGATGTTATTGACCAGGCCAGGCTAAAATCTCTTGGTCAGTCCAGGCCTCACTAGAAACGAAGAGTGGATTTTGCATTGCACAGTTTAGAAAGGATTGTTAGAGAATAAGCAACAGCGACCCTTTCAGCAGGAACGAGAACTGATGGGCGAGTCCTGGATTGTCAACTCTTGGTTCTCCGTCTTCAAGTATTTTTTAAAAAAGAAAATCGCCAATGCCAAGAAAAGTCCAAAACTGAAACGCGACAAAATCTTAAGAAACCCATTGTTTTTTTTCACGTCGTTCAGAATGTGAAATGCTTTAAGATACGAGTTGCTTTTTTAAAGAAAACTGACAAAGGAACTCTTTGAGCTGCAAACCTGAGATCGTGTGAAGAATTCTGGGACACCTCAGGGCTGAGAATTCTTTATCACAATGTATGAATTGTCCTGACTGGAATCCTTTTTTTATCGGAACACTTAATGCCACAAAATGCTAATCACAATTTACAGAGAGATTAAAAAGCTATATTTTCAAAGTATCTCATTTCAAGGCAAATTAAAGTCCTCATCTGTTTTCCTACTTTTCTCATGTGGATGTACGTGAACCATTGGGACAGAACGTAGCTGTAGAACACAACAAAGAACTTGTCTTTTTCACCAGAATAACGTGCCAGTTTTTTGTAGTTGTTTTCCTTCTAAGTAAGAAATGGAGCTGCATTTAGAAGTTCTGTAACCATACATGTTCCCCATTTTTATATAATTTATAAAGAAAGATTAAAGCCATGATAAATATTTTAAAACTGCTTGAATTAACTCATCAAGTGCCTGACTGTGGAACTGTTAAGAATGCATGTATCCTTTGTGGGGAGAATTAGGCGTTTTTAAGTATACAAAATTGCAGTCTTCAATAAAATGAGAGAGGAGGTGCCAAACAGCCCAGCTTCTCTAAAGAGAGTAAAATATCTATATGAATTCAATTACTAATGTCAAGTTTGTATAGAAACATGAGCTCCTTCAAGGATGTAACAGGGGTCTAATACTTTTTGAGTGGTACTTATCTCCTTGATAAAATAAAATAAGTGATTGGAAACTGTTCTACAAAAATCCTATGCCTAAGTAGCAGTTTCAAAAATTACAGGTTGCAAATTGTAGGCAGGATTTGGTCAGCCACCCAACTAAAGTTTATTTAACATGAAAACTACCTCCCCACGTAGGCCGGATAGCATTGCAGACAATTGACTGCTCATAAGTCAGTTTATATATGAAGTGATGTAGCAATCTGTAGTAATGGAGAAAGTTGTTATGTGCACCTGTGGCATTCATAAACGAAGACAATTTTTAATTTACATGTTTTTATCTTTATTATAAAGAGTAGAAAAACATCAGCTTAGTCAAAGAGACCAAAGCCCATGTCATCATCAGATTCTTCTGACTCTTCTTTCTTTTCTTCCTCTTTCTTCTCTTCAGCTACAAAACAATTACTTTAATTAGTTTAAGCCACGTAGTGACATTTAATTCCACCCCAGATGACTGGTAAGAATGGACACATTGTGAATAAACAAACCATTCCACTCACCAGGAGCAGCGCCACCAGCAGGGGCCCCTCCCCCGGCCGGAGCTGATGCAGCTGGAGCACCACCACCGACTCCCACGTTACAGATGAGGCTTCCAATGTCAATGTTGGTTAGAGCCTGGTCACAAGTTAGAAAGTACCAAAGTTCAAATATTTCATTGTGAACCACCCAGAGTCCCCCTTTTGGGGGGAGATGGGCAGTGATAGAAATTGGAAAAATAAAGTGTTAGCACTTCTACCAAATAAGAGCCACGCATTACTGCATAATCAGCATGATCTTTCTAGAGCAGTGCTTCTCAACCATGACAACTTTAAGATGGGTGGACTTCAGCTCCCATAATTCCCCAGCCAGCCATGCTTAATTCTGGGAGTTGAAGCCCACCCCATCTTAAAGGATGGTGTTGGACAAGATGACCTCTGAGATTCTGGACAGATATTCCTTATGTATACAGCTGCCTTCCCCGCCTGTTTTTAGTCTGAAGAAAGGCTGATTGTTACCCGTGGCTCATCCCACGAATGCTAGCGATCCCCCGGGGCACCGCCATTTCCTTTGCACCGGCAACCCCGGATGCCTAGAAAGCATCTTCCAGCGTCTTGAACGCCCCCAGGCCCGGGTTATATTAAGTGGCCGGGACGTTTTCCTGCCTCGTTTTACCTTTGCGAAGAGGCCCGGCCAGAAAGGTTCCACGTTCACTCCCGCCGTTTTAATAAGAGCGTTGATTTTATCCTCCTGGAAGAGAGACAAGACACCGTCGCGTTCAAGTCGCTTCGTGCGTTGAAGGGGGCGCCTCAAGCCGGGCGCCCGCTCCGTCTTCGCGACCCTCCAGGCCCCCGGCTCGGGCGGGGGATAGAGGCCGGCAGGAAGAGGAAGCGGAGCGACCATGCCACAAGGCGCGCTGGGGGCTCGGAACCGCACGGGGACCTCCGCCCCACCAAGCCCGGCTCGATTCTCAGCCCGACCTCCCCGCGGAAAGCCGCCCAGACTACGGCCCGCCTCCTCGAGGGAATCGCGCGGGCCGCGCTGCGCGATCGCCAACAAAGGCAGCCCCAGGTCCGAGTTCGCCGCCGCGCGCCACACGCGAGGCGGGCCCGGCCACGAGGCATTCCGGCGCGGCGCCCTCACCGTGACGGTGACCTCGTCGTCGTGCAGAATGAGGGCGGAGTAGATGCAGGCGAGCTCGGAGACGGAGGCCATGGCGGGGAGGTAGGGGCGCGCGGTGCCAGTCGCCGGAGATGCGGCCTTAGCTTCAACTGAAGGACGCAGCACCTTCTGCGCGACGACAAGCAGGACTGAAAGGGAAAGCCGGCCAGGCCCGGCGCTTATAAGCCGCCCTGCAGCCAATCACGGGCTGCCTCAGTCGGAGAGCCGCCAATGGCGGGGGAGGCGAAAGGCACGGGCCAATCCGGCTCGGCTAGGCTTTGGGCTAGACTCCCGCGAGAACTGGGAAAGCCAATCCCCGCGAGTAGTGCTCCCTAGTGAGAGAGGGACGCGCGCCAATCAGGGAGGGCGATGTTGCTCCCGGCCGCTGAGGCCTTCTGAAGCCTGCGCCGCTGCGGAGCTACTTCGATCAACGTATCCAAAAGAAACTAGGAAAAATCAATCTGACAGGGTTATCAGAAAACGAAGAAGCGATTTAGACCATTCTGGGCCTATGGAGCCATCTTCCTCAATCGGGAGTCCTCCAGGCGGAGGGGCTGGGCTTCAACTTCCGTAACACCATGCGCTCAGGAAGCATGGGCGGCAGCGGCAGCGGCACCCTTTTCCGGAGGAAGCCGCTTCTTGGCCGGAAATCAGAGAGAAAAACCATAGAGATGCCTGATCGTGAGGAAAAACTTCCGGCTCCCCTCCAGGAGACACTCCCGCCTCCTCTTTCCGGCTGACGATATTTGGGGCGCCGGAAGAAGCTGTCGGGCGGGAAAAAGAGGCGCGGGCGCTCCTCGAATCACGGCAGGGGGCGACGGGAGTTGCAGTCCGAAGCCATCCTGCCAGTCCGGATGGGCCATCTACAGTCTTTTGCAGGCCACGTGGGGCCACCGGTCTGGGCTGCGAAAACCTCGGTGGCTGCTGGAGGGCAGCAGCCAGACACGGAAGACGATTTCTCTGGGCTGGTGCCACCTGTTGGGCATCCGCGTCAGTGCAGCCCTGATCCTGGTTATTTAACCCTGATGATGTGTTGCTGGCCTTGTGTATTAGTTAGTGTTTTTCAAACTTGCTAGCTGGGAAATTCTGGGAGTTGAAGTCCACACCTCTTCAAGTGGCCAAGTTCGAAAAACACTGAGTTAAATAATGTTGAGCAGGTGTGTAAGTCTCTTATGGACTGAAACACACCAAGGCACTCTCACATTCCCACCTCTTTAACAGGTAGGAACGCAGCACCCTTTGCAAACCTATACGTACCTAGTCATGTGCCTGCCTGCATTTTATTTATTTGTTTGTTTGTTTGCTATCCTGCGTTTACTATTTTTATAAATAACTCAAGGTGGCAAACGTACCTAATACTCCTCCCTCCTCCTATTTTCTCCGCAACAACAACCCTGTGAGGTGAGTTGGGCTGAGAGAGTGACTGGCCCCTGGTCACCCAGCCGGCTTTCATGCCTAAGGTGGGACTAGAACTCTCAGTCTCCTGGCTTCTAGCCCGTTGCCTTAACCACTAGACCAAACTGGCTCTTGCCATTTGTTTATCGGGTTCCTGGTCTCGACCCATGCCAAGCCTAGACTACGTTACAGCTGCCATCTTTAGCTTCATGGGAAAAGATCTCTTTCCTTCTAAAAGTTCTGCCTGAGTTTGCATCTCCCTGGACTATGGCAGGTATCCAGCTTGCCATGTTGTTGGCTGGCAGCCAGCATTGCCAGCACAGAAAAAAGACAAATAAAACCCAAACAAACGTCAGGCCACAAAAGCCCTCTGGAAAAGCTCCGTCTTCAGTGTTTTCTGGAAGGTGGGCAATTGTGATGGAATGTGTCCGTGACGGGGGAGGTGATGCTATGGAGGTCGCAGGAGAGGAAGGAGGGGGTGCATTCCAGGGGGAGAAACGATCTTACAGTTTGGAGGACCTTGGGCAGCCGGCCAAGAAGCTGAGACATGACCCGCCTTAGATTCACTGGAGGATTTCTCCCTAGCACTTTTTGGCTTTGCTTAGTTTGACAAGATTCTGTGTATGGTAGAAACAATAAGGAGCTAGAGATTCATTCCCTGGCTCAGCGCTGTTTCTTTGCCTCAAACCCTGACAGCAATCATCGAAGTCATTCCTGAGGGCCGGTCCTATTGCTGAAAAACACTTCTGGGCTTTGGCTCCTCTGATCCCCCAAATTGGGGGACAACCAGTTGCTTCTCCCAGCATGAACTATTGGGGAGATGCGGTCCTGCAGAAAACCAGGTGCCAAGCCGTAAAGGGTTTTATAGGTTAATACTAGTAAACTCCGGGAGACAGTGGAGGACAGAAAGGCCTGTCGTGCTATTTATTTATTTATTTATTTATTTATTTATTTATTTATTTATTTAATTAAATTTATATAATCGTCCATGAGGTCACAAAGAGTCGGACACGACTAAACGACTGAACAACAACAAAAACGAGCACTTTAACTTGCCCTTGGAAGCTAATAGGAAGCCATGCAGGGCCTGCAAAACAATGTGTAATATGTGCCCAAGAGTCTTGCCTTGTTTCGCCTCTCATGCTCGGTCAAATTCAGTCTTTGTTGTCCTCTACTGGCACTCCAGTCATTGTTCTGCCCCTTCATCTCCCAAAGCTCCTCAGAGAACCAAAGAGCCAACTGGGATCAGCCCACAGAGAGAGGCTGCTCAGGAGCAACTTTGTCAAGGGCTTGAGATGCCACCTTGTGCCAGCAGTGAGTCAGGCCTCAACTAACCCACAAGATTGTCAAGGAACTCTCCTGAAAACCAGATGGATCCATATGGTGTCTGGGGTGGACTATCTGAATGGGCCTAGTCCTACAGAGGAAATGAGTGGCAGTCAATAGCATCTGGACCAGGGAGTGAGCTGTCCACCGCAAATGGCAGATTCCACTTCCAGATCACAAAGCAACTGCTTGGAGGCAAAGGCCAGATCTATGGGAGTCAGAGCCAAGATAACTTGGGACAAAAGCACAGTTGCCATTGAAGCCATGAACTCCTGAGCTCTAGTAGACCCAGCTCTCCCTACCTAGAGATTGAAGCTCTGCTAGACCCAGCTCTGTCTACCCTAGAGATTAAAGACTCGTGGAGGGTCTCCACCAACAAGTTGGCAATCAGGTGTATATATTATTATTTTGGTTTTAATGATGTTACCATGGAAGTTTTAACTGGCTACCTGTTTTATTGGATTGCTGTCTCTTCAATTCAGCATTATATAAATAGAATTAATGAATTTCTGTACCAAAGAAGGGGTGCAAGGGCACAAGCAAATTACCGAATCACCAAAGAAACTCCTCAGAGAAGGGAAGTTTTGCCGAAGAGCCCACAAAGTGGAATAGAACTATATTTGGCAAGGGAAACACCAAATGAACAAGCAAAGGAACCTGAGATCAGATGACTTACATAAGATGGATCATGGGAGAGAGCAACAGAATGAACAGAGGCAATTTTCCTTTGCGTTACGGACTATGACAGGACCTTTGATGGTACAGAACATGCTAACATGTGGGACAATTAAAGGCTAATGGATGTGCCAGAATAAATTTATTATTCTTTTGAGAAAACTTTACAATGAGCACTACTTAAGAACTGAATCTGGAGAAACAGAGGGGTTCAGAATAGGGAAGTATGGAAGACAATCTGTAGCTTGAATCATGTCAACTGGATTTCTATTTTCTCAGTGGAAATGTTTCGCTCCTTATCCAAGGAGCTTCTTCAGTCTATGGAAGACAATGGTGCATACTGTCACCATATTGAACTTCTATGGCATATATATTGCAAAGATAATAGGATTGTAAGAAATGGCACCTAGAATCAAACCAGGATGCTGAAACCCTAACTTGAGATATGCAGATGACATGATTTCGTTAGCTGAAAATAATGGTGAAAGTCATTAGGAAAGTAAAAATGGGAAGTGAAAAATGTGGGTTAGTGTTAAATATTTAAAAGACATGGGTAATGTCAACCAGCACGCTTAGATAACTCCCAGTTGAGGGTAAAGAAGTGAAGATAGTAGATAATTTTGTTTTCTGGACTCAAGATGGCCATTATGCTGGAGAGGTAAAGTGAATATTAATTCTAGGAAGCAAACGACAGACTGAGGCAAGATCATACATGTTAAGAGTATTTCAGTAATTGTTAAGATCAGAACAGTAAAGCAGTAGTTTTCCCAGTGATACTAGACTCTGAAAGGTGGACATTGGGAAAGAATGAGAGAAAGAAGATCAACCCTTTCAAATTATGGATTTGGAGATATGTAAGAGCACCAGCGGTTGCAAGAAGAATTGGTCAATCAGTCAGTCCTGGGCTGAAAAGCTTAACTGCTCAGTTGTGGCCATAATCATCAAATAGAAACTAACTCATACTTTGGGCATGTAATGCAACTGGATGGTGGACTGGAAAAAAATGTGCATGCTTAGCATGGTTAAGGGACTAGGAGGGGATGGAAGGGCTCAAAGAAATTCCTGGAACGGGTTTGGAAGAGGTTCAGGATATTAATCAAAGTAGGTTGGGATAGCAATCATTTGTCCAGGCTTTTGTCTCCCTGAGTCTCCCTGGTCTATACATTTTCTATATTATTAAAAAGCATTATGAGAAAACTTTGATGGACCAAAGCCACGAGGGCATGTTAGGACATGGATTGGTCGACACCTCCAGAATCATTTCCCTCTTCTCCCACCAGACATCACCAGCCAGCAGGAAACCACCAACCGCTCTCCTTAAAGTGAGATAGGGCTGGGAGAGGAGGCAGGATCTGGCAGACAACTAAAGTAGCAGATTTAGCTTTCTGTCAAAATGAATTCTGTTTTGCGCAACTGGTTTGAGTGGGTAGGTTCAAAGAGAGCCCATCAGCTTCATTGGCTGATAGGCTCCTTTAGGACATGGGGTTAGTGCTGTTCCAGGCGAGTGCTAAACGCTGTTTCAAAGCAGCCTGAACAGCTGAAAGGTACAGGATGGAGAGAGGGTTGTGCTGCGAAACGACAACGAGAGGGCTGGCCCCATCTCTGGCTTCACCGTGGAGCTCCTGCACCATCGCTGAGGGTTAAGCCAGCATTAGAAGGGGTGGTTAATGGCTATTCGGGTATCAGGCAGAGCAGCCATAGGAGGTAGTGCCCAGAGACTGCGGGAGTGGGGCAGTGCCTCTACCAGCCTAAAGCAGCCTCCCCCTGTCTGGTCCCACGCCATAAGGGTCACCTCACTGTCCAAAGACAGAAGAGTCAGTGGAGGGGAGCAGATGGTATCCACGGCAAATCCTGGGTTAAGATGAAGGTCACTTCATGAGGATATGGCGGGGTGGGGTGGGGGAAGCTTTGCTGGGACATGTTACTGCTGCAGTTAAATGCAAGCGAAGATGGATTCGGAATGGCTTTCGGTTTGTTTAAAGAGTCCGTGAAAATGGTGATTGGAAAAATACCATTATTCCTTTATCCAAAGGGAAACGATGTGAGCATGGGTGAAAGAGCTGCAGGGGAATGAGCTTGTAATGCTCGGGAAGGTGGTTGGCAGAATTCTAATCAAATTGCTATGAGAAATGACAAGAAGCGTGGGGAGACTTTTCTGCTGGGCAGCGTGTGTCCAGATTTTTGTTCTTCCACAGGTCATTGAGACATAAAGGAATAAGGGACTTTATTGTGCAGGAAAGGAAGAGCATTGACGCCTTTGAGCTTTGATGTTGGAGAAGACTCCTGGGAGTACCATGGACAGCCAAGAAAAGAAACCGATGGACCATTGACCAAATCAGCCCAGAGTTCTCACTCGAGGCACAAATGACCAGGCTCAAATTATCCTACATTATGCAAAGACCCAGCTCTCTGGAGAAGGCTGTAATGCTGGGAAAGGTGGAAGGGAAGAGAAGAAAAGGAGGACCAGCAGCAGGGTGGATGGACTCAGTTACAGTGGTGATAGGTGCACCTGTAGAAGACCTGAAGGACCAGGTTAAGGACAGATTTATTTATTTATTTATTTAATTTTTATCCCACTTCTATTATTTTTATAAATAACTCAAGGCGGGGAATATACCTAATACTCCTTCCTCCTCCTATTTTCCCCACCACAACAACCCTGTGAGGTGAGTTGGGCTGAGAGAGAGTGACTGGCCCAAGGTCACCCAGCCGGCTTTCATGCCTAAGGCTGGACTAGAACTCACAGTCTCCTGGTTTCTAGCCCAGCATCTTAACCACTAGACCAAACTGGCTTTCCTCAACAGATCCTCGTGGAGAAAGTCTGCGTGGTTGCTAGGAGTCAAAAATAACTTGATGGCACATAATCAATCAATTGTACCTCTGTTGATTTAGAGAAAGTTTATGAGAAGTGAATAACTTTGAATTATGGAATGTTTTGAGCAAATAAGATTCTACATTGAACAAGAATAATGTAATGGTTGATCTATTTATAGATAAATGTAGAAGGAATGCTTGTGGAGATATTTGAAATGCTTGGTTGGATGCAGAAATATAAGTACATTTTGGTCTGCAAGTGACACTGTGTTATTGACAGAGAACTAAAATGATACGCAGTGAATATGAGACCAATTGTATGGGGCTTCCGGTGGGGACTAATGGAGGATTGAGCTGGTTTTCTCCGCTGTCTGCGGACTGACCTGTCAGAGTGGCTTTTTTTCTTGGGCTCAGGCAGGCTTCCTTGGAGCCCAGAAGTGTTCTTTGGATTAAGGAGAACCCCAGGAATCACCCCATGTGTTCTCCAAACGGCTGGTCACAGCCAGAAGACCGCAAAACAGTGTTTCGCGATTGACTGGTAAGTGATCAGCTGGGAGGCGTGGCCATCATATTTTTCCCAAGCTGCTCTGAAGCCTTAATGGACCTTAAAGTTGCCCACCCCATTTCTACAGCACTAAGTTTTTTGTGTTTGAATTTTACCAAAGAAAGGCTTTCTACAACAAAGAAATGTGGAATCTCTTGGTGACTCTCATTATTTTTGAAAATTATTAACTTGGTAATTTGGCTTTTTATATATAATTTATTAAATTGAGATTTAAAGAATTTTGTTTTTTTATTGCTTTTTTATTAAAGTGATTTTTGAGGAATATAAAACTTTCTCTTCTTCGTTGATTCTGTGGATTGGAGTTCTGATCTATTTGCTTTCACTTTCCCATGGGAATGCTGTTTGTTATTACTTTTTATTTTCCTGATTGGCCACTTTTGTTGTTTATTCTTTCAGTCGCTTCTGACTCTTTGTGACTTCATGTACCTGCCCACGCCAGAGCTTCCTGTCAGCCGTCGCCACCCCAGCTCCCCCAAGGCCGAGTCCGTCACCTCCAGAATATCATCCATCCATCTTGCCCTTGGTCGGCCCCTCTTCCTTTTGCCTTCCACTTTCCCTAGCATCAGCATCTTCTCCAGGGTATACTGTCTTCTCATTATGTGGCCAAAGTACTTCAGTTTTGCCTTTAATATCATTCCCTCAAGTGAGCAGTCTGGCTTGATTTCCTGGAGTATGGACTGGTTTGATCTTCTTGCAGTCCAAGGCACTCTCAGAATTTCCCTCCAACACCACAGTTCAAAAGCATCTATCCTCCTTCGCTCAGCCTTCCTTATGGTCCAGCTCTGGCAGCCATAGGTTACTACAGGGAATACCATTGCTTTAACTATGCGGACCTTTGTTGTCAGTGTGATGTCTCTACTCTTAACTATTTTATCAAGATTTGCCATTGCTCTCCTCCCAAGAAGTAGACGTCTTCTGATTTCCTGGCTGCAGTCAGCATCTGCAGTAATCTTTGCGCCTAGAAATACAAAGTCTGTCACTGCCTCCACGTTTTCTCCCTCTATTTGCCAGTTATCAATCAAGCTGGTTGCCATAATCTTGGTTTTTTTGAGGTTTAACTGCAACCCAGCTTTTGCACTTCCTTCTTTCACCTTTGTCATAAGGCTCCTCAGCTCCTCCTCGCTTTCAGCCATCAAAGTGGTATCATCTGCATATCTGAGATTGTTAATGTTTCTATAGGTTGGCAACCCTAGGTTGACGTTTAAATATTTAAAGGAAAATTGAGTTGTCAAAAGTTGAAGATAAGAAGACAGTGTTGCCACCACACCATAATCAAGAAAGAGAATTAAAGTCTAGAGGCTGGAAGATTTTGGACATATATTTAGGCTTTTTAAAGTAGGTTGTAGAATTTGAAATTGAGAAGAAGAAAGCTCTGTAGATAATACTGAGACATGTAAATGCCTTGGTTTACTTTGAAGTGGGATAATTGTCTAAATGTGTTTATCAGGATGGTTTCTTAAAGGTTTGGATATGGTTATGCTGTTTTGAAAATTCTTACATTTTTGGTAAATGCCTAGGTTGTTGTTTAAATGTGGTTATCAGGATGGTTTTTCAAGGGTTTAGATAAATGTTATTAAATGTGATAAATGATGCTAGGGAAGGTGGAAGGCAAAAGGAAGAGGGGCCGACCAAGGGCAAGATGGATGGATGATATTCTGGAGGTGACGGACTCGACCGTGCGGGAGCTGGGGATGGTGATGGCCGACAGGAAGCTCTGGCGTGGGCTGGTCCATTAAGTCACGAAGAGTCAGAAGCGACTGAACGAATAAACAACAAACGATAAATGTTTATGTTGTTCGGATAATTTTTATATTTTTGGTTACGTGGTGGCTCAGCGGGTAAGACACCAGGCTTGTTCATCGGAAGATCGCAAGTTCGGAGGTTCGAATCCCTAGCCCCGCGTGACGGAGTGAGCTCCCGCACTAGCCCCAGCTCTTGCCAACCTAGCAATTCGAAAGCATGCAAATGCAAGTAGATGAATAGGTACCACTTCGGTGGGTAGGTAACAGCGTTCCGCGTGCGTCATGCGGCCACATGATCGTGGAAGCATCTTCGGACAACACTGGCTCTTCGGCTAACAAACAGAGATGAGCACCGGCCCCTAGAGTCGGACACGACTGCACAAATGTGCAGGGGAAACCTTTGCCTTAGTTTAGTTGGCTGATAGAAGCAAATTATAGTGAAGAAGGGTAGTGTTTGTTACTATATTAGGTTCCAAGTTATGTTTGAAGGGTTTTATATGTTTATCTTTAATTTTGGAGGGTAATTTTGTTTTAGAAGGGAATGTAATAATGAGAATTTAAATGCTTTATAGAAATAATGTTTGCTATAATATGAATTGGAGTAAGAGATTTATACTGATTTATGTATATCTTTGTTTTAGAAAGTCGAAGTCACTTTGTAGTAGTTTGTGTTTTTTCACATCTTTTTAGTTCTGTTTCTTTGTAGGCTTCTTTGTTTCAATCTTTTTAGTTTTTATGTATATTTTGAAAATGCTTCAATAAAGTTTTATAAAAAAAAAGATACCAATTGTATGATGCGACCTGCAGAATGGGTCTAAAAATTAATGGAGCAAAGACCAAGGTTGCTCTGTCTGACAGGGAATGATTTACAAGTTTATTTATAAAACTTATACACTACTTTAATTGCGAAGGCTCTAAATGGTGTGCAAATGTACATAACAAGGAGACAGAAAGACAAAACTCTGCCTTGCAGACTCAGTCTTCCGCCTGTACGTTCTAAGCCAGTGTTTCTCAACCGTGGCAACTTGAAGATGGGCGGACTTCAACTCCCAGAATTCCCCAGCTAGCCTGGCTAGCTGGGGAATTCTGGGAGTTGAAGTCCGCCCATCTTCAAGTTGCCACGGTTGAGAAATAGTGTTCTAAGCGTCCATTCAGTTTGTTTCAAAAGCCGCCACGTGGTTCAGCAACCGTCTTAGGCACGTTTGTCGCAATTCGTTGAGTTCTGTTTATTCGGGTGACAAGCGGGCCACGTCCTCACCTGCTGTGTCTTGGAACCCGCCTCCCCCCCAACTCCTGGACATGTTTTGTAACTCGGGGGAAAGGGCCCCCAGAGAGCCTCGGGCGTGGGGGAGAAAGAGGGTCTGGGGGGAGAGGCGGCGAGCGGCTGCCGGGTGCTGCTGCTGCTCGTGAGCGCGACACTCGAGGGGCCTCGCAGAGGGGTGCAGACACCCCGCGTTCAGACAAGATGCTAATCTCGGGTTAGAAAACGCCGTTGCTGAGCCGAGGGTTCCCAGGAGGGGCTACGCCCAGCCCAGTAAACTAGATTGTGCCCGGCTCTGCCCAGCCCGGCAGGACAATGGCCGAACCAAGGTTGCCCGGCCTCCCCCCAGCCCGGCACGTGGGAACCGGCTCGCGGGCCTCTTCGGCGCTAGCCTCGTCCCCGGAAGGCCGCCACGCTCCGGCGGAGATGCCCGGGAGTCCCGGCCGGAGCCCGCCCGCTGGGCCGGGGAGGCAGAGCCCGGGCGCCCGGCTGGCGGCTCCCCGCGGGCCCCCCGGAGCTGCGGCTGCCTTCGAGCGCGGGGCGGCCGCAGGGAGGGCGGCCCCAGCGCCAGCCTCTCGGGGCGGAGGCGCGGGCGGAGGCGGGTTTCCTTTCTTTTGGCCGCCGCCGCCGCCGCCGCTGCCTGGCCTCCCGCGCCGCTCGCCTCCGACGCAGCCCGGCGCTCGGCCGCCATGTACCCGGCCGGGGGAGCCGCCCCCGGGGCCGCCGCGGGGCCCGGTGAGTCAGAGCAGGCGGGCGGCGGGGACGGGGCCCGGCGGCCTCCGCCGGCGCGCTGGGGACGCAGGGGCGCCGGGCAGGCCCGAGGGGAGCCGGCGCTTGGCCGGGCCGCGACTGCCGGTCTTCGCTGCTCTCGGGGCGGCGGGGCTGCCGGGCGCCTCCTCCCCCGCCGGGACGGGTTCGCTTCGGAGGCTCGTGGGCGGCGGGCAAGGAGGCGCGCGGGGTCGGTCCGGCTCTGCTCGGGCCTGGGCGGCGCGCGGGAAAGAGGCCCCGAGGCCCCCCGGGTGGCCCGGCCAGATGCGGGACGAGGGGGGCCTTTCCTAGGAGGGCCCCCCAGGTCAGGGGCGGAGCGTGGCCGGGCACAGCCCCGCGGCCGGGCCACCCGGGGGCGGCCGGGCCAGGACGACTTTTCTGGCTGGGCTGGGGAAGATGCCCGGAGGATGGTGGTGTTACAGGGAAGCCTGCGTGTCCCTGAACGTGAGGAACTTCCTCGGGGCCGGGGCAGCCCCTCAGGTCGAGGCTCTGACAACGTGCCCGTGGAGAAGGCTCCTCTCCGAAAGGGGCTCGCCCCGAGCCGCCCAAAACGATCAGCCTGAGGTGACCGTTAAAATAACGTCCGGAGGGTTTGTCTTAATTAAACGAGGAAGGGGCTGCGGTTCATCCGGTGGAGCTCCCTCGGTGAGGAACGCTCCAGGTCGGCTAATCCAGCAAGGAGCCCGGGGGTCCCCCAAGCGGAAGGCGCTCCCGCCACAAAACGGTGCTGAATGCAATGTCGTTATTAACGCCACATATTTCTGCTCTCTGCTTGAAATCGTCTTTGGCGTGTTTAATTGCACTTGATAGAGCCCGCTCGTCGGAGAAGTTCCTGCCTGCCTCCCTTGGGGTCTGTCCCTGGCGTGTTCCAGAACAGTCTCTGAGGACTAGCAAGTGTTTTTTCCCTTTGCACGAGACCCAAAGCCCTCTCCGAGGAGAGCAGCCTCCTCAGGAAAATGGCACGGCCTTCAGCCTTTCAGAGAATCGTACTGGTTGCTAGGACCGGGTGGTGTTTTCCCCTGAAAACAGAGCCATGGTTAGTATGGTTCCCCAGGTAGCGTAGCTTTCCCAGGATGCGGCTTCTCAAATTGTGGGTCACGGGGAGCGTGTTTCTCCTCCCCGAGCATGGGTGCTGTCGAGCGTATTCAATAAAAGTCACAATATTTTGTAATCATCCTGCGGAGGTTGAATGCCTTCTGGCAGTCCTTACCATTCAAGGATGAAAAGCATTTGCTTTTCAGACATGAAAAAAAAGCTGCTCCCAGAAGAAGAAAAAAATTAGATTTATTAGTTTTAGTTATTTTCTGCCTCTGTCTCTCCCACATTCTGCTGCTTTTAAAAAGGGTTGATGATGGTTGTCTTCCAACGCCTCTGTATAACAATTATGGGATGACAAATACTATGCCGTGGGAATTGTATGGGGATTGATACAATTACGTTAAAGAGGAATATTACTTCCTGTTGTAGAGGTTGCTTATGGAGATAGCGGGTGGTTGACCCAGCACCAAACATCCAATCAATGTTTTAGTTATCGGCCTTCCCTCAGCCGGTTGATGTTGCCCAACTCAAGCGTTCTGGAATTAAAACTGAGATGGGGTCAGAGAAGAACAATTGGAGATGATCAAGGGATACCTTCGCCTTCCCTAGGGCTGGTCTGCGTGGCCAGGTTGTCCCAGCACAAGCATGACTGCTGACTGCCTCCCGGTCCACCAGTGGACATGCTGGACAAGGCAGACAAGCTCAAAGGGGTCAGGTACAAGGCCGAGTCAATAGAGGGATGTTACAGGAAGGCTTGCCAATGGAAACCACAGGTCCTCAAAAACCTGCCCACGGAGAGGAAAATGACGATGGTGCTTGGCTTCCCAGCATGGGTGGGAGGAGTAAAGAGGCAGGGGAGTCCACCTGGGCAGAATGCGGGTCATCACTGTGGTGAAAGAAGAGGAAGGGACTTCTTAAGGCGACTTAATTGTTAGCTGGTGTAGGAAGCTAGGGAGATGAACTTGGAGAAGGGATCCAGAGGCCTTTAGGAAAACATTAGGTACAGAAGAAACGTGTTAAATCCAGAGAGGTGGGAGAGTGTTACAAAGGAACTCAGACTAGCCCCCTCCCCTCCCGACTCTTTGGGTATAAGAGGAAGGGAGGGGAAGACATGGGCAGACTTGCAAGACTGTGTTGTTACAAAGTATAGTTCTAGTCCTTCAGAGTCTGTTTCCTGACTTGGTCTACCTTGAAGGGTTGACAGCTGGTTTCTAGCTTAAGGCTGCAAGGTGGAAAAGCCCCTCCCTACTTAAGAGTATGAGGAACTGTGACTCCCCAGATGTGTCACACTCCACATCGTCTCTCACCATTGCCCATACTAGCTAGGACAAGTGGGGGTCATGGTTGAACAGTATCTGGAGGGCCATTGTTTTCCCACTCTTGAACACGTGGGTGACGGGCTTCCATTTGAAATTGACAAAGTGGTTTTTATGATAGAATTTCACAGATCATGGAGGTTGTGCCTTGAACCAAAGGCTGTCTAGTGAAATGATGGGCAGAAGACTTAGAAGAAAATACTTCCCACAACATGATCTATGATTGTCATAAGATGTAGTGATACTACTGGATAGATGGCTTTAACAATCGGTTAGACGTAAGGTGGATGAGGGCCACATGGACACTGTTGAGTCAGGAGCCACTAAATATTAGCTACATTAGATTGTCCAAAAGAGGTTGCTGGACCAGAGAATCTTACCTGTAGGGTCATTCTTACATTAAGCAGGAGTTGTTTAAAAAGGTAAAGGTTCCCCCCGCACATTTGTGCAGTCGTGTCCGACTCTAGGGGCCAGTGCTCATCTCCGTTTGTTAGCCGAAGAGCCAGCATTGTCCGAAGATGCTTCCACGGTCATGTGGCCGGCATGACGCACGCGGAACGCTGCTACCTACCCACCGAAGTGGTAGCTATTCATCTACTTGCATTTCCATGCTTTCAAATTGCTAGGTTGGCAAGAACTGGGGCGAGTGCGGGAGCTCACTCCGTCACGTGGGGCTAGGGATTCAAACCTCCGAACTTGTGATCTTCCGATCGACAAGCCTGGCATCTTACCCGCTGAGCCACCACGCCCCTACCAGGAGTTGTTTAGCTTACCTTATATTGTTGCAACTTTTTCCCATTAGAATAACTGACTTGCTCCGTGGTCAGGCACCCCAAATTCTGTTCCGTTGGTGGTTGCAATGAACATCAGTGCCAGAGATAGGACAGGGCTCCTCCTTGATTACAAAGACAGTATTTTGCTGCTATATGAGATGGTGTCTTACGTTTTCCATTGTGTCTGAAACTCTCCCTTTAGTCTGGCCTTCCAAAAACAGTTTTTCAAACTTTCCATGCTGCAAAAATATAGACTGTAAGCTGCACTTAATTGTCCCTGTTTTGGAATTGGAAACTATTGGGCATTGATACTACTGTACAGTCATATTTTATACCTCAGACTTCATACATCAGAGCTTTCCAAACTTTTCATGTTGGTGACACACTTTTTAGACATGCATCATTTCGCGACACACTCTTACAGCAGGGCACAAGGCAGGCACTAGGACCTGCGCGGAATCCTGGCCGGGCAGGTTTGGAGGCAGCAGGGCACAAGGCAGGCACCAGGACCTGCGCGGAATCACAGCAGGTTTGGAGGCAGCAGGGCACAAGGCAGGCACTAGGACCTGCGCAGAATCACAGCAGGTTTGGAGGCAGCAAGGCACAAGGCAGGCACTAGGACTTGGGTGGAATCACAGCAGGTTTGGAGGCAGCAAGGCACAAGGCAGGCACTAGGACCTGCGCGGAATCCTGGCCGGGCAGGTTTGGAGGCAGCAGGGCACAAGGCAGGCACTAGGACCTGCGCGGAATCCTGGCCGGGCAGGTTTGGAGGCAGCAGGGCACAAGGCAGGCACTAGGACCTGCGCGGAATCCTGGCCGGGCAGGTTTGGAGGCAGCAGGGCACAAGGCAGGCACTAGGACCTGCGCGGAATCCTGGCCGGGCAGGTTTTGAGGCAGCAGGGCACAAGGCAGGCACTAGGACCTGCGCGGAATCCTGGCCGGGCAGGTTTGGAGGCAGCAGGGCACAAGGCAGGCACTAGGACCTGCGCGGAATCCTGGCCGGGCAGGTTTGGAGGCAGCAGGGCACAAGGCAGGCACTAGGACCTGCGCGGAATCCTGGCCGGGCAGGTTTGGAGGCAGCAGGGCACAAGGCAGGCACTAGGACCTGTGTGGAATCCTGGCAGGGCAGGTTTGGAGGGAGCCAGGCACAAGGCAGGCACTAGGACCTGCATGGAATCCTGGCATGTCTCAGAGGCAGCAGCAGCCACGGCACAGCCAGACACTGCAGCCGGGACACTAAAGTGTCCCGACACACAGTTTGGAAAGCTCTGTCGTACATACTTATTATTATCAGCCTGGATCAATCTGCTGCAGGGTGAAGGCCTCTTTGTTGAAGGCTGTGGACATAATCTATCATGCTAGTCCAGTAAGTACTGGTAGATAGAAGTTTTTCGACTTTCCAGTGTAGGGTTGTCAGGGAGGAACTGACCCAAAGTTCCCCTAGGGAGTTTCCATGGCTGAGAGGGGACTAGAAGATGGGAGACCAAGGGGCCAGTAGGCCACCCTTCACCGCTGGACCACCTGGTTCCTGGGCTGAGTGACTGCTCCAAAGTCATGCCAGTCAGCTTCTGTGGCTGCGGGTGGGCAAAACCTGGTCTCCCTGCTCCTAGTCCAGCACCTTCACAACTACAGGTAGTCCTTGTTTAACGATCACTCATTCAGTGACTGTTCAAACTTATGACAGTGCTGAATGAGTGGTAGTTGCGACCGGACCTTGTACTTACAGCCGTTGCAGTCACGTGATTGCGATTTTCAACCTTCCCTGCCAGCTTCCCACAAGCAAAGTCAACGGGGAAGCCAGCAGGAAGCTGTAAGTTGTGGTCACATGAGGTCCTCACTTAAGAACAGCAACTGGGGACTGCTGGAACTGCTGTTGCTAAGCGGTGTGGCCAAGTGGTTTTTCAGCTTATGACCGTGTTGCTTAATGATGGAGTTTCTGGTCCCGGTTAGCATAGTTAAACGAGGACTACCTGTATACCACACTGGCTGTTGGGCTGAGAGGGAGGGACAGGCCCAGAATCCACTCGCCAGTTTCCATGCCTAAGGGACAGTTAGAGCCCGGGTCTTCCTGCTCCTAGTTCAGGACTAAACTGTTAGACCATGCCGGCTGTCTATAGATGTGTGTGTGTACACACACCCAGAAAACTGGTTGTACCAATGCATGTGTTGCGATCTTGTTGGATGTAACTGAAAACAACCCTGCTGAAAACCTCCTTGTAGCCTTGTTCTGTGATGGCCCTGGGTGATCATCCAGGCTGCATTTTCCTTTTCATGGACTTGGGTCATGAGTTAGAAAAGCTTTCTGCCAAACCGTAAATTTGACACAGGATTTGCTTTCTTAGCAGCTGCTTTTCAGAGTCCCTGTGTGGTTGTGGCTTGCTTGATTCTCTACTGTGGCATTTTTGTGTGAGGAAGCGCTTCAGTAAAGCTTAACAAAACCTCAAATAGGATTTGTAGTTGAAGAATTCCAGAAGTCAGCACATTTAGTCTGTAACGGGGCTTCTCAAAAGCTGGAGCCCTTAGCGTCTCCCAAAATGTAAGCGACACGTGTTGTCAAATGGATTGGCTTGGAGCATAAGCTGCTGAGTTGCACAGCGTTGTGCCCTGAAGTGCCCGATGACTCGGGGTTGGCGGTGAAACGCCCTTTCTCAACACTTCTAGAGGACTTGCTCAGTTGACGGCGGCAGCGGGTCACAGCCACCCAAGAGCGGCCCATCTCCCCCAGCCGTCCCCTGCACTGAGAGAGTTTTTCTAGTTCTGAAGTCCCAGGAAGAACGGAGCTAAACGGGGGTGTCTGCAGGGTATGGTCAAAAAAGTCAAGATGGGGGCTGTGACGGTGCAGTCAAAGCTCTGCCCATTTTTATGTGCGTTGCAACTGCCATCTGGATCTTAAATATGGCGATATTTCAATTCGGAAACCGAAACAGTCCCAAGGGAAAACAGGTTGGAGACATTACGTGCTAATTTTTTTTTTAACAAAAATTAAACTGAATATCTTTTTAAGCATTTTGTCTGAAAGATTAAAACATGCCCACCCTATAATAGAAGTTCTACTAAAATTGTAACTGTTTTAAAACTTCAGAAATATCATGGTCTTCCAAGTGCACTCTTATGAGTGTAAAGGAAGTACCAGTAAATAAAATACCGAGCATCTGCCTAAAGTGCTACCTAGACATGTGAGAGGATCTAAAATTATGTTTTAAAGCTTAGACCTCTTTAAAAATTGCTAAGGAATTTGAATTCTTTTCCTGTTTTCCCTATGATTATTACTAGGGATAATCTTACGAATGTTGCTGCATTTGAAAATCTGAGTTTTGGCAACATAGACGTAACTTGGGAATAGCAACCTGTCTTTATAGAAATACGGGATTTTCTATCTGCATGTGTTCTGGATGTCTTGGAGCTGCTGCTCCTGGATTGCTAATCAGCGTGAGAGGGCAACCCCACTCTGAAGCGTCCTGAAGTTGGCGTTCACTTGCTCTCTTTTTGTTTTACGTACCACTCATGATACTTAGTTATAACTTAAGAATAAATAGTAAGTTATTGATTGAATGAAGAATACCATCCATGAATGATGGTACTTTGTACAACTGGTAACTAGATCGGTTATGCCTCCTTGGGTAGTTTATCTCAAATAGCAGGGAATGATTATTTTTAGGTGTGAGTAGGTTTATGTGATCATATATATGATCATGTGACCAAACTCACTGGAAAAGACAGTTATGCTCAGAATGGTCAGCAGTAAAAGGACACGAGGCTGCCGAAAAACACGGTGGCTGCACACCATCAAAGCCGACACCAGCCAGAGCATAAAACAACTATAAGAAGCCGTACAAGATTGGAAAATGTGGAGAGAGCTGGTCCATAGAATTGCCGAGAATCGGACTCGATGAAACAGATAGCATCATCAGCATCATCAGGTTTATATACTTTGAATCTAGACAAGGGAGGTAAAATTTCTAGACATTTTGAAAATGGAAAAAATCCCGTTTTCCTTGCTTTTTTTTTTTTTTTTTAAAAAAAGGAAATTTGGGGGAAGAAATGGAAGTATACTGTATGTGGTACTTATGCTTCAGTACCATTTATCAGTATTATATATAGTTGTATATGAAATAATCCTTGTGAAATATAGGCTTGTTTTCAATAGTGTGTTAGGTGTATAGCTGAAAGGTGTACTTTATTCGGGCAATAATTATACACTTATAGACTTAATTTACTTTAAAAAATAATTTTTTGTTACAAATGGAATACCAAAAGAATAAAGAAATCTACCATTATTATTAAAACACTGCTTAATAATTTTCTCCGTTGAGACCAAGGTGGCTACTGACTTGGAGAATCTCAGAGAGGCAGAAAGATTGGTGAATAAAGCCTTTGGAAACCAAACTGGATGTATCACTCCTAAGGTGGTAGTTACTTCTCTACCATTAGTGTCAATCCAGAAACCTCAAACAGGTAGTTTCCATGGTCTCCTCCATTAATTGCTCTAGGTGACAATACAGATCCTCAAAAATAGTTTAGAACTGATGACATGCTTTGTTTATCTGAGCAAAATGCTCCATGTGTTCTTGAAATGGAAACTGAAGTCACAGAATCATTTAGAGTAATGGGTAGTTTGCTCTGGAGAAACATCCATCCAGGACAGGGCAAAATGTTGTGTTCCTTAACTGATTGAAAGCAATGACTGTAGCTGTACCAAGTTTAATGTATATGCAAGTGGGAAATTCCCAGAGAAGTGTATATGATCACATTTGATTTCAAAAGCAAGAACCTTAAAAACTAAGAAATGGTTAAAAAGGAAATTGGAAGGTAAAGCCAGGAGTGTCAGTGCGCTCTAGAATGCTTGCTTGGATGCTACTCATCACTACAATAAGAACAGTTGAGCCAGAATCTACAGTTGCAATCAAAATTATTCAACCCCCATTGCAAATCAGGTTTATTGGCAAAATTTACAGACTTTCAGCTGTTTGCAGTGAACAAATCAAACAAAAGCAATTGAAATAGCCCAACACAACAAATGCTTCAAATTCAACTGGAAATGTAACTTATAATGACTTCTCCAGTCTCAAAATTATTCAACCCCCTGAATAGAATCCGTCACAACAGCACACATACTATACAGTATGCAAAACAGGTGTTGTCTCAAGCACACCTGATGCAACTAATCAAGGGCTTCATTAGTTGCACCAGGTGTGCTTCAGCTGGAACACATGAAATACCTGAACTGGTTAGGGGTTTGTTGAGTGTCACGTTTGACTGCATGTTAGAAATATGGCTACGTCAAAAAAATAGTCCAAAAGGGTAAGAGAAGAGATCATCGCTCTTCACAAACAAGGAACAGGATACAAAAAGATAGCGAAGGCACTGAATGTTCCTAGAGACACCGTTGGAAGCACAGTTTGCAAGTTCAGAGTTAAAGGAACAGTGGTTACACTACCTGGACGGGGCAGAAAAAGGAAGCTGTCAATGGCTGCAACCAGATTTCTGAGAAGGCAGGTTGAGAGAAACCCTCGAGTGACTGCAAAAGACCTGCAGCAAGACTTGGTGGCAACAGACACTGAGGTTTCAGTGAGCACAGTAAGGTGCATACTAAACACAGAAGGTTGCCATGCCACAACTCCCAAGACGTACACCACTACTGACCCAAAAGCACAAGAAAAGTCGGCTCCAATATGCTCACAATCATATAAATAAGCCACAGAAGTTTTGGGATTCTCTTCTGTGGAGCGATGAAACAAAGCTGGAACTTTTCGGCCCGATGCATCAGCGGTATGTCTGGAGGAAGAAGAATGAAACATACGCTGAAAAGAACACTCTGCCTACAGTTAAGCATGGTGGTGGCTCGGTGATGCTCTGGGGCTGCCTTGCATCCTCTGGCACTGGAAACCTGCAGCGTGTGGAAGGCAAGATGGATTCATTGAAGTATCAGGAAATCCTAGGGGAAAACGTCATGCCATCTGTAAGGAAGCTGAAGCTTGGGCGTCATTGGACCTTCCAGCAGGACAATGATCCCAAGCATACCTCAAATTCCACTAAGGCTTGGATGCAGAAGAAGTCCTGGAAGATTCTACAGTGGCCATCACAGTCACCTGACTTGAACCCCATAGAAAATGGTTGTTGTGGGTCTTCCGGGCTAGAAGAAAATCTCTGATGGGATAGAAAATCTCTGGTGGGATTTGGAGAAGGCAGTTGCAGCACGCAAACCCAAGAATATTACCGAACTGGAGGCCATTGCTCATGAGGAATGGGCTAAGATTCCTCAGGAATGCTGCCAGAAGCTGCTGTCTGGCTATGCATCTCGATTGCAGCAGGTCATAACAGTGAAAGGGTGCTTTACTAAGTACTGAAGATGCTTGCCATGAAGGGTGTTGAATAATTTTGAGACTGGAGAAGTCAGTATAAGTTGCATTTTCAGTTGAATTTGGGGAAACCACTTGAAGCATTCATTGTGTTGAGCTATTTCAATTGCTCTTGTTTGATTTGTTCATTGCAAACAGCTGAAAGTCTGTAAATTTTGCCAGTAAACCTGATTGGCAGTGGGGGTTGAATAATTTCGATTGCAACTGTATAATGTGTGATAGAAAAGGAACACTAAGGGGAAGTTTTGCTCAAGTGAAGAGGCCCAAGAAGAAGCTTACATGGGTTCATACATATATACACCTCCCCAAAAAGACAGAAAATTTGTCTGCTGACTGTGTGTCAGTACATTGCACTTAACTTCTAGTTGGTGGGATGTGAGCAATCGTATGTTGGCCTGCATGATAGTTATAGAATAGAATAGGAGGAGTGTGAGTATGCTTGAGTTAACACTAGTCTTTGGTGATGCTTGTGTCACACTGTGCCTGAACAGACTGGTACTGTCCTTACTTTTAGCAGGGAATGCTCTGTATGACAGGGAACAATCAAGACTGGTGATCTAGTGTACACCTCTGTCTTACTAAAAATGTGATGTTAAAGGCATGATTGGCAACAAAAGTCAATATTTAAGTCCCATTTAGTGATAACTACAGCATTTGGAAGCAGTATTAAATATTAAATTATCAAGCACATAGCAGGACAAATCTGGCCAAGGAAGAATTCTGCAAAAGTCAGTCCTGTCTAACTGTGAAGGAACAGTGGCTTAGGTGATTGTGTAGACACTGTTTGACAAAGGTCCTCAACCTTTCTTGGACAAATCTAGAAGCCATGGATTAAGAGGAGAGCTTCTATTATTGGATTGGTGATAGAGTGAAAGCAGACAGTAGGAATGAATAGTCAGTTCTTGTGTTGGTGTAAACCAGGGGTGGGCAATGTCAGGCCCGCGGGGCTCCTGCCTAAGGCCCGCAGGGCTCCCGTCCGCAAACCCCGCCCCTTCCACGCGATTGGCTCCCACCCACAAACCCCGCCCCCCAGTGCTTGTGATTGGCTCCCGCCCGCAAACTCCGGCCCCCAGTCCGCGGAAATCCCAGAAACCCCCCCCCCCCGGTCCCTGGTTATAAATATCCAAATGGCCCTTGGCAGAAAAAAGGTTCCCCACCCCTGGTGTAAACAGTAAGACTCATTAAGCATCTGTGTTGGAACTATTGCGTTTTAACTTATCGGTTGTCTGGAGTTAGAAGTTGGCTAGTTTTGTAAATGTCACCAAATCGGGACAGCGAAACACCCTAAAAGGAACCTTCCAAATTAGAATGGGAAATACACATTAAAATGGCAAATGAGATTAAGTAAGAGCAGATGGAGTCCCATTTTACTTTTGAAACACTTTTTGGAGTGAAGGGATTTGAGTTGAAGTTTGTGGTGTTGGCGGATTAATGAAAATGTTGACTTAATATTCAGGCTCTGTGAAGAAATACCTGCTCCCTGTTGACATGTATTATGGAGTAACATTTGTGGTTTTGTTCGCTACAACACAGAATATTTTAGAGGTTAAGGGGTTTTATTTTTGGCTTAGAAATAAACTGAATAAGGGAGCATGATTGAATTGTATAAAATTGAGCATGGGGTGAAGAAAGTAAAGAGTGGAAAATGGTTTCCTGTTCCACAATGAAAGAGAGGACCACTCGGTCATCTTGGGAAACTGTGTGACAATAGGTTTAAGGAAGAGACGAAATGATGTAAAGTACCAACCTGGAAAGTTTTGGAAAGGTATTAGATGGAGGATAAACTTAACAGTGGTTGGTCGTTATTATGGTACATATTAGCTCCATATTCCATGAATAAGAATGCATGAGAGCCTTACTGAACTCATGATTTCCTTCTGTGATATGGCAATCAGTATCAAAACCCAGCCACACATCAGTAAGGCAGAAGCAACCTTTATTCTATTCTCAGAACAGAATTTGAATAAAACTAAATTGCCAGCAGTTAACAAATATTCTGATTTCATTAGTTACATCTGTGCAATTTAGAATTCATATATATCTGTACATACACACACACCAGGGTTAATTGATTCTATCCCAGAACAATGACCTGTATTACTAGCATGCAAAATTTTGCAACTGCATAGGTGACCTTAGGTTTTTTGTCTGCTAAGAGATAGTTTACGTAATACCTTCATTATGATCTGGATTTTTTTTTTTATTAAAGGCAAAGATCAGAATAAAATTCTGCATCTTTGCCTTTAATTAAAAAAAAATCCAATACAGCATAAACAAGCTCTTGAAAGTGCACACCAACCCTTATTAATACTTAGAATAGCTGAGAATATGTAAGTATTTTATCAGGGACAACCTGTGTGTGTCTCTGAACGGTGGATGTATCCTTATGGTCTGAATAAGCTAATTCTGAAGTTCAGTATTTTCAATCCATTGTCTGATGCTATCCTTAGCCTTGTGTAACCTAACAAAAACTGATGTGAGCAGAAACATCTCAGGCTCTCCCCGGCTAGATAAGATGTTTTATTGTAAATAAGAAGGAAGACATACTTAAGCTTCACACACACACACAAACGTATATGCCACAGCTTTCCAAACTGTGTGTCGCAACACTTTAGTGTGTCGCAACATACAGTCTGGTGTGTCGCCACATAACCCGGAAGCGGCAGCAGGGGTGTGCACGGCGGCGGCGGCGCGCCATCAGCGCTTCCGCGTTTTAGCGGAGGCCGCTGCCGCCACCACCGTGCACGCCCCTGCCCCGCGCGCCCCCCTGCCCCGCCGCCATGCCCGCCCCCGCGCGCTGCTGCCGCTGCCGCTGCCACTGCCACCGTTGGTGTGTCGCCAACGGCGGTAGTTTAGAAAGCACTGGTATATGCAGAAGATCAGTGTATTGCAGAACTCAGGAGTCACCCCTATATAGATAGTTCAGCCCCGGGGGTTAAATCCTAGGCCTTTCTATCTTGTCCTTTTATGTCAACAGATATTTGGCTGTTCTTTTCTTGGCCTTGGCCGTCAGTGATGTCTTTTCCATGCTTACATAAAGGTTCTGCCTGGCCTGAGAACTGGTGGTTCCTCCTTCATCAGCTGCATCCCTTGCAGTTTGTAAGCTTCTCATGGGCATCTGGTTGGTGGTAGGAAACTGAAGAGTGAAGTGAACCAGCTTTTTTCCTGGTCCATCATCTCTTTTATGTTGTGATTTTTAAAAAAGTACTTGGAAAGTATGGGAAGAAAAAAGTCTGGTTTACTCCCCAGTCTTTGAAGCAATTTGCCATAAGGCAAGCTGTTTCATGAAGTTAATTACTCTGAAGATATTCTTTCTTTTAAATGCATTCATACAATTCTATGACTCTTCAAGCACTAAGTTTATAGCAGCCTGTTCTAGTCAGCGAGGTAGGCTGGATTACAACTTCCAATGCACCCAATGGGTGTTGTAGTCAAATGTGTCTAGATTAGATTGATTGGAAATAGACTGATTGGCAAAAAAAGAATTGGGTGCTCTTGCTGATAATCGGATATTGCCGGACTGCAGCATTTCTTTGTAGAGTGAAATAAATCTCTCATGTTTATTTGTTGTCTTCTTTAGTTGTGACGCTCAACTAAAGCTTCAGTAATTTCCGATATTTAGCCCTGCTTAGTACAAACAACGAATGAGGTGCTAACATTTTCTTCACACAGAAGTATTTTAGGTTACAGCAGTATGGTGCAGAAGGAATAGTGTGCAATATCTCCCTGGGTAGGAATCCCTCGTCATGTTGGAAACTTAGTGTGGGGGAGATATGGCATAGACCTTTCTCCCTGGTATGTTAGATTTTCTTGGGCAGATAGTTTCTTTAATTTGGTTTCACCGAAGCTCCATACTTCTGCGTACTGTATATAAATCCAGTTGGAGTTTATTTTTATTTACACAAAATATTTATTTTTATTTAATTCAAGAAGAGTAGACACTCAAGGTGGCTGTCACAAACAATACAAAATAGAAATCGATTAAAGAACAATAAAAAGGAGAAAGTAATTATTAAGGTAATTCATCAGACCTGAGAATGAGGAAAGTTGTAATTCGTTTCCTTAAGGTGGAAAGAAGAAGTAAGCTTTATTTTTGAGAGAATGCTTGGTAGTGATGCAGAAGAATGCTTTACTGCATTATGGAGCCTTCAAAGTTGAATGAATACATACTGTAGATATACAAATGTAATCTTAATTCAAGAGTAATATCTCAAAACAACTAAAAGCATACAGAAACTCCACACAGATTGATTGATTAATTAATTAATTAATTAATTAATTAATTAATTAGATTGGTCACCGGCCATCTCCTCCCACTGGAGGAGGGAGGAGTAGCAAAACCAAAAAACCAATAATAGCAAAACCCGAATGCCATACCCATATCTATTTAAAAAGGTAACACAAAGAGATTTGACTTGAACCCTTAAGGGAAAAAAAGGCAAGATATCCTCTCTAGTGAAAATGTTATGGAATCAGGATATCACGTCACAAAAGTCTCTTAATCTGAAAGTTATCTGCTCAGGGGCATCCAAGGCATGAGATGACTGTGCTGACATGTTTGTATGAGAAGATGCCTTTACTCTCCCTCCGTCTTAGCCTAATTTAAGAGTTTATAAATCATGACCTCCAGAATATTGAAAGCTGCTTTGTAATGATCTCAACTTTGGTTTATGAATTGTCTAGAGTACTTGAGGTTTTTAAATGCATAGCTTCCTGGTTGGTTGGCACCAAAGACACCAGTGTTTCAAGGCTGATATGGAAAGGAAGCATCCCAAACTTTTTTTTTGGAATGCTGATGGTGAGCAGGTCTTTGGATCTGTGCATGTTCTTGCTGTGGAACTAACAGTTCAGCCTTGTACAGACCTATTTGGATGTACATCCCATTAAGTTGGCACAGAATTGTGATGTGCTCCCCAGATACAAACATAGTAAATAGATGTATACTATTTATCAATAGTAAAACTTTTCTTCTGATGGGGGGGAAGAGTCAAATCTGGAAGGGGCTGGTGGCTGGCTGGCTGGCAGGAGTCTTCACATTCATTGTTTTGTTTCAGAGATGGGACACCAGAGCATCAGTGTGACCTATTCTAGTGGGTGGTACTTTGGACAGGAGAGACAAGAAAAAGTTTTCAGTGCCCTGAGAGCTTTCCCAGCAAGAGGCAGCAGTAGCTGTCTGTTAATAGGCTCACCCAGTCGCCCCATTTGATTCTCTGATGCTGTCTGTGTATATATAATCTGGAGAAATTGCTGGGGCAAAGAAAGAAAAACCTGGTTCAGGATGAGCGGAATTGGAGTTCCCTATATCTGATGATCATTGGGTTGGTGGCTAAGCAGTAGAGAGATGGCCAGGTTGGGAGTTTGTTGTTAGCCATCTGTTGAATAGGCATTAATTAGATAGCCAATTAATAGTAGCCACTGTTAGCCCCAACGTGCGAAGGACAGAGAGTGTACTAAAATAGCTTTTGATAAGTTCCTTCAGTGTCACTCTAAAAGTCCTGTGATTGGAGATGATGGGTAAAGTAAGTAAGATCTACCATTGCTTGGATCAGATTGTAATTAGGTATTTTTACTGATTATTAGTGTTATTTATGGTCTTTTATTGATTTAAACTTTTTATTGTGAACCGCCCAGGGTCCCTCCTTGTGAGGGAGATGGGCGGGATATAAATGTGATAAATAAATAAAATAAATAAAATCCTTCTGTCCCTGGAAGCTGCGACCATCAAGCAGAAAACACTCCTGGGAGCTGAAAAAATATATTGACTTTAGGACAAAGATGAGGAAGCGATGGCTTAGTGGTTAAGATGCCAGGCTTGTTGATCGCAAGGTCAGCGGTTCGAGACCCGAGCACTGCGTGACGGAGTGAGCTCCTGCACTCACCCCAGCTCTTGCCAACCTAGCAATTTGAAAGCATGCAAATGCAAGTAGATGAATAGGTACCACTGTGGTGGGGAGGTAACAGCATTCCGTGCACGTCATGCCGGCCACATGACTGTGGAAGCGTCTTCGGACAGCGCTGGCTCTTTGGCTAAGAAATGGAGATGAGCACCGGCCCCTAGAGTCGAAAACGACTGCACAGATGTGCGGGGGGAACCTTTACCTTTACTTTTAGGACAAAAAGGACCTTTTGGGGTGACTTCAAAGCCTTGGAGCCAGCCTGTTTTGCTTCAGGCCAGTTTAGCCTTGAATTGCCTCTTTTTAAAGGTAGTCTGCATTTCTCTGGAGTGGGGATATTGGCCTTGGGTTTCATCTGAGCAATAGTAGACAACCTCATAGGCTCTTAGGTAGTTTGTTTTCGGGGTGGGTGACCGTGGAAGAATGCTTGTTGTCCATTGGCTAGCAGCAAGCCTTTATTTAAGGGAAACTAAAACCCAGTGTTTTTAAGAATAAGCGGAGGAGAATTGGTACTTCCTACTCAAAGTTAATTATCTTTGGATGAAATGCTCCACTGAAACCTTACCAATAGACTAATTATAATGTTTAGATGCATAAAAACTTTGGGAGGTGTCTGTATCTGTAACAAATTATTTTTCAAATTTAAGTCTTTAAGTTTCTAAATTCCTCCTCTGCGTGTGTGGCTGCAATATTTTTATGACTTTAATGACTTAGGGGAATAGTGTCTTTTCGTTGGGATTACTGTAGGAGGAGTCTTGTAGCACCTTTTCAAACTAATATGTTTTACTAAAAGGCATAAGCTTTTGTAAGCTACATCTCATTTGATCAGATGCAGTGGGGCATTGGGTATTGCAAAGAACCTCTTTCAAATGCTTTGTACAGGTGCCTTATTCAAGGACAGCAGAAGGGGTATTTGTTCTTTGGATATAGGTTTACTGAACAGGTGTCTCTACAAATATGATAATACTAAGAATGATTAAATGTGAGAAAATATTCATGTTTTCAATCATTTTATAGAATGAAACTATACTCTGATCTCAAGTTCTTGAAATAACCGTATTCTGCTCATTTTTAAAATATGTAAATATTCCAAGTATTTTCCTTTTAGTAAGGAAAATATAGCATCTTTTAAGGCATCTTTTAATACTTTGTTTGTGGGAGAAACAAAGTTTCTTTGTTTCAATGGGAGAATGAGTTCTACGAACAGATGGATGGCGTTGCCATGGGAAGCCCCCTGAGCCCAGTCATAGCAAACTTTTACATGGAACACTTTGAAAAACAGGCTTTGGAATCGGCACCCATTACACCAACAGTCTGGTTCCGGTTCGTGGATGACACCTTCGCAATTTGGAGTCATACTGAAGAAGAACTGGAGAAATTTCTGGACCACCTAAACGGCATCCACCCCAATATACAATTCACCATGGAAAAAGAAACTGATGGCAAACTTCCATTTTTAGATATGCTGGTCATACGCAATCCGGACCTCAAACTAGGACACAAAGTATACAGAAAACCCACCCATACGGACCGATATCTACACAAAAATTCCAATCACCACCCACGACAAAAGAGAGGCATGATCAAAACCTTGGTGGATCGTGCTAATCGAAACTGTGAAACCCAATTTCTCAACAGTGAACTTAACCATCTGAATTGGGTCCTACAGGCAAATGGCTATTCCAAGAATGAAATAAAAAGAGCCATCAAACCAAGAAAACAACATCCAACTGAAGAAAAACAGCCCCCCACAAACAAAGTATTCCTGCCCTACATCAAAGGAGTCACTGACCGCATGGGAAAACTGATGGAAAAACACAACTTTCAAACAGTCTTCAGACCCACCAGAAAAATACAACAAATGCTAAAATCAGCAAAAGACAAAAGGGACCCCCGCACCGCTGCAGGAGTATACCACATACCATGTAGCTGTGGACAAGTATACATCGGAACCACAAAACAAAGCATTCACACCAGGATAAAAGAACATGAAAGACACTGCAGACTACAGCAACCAGAAAAATCTTCAGTAGCTGAACATGCTCTCAAGCAAATGGGACACAAAATCTTATTTGAAAACACAGAAATACTGGACAACACCAAAAGCCACTACACCAGATTATACAGAGAAGCCATTGAAATTCACAAACACCAGCACAGTTACAATAAAAAAGAAGAAAGTTTAAAAATTAGCAAAACCTGGCTACCACTCCTGAAAAACACAGCCTGCAAAAGGTCAACGAACTCAGTCCAACCACCAGGACATGGGAATACTTCTCACAATGAACATGCTAATCACGCTCATCAGCCACTCGTTAACATTTCAACACAACAAAAAACCCCACCTAATCTCCTATAATTTAGCTCTATAAATAGAACATTGCCACTCTACCTGGGCACAGAGATTTTGCTTCTATCTGTGCTCCTGCCCTCTGAAGATGCTGGCCACAGATGCTGGCGAAACGTTAGGAACCACAACTTCCAGAACACGGCCACACAGCCCGGAAGACCCACAACAGCCATTGAACTCCGGCCGTGAAAGCCTTCGACAATATAAATTGGGTGTTTTAGAAATGAGAAGGCAGGACTTACTGTCCCTTTAAAGGGGCTGCAGCACGGCTCGGGAAAGTCGAAATCCGGCAAAATCTTTCCCCGTCGATCGCGCACTCTGTCCACGATCTTCTGGCTACAACTCGCCGTCCGGAGGACAAATGGGTCGATTCCAAGCTTTTTCCTTAATCCAGTAAAAAGCTCGGGGCTACCGGAGAGACCAGCCTGAGCCTGGAAAAAATGCCACAAAGCCAGTTCTGCCCACGGATCTTGTGGGCACAGCTGCTCAGTCCGCCATGTTCTCACCGGAAGCCAATTCGGTATTAAATATTATCAACATTTCAGCTTTCCTAAGGACCTTGGGCACTTTTCTCTCCAGCCCTAGTAGTCTTCTGTGTCGACTGAGTTAGTGAGCCTGGCAACAGTTGTTAGATACACAAAAACAAGGCTCACTCTTGTTTAATTTCATTCATTCATTTCTGTAAGAAATCCTGGCTTCCCATCTATAGGACTAAATATACAGATCATGTAGCTCTGTAAAGGAAGTTCAATAATATGGCAAGATATGGCTATTTAAAAGTACATGGCTGTGTTAGGATGGCTTGTTCTATTCTAGGATTACTGCATTAAACCCACTGAAAGCCAGATAAATATATTTTGTGTTCAGTGTTAAACTTCTGCAAGGATGCAGAGCCCATCTTTTTTTGCTTTCTGAAGTAAGTTATTATGCACACCCTTATAATGCACACTTATATGCTTAACTAAAATGAAATAAAACTATTCAGGGTTAGATTCTTCTCTTGTTGGTTAGTAATTACAAACTGAATATGTCATGTTAATGACAAAATATTTGTATGGGAACTATAGACATAAAAATATATTCACTAGATCAGATGCTTTCAGCTCTTTGTAACGTGATAGACATAATTTCACTAAGATTGATTGTCAGTAGCCGTTTCTTTGAGTTCTTATAAGCTCCTGCTTGTGATCAGTGATAGTATCCACCCATATGGTTTTCTATTGATCTCTTGTTTGATTGCCTTTGATTTTCTTAGCATCAGGGTCTTCTTCAATGAATCTTGATTTTGTGTTACGTATTCAAAATAGTTAAAGTGTACCTTTATTCTTTATTATTAGGGGCGTGGTGGCTCAGCGGGGGGAACCTTTACCTTTATTCTGAGTGCTTGCAATAAGCAGACTGGTTTGGCTTCATCTAGTAATGAGTTACTTGTTATTCTTCTGGTCGAAGAAGAACCTACACTTAAATTGTGTTAATCCCATTTTCTTAAATGCTGCTCCAGGACGATCACTTTGGCCAGGCTGTGGATTCTGCTCCCTTTCTTATTATTGTGTTATGTAGCTTTGACTAGATTAGCATTAAAATCTTTCCTTTAAGGGCAACTAGTCTGGTTTGGATTGTGGACAATAATCACTCTGACATGATAGCAAGAACAACTATGATGTCAGAGTGATTATTGTTTCCTTTGTAGATAATTTTGGTTAAATATGTCCTCTCTTTCGATACCTAGCCTAGGGTATTGGTATTGTTGGATTGTTAGTCATGACAAAAGGTGGATGCCGATTTTAAGGAGTAAGAGATACCTTTCCTTCTTTAAAGATGGAAGATTAGTTGGAGAGAATGATAGAACTTGCATCACATGTTGTGATTTCCCTCTCTTTTAGTCCTGACAACGCCTCCATCACTGCCACCGCCAATGCAGGCATATGCATTTAAACCTCCCCCTCGACCTGATTTCGGTACTTCAGGAAGAACAATCAAACTGCAAGCCAATTTCTTTGAAATGGACATTCCCAAAATGGACATTTACCATTATGAATTGGATATAAAGCCCGAGAAGTGTCCTAGAAGAGTTAACAGGTATGTCATATTTTTGCATTTCCCATAGTTTCATACATTTCACTTTTTTTGTTTAAATAAGTGCATTTCAAGGCATGTAGTTTGGTGCTGAGCTATTTCTCATGGGGTTATTGGTGGTGGTGGCATTTTTATTTTAAACCTGAAACAATAATTCTTCTGTTACATCTGCATGTAAAAGTATCTTCTATAAATAAGATTAGTTTCTCCAAATCTTCTTATACCATCCTAAATATTTTCTTTTTCCCCCTACCCTCTGGTTAGTGGTACTGTATTTTATATACAACTTTCAGACTTACTCGATTTTGCTGGTATGACAGTTCACATCTCACAAATTTCATCTCCTTCAGTCACTCCTGGTCTTGCTTTCTAGTTGGTACTGTAGTTTACTAGCAAGCCTCTTAAATGGGGAGGTGATGTTACCAACTGCTTATTTTCCTGTCTTCACCTGCTGGCAGGGGGAAGCAGACACATTTGTCTGGTTGTATAAAAGGACTTTGGAGAAACTATATATAACACCAGGTAAGATTTACATGCCTTCATCTGAGTTCCTATGAATGGAAAATTGATAGATGAAGATAGGGGTAGGTTGTTGGGTTTCATTCCAAGGGTCTTTGAGACAAAAACCTTAGTGGTGGAATTGATCATGAGCTGTTGTTAACACACTGATGGGGAAGGCGCTGACGGGGGGAACCATAAGGAGCGGCACCCCCACCAATCAGTGGCGGGGGTGCCGCTCCTTACGGTTCCCCCCATCAGCGCTTCCGGGTTTGCGTGTGGCACACCAGGACACCACAGGCGACACAGTAGTGTGTCGCGACACACACTTTGGAAAGCTCTGGCCTAGACAATGGTCTGATAAGAGAAATCGGAGTCCAGGCCAGAAATCTAATTTGAGTAAGCGTCTCAGAAGGGACCCTCCCTAGTTCTCTGGAAAGTAAAGGCAGGGGAGGGGGGAAGTGCTTTTGGACTTGCAAGATTCTGTTACTGTAATCTTACAATAAAGGTAGAGTTAGTACTCATCGTCTTGGTTTCCTGTCTGGACTACCTCAAAGGGCTGACACTGATAGACATGTCTTTTTGGACAGGATGGGGCCACTCTCTTTCTTTACTCTTTGTAGGTGAAGATTGCTCTTTTTTTTTTTTTTTTGCTATCTTGAGCACTATGGTAAGTGGAAAGGGGGGATATACATTCTACCAATAAAAAAAACACACACATAAATCTTGCTGATTTGTAAAGTCCTGGCAGAATCTGGATTCCAGTCAACCGCAGCCTAGTTTAGGTCTGAATGTTGTCTGGAATGTGGTTGTTTATATGCCTTGGTCACCTTTTAGTATATATGACACCACAGTTGTACCCTCATCCCCACCCCGCCATTCAGCCAGCTTTGGGACCGGCATGGGGGTTAATTTGGCTAAACATAAGGCAAATTCAGGAGAGTCCTTCTGCCTCCATCATTTCTCTGTCTGTCTCGTAGGTACATGCCAAGCAAAAAGAGTATTTAGACTAGCCTTCAAACTCCTGCTAGTGTAACTTTTTGCAATAAATGATCTAAAATATACTTTTAGACTTTGACCATATTTTTATATACTTAAGCCAATATTACTGATTTAATGAACTGTGAAAGAAGCAAGTTGCTGCTGGTAGCAGAAAGATTTATATGAGCAGATCACAAAAGGACAGTTTTGTATTAGCTCCAAATGTGGAGTGTGGTTAAATAACCCCAAACACAACATAATTCTTACCTAAGAATAGCCCTTGCTTTATGCTAGGCTTATGGTCCTGGCTTGCTAGGACATGCTTAATCAATTATCCCTACGCAAAACTCTCTTTTTGTTCACACCATGGTTTGTTAATTCTAGGCTTAATGTTCTGTGGAAATGCAGATTATTATCATACAGTCTGTTTCAGCCCCTGTGAATTGTCTTTTTGCAGGTTGGGTCTTGTTGTAGATGTTCAGAGACACCCATATTGTATAATGACCTGTGGGAATGTATTGGGGATGTGGAAGAAGCTTTTAATATTTACACAATTGCTACAACCTTTTAAAATGCAGTTGTGATTATGTGGCAGAGGCTACGTCAGAAGCTCTCAGGGAAAGATACAGTAGTAGTTCATAACATTAGTCCCTTTATGCAGTACTTTCTCAGCTGTGACTTTGCTGGTGGTTCTGTACCCTATATGGGGGAATGTCTGGGGTATTTAAATGGATGAAGCTGGGAGTTTTGCAGGAGAATAATTTCTGGATATCTTTGTTGTTCCTTAAAGAGAATATATGGTGGCTCAGCGGGTAAGACGCCAGGCTTGTCGATCGGAAGGTTGCAAGTTCGGAGGTTCGAATTCCTAGCCCCGCGTGACGGAGTGAGCTCCCGCACTCGCCCCAGCTCTTGCCAACCTAGCAATTTGAAAGCATGCAAATGCAAGTAGATGAATAGGTACCACCTCGGTGGGTAGGTAACAGCATTCCATGTGCGTCATGCTGGCCACATGACCGTGGAAGTGTCTTCGGACAACGCTGGCTCTTCGGCTAACAAACGGAGATGAGCACCGGCCCCTAGAGTCGGACACGACAGCACAACTGTGCGGGGGGACCCTTTACCTTTACCTATCTGTAGGACCTCCTTGAATAGAGGATTCTAAGACTAATATGTGGTAGATTCTATAGTCTTTAGGCCATTAATTAAAAAAAGAGCTTGATATCTGTACAGAGATTAGAGACAGTACTAAACCTCTGGGTGATCTCTCCAATGGATCTCTCCAAAGGATCTAGGGATAAGACAGAATCCTTAGGGAGTTTGTTAAGCTTCTTTTCCCTCAGCATTTGTATATCCCATGCCTTGAGATTATTATAATCAGTGTTGTCAAGTGCTGTTGAGAGTTCAACAGAATCAGGAGGGATGGTTTGTCCTATCACGTTTCTGGAAAAGGTCGCCAAGGCAAATCTGAACTGAGACTGGAATAGATTCAAATAATTATAGGACTTTGCTTTCAAAAGGAAGGTGGGAAATAGGCCAGTGAAGGTTGCTTTAGCAAAAGTCTTACAATGGTGTCTTTTAGAGGTGATAGAGCACAATCCTCTTCTAAAGAAGCATGTACAACTCAAATTGGCCCAGTGTTCCCCTTGTGATTGCTCATTTTACCATGCATTTGCTCAAGATGGACTTGGATGTAACAAGCAAGTGGTTGGCTTTTCTACTTGAAGCAGTGTGCCCAGGAACCTCCAGATAAGCAAAACAAAACTCACAACTCTTCAAAACTGGATAGGGGATCACAGTACTGGCCTCAGACTGTTCCCATAATAGAAAATCCACCCTGGAGGAATATGAACAATTTTATCAGCAAATTATTTCATGTAAATGTTAGAGCCAAACAATATTCTTAATGTTTCTGTTGGCCTCTTTGGTTTTTGTATTTTATGCAATAATAAAATCACTTAAAAGGGAACAAGCAATTATTCACAATACTTTTACTTTGCCTAGAGGTGACTCCTATCACCGTGGCCTGGAATTGTTTCAGCATGTTGTAAAGCAAAGAAACGGTGATTTTCTTCATTGTGGCAAATCAACTGAGGACACGGATTGACGTTGCATGCATGTTCCACGTTCCTTCACGTGTGTTTAAGCTATCCCCAGCCTTCAGTCCTTTCTGCCCCATTCCATTTTCCAATATGGGAGCAACAGCCCATCCTGTGTACAGAACAGCAAGAGAGTATATGGAAAGTGTTCTAAATGCCCAGATTGCTCTATCCTTGTATTAATAATAAACCGAGTAGATTTCAGTCAACTGTTTAAATGCTGCTTTGCTTTTTTATACAAGTCTATAATTTTGATGGGTATTATTTTTTAATACTTTATCTGAATAGCAGAAGATCCTTTGTTCATATAGTTCTCTGTTTCCAGAGAAATAGTTGAACACATGGTCCAGCATTTTAAAGGGCAGATATTTGGAGATCGCAAGCCAGTATTTGATGGGAGAAAAAATCTCTATACAGCAATGCCGCTTCCAATAGGGAGAGATAAAGTAAGTATATAATGCTAAGTTGAGCTGCTCTTTATGTTTCTGCATATATAATTTTATGGTTGGGAGAAATGTACAGTATATGTGTTCCATATTATTTACTTGTTAAGGGGAATATTAAAGTGTGTGTGTGTGTGTGTATATATATATATGTGTTGAGCATGTGGTATATTCCTGGAGTAGATGGGCAAGGGGAGGAAAGTTGAATGGGGGCTGAGTTTCTGTGGAGTTCTGGGCAATGAACACGCTAGGAGACTATGAGAGTGCAAATTGTGTACTGTGGTGAAGAGAGAGTTGGTGAGCCCTTTAGAACAATCTTTAATCCTGCAGAATCGCGTGACCTACCATGTGATCAGAGCTTCATCTAAGCCCTGTTAATAGATAAAGAGGTTTTGGTTAAACCCCTTGCCAAACATGTCTATGAAGGTTCTCAGTCATCCAGGTGGAATTGTCTGTAGCTTGAATCATGTCAACTGGATTTCTATTTCCACTAAGAAAATAGAAATCCAGTTGACATGATTCAAGCTACAGGCCCTTGCCAAACAGTATGCTGAATCATATCTTTATGGAATGCATTGAGCCAAAATTCACTGTCTGTTGGAAAAAATATGTGAAACTTTAGGATGATCGCCGTTCTCAAACAGATGAGTCTGATAATCCAACGAATGAACTGAATTGGAGGGCTCCTCCCTTATTAAAAAAAAGCACATATGTTAGTTGCCGCCTTTGGAGCTCTCCACGACATTCATTTGTGGAAATGAATCATGCCCCAAACAAAAGTGTTCTCTGTAGACCTCTGTGGGTCCTTTTTGTAAGGATGGAATGGGCTGCAAACCATTGTTAAAGACTTTGTCCTCTATCCGTCCATAGTTAGGCAGATAATACAACACCCTTGTTACTCTTCCCAAGAGTGATTGTCAAACAGAAATCACTCCAAGATCAAGGCATACTATACTAGAAATCCCCAGGGTAACACAAAGATCTGCAGGCCACTCTTGCGTTGTCTCAGGTTAGTGTTCATGAATTCACCACGAAGAAGAGTGCGGTGCTCTTGGTATGGCAAGATACCAAGGAGAACCCACACTACTCTCCAGAAAGATTTGGCCACCCATTTTCACTTTGCCAAATATCACCCGGATGATCCAGCAGCCTGTGGAAATACTGTTCTGTGGGGCATTAATGAGAAATGTTTTGTTTGAGCAAAATGAAACTGCTTTTCAAGAAAAGAACCTCGCCCCAACCATGAAGTATGGTGTGGAAGTGGCGTGGTTTGGCACTACTGTCATCTCAGGATCTATGCAGAATCCAGCCTAGTCGCCGGGGGAGCAAATGATTCTGGATTGTACCAGCAAATTCTACAAGAGAATATCGGGGATATCTGTCTATTAACTGATGCTTAAAGGAATGCAGTCAGGCAGCACAACAACAATGCTGAATAGACAAGTAGATCTACGGCAGAATGGCTAAAGAGGAGGAATTCCGTGTTTTGGAATGGCAGAATCAAGCCTTGACCTTAATCCAGTTGAAATGTTGGGGCATGACCTAACGTGAGATGTTTAGGTAACGCAGCCCCGATAAACCAGTGATAGCAATTCCATAAAGAGGAATGGCCCATATTACTTCCAGATCAGTTGATCAACAGGTACAGGAAATGTTTGGCTGAGATCACTGCTGCTAAAGAAGGTGCCCCCTGTTTCTAAATCTAAGGTTTCACATACTTTTTTCAGCAAAGACAGTCAACGTTAGCTCAGTGGGTTCCATAAAGGCATGACACAGCACCCTGTTTGCAGTGTTGTTTATTTAACAGGAATCGTTTTATGTATTAATAGGTGAAGCTCCGATCACATTATAGATTGCAGTACTGCTCGTTCTAAAGGGTTCGTAAGCTTTTCCTCATCACTGTAAATGGCCCCTTTCAATTCTAGGATTCTGTGAAGGTTGAACATTGGCAGTGTTAAGATAAGCAAGAATGGGAGCAATTTGTAAGAATGTCTTTAGTTTGATGTCCCATCATATATGTTAAAATGGATGCAGTGTAAAGCAGTCTTCCTTGATTGATTTTCTCCATCTGATTGGCCGTTGCTGATCAGCGTATTTGCAGCGTGTGCCAGGCTGGGGAACCCTATAAAGGCCTTTCTGAGAAATAATCTAGAGGTTTGGAAGCCATCAGGAAAGGAAGTCATCCGAAATCATCATCTAACATTGTGTGACTCCTTGTCATAAATTAAGTGGATGAAAGACTAGAGAAACCCTTTTTTTCAGTTGTGGCATCCTAACTCTGAATCCTTTCTCCAGATAGACTTGCATTTCACCGATCTGAACACTTTTGTCTGCTGCTTTTTAGTTTCTTGGATATTCATCTGGCTTATATCACTTTCTGTTGCTCCTTTTTCATTTTTCACTGAAAGATGCTGTCACAGCAAGATAACTTTTATTATACCTTTTAAAAAGGTTTTAGTTCTTTGCAGGAGAATTCGCTTTCATTCCCCCCCCCCCCCATTCTTCCACTGTGCACGTTTAAACGGAAAGAATCATCTTGTACTGCTTTCCAAATGTTGCAGGTGGAATTGGAGGTCACGTTGCCAGGAGAAGGGAAGGACAGAATCTTTAAGGTGGCCATCAAGTGGATGTCGGTTGTGAGTCTGCAGGCCCTGCACGACGCGCTCTCTGGTCGTCTTCCAAGTGTTCCTTTCGAAACCATTCAGGCTCTTGATGTTGTGATGAGGCATCTGCCTTCTATGAGGTGAGATATGGATCCCCACACTAAGGTCTGGAGGCAGCCATTTGCTGAGAAGGTGCTTCTTGTTGCCCGTCAAACTCCCTGTCCTCCCTAATTTTCTAATTTTTAAAAGTCTTTAATTAAAAGAGAGAGAGAGAGAGAGAGAGAGAGAGAGAGAGAGAGAAGCAAGCATGTTGAAAAAGAGGGCATTAGCCTCAAGCAGAACTTGCTTGCAAAGGCAATTTTAGAAAATAAAGCGGTGGATGGATGCAGTCCAACATTTGTTGGCCTTCTAATGAAGGGTATTTCAAACTGTGTTTTACAGAACCTTAGGATTCCAGAGGAATTTAATGGGATGCCGTGAGAGATTTCGGGGGGCGGAGTTCATTTGAATGCAGCCAGTTTTCGATCACTAAAGCTTTGCCTCTTGATCAGGGTTCTGGGGCATTGAGAGAGAGAGAGAGAGAGAGAGAGAGAGATTGATTTTAATTAACAAGTTCCATGGTTTGAAGGAGTTTGAAAACCCTTGTCCTCATGTGTGGTTGATTTGTGGCTGGCCACATCCACCCTGGCAACTAATTTGTGAGAGTGCCCATAACATACTTTCAAAATTCCAAATGTGCAACTAACTTCAAAAAAGTGGGGCATCGCTGAGTTAAGGGAAATCTCCCATATACTGTAGGTCTTGAGGGAACTTTTGGTTTTGGAGTTAAATGCCTTAAAAATCTTAACTTTTATTTATAAAAGCAATCTTCTGCTCCTATCGCTTGAAGGGACACATAGACAGAATTTGGCTATAATTGTTGTGAGAAAGAACCTGATGTGGGCTCTAACGAATGCAGGGGACTCCTGAGTTGTTATTTGAACTTCTGAATTTGTATGAGTGGAGCAGTCAGACTGGCTTGCAAACTCTTACACATTTGGAAGCTCCTTGTCCACTGAATAACTTCCATTTTGGTTCCTGTTCTTCTCTCACCTCTGTCTTTCACGCATGGTCCTATCTTCAATAACCCCGCGTGTTTCCTCCCGCAATTACGGCATCCTTGAGGGGGAGATGGGCAGTCATAGAAATTTAATAATAAATAAATAAAATCTCTTAAGGTTACAGATAACATTAGTTTGTGTTTGGAAGAGGATTATGAGATTTTGATGTGATCCTACAGTCTTTTCTAGATCCTGGCCAATGTGGTTCTGAGTTGTGTTATAATACAGTTGAGAATCAGGAGGAGAAACAGCGTTCCCTGATCTTTTTGTGATTACACTTATATTTTTCAAATTATAGATATACTCCAGTGGGTCGATCCTTTTTTACTGCATCGGAAGGATGTTCTAATCCTTTGGGAGGTGGCAGAGAAGTCTGGTTTGGATTCCATCAGTCAGTCAGGCCTTCACTGTGGAAAATGATGTTGAACATTGATGGTACGTTTCAAGTGATTTCTTTATCTGTGTTTGTGTTACCTTGTTTTAATCACCCGGAAGAGCACAACTGGATTAGACCTGAAGGATATCCAAGGGTCTATAAAAGCCACTTCTGTGTTACTCATTTGTTGTATTTTTTTTTTGTATTTTTAGTCTCTGCGACAGCATTTTATAAGGCACAGCCAGTAATTGAATTTGTATGTGAAGTTCTTGATTTCAAAAGTATTGAAGAACAACAGAAACCTCTGACAGATTCCCAAAGGGTTAAGTTTACCAAAGAAATTAAAGGTAATTCAGGAAAAAGAGTCTGCAGTGAGACTACACAAACTTTTTTCTTGGTGTTGAGTGCACATAATCTATGACACATGGGTCAACCTCCTTTTAAAAATCTTCTTCATAAGCGTTTCATCTGTTATATTCCTTAGCTATGCAGAAAGGAGTTTTTAAAGTAATGTTTTCCTATTTTAGTGTGCATGCTTCCAAGTTTTCTTAAAAATGGCGTAAGGCAGATTGACTAATCTTCAGTGTTAATACTAGATCTTAAATTTTGAAAGAACTGACATTTGATTTGGAATGTAGTGGAAAATGAATGCATACTGTTGTGAATTTTCAGAATCTGGGCTCCACAAGAGGGAGAATAATGATTCATATTGCTGTATTACTAGGTCTTAAGGTGGAAATCACTCACTGTGGGCAAATGAAAAGAAAATACCGAGTATGCAACGTTACCAGAAGACCAGCAAGTCACCAAACGTAATATTGGCATTTTGTTTATCTTTGCAATTATCTAAAAATAATCATTATACTACATTCCATATTCATTGACTGGGATCCTACTTCTCCTTTGCAGATAAATGATCAGACAAAAAAAAGTAAATATATCATATGGGTTTATTATATCCCAGTTAAAAAAATTCTGATCCAAGGAAAAAGATGCTTATGAAGGGCGATGGGGGGTCCCTTTTTTGAAGATTTAATTTTGACCCCTTGGGACTTGTTCATTTGATTGAAATGCTCTGTAAACTCTGTTTTCAGAAATTGAGTATGAAATTGAGATGCATCTTGAGTAGACTGAACACATTAATCCTGGTTGTGGTCTCCAGATTAGCTGTTGCATGAAATGTGGCCACTGAGCCATAAGTAGGGATTGACAATCTGTAGATCCAGAACAGGATGTTATGAATTACTTAGGAATATGCCTTCAAAGGTTTGCTGGATTCTAACTGGGAACTACTGTGCCATCATTAACAAGCAATTAGCATTATTAGGTTTTTGAGGGCAGACAGGACAACCTCTAAACTATATTATGTGAGGTGATTTGTAGAAATACTAAATTGTGTTTTTCCCCCCTTAAACTTGGTATTCTGCAGATTTCCTCTTCAGCAGGAGAGTGGTCAGACTGTTGAATGCACTGTAGCTCAATATTTTAAGGACAGGCACAAATTGGTATTACGCTATCCTCATCTTCCATGTTTACAAGTTGGTCAGGAGCAGAAACACACATACCTTCCCCTAGAGGTAATCTTGTTGCTAAGGAAGCATTTTTTCCTTGTCTATTTTTCATTATTTCGATTCTAGGAAATGATTTGGTCATGATTTGGCATTGTTTTTCACTACCAGGCTGCCATATTTTCCTATCTTAAGGGGAAATAGCATAATAGTAGAAGTGTTTATAAAACACGGTCAATGAAAAGTCACCATGTGTTTCTGAAGTTCTTTAATGAAGAACTTTTCTGTTCTTACTGAAGCAAAACCAGAAGATGTGACAGTCAATTGCTGGCCTTGTGTTTTTTAAAAAAATTGCATGCTTTGGACACTATGGGGTAAAAGGGATTTTTTTAATGCCCCAGAGAAGCATTCAATTGACATAGTGGCTAGCCTTGTTGAAGCTACGTAGTATCTGATCAGCCCTTTAGATGGGATTATATGGGCAGCCCAAGAAACAGCATGTTATAACTTTTGCAAATACTTTGACAGTAAAGTTTTGGCTGTGTTGTTTCAGGTATGCAATATAGTTGCAGGACAGAGATGTATTAAGAAGCTGACAGACAATCAAACTTCTACAATGATTAGAGCAACAGCGAGATCAGCCCCAGATCGTCAAGAAGAGATCAGCAAATTGGTGAGGGTCAACCCTATAAGGTAGACCAGACTAAGAAACAGACACTGTGTAGACCTAAAGCTACTTTTATTAGAACAGCTATAGGAACAGAATCTTGCAAGCCTGAATGTCTCTTCCTCCCGCTTTTATCCTCATGAGAATTAAAGGGGGGGGGGGGCTGTCTGAGATGTTTTTGTAAACTACTTTCTTGGCCTGGGCTCAAATCTTGTTTATTTATTTGTTGCCTTGGTAGTGGATCTTCCCTCTGTCCCTCAAGGCCATTCTCTATACTCCCTACAGTGACTCCCTTCTCTCTTACTGAAACAGTTGGAAGGAGACATCCAGGCACAGGTGTATGTTCCATGTCTGAAGGAACTTCACAAAATGTGTTCCCATAGTTGCACTCTAGTGGTCAGTTTTTTAAAGAAAACATTGTAGCCAGGAGTAGGAAAGGAAATCATGGCATTGGAGGGGCTGAAAGTTTGAGAGAAATAATAGAGAAAAACCAGATAGTGTTGCTGCAGGATGCATAAACTCTCTCTGCAGTATAGAGACTTTTAACCTGATTCACAGTTGATTTTCCATTGCAACAAATCAACTACAAACCCGTCTATTATTTAGATGCATACTTTTATGAAGGATTTGTATCCTTACATTTTTTTCCCTCCTAGATGCGAAGTGCAAGTTTTAATACTGACCCTTTTGTTCGTGAATTTGGGATTATGGTCAAAGATGAAATGACAGACGTAACGGGGAGAGTGTTACAGCCACCGTCAATTCTCTATGGAGGCCGGGTATGTGAGCAGCAGTCCTATGGAATCAGTGGTTCATTTTCTCATTTTCCCTGTTGGTCGTGGCCTAGAATAAGAGTTGGTATGACAGCTTCCCATAATCTCAGATGGGCTGTGTAGTATCCAGTTTGGTGGCTTGCAGATGTTCTGGGTCACATGCTCTGGGTACAGGTGTGCAGTTCTCACACCCAGGAATTACCTCCCAGTGGAGAAGCATTAATAGGGGAACCTGCCGTTCTCTTGGGAATGTTCTGGTGGGGCCTGAGCCACTGAAATGAACATGCAGCGCGTTGGGCAAAGGAGAAGAGATCAAGAGATGCAGTTGCACACTCTAGCATCGTGTTCCAACTTTCCACCATGCACTTTTTGCACGAAGGTGTGGTTTATTCTTCAGTCGGAAATTCATTGTATTTCTGACCAAGGAGAGCTTTGATAACATGAACCGTGGGTGCGGGGTTGTCCTGTGGACACCCTTGTGTGGGCGTTTTTGTTTTTCCTCAGCATGTAGGAGCTTGATATCAAAATATGGATGTATTTTGAAATTGCTGCATTGTAGAGCTTTGTTTTGGTTTTTTGCTCTGGGAAATCATTCAACATTTTCCCCCTGTCTCTAGAACAAAGCAATTGCTACCCCAGTACAAGGGGTTTGGGATATGAGGAACAAACAGTTTCATACTGGAATTGAAATAAAGGTCTGGGCCATTGCTTGCTTTGCTCCCCAACGTCAGTGCACCGAAGTCCATCTTAAGTAAGTGTATGCTTGATTCATGTTTTGCTCACATTTTTCTGTTCTCCTGGGCTAAGCTCATGTTCTGTTGTCACCATGTGTTTTCTCCAAGCTGATCTCTGTGTTCCTTTACAGTAACTGTTTTTCAAACTAGATCTTTTATAGTGTGAAAAAAATTCAAACTGTTGATATTATAAATATATTCTGTTTATTTTAATAAATTCTGAGTTGTATGATTGTCGTGGCAAAAAAATCTAATAAAATTAATAAAATTAAAGATCAATATTATTTTAAAGCTCTCTCAGATTTGTTAGTAATATTTAATAAATACTTACAAATTACTGCAGGACTAGATTTGGGGTAATGAAGAATAAGTATTATACCCTGGTGAGTTGTGTCATGTGCTGTATCATTAGAATTTTATATATGGCTTTAAATTGATTTTTTGTTTTTGTTTTTATAACCTATTAGTTTATGCTATATTTTTGTTGTGTAATGTTGTTGAATTTTCTCCATTGTTCTGACTGTTGATTGAATAAATCATGTTTCCTTCTTAAAAAGTCTAAGTAGGCAGCCTTATCGTTTAGGACTGTCCTTTCAGACTCTATTATCTTTGACCAAGGTCCCTGGGACTTATGGTAGGTAAATTTCAAAACTCCTGGAGCACCATAATTTTTCTGCTCCTTAGTTGGCTATCAAAAGAAGGGCTTTTCCAGGGGTGGGTTTTGTCAGTGGAACTCTTTCCCCTGAGAGACTTTTCAGCATCAAGTGAAATCTGGATTATTTTTCAAGAATGCTTCGAAGCAGTTGATGTTGAGAACTTTAGGGTTGTCAGTATTTTATTTTTACTTCGGCCATTTTATGTTGCAATTTCCGTTGTTTGCATATGTTTTTGTGCTGCTTTTCTTGGACAGAGAGAAAGAGAGAGAATAAAGTTTTCACTAATTGGGCACACAGAATTCCTGTGATTTGGTTGTATAAAATATAATAAATAATAACAGTAAAAAATCCACGTGACAGAGAAGTTTTGATCCAAACTGCAAAGGTGTGAGTTTGAAGACGCTGTTTCAAGCTTCCTGGCTTAATGTAGTTTTGGAAGGAAAGGATTAAAGCTGGTAATCTCCAAGCTTAGTTCTGAGTGGAACTGGTTTTGCTCTCACTTAAAAGGATTGGAATAAATGTGTTCCAGAGTCAGAAATCCACAATTGTAGAGCACACAATGTCATGCCTGTAGCATGGCTATGCAAAACTTTGGTTCCAATGTTAATATTTTGGTTAAAATGTGGTGTTGCTTCCTTTTAATGTGCCAGGACCTTCACGGAACAACTGAGGAAGATATCAAGAGATGCGGGAATGCCCATCCAAGGCCAACCGTGTTTCTGTAAATATGCCCAGGGAGCAGACAGTGTGGAACCAATGTTCCGCCACCTCAAGAACACCTATGCTGGCCTGCAGCTTGTGGTGGTCATTCTGCCGGGGAAAACTCCTGTCTATGGTCAGTCTAAGAGACATATGTGCCTCTATCACTTTTTGCATTACTGTAAATCAATGTCTTTCACCCTGATCCTCAAGGCTGGTAAACCTCCTTGAGAGTGGTTCTCTTCTTTGCTGCCTCTCTATTTGAGTTGTGAGTTATCTTCTACATCGTAGCTTTCCAAACTGTGTGTCGCGACACTTTAGTGTGTCGCAACACACAGTTTAGTGTGTCGCAACACAACCTGGAAATGGCGGCGGGGGTGTGTGCAGCGGCGGCGGCAGCGATGATGGCAGCGGCGCACCATCAGCACTTCCGCGTTTTAGTGGAGGCCACCGCCGCGTGCCCCCCCCGTGCCGCCGCCGCGCGCACCCCATGCCGCCGCTGCCGCCATTGGTGTATCGCCAACGGCAGCAGTTTGGAAAGCACTGTTCTACATTAACGTTGGAAATGCCTGATCTAGATCTCTCATCAACTATAATGCAATGCAGGCTTGATAGCTTGGATTGATATTTTCTTCCAAAATGATGTGACAAGAAGAAAGCTTTATATATGTAGCATTGAAACATATCTTCCTGAGCAGCTTTTTCCCTAGGAAACAGAAGGCTGCATGTGAAAATGCCAGAATTATATCTATTTTACAAGGCAGTGGATTGTAGAGAAGTGATTGAAGGGTGGCGTAATGGTGTAAATCTAGATCAGTAGCTGTTATGTTCATACATTCTTAGTGGTGGAAGATTAAATTTTACACTTCCTTCCCATGGGCAACAGATAAAGAGGTGCTTTTTGTTTTTTGAAGTTGTATAGAAATGCATTTATTGTATTCCATGTATTCAGGTATACTGTATTTCAGTTAATTTTCATAATAATTTACATCAAAAGAGGAGATACATCAAGATATGTAAATGAAGTACTAATTACAAGATTTAAAAAATGGCAAGACACAAGATCTTAAAGCTGCATTAGAATTGCCAATAAAATGAAGATAATAATTTTTTACATTTATTGTATTTGTTTTATATGGCCACCCATCTCAAACAAGTGAATCTGGGTGGCTAATTAAGAATATGCCTTGTCTTATTGTTGGAAAAAAAAAGATAGGTGTTATTTCCCCCATGGCCTTTTCTTTGATACCTGCTTTTATCTCAGAGGGACATCATTAGAAGATGCCATAATGAAGAGATTATGGGTGAGGTGAAGCAGTATAGGAAGCTATCAGAACATCAGCTTGTTCCGTTTAACAGAATCTCTTTTCGTTTCTCTGACTCGGCAGCGGAAGTGAAGCGCGTTGGTGATACCGTGTTGGGAATGGCCACGCAGTGTGTGCAGATGAAAAATGTGCAAAGGACTACCCCACAGACACTTTCCAACTTGTGCTTAAAGATCAATGTCAAACTAGGAGGCGTAAATAACATCTTATTGCCACAAGGAAGGTAAGGAATTTTAGGGTATAAATAAGTATCCACTGGCACTGTGCTGTTGAAGAAAGCATTTCATCCATTCATTCGCTTGGTTGAATAATTTGTATAGTTACCCAATTTGCAGTTAATGTGCAGTTTCTCTTAAATTCCAAGAAGATAGTTCTATTTAATGTGGAGTAATTTTATCCTGCGGCATTGCATAATTTTTTTTTTAAAAAAAAGCCACTTGGTTTTTGTGGTTAGATTTTAATTAATGTCTTATAACAAGGCAGAATCCCAAACCTTTTAATTTGTGTTCTGAACGATCAAGCTGGAATCTGTGAAGGTCTTTGTTTATATTGTACCAAGCAACTTTCCAGTTGTGACTAGTTCTGTGGCTGAAGGAGGCAACGGCAAAATAATTACGATTTCATTCATGGCTGGGCTGTTGAATCTGAGACAAAGAATAATAATTCAAAACTAAAAATTATTCCATGATGTGTTGATATAACTATTTGAAAAGGGAGGAAGGGAGAGAAAATCTCTTACTGGTCCTTACGTTGTGCTACTCTATCATTTAACCATGGTTTATTGAATACGCCATAATTGGGCTTGTCAGTTAGGAACAACTATAAAACGGGTCTTTAGAAATTAAGTAATCTGGACATTAATGGCAATAACACTTTGAATGGGTTCAAAGATCAGCCATTGCAGCTGATGCAGAGTAGTGTGATATGCTCTTGAGTTTTGGCTCTCCAAACAACCGGGTAGCTGTATTCTCCCCTGGTTGAAGCCCCTGGGCCACTTTGAAAGGTGGTCACACATCATTGCAATCATTTTGTTTAGCTATAAGTCGGAAATGTAGTAATACGATCAGGTCTGTGTATGTTTCTCCAGGAGCAGCCTCTGCAGTGTTAGTGCCAAAAAGAGATTGTACTGTAATAGGACATGATTGGAGACTTGTCCAAGAAGAGTTTTTTTTAAAAAAAACTGTGTACACATCTTTGGCCTCAGCAGAAATGTCTCCTGGTGAACCAAAATGATGAAGGGCTGAAGCTACTTCTCTGCAGAAAAGAACTACAGTGTTTGATGCTTTTCAGCTTAAAAGTGAAGTCTTATAATATGATAGAGGTAGAAAAAGTCATTAATGGTGTAGAAAATGTTAGAAGTTAAGTTCTTCCATTAAAACTTAAACAAAGGAGATGCTATGAGGTTTAAGAAAAGGAGTATTTCTTTACATAGCAGAATAGTTAAAATATGGAGTTTGTTGCTATCAGATGTATTAATGGCCATCAATTCAGATTATTTTTAAGGAGTTAGACAAATTCACCGAAGCTAGTCTGTCACTAGCTAGCTACAGTGGTGATGGCTGTCCACAAGCTCTTGATTCACAGGCAACATGCTTTAAATGCCAGATGTTGAGGAACAACAGTAGAAGAAGGCTACCCCACTTCTGTTGTTTGTAAGCTTCCTCAGTTCACGTGGTTGGCCATTTCAATACTGGAATTTTTGAGTCCTAGCCTGATCCAGCTGGGCTCTGCTGGGGTTCTTATTTTGAGAAGATATATTTCTGATCACATTACACAGAGTGGCTGAGCAAGAAACGCCATTGCTGCTTCTGAGCCTTTGAAGCTCAGGGCCAGGTTAGAGATGGTGCCCAACATCTTTTGTCCGTCATCAGAAGGAAATGTACTGGCAAAACACTGTTGTATAATCTGTGTTCTGTAGTTTCCTGGAGACCATACAAAGGTAAGCTTGCCTCCTTGATTGTGTTGTGTAAACATTTGTTATGCTCTCTTAATTAGGCCTCCAGTATTTCAGCAGCCTGTCATCTTCCTGGGTGCAGACGTCACTCATCCACCAGCTGGAGATGGAAAAAAACCATCTATTGCTGCTGTGAGTAAAATATGCATTTATAGCCTGTATTTTCTCTATTATATTTGTATTTTATCTGACCTCATTTTTCCTACCTAATCATCTTTCGCTCACCGCTCCCTCAGTTGTCCAAAACATTTTTGAAGAAGGCTTATCTTGGAACTGCTTTAGAAGGCACCTCATACTTCTTTAGAACAATCTTTTTCCTGCCTTTGTGACAGGTCTGTTTCATTGGTTTAACCTACAGTGGGTGTGGTTTGCCCCTTTGCAGATCAGATAGAAAAAAAGAAGCAGTTCAGTGGAGGCTGAGTTTAATCTTCCACCATAGATTCTTAGAATCTAAAGGGAGTCAAGCAATTGTAGGTCACACCTTTTCTTCTATAAGACACCAAAAGAAAGATGCAGGATGGACAGAACATAACTCTGTCCCCATGAGTATAGTATACAGTTAGTGATGTCCCTAGAACAAGTTTAGGATACAAAAGACTTGTGGCATATAAGAGTTGAAAAAGTCCCTTTAAAGATAATGTTGTCTCAATACTATTGAGTATTGCAATACAATGCATTGAATGAAGGAAAATTTATGGAAACTGTAAAATTCAGCGTAATGGTGGTGGGTATGTTATTTCCTTGGATGGATGTAAAAGGAAACTAGGTGGATGCATACACATCAGCCTCTACCTTGTAATGAGAAACTGGTGCAAAATTGCCTTTGGACAAGTTGGGAGGTCATTGTTAAAATCTGTCATCTTCAGAAAGATTAGAGATCTTAGTAAACTTCTTGGGAAGTTGTGGGAGAGGAGAGTTGAGAAGTTAACAATCTGTCAGAGTCAGGCCAAGAACCACGCTGAGTCAATGTTTTCCAACTCTAGTACTTTATTGTTCTCACCATATAGACAATCTTGCCAGACTAAAACTACCTAACTAACCTAAGGGTAAATAGCCTAGGAGAGGCCCTAGGGCGGAGCTACCTTGAACCTCTTAACTTTCCCAGCAACAGAGTCCAGGCTGCGAAGGCGATTATCTGCCTGGAATGTGTTCCCTCCCTGGGAACCAGCAGCAGAGCTGGAATCCACCACATCACCCCCTCCTTCAGGAACACATTCCATCACACAATCTTCTTTCATCTGGAAAGACTTGGAAGGAGAACTTAATGACCAGCTCAACAATAGTCATCAAAATCATGGGCAACAAATTATTCTGGGTAGACACCAAATAATCTCCCAGTTGTTTCATGAGAAGGTTTTAATATCTATTCCATTTTCTACAAGAATGGAATCTTGCAGTGAGTTAAGACAGGGTCTTTCCGAGCATCATTACCCAGGTCATAGTATTCAGTCCCCCAACGCATAGGTGTCACAGGTAACCATGATGAGGAAGAAATGATGGCATTGCACAGTGTTACTTGCATTCCGATGTTGGGCTGCAGTTATGTAAGCCAGTGCTTTCCAAAGTGCCGCTGTTGGCGACACACCAGCGGCGGTGGCGCGCGTGGTGGCAGCGTGCGCGTTGGTGGCATGCGTGTTGGCAGCGGCGGCAGCCTCGTGTTTTCCGCTAAAATGCGGAAGCGCTGATGGCACGCCACTGCTGTCGCCGCTGCCGCTGCGCACACCACCGCACGCGCCCCCCGCCGCCGCTTCCAGGTTGTGTTGCAACACACTAAACTGTGTGTTGCGACACACAGTTTGGAAAGCTATGATGTAAGCTATGGGGTTTGTGGCTTGATATGATGATGGACAGGCCATTACGAGGCCACCACTCCCTGTAGACATCTGTGCCTTGGAGATTCGGTCATGATTGTGCATGTTTTGGTTTTATATGATATACTGCTTTATGTAACTGAGCTTTTAATTGGGAATCGGATCCCATCACTAAAAGAATTCCATCTAGCGGGGTCCAGGAGGCGTGCCTTCTCTGCGATAGCACCCGCCCTGTGGAATATCTTGCCCCCTGAGGTGAGACGGGAACCCTCGCTCCTGGACTTCCGGAGGTCTTTAAAGACCTGGTTCTGCCGCCTTGCCTGGAATGAAGGAAATAATAGTTCCTCCTGGGGGTGGTTAGCTTAGTTACATCCTCCTTTTAAGAACATACCATCTTTTGGATTTTTTTAAATTTATTTTTTATAGTAGTTTTTAGATGTATAGGTTTTTAACTTTTTATATTGTGGTTGTAAACCGCCCAGAGTCTACCATGGTGGAGATGGGCGGGGATAAATCCAATTAATTAATTAATTAATTTTCATATTGTGGTTATTTTGAACCTTTTGGTAATACCAGAAGCTGTTTGGGAGGCTTTCTGTTGGTGAAAAGTAGCTTACAAATTTTCAAATAAGTAAAAGAAGATACTGAAACATTAAAAATGGTCAATGTTATTCTTGATAAGCAGTGGTACACCTCAATGCCTTAATGTTTCAATGTACTTGAAGAGGACAAATTGGGAAAAATGGAAAATGTGGGCTTATGGATAATTTCTCTTTCTATTTTACGTGTCTGTAATCACTCCATTATTGCTGTTCTTATGGCTCTTGCCTCGTATCATCCTGCCCCAATGTGACGGACTCCAGATGTGATGGAATTGCCACTTCCAGAAATCCCAGAGAATAGGCTGGCTGGGAATTCTGCACTGAGAAGCCACTTCACCTATTTAGCTGCTAGGGGCTTTATTCCAGTTGTATAGGTGGTGCCAGATACTGCTGCAACACGTGATGGGGACGTTCCATAAATTTGCTGCGGTCTGTTCTTCGGTCCGCTTGTTCACAAGAAACACACTTGCTTTCTTCCACAGGTTGTAGGCAGCATGGATGCCCATCCGAATCGCTACTGTGCCACTGTGAGGGTCCAGCAGCACCGCCAAGAAATAATTCAAGACTTGGCTGCCATGGTGAGGGAGCTGCTGATCCAATTCTACAAATCAACCCGATTCAAGCCAACACGGATTATTTTCTATAGAGATGGTGTTTCCGAGGGGCAGTTCCAACAGGTTCTGGTCCTGTTTTCCTTTTCTTGTGTTCTTTGTATGGCTTTATTTTGAGAAGGGAAATATAGATGAATGATGTCTATGAAGGTTCTCAGTCATCCAGGTGGAATTGTCTGTAGCTTGAATCATGTCAACTGTATTTCTATTTTCTCAGTGGAAACGTTTCGCTCCTTATCTCGTTAAACGTTAAGCTCCTTGGATAAGGAGCGAAACGTTTCCACTGAAAAAATAGAAATCCAGTTGACATGATTCAAGCTACAGATAGATGAATGATAGTTACTTCTTAAATTGTTAGTTGACATAACTCCAAGAATGTAGTCCAGCCTGTTTAAGAAATCTATCATGCTGTCTGTATTGCATTTTATTTATTTATTTTATCAAATTTATACACCACCCATCTCACTATGCAAGTGACTCTGGGCAGCTTACAAATAAAAGGTCATGAAAAACATTATAAAAAGTACAAAAAATGCAAAGTTAAAAGAGAAAAGCTAAAAGGCAGCGGAGAGAGCGTCCTTAAGCCACCAACCACCCCCAGGGCTGCCTACCACCGTTAGATTCCCCAAGCCAGATGGCAGAGCCAGGTCTTGACGCTCTTCCGGAAGGCCAGAAGAGAGGGGGCCAACCTCACCTCTGGGGGCAAGATGTTCCACAGGGCGGGGGCAACGGCAGAAAAGGCTCTCCTCCTAGACCCTGCCAGTCCGAATTCTTTAGCCCACGGAGTCCGCAGCATGCCCTTCCTGCCGGACCGGGTGGGACGGGTCGATGTAATTGGGACGAGACGGTCCCTCGGGTAACCTGGGCCCATGCCATGAAGGGCTTTAAAGGTCATAACCAACACCTTGGATTGGACCCGGAGGCACAAGCATTGCAAAATGACCTTCACCTGTATCCGATTGGACAGGAATCCAATTATATCCCTGCTCTTGCCTAGGAGAGGAGCACTGTCCCCATTTTGCATGGGGTTTTTGCAGAAGACTGGAGCATTGCTAAGTCTCTCACTAGTCATTTCTTTCCTCTGATGCTGTGAGGATAACATGAGACTAATTGAGAGGGCAGAGCGATTTATAATAACTTCTGGCTGCTAAACCATTGAATTCCGAGGCAAGGAACATTTTGGGGTGTAGGAATTTATTTGTCCTGCTACCCTGCCCAAGTGTAGCTGTCTTTATATAGATCAAATGTAGATAAAAAGAAAACTTACCAATAACTTATTTAAAGTTGGCTCTTCAAGTTAATGCAGGAGCATTCCTGGTTTGATTCTGACGCATTCCCTCCCTCTAAACTGTCTGTTTCAGTGTTGTCTAAACAAGGTCTTAACAATGAATGGCTGCACAGTTGTGATAATACATTGTGTTTGCCCAGCACAGTAGCATGCCTGGACCCATGTAGATTTTTATTGTTGCAATGTTGTTCTTGCTCCAGATCTAGCTAGTTTAACCTCATTAAGTCAAGAATGTGGGGTTGGTCCTTTGTTTTTGCATGCTTCAGATCACCTGTTTTGCTGCAGGAAGAATCCCTGAAGGAACATATAAATAAATATACAGGTTGGAAGGAGTTTTCTTACTGGTAACGTTTCAAGATATCCCTTCCCTCTCCCTCCCACTTTCGTTGGTGTAGGTTCTTCATCATGAATTGCTGGCTATCCGAGAAGCGTGCATTAAGCTAGAAAAAGATTATCAGCCGGGGATTACGTTCATCGTTGTGCAGAAAAGACATCATACCAGGCTGTTTTGCACAGACAAAAATGAAAGAGTAGGTATTACATTTTTTGGAGAGAAGCTGGCAAGTGATGAAATAAGAAATCTATAGTCAGAGTTTTGACTTAAAAAAAAAATAAAAGGTTGTCAACAGACCATACTACTGTAGCCTCTGAATTGGCAAACTAGACAACTTTTGTCCTTATTCTTTTGAGTGCCAGAATGTGAACTCTTGCATCCTTTGGTTTTATTTCCACAGGTTGGGAAAAGTGGAAACATTCCAGCAGGTACAACCGTGGACACAAAAATCACCCACCCTTCGGAGTTTGACTTTTATCTGTGTAGTCATGCTGGTATTCAGGTATATTCTGGACGCACAGCCCGCTGTGTATCGCCTCTGTATCAGGTCCTTCTCAGCTGAGTGTGCATGTGGTCGAGCGTTTCTTCTTCTCTACTTCTTACTGCAATGAAATTTATTTTCAGTTCTTTCTGCAGCATGAAGGAGAGAAAAGATTTCCTTGGACAAGAGAACCAAAAAGAATTGTCCCCCCCCAAATCTTTTCAGGAATTCCAGATGAAAAAATAAATCAAGAGAAAGAGAAGTAGAAAGTTTGCAGTGCAACTACTTTGATCTTACTATATACACATTGGGAATGGGCACATGCCCTTTGCTCTGAGAAGCTGAATTAGTGTACATTTCAATGTGAGCAAGCCAAGCTATTATTTTATTTACAGTTGTACATATCAGATTCTTTGAATTTACCCTCCCTCTTCCATGTTGATACTATCCCATGCATCTCTTACCTCTGACATCAGTAACAACTTGGGCAGACAGTTGTACGGTGATTCTCGCATACAGTTGCTCTGTACATGTGCTAATTTCACATACGCCGCACACGGCTACTTGTAGACTGGATCCTTTTATTTTCCATGACCTTATTTCAGAGCCATAGAAAGGAAACCATATTCACAATTCTTGTTGGTTATGTTGTCCTTCAAAGAAGAAATGCTGCCGGGCAATTATTAGAAGTCCAGAGTGGACCTCCTGCCAAAAGAAGGTTGACTGGTGGAGAGAGGAAGACCTTTCCTTAACCTTGTTTGTGGTCCATTTTCAGGGCACAAGCAGACCGTCTCATTACCATGTTCTCTGGGATGACAATCGCTTCTCTTCAGATGAACTTCAGATCCTCACTTACCAACTGTGTCATACGTATGTGCGTTGTACTCGTTCTGTTTCAATCCCTGCACCAGCATACTATGCACACCTGGTTGCCTTCAGAGCCAGGTATCATTTGGTGGATAAAGAGCATGACAGGTGAATAATATATTGGGGATTGATGGACACGGGCATAATTTGGTCAAATAAATATTCTGTTTTGCTGTGGGCGTAAGAAAAGCTGGAGGCAATCATGGACTTCAAAGCCATTTTATTTCACCTTAATTCGGATATAGAATTAATGATGTTCCGTTCTCAGTAAGTGTTCTTAGCTTTAAGGAATTACACAGCAGTGGATGTCCTAGCACAAGGGTCGGAAATGGCGGCTCGCGAGCCAGATCTGGCTCTTTGGCCCCTCGGCTCTGGCTCTCTCTCTCTGTGCGGCCCCGCCGCCGCCGCCCTTTCTCTCCGGCTCGGATCCCGGGAAGGCAGCGGGGGGCCTCGCGGAGGGAGGCAAGCAGGCAAGCGGGCGGGCGGCCCGGGCCTCCTCCTCCTCTCCCGGCGGGAGAGAAGGAGGAGTGGCTACCCGCCTGCCTCCACCCGCCCTAAGGGGACCCACCCGGCGGCGGCGGCGGCTCCCCTGAAGTGCGCCGCTTGTCGTCGCCGCCCGCCTCGTTTCCCGACCCCCATCATTTCCTTGGCTCGACGCGGGCGGGCGGAAGCGGCAGCCCCGCCCGCGCCAAGTGGCGGTAGCGCGGCCCCGCCGCCGCCCTTTCTCTCCGGCTCGGATCCTGGGAAGGCAGCGGGGGGCCTCGCGGAGGGAGGCAAGCAGGCAGGCAAGTGGGCAGGTGGGCAGCCCGGGCCTCCGCCGCCGGGCCCGCCCCACTCGGCGCCTGTGCAGCTCCCCCGCGCCCGCTCCGCCCGGCCAGACATGCCCCGCTCTGGAGGCCGGGCTCGCCGAGGAGGACCATGACTGCGGCGGCGAACGGGGCGAGCCTGGAGGACTGTTGCTGGCTGCGCCCCCTCCCTCCGTGAGCCCCCCAACCCTTCCACGTGATTGGCCCAGCTCCCATCCGCGGGGCTGCTCCGGCTTCGCCCCGAGGTCTCCTGGGAAGCCCGTCCCGCTGCACTAAGGGGGCTTGGACCCAGGACCCCGGGCGCAGGACTGCACCTCTTCGCCCGACCTGCTGGCAAGGGCCCCGGGAAGCACAGCCCACTTCGCCTCCCCACCTTGAGAGGCCAGGCAGGTCCCGTTCTCCCCCGACCCTCCCAAAATCCAGATTCGCCCTCCCAGCCGCCCCAATAAGCCACGTGATTGGCTCCCGCCCGCAAACCCCGCCCCCTTCCACGTGATTGGCCCCCGCCTGCAAACCCTGCCCCCTTCCACGCGATTGGCCCCCGCCCGCAAACCCCGCCCCCTGGCTCTTGAGCATTTCAAAATGTGCATGAGCATGTCAAAATGGCTCCCTGCATAAAAAGTTTGCCGACCCCTGTCCTAGCAGGTTTGACCTGTAGGTTCTTTTGACACTTAGACTTTGATTTTGTGAATACTTTTAGCAGTGCTTGTAGTTCAGTCTAAAATAGGGTAAAATATTTGGTTTGACCTGATAAAAAATAATATGCAATTAAAATTAAAACAGCCCATATTACATAAGTTGGGTGCAAAGACAAAGTTGCTGTAAGAAAGTATTTTTTTCACTGATCCCTGTTTTTGGAGTGGATGCCCTGCTATTCTGGGAAACCAAAAGGAAGCATTTACTCTTGTTGCTACACAGGCTTATGATCACTTATTCATCACTGCAAACCGGGAGCTGATCGATAATGTAGGCATCGAGCCCTGTGATGTGGATGGATTGGATAGGCATGTTGTTCTGTGATTAAAAACCCAAAATTCACAGACAATTAACAAGAAAAAGTCCACGATGAGAATTCCGCAGAACTCTTCGCCTTGAGAATCAGTCTCAAGATGGAGACTGCAGACTGATTAGAGATAGTCTCCTACAGGTAGTATAGCGATAAGACTGAATGACTCACTTTGGGAAGAAGCACTCTAGTTGATCGTTCAGAACTCCTTTTCTGTTCTGGCAGAGTACAAAAGTAAAGAAAAACATGACAGCCTTTACTGAGAATGAGGGAGACTAATTTTAGGTTCCCCAAAATAAATCCGTGCCAAATTGTGTAATATTAATTAGAGACCGGAATGGTCAAGACGTAAGGGCGCTCTAATCACATACTTCTGAACATGGAGATGGATTTCAGTCTCAGCAGTTTAAATCTGTTAAGTTTTTCTTCTTCCTTCCTTCCTATTAGTGCTGAAGGAAGCCACACTTCTGGGCAGAGCAACGGCAGAGATCATCAAGCCCTTGCGAAAGCTGTTCAGGTCCACCAGGATACATTGCGCACCATGTACTTTGCTTGACACGTGGCCGTGATTTGAGGAACTCAGTTCTGAGTGGGATTCACAGGAGACCAGCTGCACTTAGACCAACAGTTGCCCAAGCTACAGTAACAGCCAGCAAGGAGTGACAAATCTTTATTTTTAAATGGGGGGGGGATGATGATGATGATGGTGGTGGTGGTGATGATGATTGTGATTCTGTTTGCAAGAAAGCCTTTCATCCAGAATTTCAGACTTGAGTGTGAACTACAGACCTGTACAAAATTGCACAGCTTTTAGATATGTGGATTTGCGAAAATCAAAAGCTGCTTGTCAGGATAAAAGGAAAAAAAAATGGAAAACCCACGTTTTCTAACTAACTAGAGCTGTGATCTCAGGGCTAAAAACAACACTTTTCATTTTAGTTACGCCTTTTTCAGATACGCTTGTTTGTAATAATCTGAAAAATATCCAATTAAGATCAGATTGAACAGGCCTGGGAAAAACTATGAATTTGCTTTTATTCCTTAAAAAACAAAGCACTAGTTTTGATGCCATTGAAGTCTTTGATCATTCTGGATGCATTTGTAAAATGTTTTTGTACTGAGATGCAAAAGGAGTGAGCGAATCCTGGTTTGTCCTTTGCTGTCTTATTGATAAGAAGTCTGTGAAGGTCTATGGGCAAAAATGTATTTTTGAAGTTAGTTCTTGAATGTCTTTCATTGTGCTGTTTAAATTTTTTGTAGGATGAGTTATGGGATTATTTCAGTTACAAAAAGAAATTTATCTATACTTTTTATTAGGTCCACTGAAAGATTAGTGAAGTGTGCCACTTTTTAAAAAAAGTTTATTTTTTCTTAAAATAATCCATTTTGATTACTAATCATGGAGTTTGTCCTATAGGACTGTGACACTTAATTTTCCAAAGCTTTTCTAAAGAATACGGGTCTGTGGTGATACAGTACAATCTCTTTCACTGTTATGTTTGAATTAATGTAAAATTTATATATGTTTCACAGTATTAACATGATAGTATAGATACTATTTATATTTATTTACTAAAGAGTGCTCAACATAGTTCTGTTTAACATATCACAAACTGAAGAAGGCTTTGGAGTTTTAAAGTGGGAAGCTTACATGTGGACAAGGACGACTTGGGTCAGATTCACCAACCGTAGCTTTTTGCAGGTTCCCTGTTCATTTTAACGAGGCTTGTGGGAGGACACCTTACCCACGTCTCCTTGAAGTGAACAAAGAACGGGACCTGATGTATTGTCCCTTTAAAAACCAGGAATATGCAACTGCCTTGTGTGGCAAGGGAGAGAAGTACTTGGTGTTTCTATCATGTTTTTTAGCTTGTATCTTGGAAGGATTTTGGAGAATTCACAGGCATAATTTAGACAAGAACATCAAAGGAAGTTTCATAGTTCATTCAAGCACGTAAATCGTTTTTTTCTGTTGGGTCATCTGAGTCACAGAAACGGAAGGAAAGAGATCTGTGTTTATTTGAGGAGGGAAGTGATGATGCAATACACAGGGATGGAACTAGGGTCTGTGTCACCCGGGGCAAACATGGATTCCGTGCCCCCCCATGGGTTATTTTGTCATTTTGGCGCACCCCCCAGCGCGGCGCCCGGGGCACATGCCCCGCTTGCCCCCCCGTAGTTGCGGCCCTGGTAATACATAACATGAACAAAATGTGTTAAGCAGGAAGGCCGTTCTCTCTGGAGAAGACGAATCCTCCCAGAGGCCTGCTAAAAAGAAAGAAAAGCTGCTCTTACTGTGCACAAGATAACATCAGACCAAATATTCAAAGCTGCCCTTGCACTAATGATAACAACAAGGACACTACTAACATACTGTGGATTAGGAAGCCGCCTTCCTCTTCCAATCTTCTAGGACTTAAAAAAAAGGAAGAAAAACTTATCACATCCAGGCATCATTAAGTAATTTTAAAAATCTTTCTGGAAACCTTCCTAAGATTCGGTTTCATTTCCTTTCTTCCGAAGTGCAGTGCAGCCATCACTGGGAGATACTCTTCCGTGCCTTCATTCAGTGACACGCCGAAAATGAGATTAAGCTGGGCTTGGAATGTTAGGCTTGGTCGGACTGATTGATGTTGCCTGTTTATGAATGCTATAAAAACTTTCTAAGGCCCTGGCGCACATTGTATGCCAGTTAATGACTGCAGCTCTAGAAAGCTGTGCCTCGTGTTGCCAATGGATGCACCTGAAAAACAGGTTTTATAGGAGAGAGTATTTCAGGTCGTATACAGAATGTCTTAAAATTTTGTAAGCTGCACTTCCAGCAGCTCAATAGGTTTAAGAAAAGAAGAGAGATTTAAGGCGGTATTTTTAGTCACTCTGTTTTGGAAAGCAAGATTGCAGCATCTCCTGCTTATCCTTCCTTCCTTCCTTCCTTCCTTCCTTCCTCCCTCCCTCCCTCCCTCCCTCCCTCCCTCCCTGATTTGTCGCACTTTCCAGATGGTGTTAAGGGATAAACTGAAATGTGAAGTCCTGCTCGAGAGCCAGTAAGCAAGCTGGTTTTATAAGCGAGCTTCTGGGGTGAGATCAAGTGTAGCTTCTCTACTGATAAATGTCCTAAATTTTCCAAGAGGGAGTGTCTTTCCCTCTGCAGCTTCTCAGATGCCCATAAAATCTGCTCCGTGGAGTTCAAGGCAGAAGTGGAAAATGATGTCCAGGTTGGAAAGAAATCAGAAAGGGAGAGAAATCATTTTTAAGTACGTTGCACCCTGTTTCCAAATTGAAATAAAACATCATTAAAATTCATAAGCGTTTTCATACACATTTCTCCTTTTTTCTCTGCACTTTTCCTTATATACACGCTTTCACAATTTTTCCCTACTGTGAGATATATTTTACATTATCTCACTAGTTCAACATTTCTAATACCTTCTTTTATTTGGAAAACTGCCTCTAAGTCCTGGGAAAGTGCATATATTAAAGGATAATTATGAATATAGCTCATGGGTAATTTTGGGGAGTAAGAATTAATTAAGTTTGGTCTAGTGGCTAAGGCTCCAGGCTAGAAACCAGGAGATGGTGAGTTCTAGTCCCACCTTGGGGATGAAAGCCGGCTGGGGGACCTTGGGCCTGTCCCTGTCTCTCAGCCCTAGGAAGGAGCCAATGGCAAACCAGGAGACTGAGAGTTCTAGTCCCGCCTTTGGCATGAAAGCCGGCTGGGTGACCTTGGGCCAGTCACTCTCAGCCCAACTCACCTCACAGGGTTGCTGTTGTGGGGAAAATAGGAAGAGGAAGGAGTATTAGGTATGTTCCCCGCCTTGAGTTATTTATAAAAATAATAAATGCGGGATAAAAAAATCTATTAAAATTATTGGTTTAGGCAGATTATTGGGTTAGGAGCTGCAGAGGGAAGACAGTCCATCCTATAGGCCAGTTTTTCTCAACCTTGGCAACTTTAAGGTGTGTGGACTTCAACTCACAGAATTCCCCACCTTTGCTGGCTGGGGAGTTCTGGGAGTTGAAGTCCACACACCTTAAAGTTGCCAAGGTTGAGAAACACTGCTATAGGCAGAGAGCTATGCACATAAAATAGGATTTCATTCCTGCTATTAAATTTCTGTCTTAAATAGCTTTCTTTTCTAGGCATCACTTAAGTTAATACTCAGTCTCTTTTTTTTTTGGGGTTCCCCTTAATCTTCAAGATGCATCAGGTGGAAAGAGCTGGGCTAAAATGATGGAATCTTTTTTTGTCTTCCTAACCACAGAAACCTAATCTAACAGCAGTTTTTAGTGCCTGCTAACTAGCCACAGGCTCAAATAACAACTGCTGGATCTAGGTGCTTCTTGGTAGTAATTTTGCCATTTTCTGTTGTTATATTGAGTCCTGAAACAGATTCCTCAATGTGCAGATATTATACCCACAGTTATTGGTCTGTGTGCAGCAGTTTTGTATAGATATCTTTCTGGGTGGAAGGAATATGATGAGTTTCTGAAAGTGTGATATTGCTGTGACAGAGAGGAGAAATGCACTCTCTCTCTCTCTTTTTAAACTTTCCATACAGTAAAAACGCTTTTAATCGTTCCTTCTTAAATGCGTGGCAAGTGGGGAATGGAGGGGGTTGTTACATTTTTTTGAAAAACTGACAATGCACTTTGAAAACGCAGGGCACTCTGAATATGCACAGTAACTGGGTTTTTTTTTCTTTTTCTTTTTCTGGTAATATATGCAGAAACCAAAACTCCAAATTGAAACAAAAGGATACAACTTTCTAAGTAGCTCTTTATTGCAATGATTCTTGTAAGCACACCAGTATCTCAGGTGAATGATTTCATTTTGGAGAGATCCCAAATATTCTCCGTGAGAACCGAGGCGAATAGCTTTTGAAAATGCAGGGGGGGGGCAGGGAGGAGAAATCCAAGGAGAGGAAGTGCTTTTAAATCTGATCTTTTTTATCACTGGAATTGTTTTATAACAAAATTGGTTCTGATACTTATTTGGCTTTCTTTTAAAAAACCCTTCTTTTAGAGAAAGAATGTTTTGAAAAATACCTTAGATGCAATTTTTACCAATTATGGCAATGTTCAGTTGTAGCCAAGCAGCTCATGCAGAATGATATGTCTTGTAGTTACTGCTGCCTTTCTGACATTCAGCTTCGGGAATTAGTCTCTGCTGCAAGGTTTTTTGGACAGTGCGCAAATTAAAGAGCCATGTGCGGACAGACGATGAACTGTGACTTCAGCTCTGTCAACCAGTTGATTTGCAATCGATTTTACGTTGCTAAGTTAGAAATACCGTATTTCAGGCAGCGTGGGGAAGGGGTGTTCACGTAGGTTTCAAATTTGCCAGCTGTAATTTGTGAGTTTCCCACTTACCCTGATATTTAAATGTTTTAGTAGAGATGCAAGGAGGAGGAGGAGGGCAGCAATGAATGGAAACACTGTCCTTCCGGAGTGAAAAGCAAGGAGTAACTGGAGCCATTTTATTTTTAAAAGCAAAATGTACCCTTTTTGGTCTCTTGTGCCTTTTTAAATGCCTGCTCACGAGGCAGAAAGGTTTGAAGCTTTCTGGCACATGGGAGTGGGGGGGGGGGCCTGCTCCCTTTTGCTCATAGCTGGGGTTATCCAGAGGTGGTGATGCGGAGAGAGTTGTGGTGGAATTTCCCCCCTCCTCCTTGGAGTTGCTGGCCAGGTTCTTTGGATTTAAGTGGAAGTATAAGTCTTATATACTGGCTATTATATCTCTTTTGGTGCTGACTTGGTTGGGATATGCCATACTATACCTTCAGAGCCCTATAGCTAAATGTGGTGAATGTCAACCTTTGCCACTGGCTGTTGGTGGTGCTTCACAGACAGAGGATGAGAAGCTGACGTAGGAGGCAGATGGGTTCTCGAAGTGTGTGTGTCGCTCCCTCCCATCTTTTCCATTGTTTTTCACATGTATAAATTGAGAGACGACCTTTTTTCTGTAACAGGTGAGCCTGCCCTTGTGCCTAAAATCCAGTTAACAAAATGTAGCAGTGAGGTGGACATCCAGGTATGGTTAGATGGTGGGAGGTCAAAATGTTGAAGATAGATGCATCTGTTGTAACTCATCCTGCTTGGCATAGGATTAGTATGTGTTTCCTAAAAACAGGCCAGGAAACAGGGCCATGTTTCTCATCACTGAGGCATAGCCCTAGAAGGCTAAAGAGGCTTTGAAAGCCTGGAACAAGGATTGATTGGTGGATTGATTGATTGTGTGCCATCAAGTCAGTGTCGACTCTTAGCAACCACATAGATAGATTTTCTCCAGGACCTGGAACACGGAAGGGAAGGGTAATTGAAAGTTGACAAGTAGTAAGACAATGAAACAAAACTAAGCCTTATCTCTTGAAAGGGAAAGAAAATTCCCACCCCATGAAGATGGAATTGGGGCTTCTGAAAAATAGATGCAACATAGGAAGTTGCCTTGACACAGCTCAGATTTTTAATTCATTTGCTCTGGAAGGGCTTTTCAAGTTCTCATTCAGCATGTAGTAGGTTTTGTTTTTTAAACTAAGACACTTGAGATGAAATCGGGGATTTTTCTGCATGCAAAAGATGTGCTCTACTGCTCACCTATGGCATCTACTCAGAATTCGCACCCCCCCCTTTTAAACTAACACATTAAATCTTCCAATCTATATACATTAATGGTTTGTGGAAAATTTCCCAGCAAGATTGGATTTTGTGTGTGTAGATAGAAATACTGCCACTTATGTTAATGTTTAGACAATAGATCCAGCAGCGTTATAAGCCATAAAGTCTTCACACGTAAGGAAAAGAATGTAAACATGTTGTCTATAAGCAAGAGAAGTTGTAGGTTGAGTTACATTTTTTATTTGAGTGTGTTTTCCGAATGCCATCCCCCCTCTTGTTTAAATGACAGCTTTGCAAGTTTGAGAATGCTCTTGGTGGCCGAGGGTGATGGTTCTCTAGATCTTCCTTTACATTTGTGTTCATTGAGAACGTGCTTTTAAAGGCATCTTAGCCATCCTTGCTTAGAAAAAACTCAAGTGGGACATAATTGCACTGATTCTTTTTTACTGTAACCAACTTCCTGTTTGCATCTGCTGTAGCTGTTGGCATATACTGTACAGTGTTAGGGCTCACCGGGAGAGAAATGATCTGTCTTCGTTGTTACGTTTGTATAGCAAATGGCATTGTTTTACAGTATTAAGAGAAGATCTGAATGCACATAGTAGTCTTTGCAGCTTTTCCATTTGAGTGTAACTGGCAAATCCTCCAAGGCCAGTGTCTGCTTATTTTGCTTTATATGTTTGGTGAATTTTTGTCTGCCTGTATCTGTCATTTCTTTCCTCCAAAATGCACTTTGTTTGTAAAACATACTTCTCACCCCATCTCAGCTCCCCAAACATAATTGGTAACATAGAGCTCTCCGGTGCAAAGTTAAACTGCGTTCTTGATTGTCATCCATGGTTCTTAGTTACAGAGAATGCAGATTCCGTGATAGTGGGGGACATGATCCACCTGTTTTTTGTAGAACTGTGGTCTCAACCAAATAGTCACAGTAGCAGTTGCAACTGGTGGCTAGAAAGCAAGAGAAGCTTTTGCTTCATTGCTGCTTTATTCCTGCTCAGATGCCCCTTGGCATCTTCATGTTTATAAAGTGGGCAGCCATATGATATGAATAGCTGTGACTTGGAAGTGAATTTGGTGCTTCTGCATCCAGTGATGCTCAAGGAATAAATCATCTCTCACAATAACTCGTCCCAAGTAAACTATTTTAATACGTTTTGTCCTGGCACCAGTGATGAGATTGTCCCATCAGTTTTTTTGGTGCCAAATGATGAGATTCTCTTGTCTGTTTCTTTAGGTGCCAGTTACTCTGTCCTACTGAAGAATTTTCTGATCTGCTTGTTTAGAGTGCTAGACCTTATTGCACCCGTTTAAATCTTTGCATTCTTTCTCCTGCTTTTTCCTGAAAGTTTAATAGGAAAGATGATTTGATCAGGTTGCAGTAGACCATTCCTCATGTAGCAAGCAGATCCAAGACTACCTCCTACTTTCTTTGGAAGAGATTAGCGTGTTTTTCTTTCTAAAATGCAATTTCGTGTTACTTGAAAATAGCCAAATTTCACCAAAGGTCCTGAACCGCATGACCGGCTCACTTCTGAGGTGCCACATTCTTTGCAAAATACGAGGCAATGTTTCCAAAAAGTGAGTTTGATCCCATTTTTTTGTTACTGGACAATACTGAGATTTTGCAACCAGTATTATGCACAGTAAAAAGTAAGTTTTGTTCTTCAGGGTGCTGTGCCCAAGACCCAGGAAGTTATGTTAGAATACATGAAAGAATGTAGGCATTGCAGTGTTTTCCTTCTAACGAAATCCATTGCAATGTTGAATGCAGCTTGGTTTAATTCATTTTTGTATGGTGTTGACAAAAACAAATTGATCCCTTGGGCATGCCGAATTAGTGAGTGATTAAAGAAGGTGCTTCAGGCGTTTTGATTTTATTCTACGGCTAACTTACATGTTAAATATTATTTCGGTAATTTTTCTTAAAACTTTATCCTTGAAAAAGTGTTTTTACTTACTCAAGTTATTATATAAACCGTCAAATGTGCAGAAAATGTTTCTTGAATATCTATAATATTAGCATGTTCTATTTTGTAGTACACAGATTTGGTCACACCTCAGATTTTAAAATGAAAGGTGCTTTTACCTCAAACTGTAGAAAACTGATGGTTGAAAAATGGGGTGGGAAATATGGATATTGCATGGTCACCTTTAGAACTGTTATCCATAAAGTGCTGACTAGTTAATGCAAATGAACTTGAGTTCTGGGATTAGGATGTTATTAACAAAGTGTTCTAAAATGTTGGTGAAATTTACTGTCTTGAAATAGTCCTGCCTTTAAATGGTTTGCAAATGATTTGTTTATCATGTCCACCATCCCTTGGCAACCTGATAGAGGAGAAGGAAATGCTTACAGTGGTGGTTCTCTAGAAAGCTACCTAAGGTCTTCTCCAATCCTTGGACTAGGTTTTTGGTCTTTCAACTGGAGCTTCCACGATGCCATAGCCCAATTTATTTTTTTGAAAATTCCTCTAATTTCAAAGGCGGGTTGCCTTGAAGCACAAAGGGCATTGCATTTCAAAGAATAAAGACTTACACCCCTCATGTACATTTTCATTTTGGAATATAAGAAGTTGCCTTTTGTTAAGCCAGATAGTTGGCCCATCTTTGCTCCATATTGCCTTCTTAGTGCCTGGCAGCAGCTTTCCAGCTTTCCAGGGAACAGGAGAGGCCTTTTTCCTACCCCACCTAGAGACGCCGTGGAATGAAGTAGATATTTTTGCAGGTTTGAACGTGTGCTGTGTCCCTGAGCTACATCTCTTCTCTATTAAGAATTCTTTGTAGACCATGGCCTTTATCCTTAGTCTGAAAGTTGCATAATGACTCCCTGCCGACTGCGTACGGCAGATAGTCAACAGGGAAAATTCCAGTTCAGAACTTACTGCTAACTTAATATAGGCAACATTTGGTACATTTGTACACATGGTGGACTATCCCGTTCCATCTATCCCTTTCCATTCCTGATAATGAAATTCAGTAAGGGTGCTTTTATCATGTGCTCCCCAGACTAGCTTCTGATTTTGCAAACCATAGTTTCAAGGGAGTTGGCATTGCATTTTTAGTGCTGGGGAAAGGGAAACTTGTGTTGCTTGAATGATCCTGGCTGATATTTGTTCCTTTTTTCCTATCACTGACCTGATTTTGGTGCTGATTGATGATGATGATCCTCATAATGTTCAAGGCTGGAGTCATCCCACCAAATCTGATGAAATTAACAGGAGCAACCAACAAACTTGCAAAGAGACCAAGTCTCTTATAAATAGTGCTCATAAAACCAAGGAGCTCTCTTTCTCTGCCTATGTTCAGAATCTATCAAAGCTCATGCTAGGAGGAGCTTGAGGCCAATTTCTTAGAAGACAGCACCACTCCATCATGAATTCTTACAGGAGCTGCTGGAGCATAAGATGTCAAGGAGGGTGATGCAGCTGAGTGAGCTTGTGTAAGTCCTCAACTTTTGAGGAGACACATCTGTAATTTTGAGCACGTGTTAGGAGCCCTCTCACAAAGCAGCTGCTAGGATGACTGTGGCACCCATTTATCAGAAGGGGAACTGGGAATGTGACTACCACTCCCCCCTTCCCCCCCAAGATGCTCTCTGTCACTTCAGCTTGTCTTTATGGTTCCTTCTGGACAACTTCCAAAGGGCTTCTGAAGCCCCATAACATTTTTATTTTCTAAAAATCCTTCTGATGTCTATATAGGGTCCAGAGGATTCTTGGGAAAAAGGTGATTCCTTTTCAATTAACCGAGACTTTATATTTAGTCAAAAGGATCTTTGAATAGAGTAAAACTGAGTAAGACAGAGAGCTTGTATGGGAGACGTGCTTTCCTAGATACAACTTCCATCCTCTAATGGGAAGGCTTTGAATATAGGCAGATTTTCTTAAAGCAGAGCAGAATAGTGTGTCAATACTCTGAAGACCATATCCAGAACATAAAAGCTCCTTGAAGAAAAAGACATGGCTTTGTTGCTCTCCTTTGTAAAGAAAGAAACAAGACCTACCTCTGATCATAATAAGCTGGCAGTGATGTGCACACCTTTAAGTTGAATGGGTGAAAGAAAACGGACAGCAAATATTGCTGGTTTCTTCCTTAACTTCCATTTCCTGGTGATAGAAACTGATGATGATGAATTCTGTATTTTTTCAGGAGATGTGTTAACTCCACCATCACCCCCCACCTTTCTTGTTGTGTCTTGTAAAAGCCACAGTGTCTTCTGTTGCCCCCAAGGGCTAATTCACCCATTAAGGAATTTTAGATATTTGTGCATTCAAGGTGTAAATGTTAGATATATATCAGAGAAGCATGTGAGTTGGAACAAAAGCGGCGCACCTTTCTTGCTGAGTCTTCTGGGTGATGAACGTGGTTTTGTTGCTTGTGAAATAGTCTTGAAACTCCACTTTTAAATAATAACTTCGTAGACCTTATAGACAAAGTGATTATTTTATCTAATACCTACTAATCCATAGTAGTAAAACATAGGAGGAGGATTTGGTACAACAACCTGAGGAAGGAAAGAATCTATGATGAAATTTGATTTTTGAGCTTTGGTATGCATAAGATTTCATGGACATCTCCTGGGAGTATTTTAAGTTGTTTATAATAAAATATTTCAGGGTTTTTAAAATTCAAACACTGAGTGGGATCCAGACTAACCCTCCGCTGAAACAATGGGACATGTCAGAGACAGCTTGTCCTCTTGATTTCATTGGGATCCAAGCTCCATTCCACTTTATCTGAATCCAGTTTGTTGAGAGGAGAGTAACATACCTCTGAGAACTTAGACATACCCACACTCACAGGAATTGAATACCCCCCAAAGAGAAAGGTGGTGGCTGGCCTTATTTCAAATGGTACTTAAGCATATTTAGAGCACAATCCTATACATGTCTACTCAACAGTAAGTCTCATTCAGGGGAGCTTACCTCCAGGAAGATGTCAGACATTGGATTGCAGCCTTAACAAGTGTATACCTTTTCAGTGTTCACAAGCTCTGCAGAACTGTAAAATTAGCACTTGAGGAAACAGCATTTTTTTTTCTCCCTTTATCAATGTTGTAGATTGTACCTTTCATTCTGTACATTTTTTAAAAGCTCCGTGTCGGAGAATTTGTATTAATGATGTATATACTTCAAGCAATTTTAATTATGTGCTTGCTAGATGCTATGTGGGGTGATGTGTCTTTTATCTTATGCCTTAACAAATATATTAAATTAGTTCAAAATCAGAATATGCAAAAATGTGTGTTTAAAAAAAATACTATTTTCCTGAGAAGGCACAAGATTTTCTTTTTTTTTAATTAAACATTTCTATCCTTAAAACCAATCTGTTATTGAGGATGCGGTGTAGGCTCCTCGTTCCTAAATTTTTACAATTATATCCTGGATTTGACTCCAGGGTATGGCTGCACAGTTGTTCCAAATGTAGGGTTGTGATATGTGGAGAAAATACTAAGTAATTCGATCAAATTTTTTTTAAAGGGCTAGCTAGGGGATTAATATAGAGTGATTCATTTCCCCGACTAAAATGCTACGTGAAAGAGAAGTCTGCTTATTTTTGAATACAAACATTTGTTGAAACCTGTGTAATCGTGTTTTCCACATCTTACAGCTGACATTGAATCCTTTCACCTTCACTATTAATTAGAATGGCAAATCAGTTGGTGAGGACCCAGCTCCCTTTCCAGTTTGGATCTACCTCAGATTAAGCAGTTGGGTGCTAATTTATTCAAATTATCATTGAGATTGTCCAAAGTGACCAAACAGTATGTGATGATTTGTCGTTTGAAGACAAGGAGAATTTGGAGTTTCCTCTTTCTTAGAAAACAACCTATGGATTATTTTTGTCTTTGTGCCTTTTATGTTGTGAGTCCCAATGCATAGCAAAATCAAGTCATACTCCTATCTGAGAAGTGAACTCTTCATCAGAGTAAAACTGCAAACTGTCAGATTTCTAAAAAAAGAAAAAAAATAGTGTATTTTTTGCATATTAAACTATAAAAATGTGTAACATAATAGAATGCTGGTAATGTGGAAAGGTTTCTTGAAATTAAAGAACATATTGACACCTTGATCCCAAACTATTCTGTGCGTGTGCTTGTATGGTGAGGCCCAGATGTTTTTGACCGAGTTGCCCAGGACGAGGGACCTGGCCATTTTACCAGGGGCCTCAGCCAAGCTCTGAACGGGCTGCCCCACGGAAGCAAATTTGCTCCTCTCTTGAAGACATATTGCTGCATTTGGATGAGCAGAATAACTGTTTCTTAGGCCAAGATCTTCTTGAGTCTCCTGTGCTTCTTTTCCCCTTTACATGAGCAGTGAAATCCACAGGAGGCTCATCAAGAGAGTCTGCCATTTCATCCAACCTGGAAAACTAGGGTTAAAAGTCCCTTTCGTATGCCTGCTTATTTGGAATCCCTTGACCCCGGTCCTGGTTCGGATGTTATAGAAAGCTCTAGAGGATGGGTTCCTCGCCTTGTCCCTCACCCAAAGGGATGGCCAAACAGCCGTAGCTTATTGAGATTTGCTAGTTTTGGTGAGCTGTGTGTGTGTGAAAATGTGTGTGTATATATACGTGACTACTCATATATACACCCTACACAGGCCTGTATATAATAAGTGGAAGTGGAATATGAGTCTATGTCAGGAAAGGGAATAAAACATCAAAGTAACGTTCTGCATGATTGAATACCCTTTTATATAAAAGGTTTTTTTTATTATTTTTGTGGGAGATTGAGTTGTAATAGACTATTTTTTTTTAAATGGAAATTTGACTTGATAAACAGAAACCAATACAGCATGGAAATCTTTTCCTTTAAAAGATTATCCATTTTAATATTGGCAAAAAAACCCAAAATGCTACATCCTAAGGAGTTTATTTGGTTTGCTGCAGAAAGACAAACAACAAGAAAAATAATGTGCTACAGAACTGCCCCAACGGGTCTGTTAGAAAAGCTATATTTTATAAAAGAGTAACCATCCTTTTCATATGCTGCATATACACGATCAGTATCATTGCACTTTTTCAGTAATGTCCTGTAAATTGGCTTACGGTAAAGAATTTTAAAATCTTTTTAATACAGTACACCATAGTACTTTGGGCAGAAGGTAAGAAGACTTACAGGTACCTCAAGATTGAAACACGAGCCTGAATATGCTGCATTTTGTTCCTTTTATTTCATAGAGCTTTGGGGCGGGGGGGGTGTCCTTTCATTAGTTGTATTGTTATTGGCTACCTAGCTTTTAAATTTGTATTGTTGGCTCGGCTGAAGAATTTAGAATTGGTCTCTCTTCACTTGGTTAGATACTCTGATCCTTTATTGGTGTTAGTCCAATGTTGATATCAAGTCTGCCTTGCATTGTAGACTGTTGTAGTAACTGTTTTTACACAATGGATTTTGAGAAAAAGAATCCCAAGGTGGTAAAACAGGCAATATATGTTCCCTTATGATACATACTTGCATTATCGTGGTTTGCCATGATTGAAATTGAGAGGGGTAGTGTGTTGTTTTCCAATTGGAAAAAAGCAAATCTTAATGGTTTGATCTCTAATAATGATTTCTTGACCAAGAACTAAGCTAACAAACCAGCTAGGACAACCCTAGCTGTGAAGCTGAGCCACACTTACACCAAAATCATACTTGCTCCATACGTGGAATTAGTACCCAAGCTAATTTGAGCAACACGTGACTTGTTGCTTAGGTACCATGGATCCAATTTTCTTAATCTGGACTTTTTCATTCCCCAAATGGGTTGTAACATGGATGAAGAGGGAAGAATTTGGGAAGTGGGGGGGGGGGGGGAGAAAAACGCAGAAGGAAGCTTAAAAAAACTGTGAAAAGCCACATTTATTGTCCTGTTTTTAAGCTTGGGCGATTCCTCTTTCCATGTTTGTTTTACAGCTTGCTAGTAAAAATACTTTGCACTACTTCTGCAATAAAATGACAAACTAACCTTATACTTTGGTTTCTTCTTGTGTATGTGTGTATATATACTATAAAGTGCTACTAAAGATTTAGCATAGTGTTTTTTTTTACCTCCATACCATAAGACATGTAACAAGCTCAAAATGCTGTAAATCTTGATGAAACATGTGAATGATATTTTATAAAGTTATTTTGTATGGTGTCAATTTTGTTTCTGCCTCATAGTATGTCAATAAATTACTCATATTTACACATTCAAAAGTATTATTTTCTGCGCCTAGAACAGTAATAATCCAAAAGTTAATCCAAAGAGTTCAGGGTATATAGACAGTCTTCCCCCAGTTACCCTCAACAACCCCATGAAAGCTAAATTAAAGAATGGTAACTTGGTTCCAGTTCAGTCACCCATCATTGGAAAGGCAAACGTTGCATGTCTCACGAGGATTTGCCTGCTATTCAACCATTTTACATTATGGTCAGATTATAAGATGTTGCCGTGAAGACTTCACTTTGCCAATACATGTTTACTTTACAAGACATGAGGTAATGAGTTTGGTATCTCAAGAAATTAATTCAGAGCAACTGTGTCCACACAACTCAAGGTTTGCTTAACCATGTTTTATTGAATGAACCAGTTGTTTACGGCAGGGCAGTGTTCCTCAACCTTGGCAACTTTAAGATGTGTGGACTTCAACTCCAAGAATTCCCCACCCAGCTTTGCTGGCTGGGGAATTCTGGGAGTTGAAGTCCACACATCTTAAAGTTGCCAAGGTTGAGGAACACTGGTTTAGGGCATACTGTATTGAGCCCAACCAAGAAAACCATTTTATCGTTTAGTTCAGTGGGAGCTCAGCTGATGGGTGCCCCTTTTTAGGATGGCTGCTGAGCGTGCTTCAGAACTGTACTTCATGCAACTGCTGGAAGTGTGTTGAGAGCCATTTTTTTTATTTATCTATTTATTTCTACACTGCCGATCTCGCATATAAATTTAGGTGTTAAAAACACCCATTGATTTTAAGTTACCACAAAATTCTTTGTGTTGTGCTGCTAAAAGGGTTTTCCCTCTAAGAACTCTTGTAGGCTACACAAGTAGATCTATCCTCCATAAATTTCTCTCGTCTCTTTTTAAAAATATGTGAATTGGTATCCATCACTTCAACTGGCAGCACATGCAGTAGTTCACATCTTTTATCTTGAATCTAGTATATTTATGAATCTTTTCCACCCCTGCATGGAAGTAGCCTTTTCCTAATGACGCTATGTCCACGCCACAGATACAAACTAGCCAGTCACATTTTTGGTCTAGGTAGTCCTTGGGCTACGGCCACTTGCTTAGCAACTGTTCAAAGTTAGAACAGCACTGAATGAGAGGGACTAACGACCGGTCCTCAGAGTTCCGGCTATTGCAGATTCCAGGTGCGCAGTGCCTGGCTCTCAATGACATTGCAGCGACCCGCACTCATGTGATCGCCTGCTGGCTTCCCACAAGCAAAGTCAATGGGGAAGCCGGCAGGAAGTTGCAAATCTCTCCTGCCACTCTTGCCCACCTGCCCGCACTCTGTACTGCCTGCCCATGGCACCCCGGCCCATAGTTCTTACCCAGTGGCTGGCGTGCCTGGGACCCCTGCCTCTTCCTGCTTAACAATCCACGCGGTCCTGGGATTATGGCGGCAACCGGGACTGCCATCGTGAAGCGATGTGGTCATGCTTTACAACCGCATCACTTAGCAATGGAAATTCTGGTCCCAAATGCTGTTGTAACCCAAGGACCTGTACTGTGCTGGTTTAACTGAGCAAAATTTTTTCAAGCCAATTCCTCCTTTGCTAAAAAAGATCATTCTCGCTTCTGCTCTGAAGAAAGGGCTTAATTTTATCTCCGTATTGCTCAGTGCTCACTGCCTTACGGAATAGCACTGATTTGGCTGGAATGCTGAGTCTTTTCTCTATCCACCCACACACACAAATTGACCAACAACCTCCCTTGTGAACTTGGTCAGTTTTTGTGAAAGAAATGTTAAAAGTGTTTTTGATATAATCTTACGTGTTCTTTTACTCAGTCTGCTGCACAAATGTCATCTCAAACCATATAAGAATGTACACTGAATTTTTTCAAACTTCTCAATATTCATACAAAACTGCAGGAATTCTTTTTATTTACACCAGTGTAACATTACTGTACATAGGAACTGATGGAACTGAAAACAAATTACGTTTTCTTTTCAGCTTGGACAGTCTGAACTCCAACAGAAGCTAGTCTAGCTTATATACAACTATTCATATAAACAGTTCACTTTTAGGGAATCTGAAACATTTTTTTGCTAACTTATATTGAAAGGAAAGAAAGCAATAATATTGGTATGTAAAAGTAATTGTACACATTTAGATTTGCCCAATGTGGGCAGAGATGATTCTGTGTTGAAAATACAATATTTCTTTAACAAGAACTTTTGGTATATTACAAGCAGTCATCCATATAATCATGTTTGTAAGTTCAAGATGAAAAACAAGGGTCTGCATATGTGTTCAGTCCACATGGACATTTGCCATGAATATTTGCCATCTTCTGCAGAGTAATCGTACACAAATTGGCAATTCTAACTGAGAATTCACTGGTTCAAGGATGTAGGAATTTACTTGACCACAAGTAATTAAAAAGTGTTCATTCAACAAGGCTATGATGAAAGTCAACCTGCTTTACGGTCGAGACGCTTCTTCAGCTTCACTTCCCTCATCTTCCTCTTTTTCCTCCTTGGTCTCTTTTCCTTCTTTTTCTTTTTCAAGCATTTTTAGGTATTTGCTTGCCAAGATCTTCTTTGGCACAATATCTGGGGGGAAAAAAATCTCCTTTTCACTAAATTACTAAATATTTCCAATCACTACAAAATAATTTAGACTCTGTATAGTCTACTGCAAGTGTTCCCATTAACTATGGAAGTACTGTAATAATGTACAACATGGTTTTTGAGAACTCTGATGGGGACACATCCTAATTTTTACAGGAGGATGGCCCAACACAGGAGAAGTGACACCACAGGACCAGAGTCAGCAGTTTATCTTCATCTAAAGGAAAAAGGACACTCATTTGAGGACATTAATGTTCACATTTTAGACAGAGAAGATAGGTGGTTTGAGAGAGGGGTCAAGGAATCCATTTATGCCAACTTGGAAAATCCTTCCTTGAATAGAGGTGGGGGCCTCAGGCACAACCTTTCCCCTATCTTCCTTCCTGCTTTGTCTTCTGTGCCTAGGAAGATTAAGACCATTTCGCAAGCTCAACAGCAGCAGGGTAATCTTAACGATCCTCCTTTAGATGATAAAGGGACTTAGAAATAAACATCTCAAAATAACCATGACCTAGCCCCAGGTGCAAGGTCACACAGCCACCCTAGAAACGTATTTAAGGATTCCCTTACTAACTTTACTCAGACTGAAGAAGCTCCTTGGATAAGGAGTGAAAAGTTTCTACTGAAAAAATAGAAATCCAGTTGACATGATTCAAGCCACAGATCCTAATTTTTAGCATATCCACCATTCATGACAGGTTTTAGGTTTATAAGCTCTTTTTTCATTGTTTTATTTTTTATTAGAGCCAGACAAAAAATAATTGCACACAATTATTATACAAGAAAGTGAGATAAAATTGCCAATAGATCCTAATATGCCATTAATTTGTTTATTTGCAGATGTATGAGAGATTTGCAACAAATAATTATTTCCAATTCTCAATAGTTTTAACGATAAGGAAAACGAAATAGTTTTATCCCCTAAAATAGGTTGTCACTATCAAAAGCCCTTGAGGGAAAATTAAATTAGATTTGAATACAAACCCGTTCGTTACTGAAACAACATCCCTGTGCTCCCATGAATTCTGAACCACCTTAGGTAGCAATTCAGCTCATCTTGTTTGTATTATTGCTCCTACCCTCCCCATACATTGCCTTTTCTTCTTTACACTTCTCACTTCTCTCTTTTAGACAATTTCCAGAACTCCCCCAACTGCAACTTCCTTGGTCTTCCCTTTCCTCCTGAGCTCTATCCACTCTTCCTTCATATATTTGCTTTGCTATTTGATCCTCATTCATTTTCTCTACATGATTAAACCACTTCAACATATTTATTACCTTTGATATTCTATCTACGTACCCATTCATTCCTATCCTCTCTTCTTTTGCCACACATACAGTTGCAATCGAAATTATTCAACCCCCATTGCAAATCAGGTTTATTGTCAAAATTTACAGACTTTCAGCTGTTTGCAATGAACAAATCAAACAAAAGCAATTGAAATAGCTCAACACAACAAATGCTTCAAGTGGTGTCCCCAAATTCAACTGAAAATGCAACTTATAATGACTTCTCCAGTCTCAAAATTATTCAACCTCTTCATGGTAAGCATCTTCAGTACTTAGTAGAGCACCATTTTGCTGTTATGACCTGCTGCAAGCGAGATGCATAGCCAGACACCAGATACTGGCAGCGTTCCTCAGGAATCTTAGCCCATTCCTCATGAGCAATGGCCTCCAGTTCGGTAATATTCTTGGGTTTGCGTGCTGCTAGGATTTCCTGCCCCTTCATGGATCACTGCCTTGTCGTGACGAAGGGGCTTGCGTAACTCAATGAAGTCAGGTCAAGAAGAACAGGTCATGATGGAGAGTTCTGACAAAACGTGGTCCACTGGAGGAGGGAATGGCAAACCACTCCAGTATCCTTGCCAAGAAAACCCATGGACAGTATCAAAAGGCTAAAAGATATGACGCCGGAAGAGGAGCCCCTCAGGTCGGAAGGTGTCCAAAATGCTACTGGGGAAGAGCGGAGGGCAATTCTGAGTAGCTCCAGAAAGTGTGAAACGGCTGGGCCAAAGCCGAAAGGACGCTCAGTTGTGGATGTGTCTGGAAGTGGAAGGAAAGTCCGATGCTGTAAAGAACAATACTGCATAGGAACCTGGAATGTAAGATCTATGAATCAAGGTAAGCTGGATGTGGTCAAACATGAGATGACAAGATTGAACATCGACATCTTGGGAATCAGCGAACTAAAATGGACAGGAATGGGCGAATTTAATTCAGGAGACCATTATATATACTACTGTGGGCAAGAATCCCTTAGAAGAAATGGAGTAGCTCTCATAGTCAATAAAAGAGTGGGAAAGGCAGTACTGGGGTACAACCTCAAAAACGACAGAATGCTTTTGGTTCGAATCCAAGGCAAACCATTCAACATCACAGTGATCCAAGACTATGCCCCAACCACTGATGCCGAAGAAGCTGAAGTTGACCGGTTCTATGAAGACCTACAACACCTTCTAGAACTAACACCAAAAAAAGATGTCCTTTTCATCATAGGGGACTGGAATGCTAAGGTAGGAAGTCAAAAAATAACCGGAATAACAGGCAAGTTCGGCCTTGGAGTACAAAATGAAGCAGGGCAAAGGCTAATAGAGTTTTGTCAAGACAACATGCTGGTCATAGCAAACACTCTTTTCCAACAACACAAGAGACGACTCTACACATGGACATCACCAGATGGTCAATACCGAAATCAGATTGATTATATACTTTGCAGCCAAAGATGGAGAAGCTCTATACAATCAGCAAAAACAAGACCTGGAGCTGACTGTGGCTCAGATCATGAGCTTCTTATCGCAAAATTTAGGCTTAAATTGAAGAACGTAGAGAAAACCACTAGACCAATCAGGTATGACCTAAATCATATCCCTTATGAATATACAGTGGAGGTGAGGAATAGATTTAAAGGATTAGATCTGGTAGACAGAGTGCCTGAAGAACTATGGATGGAGGTTCGTAACATTGTACAGGAGGCAGCAACTAAAACCATCCCAAAGAAAAAAAAATGCAAGAAAGCAAAGTGGCTGACTGATGAGGCTTTACAAATAGCTGAGGAAAGAAGGGAAGCAAAAGGCAAGGGAGAAAGGGAAAGATATAAACAACTGAATGCAGATTTCCAGAGAAGAGCAAGGAGAGATAAGGCGGCCTTCTTAAATGAACAATGCAAAGAAATCGAGGAAAACAATAGAATGGGGAAGACTAGAGATCTCTTCAAGAAAATCGGAGATATCAAGGGAACGTTTTGTGCAAAGATGGGCATGATAAAGGACAAAAAAGGCAGGGACATAACAGAAGCAGAAGAGATTAAGAAGAGGTGGCAAGAATACACAGAAGAACTATACAAGAAAGATCTTAATATCCCTGATAAATACGATGGTGTGGTCACTGAGCTTGAGCCGGACATCCTAGAGAGTAAAGTCAAGTGGGCCTTAGGAAGCATTACTAACAACAAAGCTAGCGGAGAAGACAGTATCCCAGCTGAGCTATTTAAAATCCTAAAAGATGATGCTGTTAAAGTGCTGCACTCAATATGCCAACAAATGTGGAAAACACAACAGTGGCCACAGGATTGGAAAAGGTCAGTTTACGTTCCAATTCCAAAGAAAGGCAATACCAAAGAATGTTCAAACTACCGTACAATTGCGCTCATTTCACATGCCAGCAAGGTTATGCTCAAAATCCTACAAGCTAGGCTTCAGCAGCATGTGAACCGAGAACTACCAGAAGTGCAAGCTGGGTTTCGAAGAGGCAGAGGAACTAGAGATCAGATTGCCAACATTTGCTGGATCATGGAAAAAGCAAAAGAGTTCCAGAAAAACATCTACTTCTGCTTCATTGACTACGCTAAAGCCTTTGATTGTGTGGATCACAACAAACTGTGGCAAAGTCTTAAAGAGATGGGAGTACCAGACCACCTTACCTGTCTCCTGAGAAACCTGTATGTGGGTCAAGAAGCAACAGTTAGAACCGGACATGGAACAACCGACTGGTTCAAAATTGGGAAAGGAGTACGACAAGGCTGTATATTATCACCCTGCTTATTTAACTTATATGCAGAGTACATCATGAGAAATGCCGGGCTGGATGAATCACAAGCCGGAGTTAAGATTGCCGGGAGAAATATCAACAACCTCAGATATGCAGACGATACCACCCTAATGGCAGAAAGTGAAGAGGAACTAAAGAGCCTCTTGACGAGGGTGAAAGAGGAGAGTGCAAAAGCTGGCTTGAAACTCAACATTAAAAAAACCCAGATCATGGCATCTGGTCCCATCACTTCCTGGCAAATAGAAGGGGAAGAAATGGAAGCAGTGAAAGATTTTATTTTCTTGGGCTCCAAGATCACCGCAGACGGTGACTGCAGCTATGAAATTAAAAGACGCTTGCTGCTTGGAAGGAAAGCTATGGCAAACCTAGACAGCATATTAAAAAGCAGAGACATCACCATGCCGACAAAGGTCCGTATAGTTAAAGCTATGTCTGTAGCTTGAATCATGTCAACTGGATTTCTATTTTCTTAGTGGAAACGTTTCACTCCTTATCCAAGGAGCTTCTTCAGTCTGAGTAAAGTTAGTAAGGGAATCCTTAAATATGTTTCTAGGCTGGCTGTGTGACCTTGCACCTGGAGCTAGGTCATGGTTATTTTTGAGATGTTTGTTTCTAAGTCCCTTTATCATCTAAAGGAGGATCGTTAAGATTACCCTGCTGCTGTTGAGCTTGCGAATTGGTCTTAATCTTCCTAGGCACAGAAGACAAAGCAGGAAGGAAGATAGGGGAAAGGTTATGCCTGAGGCCCCCACCTCTATTCAAGGAAGGATTTTCCAAGTTGGCATGAATGGATTCCTTGACCCCTGTGTTGGGCCATCCTCCTGTACAACGGTTGTTTGGTTTCTCCAATGTAGAGTTCAGAGCACTGAACTCAACTCACAGAACACAAGTGCTCAGGAGGATGGCCCAACACAGGAGAAGTAACACCACAGGACCAGAGTCAGCAGTTTATCTTCATCTAAAGGAAAAAGGACACTCATTTGAGGACATTAATGTTCACATTTTAGACAGAGAAGATAGGTGGTTTGAGAGAGGGGTCAAGGAATCCATTCATGCCAACTTGGAAAATCCTAATTTAAGGATATTTAAACATATTTAAGGATTCCCTTACTAACTTTACTCAGACTGAAGAAGCTCCTTGGATAAGGAGTGAAACGTTTCCACTAAGAAAATAGAAATCCAGTTGACATGATTCAAGCTACAGACAATTCCACCTGGATGACTGAGAACCTTCATAGACATAGTTAAAGCTATGGTTTTTCCAGTAGCAATGTATGGCTGTGAGAGTTGGACCATAAGGAAGGCCGAGCGCCGAAGAATTGATGCTTTCGAACTGTGGTGCTGGAGAAGACTCTTGAGAGTCCCTTGGACTGCAAGGAGGTCAAACCAGTCAATCCTAAAGGAAATCAACCCTGACTGCTCATTGGAAGGACAGATGCTGAAGCTCAAATACTTTGGCCACCTAATGCGAAGAGAGGACTCACTGGAAAAGACCCTGATGCTGGGAAAGACTGAGGGCAAAAGGAGAAGGGGACGGCAGAAGATGAGATGGTTAGATAGCATCACCGATGTAATGAACATGAATTTGAGTAAACTCCGAGAGACAGTGGAGGACAGGAAGGCCTGGCGTGCTATGGTCCATGAGGTCACGAAGAGTCGGACACGACTAAACGACTGAACAACAACAAACCTACCCACTGCTCGCCAGACAATGTGGGTGTGCGTGCGTGTACATGCGCGTGTGCGCACACACACTCTAACAGCCTCACCAGCAGCGCGGTCCCTGCGGCGCCCCGGCAAACAGGGCGGGTGGGCGCTTATTGAGAACTGGACAAAATGGACATTTTTATTAAAACGACGGGACGATTGGGAATTGTTTAAAAACCGGAACTGTCCCGTTCAAAACCTGGCGTGCTATGGTCCATGAGGTCACGATGAGTCGGACACGACTAAACGACTGAACAACAACAACGATTTCCTGATACTTCAATGAATCCATCTTGCCTTCCACACGCTGCAGGTTTCCAGTGCCACAGGATGCAAAGCAGCCCCAGAGCATCACCAGTTCTTTTCAGCGTATGCTTCATTCTTCTTCCTCCAGACATACCGCTGATCAATTGGGCCAAAAAGTTCCAGCTTTGTTTCATTGCTCCATAGAACAGAATCCCAAAACTTCTGTGGCTTATTTATATGATTTTGAGCACATCGGAGCCGACCTTTCTTGCGCTTTTGGTTCAGTAGTGGTGTACGTCTTGGGAGTTGTGGACACCTTCTGTGTTTAGTATGCGCCTTACTGTGCTCACTGAAACCTCAGTGCCTGTTGCCACCAAGTCTTGCTGCAGGTCTTTTGCAGTCACTCGAGGGTTTCTCTCAACCTGCCTTCTCAGAAATCTGGTTGCAGCCATTGACAGCTTCCTTTTTCTGCCCCATCCAGGTAGTGTAACCACTGTTCCTTTAACTTTGAACTTGTGAACTGTGCTTCCAACAGTGTCTCTAGGAACATTCAGTGCCTTCGCTATCTTTTTGTATCCTGTTCCTTGTTTGTGAAGGGCGAAGATCTCTTCTCTTACCCTTTTGGACCATTCTTTTGACATAGCCATATTTCTAACATGCAGTCAAACGTGACACTCAACAAACCCCTAACCAGTTCAGGTATTTCATGTGTTCCAGCTGAAGCACACCTGGTGCAACTAATGAAGCCCTTGATTAGTTTCATCAGGTGTTGTCCTGTTCCGACTAAGACTGACACAGAAGCGTTACTGAAATAACTTTATTTACACAGATACACAAGCCGCCCAGTTTACACAGTCCTCTTCTTCTTCCACAGATGGGATAGCGGCGAGTCCCTTGGGTGACCCTTGCCAGACAGGACAGGCCGGGGAGGACGCAGACGATCCAGAAGGTGCGTCAAGTGGCTGCGGACTGGAGTTGACAGGTAAGGTGACCGTGGCTGCGGATTTAGCTTGGCTGTCAGGGCTGGAAGTAGGCCGAGGCCCGATAAAGGCAACCCACTGGTGGCCGGTGTCAACTGGGCTTTGCAGCTGGTCTGAGCTGGTGGCCGTCTGGGTAGGCTGGGGCCTGACAAAGGCTGCCCACTGGTGGCTGACGTTGGCTGGGTTGGGATTTTTGACCATTTGCCTGCTCACCTCCCATTAATAAATAAAAATGTAGTCTGAAAGTCTTAACAGCTTTTAAAGACTGAACTGAAATGGAAAAGTCCACATTCCCCTTTCCCCATTTCAGTGATTATTTCACCCCCGTTATGTTACTAGCAAAGTAAAGACCTACCTGCGAGGAACTGGAAAGTTTCAGACTTCTCAACTGTTTGCGACAGGTCAGTATATGCTAGGGCTTTGTGCTCCTTGCCCTGGCCATGCTTGTAAGAATAAGTAGCTAAATACTGGACAAACAGCTCCTAAAAGGAAAAGATAATGCTTGTAGCTCAAACCAGTGCTTAACTCGACCTTGGCCACGTTAAGATGTGCGGACATCAACCCCCATGGCTGGCTGGGGAATTCTGGGAGTTGACGTCCGCACATCTTAATGTTGCCAAGGTCGAGTTAAACACTGGCTCAAACATATCAGAGAGCATGCTACTCTTGGTTAATTACATCAATTGCTGTGTTGAAAACATATAGGACCCATTCCTATAAATACAAAAGGAAATGTCAGTGATTTGGCGCCAGACACTAAAGTTTCACTAGAGCCTAAAAAAAAAAGCTCCCCCTTCCTCCCCTGAGGTGCTGGCCACCCTTACCCCCTTACCCTTTTGTAGAGGCTAGTTTTTCTCCTGGCATTGTGCCACTATGGTAATTGAGCCCACTGAAGCAAAAACGCTTCAGAAAAAAAACCAGTCGTCCTATTCTAGACTAGAAAAAGGGGGGCCGCGGTGGCTCACGTGGCTAAGGCGCTAAGACGGGAAGATCTTAAGGTCGGCGGTTCGAAGCCCGTGGGCGGATGCCGCCTGACGGGGTGAGCTCCCGTCAGCTAGCCCTAGCTTCCGGCGTCAGGCTCTAGCGACAAGCCGGTCGTTTGGCCCCCATCGCAATAAACGGATCAACCAATTACCAATTGGAAAATTGATTCGGAAAAAAGCAGACCCTGCAAAAAAGCGGGATAAACGCTAGGATGAAGATTCTAGACTAGAAAACACAACAGCGCAAAAGTTGCTAGAATCAAGAGTAGTTTATTAATTCTTGGGAGGCAAAAACCTCTCCCCCCAGTATGGGCCACAGTAATTGCTCAGACTCAAGCTACTTACAGGATCGCTTGTTCCCATGTAGCTTGAGCTGCACTTTTAGCTCATCAACAAAGCACTTGTGGTCTCAGTGGATGCATTCCATGGTAATGCTTCTTGCAGGCCCACATTATGGGCAAATTGCCATTCAAGTTGAAACAAGCCTCCTCCCTATTAAGTTCACCAAAGCCTCTTAATGTTTGTTTTCAATGCTTCAAACTATGCTTTACTTTTTTTGTATGCTGTACTCTTGGCACCAATCTTTTATTATTGCTTTTACTACGTCTCCATAAGCTGCCCAGAGCCATTAAGAAAAAAGTTGGCACATTATTTATTTATTTTATCTATTTATATTTCAAATTTAGTCACCGCCCATCTCACTCAAAGAGAGATTCTAAAATCCTTCTAAAATTACTCTAGGCTGGTTTGTTAGGAAGCACAATTTTCGGGGTGGTGAGAGGATTTTGAGAGAATTGCCAAAATTTGGTTTAGTTTTTTCTTGTTTTTCTCAAAACTCAAATAGTTTTATTCCTGTAGCCACTGTTTTTTACCCTACGGTTCCTCCCCTCAGATCAGCGCTTTTCAACCTTGGCAACTTTAAGCTGTGTGGACTTCATCTCCCAGAACTCCCCAGCCAGCATGGGGAATTGTTAAGAGCATTTTTCAGGGAACTGCCGCGCTTTCAGCTTGGAAATGCGGCCCTTCAGATGAGCTTCAGATGAGCTGGAAAGTTTCCCAATTCCCACCCTGGGAGAGTCGCAGCCAACACATCTGGACCGCCCCCGCTTCCAGAAGGCTTTCTGAGGCACCCCGCAGGGCCTACCGTCGCCTTGGCGGTGAGGAAAATCGCATCCGGGTTGATGCTCGAGACTTCGGGTGAACTCTTCATAATCACCCGAATCCGCGACAAAGGCAACGACACCAACCGGTTCTCGCCCCCGGCAGCGGCTCCGCTCCACCGCGACGCCATCTTCCGCCGTCTCGGACGAAGACCATACACCCCCGCGCGCTCACCGTCGGAAGCGCCGCCTCGCGTTTTGGGACGTGTAGTTCCCGCCTGCCGCTGGGCCGCCGTTGCTGGGGTGGAAAGAACTATGAGTCCCAGGAGCGCCTTGCGAGCACAGCAGAACTAGAACCCCCGGGTCGTTGCTTGGCTTCACTGGAACCAATCGGAGCGCCCTTAGAGGGAAGACTACGCGTCCCAGAAGGCAGTTCGCTCAGAGGGGCGAAGACACCCCAGAGCAAGGGGGGGAGGCAGCCAAGCGCGGGGCTGCGTTGCCTGCCGTGCTTCGTTTAACCCGCTTTCGTGGCTTACTCCGGGCCAATGGCCTTCAACGAATCCCCGCTACGCTAAAGAAAAAACTAAGCTTAAGTAAGTCTTGAGTAGCAGCCGGGTGCACATGCGCGGCCCACCCCAGAGACTGGAGGGTCGGCGGCTGCGCAGTGAGCCGCCGCCCGCCCCGCCCTCAGTCTCGAGCGATCGGCAGAGGCAGAGGAGGCGGAGCTATTACGTCGCCCTGGCTGTGGTGGGTGAGCCGCTGGAGCCCCTGAGCGGGGCGCGGGTAGGGAAGCTGGAGGGAGCCGGTCCCGGGGGTGGGGGGAGCCGAGCCGTCTCTTCCCTTCGCCGGGGGGCGGGGAAGCTCCGAAATTACTCTTACACCCCTTCTGGTGCCCTCTGCGCATGTTTGGATCAGAGCACAAAGTTCCTCCCGGGGTGATGGGAATTGTGGTCGTCCAAACACACCCGAAGGGAGCCGGATCGGGGGAGCCAGTATTGCCCAGCCTGGGCGCAGGCAGCCTGGGGTCTTCCAGATGTTTGGGGCCAGGCGTCAGCCGCAGCCAACAAGGCCAGGAGCAAGAGATGGTCGAGACTGAAGGGCAAAACATACATTTATTAATTAATTTTGCAAATTTAGTCTCTTCCCTTTGTGGCTTGAGGTGACTCCTTGCTTATTGCTGTTACGGTTGTGTCTCAATGCCCGACTGGTGTGTGGTGCTTTTGCCTTAATGTCTGGCATCTCTTTCAATACACATCGGTGGCTGGACAGAGGCGGGTTGGGGGTGTTCACTTTGGGGACCTAAAGGTAGGGTTTGAAGCAGAGCAGCCTTTCTGCTTCTGGGTGGGAAGGAGGTGAGTCCACCTACTCTTTGATGAAGTCCGTGCTACACATTCCCAGAGGCACTCTCATCTTTACCTTTCAGGCTGTTTCATAAGCATGCCCTGTTCGTACCACTTTTCCGCCTGTACCTGTTTTTGGAAGGTACCTACTTCTGTTTATAATTCTATGTTGTTGTTATTGGCCAACAATGTAAAATTTAGTACTCAATACAGCCCACTCTTGTGTCTCTGGAACAAGCCAGTGGCAAACCACTTCTCTATTGGCAAGAAACCTACATGGATTTGTCCATGAAGCCACCAAAAGTCAAGCTATTTTTATTTTTTATTTTTTTAACAATTTTATTAGGTTTAGCGCAAGAGTGAAAACTACAAAAAAGAAAAAAACTACAGAAAGAAAAAAAAAACTAGAAAGGTGTAAAAACAGAAGAATTTTTTTTTTAAAGATTACATGAAGAGGTGACTTCTGACATTTTTTAAAATTTTTTAGCTTTTATTTACATTCAACATAGACATTACACACCACAAAACAACAACTACATTTGTATATACATAATTTCATTTTCAATTCAAAGCAATACTTAATATCTAACATGTTTAATATAACATAATTTCAATCTATCATTTTCCTTCTATTTCCATTCTCTTTTTTTTTCTTACTCTATACTTTTCTAACAACTTTCTTCTTTCTTATCCTTCTCCCTCTTACCTCACTTTCTAACATTCTCGTTCTCTCTCTAGTATCTTATTCTCCTTATCTTTTTCCCTTTTAATGGGATCCTCTTCCATCCTACTTTCCACCTTACCACCTAAATCCGTCCCTTTTACTTTTTTTTTATTCAGAAATGTCTATTTCTAACTCTATAACTATTTTTCTTTACTTTCCTTATATTATATTACTATTTTATTAAGTGCTTATCTCTATTTGATTTAAACTTATACAACTTTACCATACAATACCTACATCCATACAATTCTTTAAAATACTTCCGGCTTTCTTAACAAAGAATATAAATGAAAATATTTAATTTACATTTTCCCTCTTCTTATATCTTATTATATTTCCCCCCCTCCTCTATGTTTATGACTTCTGACTTTTAACAAGAATATACAGCAATTTCCATAATCCCTTAGTCTGTATCAAAGCAAAACCACATTATTTCTATAAATCATTCCATTAGCACATTATAAAAAACACTAAATACAATTGCTCCCTCCCCTTATATTAAAAATATATAAACCTCCTAATCAAGTTCCCTCACCAAAAACAATATTTAATTATTTCCTTCCTACCACTATTCTATACACTTCTGTCCACTATAATAAAAAATTATAAAGCATATAAATTGTCTGCTCTTATAATTAATAATACTACAACTATAACAATTTTAATCATCTTAAACCTAAAACCAAGCATTTATTGTTTATACCTTATTAATCTTAATCCAAATCATTGAAAAAAATGAAGTCAAACAAGCCCTGAAAGCAATCCAGATGAACCTTCTTAAACCCTTATCCTGCTTCAAAATAAACCAAAGCATTTACATATCTCCACAGTACACACAGAGCATTTTTCATTAAAAAATCAGAAAGCCCAACTGCCCCCCTTAAAGATTGACTTCTCAGCAAAAAATCTCCCATAGATAATGACCCCTTCCTTCCCATAACATTCCATCAGAAAGACAATTTCACTTGAGGTTTGCAATTCGACCTGTCCCTTTAATTTCTTCCACTCGACAAACTGGTTGTCATCTAGCATTTCAACAGAGGCTTCAATCTCGCTGTCAGTAAAAACATTTCTATCGTTGTCAAGCTCTTCAATTTCTTCCACAATCTCCCCAGCCAGAAGACACATTTTGGAGCTGATATTTTCTACAATGTCCCGAATATCTTGCATAATGACTTGACAAGAATCAAAAAGAATCTGTTTAAGGTCTCGATGGAAATCTGAGAAAGTCTGCTTGAAATCTTCCATGTCTCACACAGTAGATAATGGTGCCCCCTAGGTACTTAACCAGCGAAAGTTGAAGGTAATGGAAAGTTACCGAGATGTGCTTACACAAGTGAAAGTATGATAACAAGCAGCTCCCCAGGGAAAGTAGCAGCAGAAAGCTGGAGATTCAAAACAGCAGATTCAACGTGTAGGAAAATATTAAAATCTTCAAATTCAGTGCAGAAATAATAACAGGGAGACAATTATTTAGTCTCAATCCTCCTTAGTATTTGGATGGGAAACAAGCCAAAATTTAAAAAGATTTTTAAAAATTAATCCCAAAATTAACAATAAGCACCAAGAGAGATCCTTGCTCCTTGCTGTTGAAAGCCTCTCTTAGGGTACATAAACTTAAAAAATATAAATTGGGTGATTTAGAAATGGGGTGGCCGGTCTTAATGTCTCTTAACGGCTACAGCGCGGCTTGGAAATGGTGACGTCCCAGCCTCCCGGCGGCTCTTACCAGATTAGCGCAAATGCTGTTTATGATCCTCTGGCTGCAAGATGCTGTTCCGGAGGATATATGTATTCCGAGTATTTTCTTTGTCCAGAAAAACACTCCAGGGCATCAGGAAAAACCTGCCTGAGCCCAAAAAAACTGCCGTGTTGTCAGTTCTGCCCGTGGAGCCCGTGAGCACAGCTGTTCAGACTGCCATATTCCCACCGGATGTAGGATATTTTTATTTTTTAACTACGCATGAAAGAATATAGACACCCACGGAATTGATAAATGCTTGATTACATCTGGTTTTCCGATTTGGGCAGTAAAATTGATGGCAGTCAGGTATATAAATGTGGTGCATCTATGCCCATTGAATTTAATAAGAATTACTAGCCTGCAAACTGCTTTTATTAGCTTGCTGGGAGGGATAGGGGAGAAACACTTTCTGCTGGGCACAGAAGAGAAGGCATCCTTTCTATGTCAGTCCAGTTGGATTCTCTGCCTGGCACAAGAGTAACAGAATGCTTCATCTTTGCTCTCCTAATTTGATCATTCCCTCACATGAAGTCCCACACACTTTTTCTATGCAGCACTGGTTGCTACAGATTGCATGTAGAAAATTACATGGGGAAAAAAAGACAGGTTCACTAGACATGTTTTGGACATGTTCTGGACATGTTTTGATTTTTTAAAAAAATGGTTTGTAGGTAGTGCTGACCTCATGAGGTAACATGAATGAGTTCATCTTACCTGTTAGCTAAAGTATGGTTGGCTAATTTGTGGGTCTGTGTTATGTGAATCCAGTCAATGAACTGGTTCAGTATTTTTTGCCAAACCAGGCAATGCAACTTTCAGAGCTTGGATTTCTCTACCTTAAGTTACTATCAGAATGAGAAAGAATTTCTAGTATCTCCAGCAAACAAAAGCTCACTTTGGTTGCCACAAGCCTTGCTGGACTCTTTAAACTGGCTACATATAACATAATGGAGCGATGTCCACCCAATGTATTTGACAGGGTCAGTTTTAAGAGGTATGAGGTAAAAAGTGACAGTAGAGATCATTGTGCTCTATGGATGATACGGGAATGTCTTTTGGTCCCAGTCCCACTTTGGAGTGTTCTTGTTATGGAGCCATGGGTTCTGAGATGGGGTGAAATTGCCGGCAATAGGAGAATGCCCTTGGATTGATGCTAACAAATGGTCAAGTTCTGGTATGAGATTAGCTGCCTTTGGATTTAGGACAATGAGCTCCATTCATTGTTAAAAGGTCTGGTCCTGGTCCTGGTTTTTGTTTTTGTTCTTCTTCCCCACCCACTATTTTTGTGTCCTTCAAATTGTCCTGTTTAGAAAACCTCATGGACCTTTCTGTAAAGTCACTAAACATTATGCTCAACTCAGAGGAGACTTTTACCAAGTTTTCAATATTTCTGCTGAACAGTAAAGATATTTCAGTAAATAATGTCCGTATAGCACAATGTGGTAAACGCTTGGTAAACCATGATGCAAACCATCCTGCTCTAGTCCAATGGGACGAAGACTCGGATGCTGCCTACTGTTTAAGAAAGCGGAAGGTTTTCATGATTTTGTGTAATGGGTCTAATATTTCAGGAAGGCATCATATGTAAAATAAAGAATGCTTCTCAAGTATAGAAATACTGTACATTTTTCCTTCTGTGTTTTATTAAGTTTTTTTCCTTCTGTGTTTTGTTATGTTTGCATTAGCATACATACGTTGCAAAATGAGTGTCCCTGACTATATGCAGTGTGCGGAGGATCATCAAACGTTACTCGTTGTGGTCCAGCCAGATGGGATTGTTCCTGAAGAGAGCTTTTTTAAGATCTACAAACGAATCTCAACAGTAAATCAGATCAACGTCCGTGACTCTCAGCGAGTTCTTTATATCCGCTACAGACATCATTACCCACCAGAAAACAATGAATGGGGAGATTTTCAGACCCATCGCAAAGTTGTAGGATTAATAACCATCACAGACTGTTCCTCTGGAAAAGACTGGCCTCAAACTTTTGAAAAATTCCACCTTCAAAAGGAAATTTATGGCTCAACCCTTTATGATTCCCGGCTGTTTGTCTTTGGACTTCAGGGAGAAATTGCAGAGCAAACTCGTACAGATGTGGCATTTTATCCTAGTTATGATGAATGTGAAAATGTGGAAAAGAGAATAGAAGACTTCATTGAATCTCTCTTCATTGTATTGGAGTCCAAACGTCTTGACAGAGCTATTGACAAATCTGGAGATAAGATCCCACTTCTGTGTGTTCCTTTTGAAAAAAAAGATTTTGTTGGTCTGGATACAGACAGTAGGTAAGTAGCTTCAGTTTATGTACAGATCTTTTAAAAATATTTGTCTCCAGGTATAGAGATGAGGAAAGATTATTCCTGGTGTAATATTTTTTAAAAGAATTTGTAATATTTAAGATGCTACCAGTAATTAATTAAAGTTTGCCAGCATTGGTAATGTGTTCACTATCAGATCACATTTATTTGCTTTTATATCCTTCTGCAATCACCAACTCTTGGCAGGTTACATGATGTAGCAAAAAGTGAAAGCATCCACAGTATGATTAAAAATTCTAACAAAACAACAATCATAAAAACCCAAACTGAAAGACACAATATAACCAAAATAAAATACCTAAAAATAAACAAGACTCAAACGCCCAGAGTCCTTATATACGAGATGGGCGGTAAAGAAATATGACAAATAAATAAATAAATAAATAAATAAATAAATAAATAAGGATAAAAGACGATGCAATGCCTGAACTCCGTTAAAATGCTCTCTGAAATAGTTCTATTTTTAACATCTTCCTGAAAACAAAAGGAGGAAGCTATCGTGGTCTTCACTGGGAAACTATTCCAGCGCACCGGCACCGCTATGGAGAAGCAGCGCCTTCTGACTTCAGCTCTGTTCACCTCTTGGAAATGCGAAACAATGCGACAAGTCTAGTTGAAATGGGGAGTCCTGCAGGGACCCAGGTGCCAAGCCAAAAATGACTTTATTGGTCGAAACCTGCATTTTAAAGTTGTTCACAGAAACCGAGAGGCAACCAGTGCAGGGCCCTCAGAATAAGTGTGATGTGATCCCAGGATAAGATGCCAGTAAGCATGCAGGCCGCTGCATTCTGGACCAACTGTAGTTTCTGAGGCAGCCCCATGTAGAATCATTGTAGTATTCTAATCAGGTGGTCATATAGGTATGGATGACCTTTAACAGGTCCGCCTTTGGTGCACTAGCCAAAGCTGGGCAGAAGACCACCTAGCCACAGCTTCCACCCACAGCCGTGAGTCCAGAGGGACCCCCAAATAGTTATACATGGATTACAAAGCTCTTCAGACAATTTGGCGATTTTGATGATGTTTCTACTTGCTTTTGTTTTTGGTGAATCGATTTTCATCATATTTATATTATGTAGAAAACACAACTGAGCCTGGTTGGTGGGCTCCTTATTTTCAACATTTGTTTGTATTTTGTATTTTAAATTTTTTTATTGTTTTGACCTGTTGTAAGCTGCCCAGAGTCACTTAGATGAGATGGGTGGCCATACAAATTGAAATAATAATAATAACAACAACAACAACAACAACAACAACACCTTTAATATAATAATAATAATAATAATAATAACAACAACAACAACAACAACAACAACACCTTTAATATTATTAAACAACAACATCTGCCTATCCCAGTTCCTTGGGAAGGACTTGATAGGTGGACAAAAATGCCAAATCCAGTCTAAATATCTGGTTGACTGTGCAACCAACAATAATAATTATTATTTCCAGTTGGCAGGTCTCCTAAGGCAAGAGTTTCATGGAAAATTGAGAGACCCAACTGAATAGCTTGTTCTGTGATATAAGAATTGAGGGAAAAGAGAAGAGGTACCCAACTTGAATGCTAAGGTGGGTAGTCAGACGACACCTGGAATTACAGGCAAGCATGGTCTGGGAGAACAAAATGAAGCAGGACATAGGCTGATAGAATTTTGCCAAGACAACTCACTGTGCATAACAAACACTCTCTTCCAACAACCTAAAAGACGACTTTATACATGGACTTCACCAGATGGTCGACACCGAAATCAGATTGACTACATCCTTTGCAGCCAAAGGTGGCGGACATCTATACAGTCGGTAAAAACAAGACCTGGAGCTGACTGTAGTTCAGATCACGAACTTCTTATTGCAAAATTTAGAATCAGACTAAAGAGAATAGGGAAGACCCACAGATCAGTTAGATATGAGCTCACTAATATTCCTAAGGAATATGCAGTGGAGGTGAATAATAGATTTAAGGGACTAGATTTAGTAGATAGGGTCCCGGAAGAACTATGGACAGAAGTTCGCAACATTGTTCAGGAGGCGGCAACAAAAAACGTCCCAAAGAAAAAGAAAACCAAGAAGGCAAGATGGCTGTCTGCTGAAACACTGGAAGTAGCCCAAGAAAGAAGGAAAGCAAAAGGCAACAGTGATAGGGGGAGATATGCCCAATTAAATGCAAAATTCCAGAGGTTAGCCAGAAGAGATAAGGAATTATTTTTAAACAAGCAATGTGCGGAAGTGGAAGAAGACAATAGAATAGGAAGGACAAGAGACCTCTTCCAGAAAATTAGAAACATCGGAGGTAAATTCCAGGCAAAAATGGGTATGATCAAAAACAAAGATGGTAAGGACCTAACAGAAGCAGAAGAGATCAAGAAAAGGTGGCAAGAATATACGGAAGATCTGTATAGGAAGGATAATAATATTGGAGATAGCTTTGACGGTGTGGTCAGTGAGTTAGAGCCAGACATCCTGAAGAGTGAGGTTGAATGGGCCTTAAGAAGCATTGCTAATAACAAGGCAGCAGGAGACGACGGTATCCCAGCTGAACTGTTTAAAATCTTGCAAGATGATGCTGTCAAGGTGATGCATGCCATATGCCAGCAAATTTGGAAAACACAAGAATGGCCATCAGATTGGAAAAAATCAACTTATATCCCCATACCAAAAAAGGGAAGCACTAAAGAATGTTCAAACTATCGAACAGTGGCACTTATTTCACATGCCAGTAAGGTAATGCTCAAGATCTTGCAAGGTAGACTCCAGCAATTCATGGAGCGAGAATTGCCAGATGTACAAGCTGGGTTTAGAAAAGGCAGAGGAACTAGAGACCAAATTGCCAATATCCGCTGGATAATGGAGAAAGCCAGGGAATTTCAGAAAAACATCTATTTCTGTTTTATTGACTATTCTAAAGCCTTTGACTGTGTGGATCATAACAAATTGTGGCAAGTTCTTGGTGGTATGGGGATACCAAGTCATCTTGTCTGCCTCCTGAGGAATCTGTATAACGACCAAGTAGCAACGGTAAGAACAGAGCACGGAACAACGGACTGGTTTAAGATTGGGAAAGGAGTACGGCAGGGTTGTATACTCTCACCCTACCTATTCAACCTGTATGCAGAACACATCATGCGACATGCTGGGCTTGAGGAATCCAAGGCTGGAGTTAAAATCGCTGGAAGAAACATTAACAATCTCAGATATGCAGATGATACCACTTTGATGGCTGAAAGCGAGGAGGAGTTGAGGAGCCTTATGACGAAGGTGAAAGAAGAAAGTGCAAAAGCTGGGTTGCAGTTAAACCTCAAAAAAACCAAGATTATGGCAACGAGCTTGATTGATGACTGGCAAATAGAGGGAGAAAAAGTGGAGGCAGTGACAGACTTTGTATTTCTAGGCGCAAAGATTACTGCAGACGCTGACTGCAGCCAGGAAATCAGAAGACGTCTACTTCTTGGGAGGAGAGCAATGGCAAATCTTGATAAAATAGTTAAGAGCAGAGACATCACACTGACAACAAAGGTCCGCGTAGTTAAAGCAATGGTATTCCCTGTAGTAACCTATGGCTGTGAGAGCTGGACCATAAGGAAGGCTGAGCGAAGGAAGATAGATGCTTTTGAACTGTGGTGTTGGAGGAAAATTCTGAGAGTGCCTTGGACTGCAAGAAGATCAAACCAGTCCATACTCCAGGAAATCAAGCCAGACTGCTCACTTGAGGGAATGATATTAAAGGCAAAACTGAAGTACTTTGGCCACATAATGAGAAGACAGGATACCCTGGAGAAGAAGCTGATGCTAGGAAAAGTGGAAGGCAAAAGGAAGAGGGGCCGACCAAGGGCAAGATGGATGGATGATATTCTGGAGGTGACAGACTCAACCATTGGGGAGCTGGGGATGGTGACGGCCGACAGAAAGCTCTGGCGTGGACTGGTCCATGAAGTCACGAAGAGTCGGAAACGACTGAACGAATAAACAACAACACCCAACTTGAACACAGACTTTTATCCCATGAGTCTTAGTTTTGCTTGTGAGCCTTTCAAAGGGCTTTGAAAGTTCAAATATACAGTGTCTTACCAGATCACCTCATCCACGGGTTTTATGAGTTTTTTAAAATAAGTCTAAAAAATACGAGTGAGAAAAGACTTGTCTTTGAAGAAGCCATGAAGGATTTACTTCAGCAGTAGTGTAAACAAACACATTCCTTTTGCTAGACAACCTGCTTCCCAAACAAGAACTTTCATTTGTGGATAGATTTAACTTTTCAGAAAGTCAGCTCTTTCCATTTACAGTACAATTTAATTCATGCCTGTTTGCCTGGAAGTGATTCTTCTTGCCATCAATATGGAATGATTTAAATAAGGCAATTTAAATTGTTATTTCAGTCAGCAAAGAAAAGGATTATTTAAGTAATTTATAGTTTTTGAATGATAATATAAATTTAAAGTTGGGGAGTCACGTAAAATCAACATGCTTAAAACCAGATTATTTAATGGTTTAACTCAGCATTTCAAAGCTAGTTCAATATCTTTTATTGTGCAGTGGCTGATTAAGATATTGCAGAAATACATTCCTCTGATAGTAGGAGAAAGTGGCTGTAATTATTTTGTACCAGAATATTGATACTGAATAATGTATATTATTGTGATACACGCAGAAAATAAAAGCAAAAATCTTGCAGTCATGCAGCCAAAAAGGAAATTGTATTTTTCTGTTTTGGAATATGTGAAACATGTGAAAGCTTATTCCCATACTACCAAGGATTTGCAGAGAATGTATAACTGAATGCTTTCTATAAACAGGATGAGAAGCGTCCTTTACCAAATGTTCATCATTAGATGTGATTAAAATGTTACGCATACAAGTGAGCACATGATCTACACTGTGCAGTGGCCTAGTTCAGTCATAATGTTAAGCCATAATATGGTTTGGTATTTTCGGATGTGGTAACCCTTCCTTCCTTCCTTCCTTCCTTCCTTCCTTCCTTCCTTCCTTCCTTCCTTCCTTCCTTCCTTCCTTCCTTCCTTCCTTCCTTCCTTCCTTGGTGCCCATTAGACTAAGGCAAAAATAAATCACATTATTCTTTAGCATTAAATGTCATTCATATCATGGATATATTCCCTGCAGAAAAGGCGATCATGGAGGTGTTCTATGTTTGTCTAAGTTTATTGACCCTGCATGGTTTGTTTGTTTGTTTCTATTTACTACACTGCTAGCACAACTACAGGGCAAGCAGCTTTTGAGAGGTTATTCTAAAGATAGAATGCTTGCTTATCTGTGGAGTAATGGAACTAACCACTGAGAAAATGTAATTTAAGTTGGAGCTGAGACTGTTGTGATAGAAAAAGAAATAAAATGCAGCTATAATATTAGTTACAGCTATGTGCAGCTATATGTTTTTTTTTACCTCAAAGTATAACTCCAGATAAATTATCTCCTTTTGTTTTGATCCAAGAACTTGATAGACTTTAAGTAACAGTATTTCTATACAGAGTCTCCTTTTAAAATAGTCACAATTCTAACAGTTATTTCTCTTTTCAGTAAGTAGAAATGCGTGCGAATGCCCATCTATTTCTTTATTAGGTCTGTACTTTGAATTTGAGGAGAACAAGATGCGCAGGAGTGTGCAGGGCAGTGAAAGCAGTAGCTCCCTAGAGCAGCTTTGTCTTCTCTTGGGATCATGCAGTTGCCCTCTATGTTTGGTTTAAGATGTTGCTGACAGGCTCTGTGTACACATTCCTGTATGCTTCATAGTACTTTTATCCCTTTGAATCCAGAGCCCTAGTATTTCGCCCGCAGTTATTGCTTAGAAGAGCAACGGAGTCTGAGTCCAAATCTACAGATAGTTCTGAAGGGTATGCTTGGGTGGCTGAGAGCTTTCTGATTAATCCTCTCTTCTTTCCCACTTCAGAGGTACCATTCCTATTGGTGATCCTGCCCTGAACCCAAACAGCAATAAAATTAGTTCTGTGAGGGTTTTACTCTAGATCCCACCTCTCCAATAGTATTATTCCATACTTCAAAATAAACTTCTGAAATCAATGGGCTTTTTGAAAGCAGTGTCTGATGTGATATTGGTCTGTACATCATTTCTTGAAAGAAATACTGCATATGATTTCATTTGGGCTACTGTAAACTTAAGCATTTCTTGGCATCTCACTGTCCATGGTGCTGAAGTAGAAAAATCTTACCGAAATCCAGTTGACATGATTCAAGCTACAGACAATTCCACCTGGATGACTGAGAACCTTCATAGACTTACCGATGCCAGTATTGCTTTTGTTTTGGGACAGCTTGGAAGACTGCACATTTTTTTGTGAATGATATCGTCATTCATAGATAAATCATCCTAAACAATTCTACTAGGTTGCTTCTAGTATAGATTAAATGACCTAGCAACAGTTTTAATCATGTTTCTATCAAAAAGCAAAGGTGGGGATTTAGCTCATTTCCAGGAAACACGAACATCCAAAAGATGCAACTTAATTTATGCTCAATACTGGTGTGAGATCTGAATTGTTACCAACGTTTCATTGTCATTACCAACATTCTTCGTTAGGAAGCTTCACTCTGGCTCTTCCTTTCTTAATTTCAATTACTGCAATGGGAATTAAATTTTCTTAGATAATTTTTCTACTTTCCACTTTTTTTAAAAAAGTATTGCTTTTATGAAATGGCATACTAATCACAAGTAGTGTTGGGAACATAATGTGATACAGCACCAATCATTGCTTTCTACTGTCCACATGGTCATGAAAAATAATCAAATAAGATATCTAGGACATGATTTATTACCATATGCTACTAAATAAACCTCTGTTAGCTCTGTCTATATGTGGCTATTTAATTTTTTTCTATTCCTGTATGTTTCTAATTTTGTTTTGTTCCTTCCTTTCTTGTTTCTTGTTTTTTTTTCCTCTCATACTGCCCTGTGAGTGTGTTTTTGGGTCTCAAAAGGTAGGCCTTTGTATTTTTAAAAACTAGCTAGTTTTTGTATGCTGCCTTCTTATTTTGCCATCATTGAATAATGTAATGTTGCATTTCTGTGTCTTTCTATAATATGGCAATTTTATTTACACAGAAATTGATTGCTGCTGCCTGAATTTCCATTGTAGTTTTCATTTTTTTGGCATTTGGCAAATGGTTTTGACAGTACTTTTCATTTATTTGCCTTGTTGAGTTGGGGAGTAAAAAGTAGTAGTAAACTAATACATCTTTTGGTACTTGCTGGTTTTGCATTTATTTTGTTTCTTGGTTTCAAACTTTACAACAGATTTAAGCTTCTGCTTGTTCAGTTTCAAACTGAAAAGATTACTTCAGCTTACAGTAAATGTTGCTGGTTTTCAGAAGCCTGAATGATGCTACAGCTGTCAGTCATTTAGCTAAGCATGTTATCTTACCTTGAATTTAGTGGGCAATTGTTCTGAAACTTTTGACATGAAGATCTTCACTAATTCATTTTGCATGTGTTTTTCCCACTTTGTTAATCTTTGAAGATCTAGTGACTTCTGATAACTTCCTGATCGTTCATTTTAATATCTATTGCTCAATTCAGTTCAGGAATGATTGATACATATTAAGCATTCTGGCTATTGTAAAAGATCACTCCAGTCCATTAAGGAAGCTGCTGCATTTTAATTTCTGTTTGTACTTCTACGTATGGAGAAAAAATTCATATCCCCTGCAGGATACAAAATGCATTATCATACTTGGCTGGTTCAGGTGTAATGCCAAACAATGGGAGTTAGTCCTGGGCTCGCATTCTTCACCTCTTTGCATCCTACTGATTTTTTTTTCATGATAAGCTTCTTCCTTTTGTGTATAAGCAAGCTACTAACTACTGTATGTCAGTAATGCAGAAAATCAATAGCTCACAGCAGATACAGAAGCTTGACTTTTCATACCTAGAAGATGAAGCATCATCAGTTTGTCTAGAAGTTCAGATATATTGTTTCCATGAACAAGCAGAAGTAGCCTTCAAACTCAGAGCTGTTCCCAGCATTGGCTTTGCATGTATTCAGGATGTATATTTCCATGAATAGGAGTTCGTTCCTGAGTAAGCCCTTGTTACTGATGGGATATTTTCCTCCGACCTACATTTCTTAGACTTTGGTGGGATTTTGGCTTCTCTTTCAGACTTGGGTGAAAGACTTCTTCCTCATAATAATCCAAGTCTGAATGGGTGCTACCTGAACCTTCATCTTTAATGTTTTGGGTTTTGTTCCACATCTGCCTGTTCACCCTTATCCTACACTAAGGGTGAACAGGCACCCTTATCCTGTATTCCTCTAGAGTAGGCATAACACAAGTCATAAGTTTCATGAAAAACATTGGAAGTTATGATCAAAATGTGGTTTCTAATTCTGGTTTGACATAAAAGGAGAAACTGGAAGTGTAGGGTTCAGACTCACTTGTAAACTACTGTGTTGTCATTTGGACCCAATTGATTTCTTCTCATTGTTTGTGATTTGAGTTCTGTGCTTTTTCTTGCCCCTTTTGTGCTTTTTATTTCCCTTGTATTCTCTGCTCCTGCTTATCACTTTCTCTTTACCATACACGCAGTAGACAACTATTTCTTGTTTGCAGCCTAAAATACATAGTGCTTTATTCAGATGAAATGCTTTTTTGGCAATCCATGCTTTTATGGCTTTGGTTTTTATTATATCTTTAAACCATCCTTAAGCTGAAAAGGATATCAGAGTGTTCTATATCAGACGTGTGTGTGTGTGTGCTTGTTTATTTATTTGCCCGACTTCAGTTTTACATTTAAGAGGAATTGATTGATTATGACCCATCAAGTCATTTTCAACTCCTAGCAACAATATAAATACATTTTCTCCATGATAATCTATCCCTACCTAACCTGTTCTTTCAAGTCTCCCAAGGGTGCACTCATCACCTCTGTAACTGAGTCTATCCCACCTTGCTGCTGGTCATCCTCCTCTTCTCTTTCCTTCTACCTTTCCCAGCATTAAGAGGAATAACAAAAGTAAAAAGGATGACAGGGAAAGGAGAAAACTAAGAAATGAAATTCCAGTTCATAAAGTAATTATTCTAGATGAGCATCCTCTGGGTGGAAAGGCAGGATAAAAAATTAGATAACAGCAACAACTAACTTGAAAAGAAACATTTCTGGGAAAGAATCAACTGGAAAAAAAAGCTAGTCTTTTAGCTGAGCAGATGGAATATATTCCACCTTACACTCAGCTATAAACATAGAGCTTTGAGAAGATCCCTAGTGTAATTTGATTCATTCAGGCATACCTCTGCTTTTTAATTAAGATTTAGCTAACCGTTACCTGGTTGTAACCAGATATCTGTACTTAATTTCTGTCTGAATAGCTTGGAGTTGTAAAATAATTGGGTTTGCCAAGGATACTGTTAATGGAACTTTATCACTATATGACTGAAAAGTATATCTTTTTCTTTTTTTGAGCAGCAAAAACTCTAATGATAATAATACACAACTGACATAGGAAGAATTTGCTGAATTGTCTTAATTCACTAAAGTTTTTAGTGAAAGTTTTCGTTATCTTAGTTATATTAACAGATCATAATACATGCCCTTTCATTTTTTTTCTTCTGGTTCAAAATTCCATTAAGAGAGGAATAAGATTGATAATAAGAACAGAGCTAGAAGACAAGAAATGAAAGGAAGCTTATGAAGCCTTATATTTAATCAACCCATTGGACCATCTAATAAGAGGTCATCTGTTTTGACTAGGGACAGATCTGCAAGGATTCAGGCAAAGAGTTCTTTCTTAGGTCTCTGATTTGTTTTCAACTGGAGATATTGGGAATTTGAACCTAAGATAATAAGAATATGAAATATGTCTTAAGACTAATCTAAAATGCATCCCTATAAAGAAATTATCTTTTGCTGGTAGAAAATAATCTACCAGAAACATAATTAATATTTCAAAACATACTTCTTACCCACTGAACATGGTAGGCAAGCCAAAGAAGTATTAGTATATAGTAGTTAAAAAAATTAAAATGTGTGTTGTGTCTTGTACTATATTAGTTTTCATAAAATGCAAGCTTGTCCAGTATGATTGCCTTCCTTTGTAAACTAAATGGGGATAGAAATAATGTTAGTTTTATATTTATTTTCAATATGTAAGATGCCATACTTAATGGTGATTATTAAAATTATATGTGTGTGTGTATGTTATGAAAATTATGTTTATGTCATAATCATCTATATGTCTTAAAGCTGTCTGTGACAGTATAAATGATCTATTTTGTGTATAATACTTTGGTCTACTCTGTGTATATACTAGATAAATGCAATAAATACTGCAGTGTTATAGTATTGTATAAGTTTAGGTATATCTGTAACTACTTTTCTCTGGTATTTTTGCAATATTTAAGTATTAGTGATTTTTCCCCCCAACCCATAAGAACTTGTAATATCAATTGTTAATTTTTGTTGTTGTTGTTGTTCAGTCGTTTAGCCGTGTCCGACTCTTCGTGACCTCATGGACCATAGCACGCCAGGCCTTCCTGTCCTCCACTGTCTCGGAGTTTACTCAAATTCATGTTCATTACATCGGTGATGCTATCTAATCATCTCATCCTCTGCCGTCCCCTTCTCCTTTTGCCTTCAGTCTTTCCCAGCATCAGGGTCTTTTCCAGTGAGTCCTCTCTTCGCATTAAGTGGCCAAAGTATTTGAGCTTCAGCTTCAGTATCTGTCCTTCCAATGAGCAGTCAGGGTTGATTTCCTTTAGGATTGACTGGTTTGACCTCCTTGCAGTCCAAGGGACTCTCAAGAGTCTTCTCCAGCACCACAGTTCGAAAGCATCAATTCTTCGGCGCTCAGCCTACCTTATGGTCCAACTCTCACAGCCATACATTACTACTGGGAAAACCATAGCTTTTAACTATACGGACCTTTGTCGGCAAGGTGATGTCTCTGCTTTTTAATATGCTGTCTAGGTTTGCCATAGCTTTCCTCCCAAGGAGCAAGCGTCTTTTAATTTCATGGCTGCAGCCACCGTCTGCGGTGATCTTGGAGCCCAAGAAAATAAAATCTGTCACTGCTTCCATTTCTTCCCCTTCTATTTGCCAGGAAGTGATGGGACCAGATGCCATGATCTGAGTTTTTTTAATGCTGAGTTTCAAGCCAGCTTTTGCACTCTCCTCTTTCACCCTCATCAAGAGGCTCTTTAGTTCCTCTTCACTTTCTGCCATTAGGGTGGTATCGTCTGCATATCTGAGGTTGTTGATATTTCTCCCGGCAATCTTAACTCCGGCTTGTGATTCATCCAGCCCAGCATTTCTCATGATGTACTCTGCATATAAGTTAAATAAGCAGGGTGATAATATACAGCCTTGTCGTACTCCTTTCCGAATTTTGAACCAATCGGTTGTTCCATGTCCGGTTCTAACTGTTGCTTCTTGATCCGCATACAGGTTTCTCAGGAGACAGGTAAGGTGGTCTGGTACTCCCATCTCTTTAAGACTTTGCCACAGTTTGTTGTGATCCACACAATCAAAGGCTTTAGCGTAGTCAATGAAGCAGAAGTAGATGTTTTTCTGGAACTCTTTTGCTTTTTCCATGATCCAGCAAATGTTGGCAATCTGATCTCTAGTTTCTCTGCCTCTTCGAAACCCAGCTTGCACTTCTGGTAGTTCTCGGTTCACATACTGCTGAAGCCTAGCCTGTAGGATTTTGAGCATAAGCTTGCTAGCATGTGAAATGAGCGCAATTGTACGGTAGTTTGAACATTCTTTGGCATTGCCTTTCTTTGGAATTGGAACGTAAACTGACCTTTTCAAATCCTGTGGCCACTGTTGAGTTTTCCAAATTTGTTGGCATATTGAGTGTAGCACTTTAACAGCATCATCTTTTAGGATTTTAAATAGCTCAGCTGGGATACTGTCTTCTCCGCTAGCTTTGTTGTTAGTAATGCTTCCTAAGGCCCACTTGACTTCACTCTCTAGGATGTCCGGCTCAAGGTCAGTGACCACACCATAGTATTTATCAGGGATATTAAGATCTTTCTTGTATAGTTCTTCTGTGTATTCTTGCCACCTCTTCTTAATCTCTTCTGCTTCTGTTAGGTCCCTGCCTTTTTTGTCCTTTATCATGCCCATCGTTGCACAAAACGTTCCCTTGATATCTCTGATTTTCTTGAAGAGATCTCTAGTCTTCCCCATTCTCTTGTTTTCCTCGATTTCTTTGCATTGTTCATTTAAGAAGGCCTTCTGTGGCTTGAATCATGTCAACTGGATTTCTATTTTCTTAGTGGAAACGTTTCACTCCTTATCCAAGGAGCTTCTTCAGTCTGAGTAAAGTTAGTAAGGGAATCCTTAAATATGTTTCTAGGCTGGCTGTGTGACCTTGCACCTGGGGCTAGGTCATGGTTATTTTTGAGATGTTTGTTTCTAAGTCCCTTTATCATCTAAGATGATAAAGGGACTTAGAAACAAACATCTCAAAAATAACCATGACCTAGCCCCAGGTGCAAGGTCACACAGCCAGCCTAGAAACATATTTAAGGATTCCCTTACTAACTTTACTCAGACTGAAGAAGCTCCTTGGATAAGGAGTGAAACGTTTCCACTAAGAAAATAGAAATCCAGTTGACATGATTCAAGCCACAGACTGTTCCACCTGGATGACTGAGAACCTTCATAGACTTAAGAAGGCCTTCTTATCTCTCCTTGCTATTCTCTGGAATTCTGCATTCAGTTGTTTATATCTTTCCCTTTCTCCCTTGCCTTTTGCTTCCCTTCTTTCCTCAGCTATTTGTAAAGCCTCATCAGTCAGCCATTTTGCTTTCTTGCATTTCTTTTTCTTTGGGATGGTTTTAGTTGCTGCCTCCTGTACAATGTTACGAACCTCCATCCATAGTTCTTCAGGCACTCTGTCTACCAGATCTAATCCTTTAAATCTATTCCTCACCTCCACTGTATATTCATAAGGGATATGATTTAGGTCATACCTGATTGGTCTAGTGATTTTCTCTACGTTCTTCAATTTAAGCCTAAATTTTGCGATAAGAAGCTCATGATCTGAGCCACAGTCAGCTCTAGGTCTTGTTTTTGCTGATTGTATAGAGCTTCTCCATCTTTGGCTGCAAAGTACATAATCAATCTGATTTCGGTATTGACCATCTGGTGATGTCCATGTGTAGAGTCGTCTCTTGTGTTGTTGGAAAAGAGTGTTTGCTATGACCAGCGTGTTCTCTTGACAAAACTCTATTAGCCTTTGCCCTGCTTCATTTTGTACTCCGAGGCCAAACTTGCCTGTTATTCCGGTTATTTTTTGACTTGTCATCTCATGTTTGACCACATCCAGCTTTCCTTGATTCATAGATCTTACATTCCAGGTTCCTATGCAATATTGTTCTTTACAGCATCGGACTTTCCTTCCACTTCCAGACACATCCACAACTGAGCGTCCTTTTGGCTTTGGCCCAGCCGTTTCACTCTTTCTGGAGCTACTCGGAATTGCCCTCCGCTCTTCCCCAGTAGCATTTTGGACACCTTCCGACCATTTTAATATTTTTTAATTTAAAATTTTAATTTAAAATTTTCCGACAATTGTTAATAGAAGTCAGTAATAAAACTGGAATTTTAAACAGGACAATCATTCTTGTGAAAGGTAACCAACTGTGCTATAAAATATGTGGTTAACCTATTCATAATTAGTTTTTAGGAAATAATTTTCTCATTTGTAAGTAAATAATATCTTCAAATTTGGAGAAACTGTGATTAACTTACGGTTTTAAAATACCATTTTCTCTCACATAATCTGACAATGTGGAATTAAATTAAGTTTTAATTTATAATCTAATGTTAGTACATAATATAAATAATTTAAAGATAGTCAGTGCATGAAAAAAATGTTGCCCTATGTACGACATGTCATTTGCTTCTCTCAAAAAATTCCAAACTATTAAACTATTTTGCCCTTAGAAGGTGTAACAAAAATGGTCATTATGATACATCTACCTACTACTAAGCTTGGAATTTATGTTGAGTCCATCCTAAATTATTTCAAGCATTGATCTTCCTAGTCTTCATGTGACACCTCTGTTTGCCAAACTTATTGTGTTGCTTGGTGAGCTAATGCATTAAAAAAGAAGAGGTTCACCCAATTCCATGGATAAAGAGGAGCCAGTTTGGTCTTGTGGTTAAGGCACCAGGCTGGAAACCAGGAGACCGAGAGTTCTAGTCCCGCCTTAGGCATGAAAGCCGGCTCGGTGACCTTGGGCCAGTCCCTCCCTCTCAGCCCTAGGAAAGAGCCAATGGCAAACCAGGAGACGGAGAGTTCTAGTCCCACCTTACGCATAAAGGCCGGCTGGGTGACCTTGGGCCAGTCCCCCTCTCTCAGCCCTAGGAAAGAGCCAATGGCAAACCAGGAGACTATGAGCGGGACGCCTTAGGCACGAAATGCGGCTGGGTGACCTTGGGCCAGTCCCTGTGTCTCAGCCCTAGGAAGGAACCAATGGCAAACCAGGAGACAGAGAGTTCTAGTCCCGCCTTAGGCATGAAAGCCGGCTGGGTGACCTTGGGCTAGTCACACACACACAGCCCAACTCACCTGACAGGGTAGTTGTTGTGGGGAAAGGAGGAGGAGGAAGGAGTATTAGGTATGATTGCTGCCTTGAGTTATTTATAAAAATAATAAAGGCGGGATAGAAAATAAATAAACTTTTAGGCAAAGGCTGTGCTGAGGAAATCATTGATTGCATTCCACATGCATGTTGCAGGTTTGCTTCCATGTCATGTTTTCTGATCGTGACCGTCTTTGCTTATATTGCATCCACTACAGTGAGTGTACTGATAGCTGGGAATAGGCTTCTTTGCTGCTGGTGAGGACCAATGATTATTTGCTTGTCAGTAAGAAGCAAACCTATGGACAAGAGTAAAGCAAATAAAGTCTAAACTAAAACTAATTCTGCACTGTTTGTTTTTGTATCCTAGACATTATAAGAAGCGTTGTCAGGGTCGTATGCGGAAACATGTTGGTGACCTTTGTCTACAAGCAGGGATGTTGCAAGATTCCCTTGTCCACTATCATATGGCTGTGGAACTTCTCCGTTCTGTAAATGACTTTTTGTGGCTTGGAGGTAGGGATGATCGTGTCGGAAGTAAAATACAATTGTATTTAGAAGACTTTTGGGCATGGCTCATGATGCCTCCTTCATTCCATAGGGAAATGGTTGGTGGTTTAAAGTGTACATAATTAATAATCAACAACAACAAGAAAAAAGGGTCATCATAAAATAAATATAGCTCTAAAATTCACAGTAATTTGTGATTCTCAGGGGTCTTCCACTGCACAGAGAATGGGAACAGTTCCAGGAAACAGTAGAGAACAAACTGCTACTTGCTTGTGCTTTCTGGAACAGATTTTATGGTGTTCTCTAAGCTTTTGGACTATGAAATCGGGAATACTATACAGGTAGTCCTTGGCTTGTTCATCCATCCATCCATCCATCCAACTTCCAACTTTTAACAGCAAGGATATACAACAATTTTCCATAATCAATCCCTTACTCTATATTAAACCAAAATCACATTATTTCTATAAATCATTCCATTGGCACATTATAAAAATCACTAAATACAGTTGTTCCCTCCCCTTATATTAAAAGAAAAGAAAAAAAATATAAACCACCTAATCAACTTCCCCCCAAAGATAAGATTTATTTAATTATTTGCTTCCTACTACTATTCTATATATTCCTGTCTACTATAATAAAGATCAAACTAAAAAACAAGTAAATTTTCTGCCATTGTACTTGATAATTCCACATGACTGTGGAAGCGTCTTCGGACAACGCTGGCTCTTCGGCTAACAAACGGAGATGAGCACTGGCCCCTAGAGTCGGACACGACAGCACAAATGTGCCGGGGGGAACCTTTACCTTTACCTTTTTACTTGATAATACAACAATTTTAATAATCTTAAACCAGACATTTTTTAAAATTATACCTTAATAATCTTAATCCAAATCGTTAAAGTTAAATGAAATCAGCCAAACCCTAAAAGTAATCCAGATAAATATTCTTAAACCCTTATCCCACTTCAAAATAAACCAGAGCATTTACATATCCCCACAATGTGCACAGAGCTTTTTTCTTAAAAAAAATCGAACACCCCAACTGCCCCCCTCAAAACCAACTTCTCTTCAGGAGACCTCCCATACATAATAACCCCTTCTTTTCCATGGTGTTCCATCAGAAGATCAATTTCACTTATGGCTTGCAACTCGATCTCTCCCCTTAATTTCTTCAACTCGACTATCCGATCTTCATCCAGCATTTCAACAGAAGTCCCGATCTCACTCTTAGAAGAGACATTTCTGTCGCTGTTAAATTCCTCAGTTTCATCCATGACACCCCCAACCAGATGACATAATTTAGACATCCCAGCCTCCCGGCTGCTCTTACCAGTCGAACGTGAACGCTGCTTGCGATCTTCTGGCTGCAAGCAGCTGTCTGGAGGACAGATGGGCTGATTCCAGGTGTTTTCCTTTTTCTGGAAAAACACTCCTGGGCTTCAGGAAAAACCTGCATGAGCCTGAAAAAACTGCCGTGTTGTCAGTTCTGCCCGCGGGCACAGCTGTTCAGTCTGCTACGTCCCCACCGGACGTCTATGGCACAACCAGGTCTTGAGGGACTTCTGGAAGTCAAAAAGGATGAAGCCAGCCTCACTTTGGGGGTGGGGGGTAGAATATTCTATAAAGTTGGCGCCACAGCAGAGAAGGCCTGCTGCTTAGGACCCGCCAAATGTAGCTGTCTAGTTGATGGGACCCGCAGCATGCCCTCTCTGCTGGATCTGGCGGGACAGGCAGATGTAATCGGGGAGAGGCGGTCCATCAAATAACCCGGTCCCATGCCATGTAGGGCTTTAAAGCTCAAAACCAGCACCTTGAATTAGACCCGGAAACAGACTGGTAACCAATGCAGCTTGCAGAGCAGAGGTGTAACATGTATTCTTCTAGAAACACACATAACTGCCTGCGCTGCTGCATTCTGTAGCATTCTGCATTCTGAAGCTTCTGGACATTCTTCAAGGGCAGCCCTACGTAGAGCGCATTACAGTAGTCTGACTGGGAGGTGACTAGGGCATGAGTGAATGACCACTCATTCAGCGACTGTTTGAAATTGTGATGGTGCTGAGTGAGTGGTACTTATGACTGTTCCTTGAAGTTCCAGCCATTCCAGCACCCCCACGGTCATGTGATCACGATCCAGGTGCTAGGCAGCCAGCTTGCACTTACGACAGTTGCAGCGTCCTGTGGTCACGTGATCTCCATTTGCGACCTTCCCTGCTGGCTTCCCACAAGCAAAGTCAATGGGGAAGCCGGCAGGGAAGTAAGTCATTCCTGCTCCCACTCCCGCCACCTTTACTCCCAAGGATCCTGCCTACGGAGTACGAGATCCCAGGGACGCATGTGCGCCCGAAGCACCCCCCCGCCTGCACTCTGTAGTGCATGCCTGCCTGCCAGGCCACTCTTGCACCCCTTGCAGCAGCCGCCTCTGGTCTGGCCACACTCGTGTGGCACCAGGGCAGCCACCCGCAAACTCTCCTGCACCCTGCAGCAGCCACCCCTGGCAGTGCTTGCGCCACGCCACAGCAGCCACCTGCACGCCCTTCCTTACCCTGCAGCAGCCACCCCTGGCCCGGCCACGCTTGCACGGCACCACAGCAGCCACTCACCCGCCCGCCCGCCGGCCTGCTTGTTGGAAGCCGGCAGGAAGTCTCGAGGCGGTCCTTACTTAACAGCCCTTGACCCTCACTCAACAAAGGCAACGGGGACTGCTGGGATTGCCGTTGGTAAGCGATGCAGTCATGTGACGTCGCACTTACAGCCACATCGCTTAGTGACAGAAATTCCGGTCCCAATTACCTTTATTGGGCGAGGACTACCTGTAATATATGGGATAGAAATTCAAGCACTGTTTCTCAGTGTAAAAAGTATGCTGAAATAAAACTTGGTGACCATTGAGTCTGGGAAAATACCATTAATGTGAAAGCAAAGCTTTGTCAGAATTACTCTGTATTCACTGTAAAAAATAATTTCCTTTATATTTCTGGCCAGGTGATTAGATCTTTTCTGAGTATAGATATTGCCACCTCCACCTCCCTATAGAAGGAAAGGTGAATATTAAGATTCTGTTTACATTTTTTACCATTCTGTGTCCCTGAACCGCTTCAGTGCCTTGTATTCGATGTATTGCATCAGATGTACAGTATTATTGTATTGGATGTACATGAATCCGCTGTGGTAAAACTGCCATTTAAAGAACTGTTTTCATCTCTAGCTGCTCTTGAAGGATTATGTTCAGCCTCTGTCATCTATCACTATCCTGGAGGAACTGGAGGTAAAGTTGGGTCTCGCAGGGCCCAAGGAGGTTCACTTTCTGCAGAGGCAGGTAACAGGCACAGACCTGGTAAGCAAAAGCTTGTGTTGTTGTTTTTAAATTGTGATGACATTTTTTGTCTAGTACATATGCTGATGAAATATTTTTCACACGTTTTCAAGTGCTTATCTTTCTTTGACGGCTTAATCAGAATCTCTGTTCTAAGGGTGCCCGTGCTGCATTTAAGATTTATTTTAGCTGTATATAATCCTACGGCTTCTAAATTCTCAGCAGCACAATGTTTTGCCCTCATATAAAAGGCAGGGTTTAGTATTTTTTTAAAAAAGTTGGAGGATGTACCATCCACATGAGGAAAACAGCACCTATCTTGCAGATAGATAGCTTTGCTGCACATACAGTATAACTAACTGACTTCAAAGCTTACAATGAACTAGTTTTATTTTGGAACAGAATTCAAGTAAAAGTTAGAACTTGAAGATATTTTGGTGTATGATGCTAGAGGAGAAAAAAAGCTGGCTTTTAGACTTGAGACTAAAGACATTTTGCCCCCATCTGAATTGGAGGTGTTGATATTGGTGGCGGTGCCATGGATAGAGTAGGAGCCTATGGGACTTCTATAGCAACATTTCTGAGAGTGCTCCAAATAAAAATGTGTTAGAAAGAATGTGTTAAGAATAATGGTGTAGTGGTTAAGGTGCTGGACTGGCACTGGGGAGACTCAGGTTCAACTCTGCCCTGAGCTTTGGAAACCAATTCTCTGAACCCTACCTAACACAGTGGGAAAAAATGGAAAGAGGGAGCACTATCTATATTGCCTTGAGCTCCTGAATGGAAGTTGGAATATAAATCAAATCAGTAAATACATTTCTACTCTGCTTTTCAAAAAGTCAAGGCAATTACACTGTAGCAGTAAAAGTAATGATCAAATTCTAAGTAAAGCAAGAATAAATTATTAAAGTGCCAATGAAAAACACCCAAAACACCAAAAACTAAGTCCACACTGAGCATTTCAAGAAGCCGAAAACATCTGAGTAAAATTAACTTGACCATGAGACCAAGATTAAACCCTAATTATTGGTGGTTGTCCTCTCAAGAAATGTTAGTGACAAAGAACCAAAGTAATTTTTTCAAGGGAGAAAATGTCCTTATCAATTGCTGGAATGCAGAGAAGAGTGTCTCATGGAGATCTTCATGGTTCTCCTCATGCTGTGATCTTAAATCATTTACAAGGGTGTATTTACAGAACACAGTTTACAGAGATTGTGGTGGGATCTGAATATAATTCAAATAAGCAGGGGCATCCATAGGGGTATGTCAGAAAAAGTCAAGATGACAACTACCAGGAAGGGGTGTGGTGGCTCAGCGGGTAAGATGCCAGGCTTGTCGATCGGAAGATCACAAGTTCGGAGGTTCGAATCCCTAGCCCTGCGTGACGGAGTGAGCTCCCGCACTTGCCCCAGCTCTTGCATTTCGAAAGCATGCAAATGCAAGTAGATTAATAGGTAATTCGGTGGGGAGGTAACAGTGTTCCGCGTGCATCATGCCTGCCACATGGCCGTGGAAGCGTCTTCGGACAACGCTGGCTCTTCGGCTAAGAAACGGAGATGAGCACCGGCCCCTAGAGTCGGACACGACTGCACAAATGTGCGGGGGGAACCTTTACCTATGAATATAATAATAAATAAGTAAACAAATTATCCAAGTCTTGATTAAGAGATAGCATACATCATGTTACTTGTTTGCACCGGGTGGGGTAAAGAAAGTCAAGATGGCATGATTGTGCAATTGAAGCCCCACCCCTTTGTTTGGGGTGTGATGTTGATGCAAGACATCAAGACAAAAGGGGGGGCAGGGCTTGAATCACGTGGTGGTAGTTGTCATCTTGACTTTTTCTGACATACCCCTATGGATGCCCCTGCTTATTTGAATTAAACTTTTGTATTCTCACTATTATGCAGAACACCCTTTTAGTAGCAACCTGTTTAGTTAAATATGGGTTTCTTTATTAGCAGCACCAAGTTTTTAATCAACTTAGAGGGTATATTATGAGATGATAACTCTTTTGTGCATGTTTTACAACCCAGCATGCTTTTCTTTGTGGTAAACTTGCATGGGAGTAGGCTGGCTAAGGGCGAATATATGAATATATACGGGATGTGGTATCATCAATATGCTGATGATACTCAACTATACATCTCCATCCCGGGTGACGTAAGTGAGGTTGTGACCACCCTCTCTCGGTGTCTGGAGGCTGTGGGGGTCTGGATGGGGAACAACAGGCTTCAGCTGAACCCTGGTAAGACGGAGTGGCTGTGGGTTAGGGGATCCCGGGTATCCGGAAACTTACCATCCTTGGTTCTGGGTGGGGTAGCACTGCCCCATTCGGAGCCGGTGCGGAACCTGGGGGTTCTCCTGGACTCACGACTCCTGCTAGAAGAGCAGGTGGCAGTCGTGGCCAGGGGAGCCTTTGCATAGCTTTGTGTTGTGCACCAGCTACGCCCTTTCCTGGATCGGGAGTCTCTCTGAACAGTCTCATGCCCTGGTCACCTCCTGTATAGACTACTGCAATGCACTCTACATGGGGCTACCCTTGAAGAGTATCCGGAAGCTACAGGTGGTCCAGAATGTGGCCGCGTTAGCAGTCTTAGGAGGCCCAAGGAGGGCACATATAACAACATTGCTGTGGGAGCTGCATTGGGTGCCAGTTTGCTTCTGGGTCCAATTCAAGGTGTTGGTTATCACCTTTAAAGCCCTACATGGCATGGGTCCAGGTTACCTGAGGAACCTCCTCACCGCCTTTACATCAACCCGTCCCACCCGGTCAGGCCGTGAGGCCATGTTACGGACCCTGTCCATGAGGGATTGCTGATTGGCAGGGTCCAGGAGGAGGGCCTTCTCTGCCGTGGCATCTGCCCTTTGGAACAGCTTACCCCCAGTGGTAAGACAGGCCCCCACTCTCCCGGCCTTCCGGAAGGGGGTGAAGACATGGTTATGCCACCTTGCTTGGGATGGGAGGGGGGATAGCCATTCATGGGGGTAGTTGGCACCGTGATGGTGCCAAGGATAAGATCCTATTGCCATCTTGAATTTTATAGTTTATATTTTTGTATTTTTATACTTGTATCTGAATTTATGTGTATTTATACTTGTATCAATATTATATTGTTGTGTTTTTATTGTCATTTTATTATCTGTAAGCCGCCCAGAGTCGTCGTATACGAGATGGGCGGCAGAGAAATTTGATAAATAAATAAATAAATAAATAAATAAATAAATCTGAGCCCTTACACTAAACATAGTGATGAATAAAGAGAGACACTTTGACAGATGTGCATCCTGCTTCCAGTTCTTAGAAGTTACATGGCTTTTAGCTTTGTCAGAAAAGAGAGTCTTGTGGTTTTTACTTTATTATATAAGTAGGCTGACCATATTTCCTTGGGGGGAAAACGGGAGCCTAACCTACCCACAGCTTGCCAGACAAAGTGGGTGTGCGTTTGTGGGCGCGTGGGGGGGAGCGCTTTGCCGCGGGAACTTTAAAACAAGGGACAAAATGGATATTTTTCTTAAAATGACGGGACGGTCGGGAATTGTTTAAAACACGGGACTGTCCCATTCAAAACGGGACGTATGGTCAGCCTATATATAAGAGAACACTGGAAATCGTTAGCAAGGGACTATCTTGGTGCCTTCTGCTTTCTTTCTGACCCTCAGGCTCCTGTCGTTCTGATTGCTTACACTGAACCCTGGAACACAAGGCTATGTTTTTACATCAGAAGGAAGATGAGCACATGTCTGTTTTCCTTTTATCCATAGACCTGATGAAACAAAAGTGCAGATATTTCTGTGTTAGGCTGTGTTAGTCATGATGGATTGCTATTTCCCTCAGTATAACAGACAGTAAGAGAAACGTGATTTCCTATCGACTTTGCTTCCCAAAGGTATCTGCTTAGGGCCTTCATAAAGGCATCTGTGGAAGCAGAATGCTAGACTTGGAAGTCTTCGATTTGACCCTGTCAGTTACTTCATTGCTTTTTGTGAATAGAACACGATAAAGATGTTGGTTTCACACTTCTCAGAATTTGCAACTGAGTTGTTCGGTGAAAAAATGCACCCACAGAGTGTGTATTGGGGAAATCTGCACAAATGAGGCCCTGTTTTACAAAGTATATATTACAGCAAAAATGCAGCTTTAAAATGTGTCTGAAGCTTTATATACAACTTTTAAAAAACTGTAAACTGATAAGGAAATAGGTCAGCAAAACTGCTTGGAAACAATACAATAAAAAATAAAAAGGGCTTAACTTGCCATTCCTACCTGCAATGTAAGATGTCCTTCATATGCTCTTTTAGTTTGCAATTCCTCCAAGTGTGTTTGGACTGCAACTCACAGCGTTCTAGGCTGATTTTGTTACTTGAAGGCAATTCTTCATTCCTTTAAGTCAGAGCTTTCCAAACTGTGTGTCGCGACATGTTAATGTGTCGCGAAATGATGCATGTCTAAAAAGTGTGTCACCAACATGAAAAGTTTGGAAAGCTCTGCTTTAAGTAGTAAAGTAAAAGTAAAGGTTTCCCCTGCACAGTCGTGTCCGACTCTAGGGGGCGGTGCTCATCTCCGTTTCTTAGCCGAAGAGCCAGCGCTGTCAGAAGACGCTTCCGTAGTCATGTGGCCGGCATGACAAGCACGGAACACTGTTACCATCCCACTGAAGTGGTACCTATTTATCTACTTGCATTTTGCATGCTTTTGAATTGCTAGGTTGGCAAGAGCTGGGGCGAGTGCGGGAGCTCACTCCGTCATGCGGCGCTCAGGTCTCGAACCGCCGACTTGCAACCTCCCGGTCGACAAGCCTGGCGTCTTAACCACTGAGCCATCGCGCCCCTCATCATCGCTCCTTTAAGTAACTAGGCAAGAATTTTCTGTCGTTCTCTCAAACACATTCAGGCCCTTAACACATCAAGAATTAGTACTGGTGCAGTGGAAGACATATGATCCAGAAAAAAATCTAACTAACTTACAGAGAGTTATTTATAAAATTGTAAAGAAATATAATGAATTTCATCATAGTGACATGACAACAGATACATGCCCATGTTTTATTTCAGCGAGCAGTCTGGTTTTCTAAAGATTTTGTGGTTGGGTGATTCATTGTAAAATATATTTGGCAACCTTGTTTATTTAGGCAGTGCAGAAGGTTAATGTTGTTGTTTTGATTTTTTCTTAGGAGCACAAGAAGTTCTTATTGATCCAGGTATATTGTCTTTATAACTCAATCAAATATATATTTATTAATGGTTTGCTAGTGCCTATATGCTTTAGTAATATTTCATTTCTATGTTTCCCCAAAGAATATAATCAAGGAGCCAGTTCGGCCATTGAGTCCTGTTCAGTGCAGGAACTCAGATTATAGCATCCTGAACGAACAGCTGTCCTGCCTCTATTTGACCATGCCTAGTGAAATGACCACCACTTCTTCGGATAATTGGTTCCAAAGTCAAACTGCTTTTGCTGTTAGGAAGTTTTTTTCCTAACATAATTAGCATCTGCTTTCTAGTAACTTAAATCCATTATTCTGTGCCCGGCACAACATAGGACAGTGGAGAAGAGGACATTCTTCCACCTGACATCTTTTCATGCATATGAAGGATCCCCCTTCAGTGGTCTTTCCTCAAGACCAAACATACCCAGGGCTTCCAATCTCTGGCCAGAGGACTTAGTTTTCAGAGCCTGACAATCTTTGTTTGCATTTCTGAACGTGTTCCATTTTGTCTGAATCTTTAAAATATGATGCCCAAAACTGAGCCCAATAATTAAGCTGCAGTCTGACCAATACAGAATAAACTGGAACTTCCCATAATTTGGTAACAATACTTAAAAGGATCAGACCTGATTAATAGTTAAATATGAGACCACCAAGAAATATCAGAACTGTTAGTAAAACTGGGAAGTAAAATATTAGGCTGGAAGAAGTTACCGACCAATCATATCCATACTTATGCAGAGGAAGGTGCCTGTCTAGGAAGTAGCCAGGAGTCAATTTTGATTTGAAGGATACTATTTTTTTAAACTTTTCATGATTTAGAAATTATACTTTGGTTGATGCAGTCTATACATGCATTTCTCTGGTTTTTGCAACCATCATACTGCTGATTAACATTCATTTGAAAATCAACCATTATTCCAAGATTATTTTTTCACAAGATCTGTTAGTAAGCCATACACACTCATCATGCTATTCTCTTTTGGGATAAGCAGTATTATAAAAATACAGAAAAAGAGTGAGAGATAGCGAGCCAAATAAATTAAAGACAGGAGAAGTAGAAAAGGAAAGGAAAGGCCTAGTTTACACCAGCACCACTCATTTTACCTCTCCGTACTGTATATCCTTGCAAACCATCCTTGCTTCCTCAACATCCATGCAGCCCTTCATTTTTTTTTAATTCAAAATTCTCATCTCTTTTTGAGAATCTCATCAATGTATCTAACAATATCTTGCTTGGTCTTCCTCTTGACCTCCTCCTTTCATATATTTGCTTTGCAGTTTGATCCTCAATATGACCAAACCAATATACTTCTTTTGTACAAGTAACTTGCTTTTCTTTCAGCACACCATTTTACCACAAACACTTCTTAAGTACTCTATTCTGACTGCGTTTAACTTTTATGTTTCTCAACTTTCTTTTATGTTACATTAACTCCTTGCAGAGATCATATACTATACACTGTCTACTAGAATTTGCACATTTAAAATTTCTTCATCTATTTTCTCATCTTGTTTTTTATAACCTATGCTGACTTCCAGTAATTACCATATTGTTTTTAGGCTGCTTACAGTTTAATTATTTTATTATCTGCTCTAAAACTTTCCCATATTTTGATGTCTGACTGATCTGTAGTTCTTCCCCCTCGATCCTTGTCTTTCCCTGATTTGACAGCTTGCTTTCCTCCATCATCTGGAACTTCACCAGTTCTGTAGAATTTCTCATAAATAATATATAAAGATTCAACCAGAAAATCCAACCACTAACTAACTAACTAACTAACTACAATTAGCAGATTCCTGCACATAACCTACAATCTGCCTATTAGAATGTTTCCATCCACATTAAACAGTTGGAATTTTGATTATTTGACTTTGAACATATTGAACATATCTGAGGGACTAATTTTGTTGCTTTGAGCAACTCATTCTCAACTTTAGCTTTCTTGATACCATCTTTGAAGATCCGAGCTCTTCCTTGGTGACCTGTACTTCTTTCCACCTCCTGTATACGTCTTGTTTTCAGTTCTTTATTAAGGGTTAGGTTTTGTGTAGCTGCACTGGAAATGTCAATCCTCTATTTTTCAGTCTTTGGAATAGGTTGCAATAGTTTTTTGGTATGTTGCTTTTTAGGAACTCCCCAACTTGTCTTCCTTTTCTCATTAGCTTCCCTTGCTGTGGAATCCTGCTTATCATTGCTCTGAGTTGACTAAAATCCATTATTTTAGGCAGGAATACCAATGTCCCAGAAGTATTGTAGGACGAAACCACAGAATCTTATGTTCACTTTTATTTCTTAAGGTTTTTGTTTCTTTCTCAGGCTCTCAGCCAAATGCTCATTGTTGAGTTTCATGGAAAAAGTTTTAGGGATTCTCTCTAAAAGTCCCTGCCAAATTCCGCTGGCAAGCTCCTGTTCATTTGCTCAGATTTGACCAACACATTTCCCCCCCCCCTCTGGAACTCAACTTTTTGTTGTAATTTTTATGACAGCAAATTCATTTAAAATGCTGTGAGTCATTTCCTTCAGTAAATTGCAGTGGCTGTAAGAATAACTTCCAGAATTTTATATTAAGTGATAATAGAATTAAGTGATGTTAATATGTATAGAATATAAGAGTTCAGTATCAGTTTATTAATTTTGTCAGAATTTTTTCCCTGTATGCCTGTTAAACAATATATATTCTTTACAGTTTTAATTTAAGCAATTTTTGTAAGAAAACTACAATGCATGACCCAGTACATTTTGAAAAATCTCCAGATCTCTGCCATTTTGTCTACATTTTGAATTTATCAGTTTGTTCCTTGCTCAAACTTTCTTTTGCACTAGAAGGATTTCTGAAATATTTTTGTTTTATTCTGACCTGGGAGTCGTAGTTAAGCTGAAATTTCCTGCTTCAATCCAATGCAGGGGCCCTCACATCAAATGGCATCAATGCAGATACAAGTGCTGAAATAGGACGAGCTAAGAATTGTCTGAGCCCTGAAGACATTATTGAGAAGTACAAAGAAGCTATTTCCTACTATAGCAAGGTAACATTGCTATAATAAGCAAGCTTTTTATATGTGAAATGAAATCCATCATAGATATGCATCAATGGTAATGGATTCCACACAGCAGCCTACATGGCTTGTAATAGACTTAAAGAACAGTTGGAGATTTGTGGAAGTGCTAATTGGATGAATCAGCACCTTTTTACATAGCTGCTCATTTTTATACAATAATGTTTGCTAAAGAAGAATGTCAGTTTAAATTGTGTTGTTTTTAAAGCAAAATTCTAGATTCGTACTCAAATGCAAAAGTTTCATTTGTATCTTTAGAGTGAATAGTAGCATAAAAGTATGGTTTATCAATCTTTTTTCAAACCTTGGGCTTGTTGGTTTCCCAGCCCTTTCTCTTCCCCACTCTGGCCCAGTTGCACAGAGGAAATTTGGAGTCTTCATTTAAAAACAGAAATGAATCATTATCTCGGCCTGAACTTGGCCAGACTGTCTTTAGCAATAAGTGGTTTGGAGAAACAAATCAACTTCCAACCAAGGTTTAGCTTTAGGGCTTTGTTCCCCACCTTCAAGAGGTGATGAAGGCTCTTCTAGAGGGCATTTGGGATGATGCCATGATCAAGCTTTATTTTATATGCTTTATGTCAGCCATGGATGTTTTGTTCATTGTACTTCTTGTAAACTGCCTAGAGTTCTTCAGGATTGCAGCAGGGTATAAATATAATAAATAAATATATTTCCAATGGTTCATAGTGACCATAGTTGAAAACTTAGATGTGCAGTAGTTCTAAACATTAATTGAAAGAGGAAACAAAAGCTTCTTTTTTGCTTGTTACCATATCAGAAGAGGGAGGGGATAAGTTTAGGAGGAAATTGCATCTGCAAATTCATATATTCAGTCAGTCCCTTGAGAAATGTTGCTGCTGTTTTTTATTATTAATAGGAGCATTTGACTTACAGTAGAGATAGAAAGCCATTTTTAAACATTACCCTCCTTTTTGTCTTGTGAGCTGAAAGGGGAAGAGATAAAAGTGATGGTCTGGGAAGGTAGGGATGAAGCTAGGAATTGTAGGTGGAGTAGCTGCAATTTGTCTCTAAAAAGGCATAATTATTACGCAGACATAGCTGTAGAAGAAGTAGGAATACTTGCTTTACTTAAACATACGTTTTCCCATTTTTTAAGCACATTAGATCCCTAGTACTCTAGAGCTAGAAGTTACAGTAAAGCTACTAGAAATGCTGCTGTGATGAATCTATGTCTTGCGTTGTAGCAATGTGACATTTGGAATATAATTATATCCTAGATTAAATGGTGTTTTAGTGGAAAACAACAGATACTGGATACTGAGTGTAGAGATGTGAAGGATGGAAGAAAACTCAGGCATTTCAGAAAAAAACAGTTTTATTTTTTTCTAATACAGTTTTTGAATGCCTTTTGGAAAAAAAGAATTGCAAAGTAACATTTCTAATATTGTGATATAAATCAAACAAATAAAAAATAAAAAATAAATAAACATTTCTAATATTGCTTTAAAGGAATACAAAAACAGTTAACATGTGAAAGAATGTGCTTATGTTTGGAAATACATTAAATAAATAAAATAAGATATAAAAGGGTAAACAAGCTTTTTTCAATACAGGCTTTTCTGTTTTCAGAAGTACATGAAAATGATAAAATGATAAAAACATAAGAATAATTGGAAATTGTGAACAGTGACAGTACTTCAGATTTAGAAAATGAGACTGATTAAACATTTTATATGGCAAAATATGCATTTTGAGCTTTGGATCCCACCCCCAGCTTTTTTTTTAATTTGTACATTCTGTATGTGTTAAGAATAGTGGAACAAAAAGTCCAAAATAAATATTTGTCTTTATTTTATTTTACTGTTGATGGTTTATTCTGCTTGCAGTATTAACCGTTTGCTTATCAATTTTGGGAAGGGTGTTCTCTGGTGTCAGGTCTTGGCAGTCAATTCTGTATGGGTGAGGCTTGCTTTTCAGTAGCTCTGTATCATTACCACTTTTTCTTTGAACAAGTTTGGAAACTGGGTTGTGATGTTCTCACAACACAGTTGACCTGACCTGACTTGGGTTAAAACTAACCTTCTGCCTCCCTCCCTGAGTTACGCATTCCAATGAAGTATCTTGTGTATATGAACAGGGTCAGTGAATTGCATGCTGAGTAGAGGGATGCTTTGTCATGGGAATGGAACAAAATGGCTCCTGATGATCTTACTAGTTTTAAGCAGTGAGAATAGCCTGTCTTCATTTGGGAAAGTTGAGGGCCGTGATAATTAATTTTCCCTGTTTCCTGATCCTCACTATAATCCTGTAAGATAGACCGAGAAATAGTCTGGTGGCCCAAAATAACCTGTGAACTTCATGGCTTCTGCTGGGTGGCTAGCTTCTCATTCAGCACTACATTCTATGCAGTACTGGATTAAAAACATGGACGTATCTGTCACAGTAAAGTCCCTGCACCACATTTACTGTAATCTTACTAGACAGAAAAAGAAAAGAGAAAAGAAAAGAAAGAAAGAAAAGAAAAGAAAAGAAAAGAAAAGAAAAGAAAAGAAAGTATATAATTGGATTTTGACTGCTATCTCCTGCATCGTTTTACTCAGTAGAATTACTGGGTATTATTCAAGCACTATTAAAAGTAAGAGAATGGTTTCATAATTTGTGGCTCTTTATGTATCCATAAATGCAACCATACAACTTGGTTAAAGAGCCCATTTTTCAGCCCTGGCTACGTCTCAGCAAAATAGATTCAGGCTGAGTTGTAGAACAACATAGCTTGGTCTTTTACCCCAGAGAGGCTAGTATTCTTACACAGAAATACATTTTATAATGTGATAAAGAGGTGTATAATAGACCAATATTTTAATCCATTATATATGTTTTATAGTATAAGAACGCCGGTGTCATTGAGCTGGAAGCTTGTGTGAAGGCGGTGAGAGTGCTTGCAATACAGAAAAGAAGCATGGAAGCTTCTGAATTCCTTCAAAATGCTGTTTATATTAACCTTCGTCAGGTGAGAACACACTTTCCTTTTAACTAAGAATTAATTTCTCCATCAGTCTTTGACATATTTTTAAGAACAGAAGAAGTACCTTAATGACTTACACTTACGCCTGCCTAGCTCTGTGCCTTGTTTCTCACAATGGGGAACTTGATGCCTGCAAAAAGCCATTCCCTAAAGATAATATCTGAGTTTTCAGGAATAGCATTATACCGTATTCTCTCTATATCCATTTTGTTGTTTTGCATATAACTTACAGAGTTATAGGAACTTCTAGGAATAACTTACAGAGTAAGTTTTTGCTCAAACATAAATGCTTTAATCTAGAAAGCAGCTGTTCCTTAAAGATTGAACGTATTGACATCTCAGATATATTCATCATATATTATTTCTTATAAACCTTTCAAATTTCAGTTATCTCACCCTTAGATATTGAAAAGAAGATTGCCTTTTATTTTTACCATAACAAAATGTATATTATAAAATGCCATTTCAACGTATTTAGAACAAGTAATGCGCGCAGTGCATAGAGTCACCTGCATAGTGAGATGGGCGGTATATAAATGCAATTAAATAAATACATAAGTCGTCATCATTTTGAATACAATAGTTTCCCAAAATGATTATCACCCACTTTTTAAAAAGCTGTTGGGTGTGGAACTGCTTTTAGCTTTATATTGATACGTGTGCTACCTTTATTCTTATTCTTACATCTTCTTGAATGCTTCCCTAGTTCAGACATAATAGGGGGCTCTGGCTTGTAGTGAATGGGCAGGCTACCAACCCCCCTCAGCGCAGTCGGCCTGCCAGTCCTCCTGGCCAGGCACCAAGCTGCAGCCTGCAGATGTCCCAGTTACATTTTTTGGCAGAAGGGTGTTTACCTGAACGTGTCTGCAGAAGGCTGGCCAGCCTCCCCCCTTTCTGTTAGAAAGCAAAACAACCTTTCTTTTTGAAGCAAGGAAAAGAATTGGCTGGAGAAGAGGCTGGAACAGGTGGGTGTTGAAAATTCCCTTCAGCCTGGTTTAAATTGGAATTTCTAGAAAAACAAGAAACAAAGCCAGGTAAAATTAGATCATTAAGGGATTTCTAATTCAAGAAATTGGTACTTAGGCAGACGTAGACAAATGTCTAGTTAGCATTGTGCTGAGGTGGTTCTTTATCTCCTGTGTGCCAGTTAAGTTCTGTATTACTTCCGATTTTACCTTCTCAATACAATCTCAGTTGTTGTATGGCTGATGTATCGTGGGAACTCTGTGTAGCAGAATCCTCTTTATTACTAGCAGGTCTGTCCCTCTGTGTGATCTTCTGCATGCTTATATTCTCCTTTATCTTCTCTGGGGAGAGATCCTTTTTTAATTGCTTTTGTGTAAGACGCCAGGCTTGTCGATTGGAAGATCGCAACTTCGGAAGTTCGAGACCCTAGCCCCGCGTGACGGAGTGAGCTCCCACACTCGCCCCAGCTCTTGCCAACCTAGCAATTCGAAAGCATGCAAATGCAAGTAGATGAATAGGTACCACTTCGGTGGGTAGGTAACAGCGTTCCGCGTGCGTCATGCCGGCCACGTGACCGTGGAAGCAGCTTCGGACAACGCTGGCTCTTCGGCTAAGAAACGGAGATGAGCACCGGTCCCTAGAGTCGGACACGACTGCACAAATGTGCGGGGGGAACCTTTACCTTTTACCCTTGATTACATCAGTGCTGATATAGCCTAATTGCCTTTTACAGTTATATCTCCTGTAAAATACAGATAGGCAACAAACTATATTCTTTTTGGCACTTAGCTTGGTGTTCACCAAGTTTCCTGTCCCACTTAACATTTTTTTAAATATTATTTTAATTTTTTAAAAAATTAGAAGGAAGCTGGCCTGCTGCAAACTTTACCAATTATCCTTCCTTTGTGTACAGTCCGTTCAGCTTTGTTGATAATGTACTACTGTCTTGTTTTATTAAAAAAACCCCTTCATTAGAATCTTTTGGTACACTTGAACAAAATTGGTAGTAGACTTTATGTTCATATCTTACATTTTACACTAGGGGTCAGCAGTGTTGCATCATAAAAATTGATTAATGCTCTGATTGGAATACTCCCAATAGAAAATACCGTTTAATAGACTTTTAAGTTATCCAAATATAATGCTTTGCTTTTTTGGGCTTATTCTCTTTTGCGGAGTTATTTTTGTCTTTAACTGGAATAGTTGAACGACAAAAATAGAAACATAGAATCCTAGACTCCAACCGCCTGCTCAGTGCAGGAATTCGAATTAAAGCATCCAAGGCAGATGGCAGCCCAGTCCCTGCTTGAATGGGCCGAGTGCAGGGGAGCCTGTTGGGGTCTGATGCACCCAACCTCTGGTCAAGCAACCCAATGGGGTTTTGATACAATAAGGATGCTGCTGGGTTTGTCACAACTGAAATTAAATTGGGGAACTTGTAATATTCTGATACCCAGCAAGACCTCTTGTTACTCACTGAACAAACTACTGTAAGCAAGAACTATCTGCTGGATAACTGATGATATATAAACTTCTAAATCTGTAGGAAAATAAAATACCATAAATAATAATAATAATAATAATAATCCTCCTCCTCCTCCTCCTCCTCCCCCCCCCCCCCCATTTTCAGGGAATTTCTGATTGGGATAACTTTCCATTGTACCTTAGTCATGAGATGGCTTTCACTCTGTTGAGTGAAAGCATATTTTGCTTCCATCTCAAAGTGGATTTGTTTTTCACTGGGCAACATGAATATTTCAGTGCTCAACAGAACATATTGCTCTGTATTCAAAGAGCTATCTGGTTTTGTAAAGTAGGATATACTTTTGACGATACAACACGTTTGCATTTAGAACTAGTTCATCACACTTACATCCTTACAATTTTACGTATGGGCCAGGCAGTGGCACAGAACTTAAAAGACTGTCCTGCAAACCTAGATGCTGATCTGATAAGAGATGGAAATCAGTCTCTCTCCCTGGAATATTCCATAAAATTCTAGCAGAATATTCTATTATATTCATCTGTTATTACAATATACAGGTAACTTTCCTATGCTAATTACAGTTATTTTTATAAAATTGTTTCTCAACTGCTTATATATCAGATGCTCAGGATCCAGCAGGAAAAAAAAAGTTCTGCCTTGTTCTTTTCCTTTTAGCCATCCAGCCATATTATGTTAAGTTTTGCAGAACTGCTCTTGCAATATTTTGTACTGGCTTCAGATAAATGTTTTTCACTTTTATTTTTCTGTCACTGCAATCACATATCTCCAGGCAGTTTACAAATCAAATTATAAAAATAATGACAACTATAAACATTGCAATAATTCTTCAAAAACATCAGTAAAAAGTTAAAATAGCCCCCTGCTGATTGAAATGCAGATGTTAGGTCTCCAAAGACCTGTGTGAAAAGCCATGCTTTAATTGCTTTCTAAAAGGTATTCAAAATAGGGGCTAGTCCAGTCTCCAATAGGGGAAACATATTTCAGAGGGTCAGGGCGGCAATAGAGAAGCATTGCTTCACACAGTGTCCTTATACAGGTAGTCCTCGACGTACGACCATTCGTTCAGTGATCGTTCAAAGTTATGGCGGTGCTGAACGAAGGGATTTACACCCGGTCCCCAAAGTTATGGCCGTTGCAGCGCCCCCGCAGTCACGTGATCAAAGCCTGGCTGCACAAGGCTTTCTTCCCCAGGTTGTGCATGGTGGTTTCGTTGCGAGACCTGGGAAACATGACCTCACGTGGCCAGCAGCTGCCTCGCAGCAGGAGCAAGAAGATGGCGAAAGCCAGCAGGGGCGGTGGAGTGCAGGGGGCAGGGGTCTCAGAGTGCAGGGTAGCGAGGGTGACTGGCTGGGACTGCGCTGGGGCAGCAGTTAAACTCCCAGGGACGGCTTTGCGCCGTGCTGTGGCTCAGGGGCTTCTTCCAGCCCCAGAGCCACGGCGCACCAAGAAGCCCCTGAGCCACAGTATGCAAGGCGCCCCAGAGCCACACAGTTCTGGGGTTCCTGGCTGCCCCGCAAAGCAGGGTGCAGGGCAGCCAAAAGGGCAGAGATGGGGGGGGAGATAGGCGGGTGGGGGGAGTTGGAGGCAGTCCCTTACCGTACTGAGGCTTGGGGCTGGGGGGGGGACCAAGCCCGGGATGGCTTGGATTGGGGTGGGTCCTCGGGTAACAACTGGTAAAATTCACTTAACAATAGCAAGGGGAATTGCCGGGATTGCCGTTGCTAAGCGATGTGGTCGCATGACGTCTTCCTTTACGACCGCATTGCTTAGTGGTGGAAATTCTGGTCCCAACTGTGGTCGTAAGTTGAGGACTACCTGTAACATGCTTTGTTCAGTAACAGGTGGCTTAGGATGTTTTATTGTTGCAGCTACTTACACTTTGGAAGAGGCAAACTGCTTTTTGTTTTAGGATACCGTGAGAAAATACCTGAACTGGAAATGTCGATGAAGGTTCTCAGTCATCCAGGTGGAACAGTCTGTAGCTTGAATCATGTCAACTGGATTTCTATTTTCTCAGTGGAAACGTTTCGCTCCTTATCCAAGGAGCTTCTTCAGTCTGAAGACTGAAGAAGCTTCTTGGATAAGGAGCAAAACGTTTCCACTGAGAAAATAGAAATCCAGTTGACATGATTCAAGCTACAGACTGAACTGGAAATGTCTGTCCAGCATTCATGCATCACTTGTTTATGGTGAATGTTTGCTGGGTGAAATTTTATTTCTTTTTTCCTTATATACGTATGCTTTCAAGGGCTATTTTTCTTGTTGTTCTTGCACCTAGTTTGCTTACGGCAACTTTGGTTATTAAAACTCTTTTTAAATAAATTGTTTTTTTCTATTTTCTGTTTCAGCTTTCTGAAGAAGAAAAAATTCAGCGCTACAGTATTCTTTCTGAGCTTTATGAGCGAATTGGATTCCATCGCAAATCAGCTTTTTTCAAACGAGTGGCAGCAATGCAGTGTGTAGCACCAAGCATCGTAGAACCTGGTTGGAGAGCCTGCTATAAACTTCTCCTGGAAACACTTCCTGGTTATAGCCTATCTTTGGATCCTAAAGATTTCAGCAAAGGTACCAGGTTTGGGATAGGGAGAAATAAGCAAACAAACCCAACATTTACTCTTTTGCTTTTTATGTGGTAAAGCAAAATGGTTGAGAATAAAAAATCAGTAGGCTAAAGTGGCTCAAGTTATTTTCCATCATCGTTGCCCAAGTTATGAAGTTGCCCAAGTTATTTTCCCTCAAGCAGGACTCTTCCTTGAAGAAAAGCCTTCTGCGAATGGAAGAAGTTCTTTGTTTTACAGAAAGTGCTTTTCGAATTTAATTGACGTGACTTAATTTTTAGGAGATAACATTGTTTCTGTTTAGCTTGAATGGTAAACAAAGTGAGATTTATGCAACAATGATGAGAGAGGATTTGAGAGAATATGCATCTTGGATTGGAGGTGTATTAATAAAAATCTGAATGTTCATTACGATTTGAACTCTGTATTACAGAGTAAGTCATTTGATGAAATGGAAAATACGAATCTGTTTTTTCCAAAAGGCAAAAACATTTTTATTGTGTTGAAGAAGGAATAATATACACTAGCATAATAGCATGAAGATTTGTTTAAGAAAGTTCAAAGATTTCTCTGGACTTCAACATAGATAAATTCAAATTCCTTATCTAGAAGAGCATGGGATTGTGGCATTGGAGATCTTTGTAACCCTTTCTGATAGGTATTGGGCATCTCTGGTGACTTGCCACTAGGAATGCTATGAAACTTTACTGTATATCACAAGATAATTGTATTTGGTACTGTATCTAGTAGATGGATGACTAAATGCAATGCTTCCGTTCTGTCTCCTTGGATAGCCCTGCATTTGTAGGTTTGGCTAACCTTGTCAATGTCAAACGGATATATGGAGTTCATTGCTCAATGACTATTGAGTGAATACTGCTGATTTAGAAGTGCATTAACACAACACATATTATGGACTCTTTTTAAAGGAACTCATCGTGGTTGGGCTGCTGTGCAGATGCGTTTACTTCACGAGTTAGTATATGCCTCCAGGAGAATGGGAAACCCTGCACTTTCGGTCCGACACTTATCTTTTCTTTTACAAACCATGCTGGATTTTCTTTCTGATCAAGGTATTCATTTTATTAAAAAAAACAAATAATATTATATATAATAATGGCTGATCAGCCACTTTAGGTATATCCAAAAGCTATAGAATGTTTAGTGTGATTCTGGTTGTCTGTTGCTGGGTGGAAGACAAGTCCTGCTCTTAGCTTTCCTGAGCAAATTGCAAACTTCCTTTGAATATTCCTTATTTTCAAAATGGAACAGACCTTGCCACTTTTACAATTGTTACTCTGTCCTATCTCAAAGAGTGTGCAGGGTATTGCATTGTCAGTATTGCACAAGCACTCACAGTAGTTTCTTTTGACTAGCCTACAGTGTTTAATTGTTAATTTAAAACTTTTCAACTCTCTTCCCAAAATAATAGTTTATTTCTATCTATCTTAATGAAAAATTTACAAGTTGTATGTTTTAATTTGCTACAGGATTTTTGGCATTTTATACACTATCAAGGGACTTCAGTGATAAGTGGTCTAAAAAAGGAAGATTGGAGACTGGACGATAACCGCCCAGAGTCCCCCTTGGGGGAGATGGAGCGGTGATATAAATCGAATTATAAATAAATAAATAAATAAATAAATAAATAAATAAATAAATAAATAAAATAATTGTCCATAATAGAGGGGTCCAACAATGATCTCTTCAAGAGGGGGCATACCACCGCCTCCTTCAAGGCTGGCCGGACCACTCCCTCTCTCAGATAACACTGCATGGACGCATATCTTGGTCACCTCCCATGTCACCTTAACAACCCAGGGGGACCAGGATATAACAGACAGGTAGCTGAACTGACAGATTGGAGGACCTTGTCCGCTTCCTTGGGTGTGACATAATCAGACTCAGTCCAGATAAACTTACAAGACTGTACCCAGGCAACTCACTTGGACTTGCCCAGTTCCAAGTGACTTTATCCACCGAGTAGCATGAATATTCCTTACCACAGCCCTGCCAATGATACTGTGGCCTGCCCACCCCACCCCCAGCAGCGAGCAGGTCATTCTAAACAGGACCACTCAGCAGCTCTCGGCAGATGCAATAAGAGGGGAGTTTTGCTGCCCTCATCGCCACACTGTAGGCCCGAATATGGGCTCTCGCTTGTGTTCGGTTGGATTCTTTCTTTCTTTGTTTTTCACCCCTGGTGCTCCAGGTGTTGCTTGTGCCACTTCAGCCCCTGGAGCTCCTCAGAGAACCAAGGTGCATCCCAGGATCAGCGCACAGAGAGAGGTCACATAGGAGCAATCCGGTGCATCCGGACTTTTGTTTCACAAAAGAAAACAATGTCATTGCATGCTTTGATATTGACAAAATGAAAATTTCATTTGATATAGCAGATTGTTTTATATTGTACATTTTATAGTCAAAACTCTTGAAGCATTGTTGGTATATACCTTTTTAATAATAGAATAGATGTTGGTGAAGAATGAGATGATAAAGAATAAAAGCATCTAATGTATAACAGCTTTCCAGAAAATCACAATGAAGAGATGCATTAGGATATTGCTTTGCATGGCTGGTGCATGAAATTAAACTCTGAAACTAGAAGAGTTCAAACACATCATGTCCTGTAAACTTAAATGAAGGTCCCGATGACAAGCTACTAAGTTTAATTGGGGAATGGTGGGGAATGGTGGGTCTGCTATATTAATATAATACACATTTCTTTAGTCTGAATAAAATAAGTCAAGGTTTGTCTTATTGGATGTTTGATGAGAATAGATACATTTTTCATTTCACTGTACTTGATTTTAGGAGCAGAGTTGATGACAAGGCAGGTTGGAACCCTGAATCTAGCAATCTGCTAGATTCAGGGTTCAGTTCAATCAAACTGCTGCTTGAAGTTTTCATTAATGAGGTCCTAAATTGAGACTTTAAAAGAGACTTTAAAAGGGGCACGATGGCTCAGTGGTTAAGACGCCAGGCTTGTCAATTGGAAGGTCGCAAGTTCAGAGGTTCGAATCCCGAGCGCCGCGTGACGGAGTGAGCTCCCGCACTCGCACCAGCTCTTGCCAACCTAGCAATTCGAAAGCATGCAAATGCAAGTAGATAAATAGGTACCACTTCGGTGGGAAGGTAACAGCATTCCGTGTGCTTCATGCCAGCCACATGACTGCAGAAGCGTCTTCAGACAGCGCTGGGTCTTCGGCTAAGAAATGGAGATGAGCATCGGCCCCTAGAGTCGGACACGACTGTGCAGGGGAAACCTTTACCTTTACCTTAAATTGAGACTTGGTCAGGAAAAGTCAGATTAGGTTGCTGCATCCTTTATGCTCTGCCTCTATCATATTTGTGAAATAGTTTCATGAAAGCATCTTTAGTGTTCTGCTGTTTTTCTCACTTCCAGGTTCCAAGGTTTCCATTTCAAGCCTCTTGTTTTGTCCTCAGTTTTCAAACCATGGCATCTATTATGAGTTCATTTGCATCATTCTTTTATTCTTTCTATCTTGTTACCTTTTGCCTTTTCACACATAGGACACCCAAGGCAGCTAACAGATAAATCAAAATCAATAAAACAAACAAAAAATAAGTCAGTTACAGCCTAGTGAAAACCAGAGTTGAAATAATCATTTCGAACCGAGCCTGACTGAGGAGACTTTTACTTATTTTATGACTTCCACAGCTTGGGAATATGCAACAAAATATATATTTTTGCATGCTCTCTCAACAGACTTCTTGAGGGTAGAAGGAAATGGTGGTCTGGTATTTTTGAGATCCGTGTCTTTCAGTCTCCTTTCCTATATCTCCTCTTCAGCTAGTGTGGGACTTTACCTTAATATATCAAGGTAAAATCCTTGATGTATTAACCTGCTTACATAGTACATGTCTTCTGTTCCAACATCATTTGTGAGATGGAAGTAACCTCTTATAATTTTGATACAACAGTAATGAGAATTCTGTTTTCTTTTAGAAAAGAAAGACGTAACACAAAGCCTGGAAAACTATACATCAAAATGCCCAGGAACAATGGAATCCATTACTCTTCCAGATGGCTTAAAGCTCCCCCCTGTTCCATTCACCAAACTTCCTATTGTAAGGTAACTACCTTTTGTTTTCATTCTTTACATTGTGTGATATTATATAGTAATGAATCATATGTCATACAGGCCTCCTTAGAGAACGTAGATTGAGTGCAGTGAACTGTTTCAGGATGAAATCACTTGTGTAAAAGCAGGTGCCATTCAGAGGAGATTGAAACTTCTGTAAGCAGTATTTGAAACCTCCCCTTATATTCTGTGGTGTTATGGTGTGCCTGTTGTAGATGTTGCTGCCCTGTCATCACCTCCGTCTTAACTCGAACAAGTATTTTCTTGAGCCCACGTGGCTGTGATGTACACTTTGGAAAATTCACAGCTCCTTTAAAGAACAGCCAACAGGTACAGGGAGGATGCCCATGGCAGATTTGAAGCATCCTAGTGGATTTTATTAATTGATTTATTTCATTTATTGAAATTTATTAGCTGCCCAACTCCAGCGGACTGTTCTGTTCTGTTCTACCCTACCCTACCCTACCCTACCCTACCCTACCCTATCCTATCCTATCCTATCCTATCCTATCCTATCCTATCCTATCCTATCCTATCCTATCCTATCCTATCCTAACCTATCCTTCTCATAGTTGATCAATTCTTGCACAGCTGTTTTGTGATGCAATTGAACTTTGTAATTCCTTTATTCAAGGAACTGAGCTTGGAGGAGCTGAAATATTTCCCTGTTTAAAACTCACCAGTTTTGGGATATTGTTACTTTTGACCTCAGATTTGTGTCCATTTACTCTTTTACATAGAGATTTGCTAGTCTGCCCAGTGTATAGAGTACTAGGGGATTGCTGACATGATGGTGTACAGCACATTAGAAGATGAGAAACGGATTGTTCCAGAGAGATTTTAATGTGAGTGAAGTTATAACATCTTGTAATAGTGCTTCCTCCGAAGATGTGGTAGTAGTATTGAGTCTGCATGCTATATGTCCATATGACTGTGATGTTATTTAGTAGTTAGTATTTAGTAGTTATTTTTGCTTACATGATTGTCTTTAAGCAAGGCACCTAAGGCCTATAAAAAGAAAGTGTGATTGTGGATAGCTCACTGGTGGTGTGTTTGAGTGTTTGTATCTAGGAGCTGTTAGGTAACAATTAATGTTCTATTGTTTTTCTCTTCTGAATCTTTCTTGCATGGTAGATTATTCTTTGAAAGTGCTGTGCTCCTCTTCTGTATTGGCTTAACTTTATTGAGTACATATTGTAGTTTGACAAATTGTTGCTTAAAATCTCTTAACTGAGTTTCTCTGTTGGATGGGTATCAAAAGATGAGGTGTTATAACTGTTGGCTGTAAACGGTGTTTTTTGTAGTATGTTTTGGATGAAAGCTGTAAACATTTGCTACAAGTATACGGTATGTACCAGTTAGTTTTCTTTTAACAGAGTGATGTTTACATATGCACTGTGTAGCTTTACAGTAGTTAATCTCACCATTTCCTCCATTCTTAGTCTCCCTCCTCCCCAACTTCGGAACTTTTTAAAAATAGCGCATGCACACGCTATTTCTCTCTCTGTATATAATTACTCTTTTCTCAGGAGTGTACTCCATACATGTGATGAAACAGACTGTGTTCTGGGAAATCCCAAGCTAGGAATAATTTTGATCGATTGATTGATTGTTTTTGTGCCATCAAGTCAGTGTCAGGTCTTACCAATCACATAGATAGATTTTTTTCCATGACCATCTGTCCCTAACCTGGTCTTTCAGGTCCTCTAATGTTGCACCCATTGCTGCTGTAACTGAGTCCGTCCACCTTACTGCTGAGTGTCCTCTTCTTCCCTTTCCTTCCACCTTTTCCAGCATTAGAGCCTTCTCCAAAGAGTTAGATCTTCACGTAATGTGTCCAAAGTAGAATACTTTGAGCCTGGTCATTTGTGCCTTGGGTGGTTTGGATGATGATCAGTTTGTTTGTTTTCTTGGCTATCCATAGTATTTTCAGGAGCTTTTTCCAGCTCCAAATTTCAATACTTCAATGAAGGTTCTCAGTCATCCAGGTGGAACAGTCTGTAGCTTGAATCATGTCAACTGGATTTCTATTTTCTCAGTGGAAACGTTTCGCTCCTTATCCAAGAAGCTTCTTCAGTCTGAGCAAAGTTAGTAAGGGAATCCTTAAATATGTTTCTAGGGTGGCTGTGTGACCTTGCACCTGGGGCTAGGTCATGGTTATTTGAGATGTTTATTTCTAAATCTCCTTTGGATGATAAAGGGACTTAGAAATAAACATCTCAAATAACCATGACCTAGCCCCAGGTGCAAGGTCACACAGCCACCCTAGAAACATATTTAAGGATTCCCTTACTAACTTTGCTCAGACTGAAGAAGCTTCTTGGATAAGGAGCGAAACGTTTCCACTGAGAAAATAGAAATCCAGTTGACATGATTCAAGCTACAAATTTCAATACTGTTTCTCCCCTGCTTCTTCAAAGTCCAACTTTTGTTTCCATAGAGGGTCACAGGGAATACTATTGCTTGCACTATTCTGATCTTTGTAGCTATAGACACGTCATGGCATCTGAATATCTTTTCCAAGGTTTTCATGGCTACTCTACCAAGTGCTAGTCCATGGCATATTTCTTGACTGCTTCTTTCTTTACTGTTGATAATTGAACCTAAAGGGCAGAAGCTATCTACTACTTCAGTACCTTGTCAATTCTAAGGTTGGTTGTTCTACCTGTTGTCATGAGTTTGGCCTTCTTTATATCTAATTTTAGTCCCATTTTTTTACTCTGCTTCTTGACTTTTATTACTAAATTGGAGATCCTTTGCATATTTGCCTATCAGGATAGTGACATCAGCATAGCTCAGGCTATTGATGTTTCTTCCTCCAATTTTAAAATCAATTCATCTTCCAATCCATCTTCCCTTAATATACAGTATAATCAGCATATACAGTAGGTTGAATTAATAAGGGGAGTGTATATGGCCTTGTCACACTCCTTTGTCAACTTCTGGAGCCAGTCTGTTTTGTTCTTCTGACTTGGTAATGACTGGAGTGCTGATCTAGTATTAGATGTTCTTATAAGTAGGAAATATCATCTAAGGTACCTTGGATGCTGACATCTCTACTGTAAAGTATTTCTGTATATTCCTTCCATCTTTGGTCCTCGTTGAATCAGTTACTTTCTGTTCATTGGTATCCTTTAGCATTCCTATTCGAATTCTGAGTCCTTCTGAATTCAGAGATCTTTTGGAAGGCTTTCCTTGTTTTTCTGTGTCCGTTTCCATCTTCAGATGTAATACTTGTCTCATCTAAAAGCTCTCTGAAATTCTCTGAAAAGTTCCTTCCTGAGTCTTTTTCTTTCTTGGCTTTGGCTTCTCTTCTCTTCTTGCCAATTTCCACAATTTGTTCTGATATCCAGTTTTCTTTCTTCTGTTTCTTCATCTTCATCAGTCTCTTTTCACGTTCATCCGAATGACTTCTTTAAGTTCATTCCACAGTTCCTCTGATTCTCTATCAATGAAGTTCAGGACTTCAAAGTGATTCTTGATGTTCTCCTTGAAAATGGTAGGTATAAGGTCATATCATATTGTGGTTTTTTTTCTTCTTCTTTAGCTAAACTTGGAACTTGCATATGAGCAGTTTGTGATTTGTTAGACAATCAGCACCTGGCAATGTCTTTGATGGTATAACTGAGATCTTCCACCTCCTAATATAATCAGTTTGATTTCTGTGTTTTCCATCTGGTGATGTCCATGTATACAGGCATGTTTTGGTTGTTTGAAGACAGAAGATATCATTTGAGTGGCAGAAATTGATAAGTCATACTCCTACTTCATTTTGGTATCCTAAGCCAGGGGTCGGCAAACTTTTTTATGCCGGGAGCCATTTTGACATGCTCGAGGACATTTTGACATGCTCGAGAGCCAGGGGGCGGGGTTTGCGGGCGGGGGCCAATCGCGTGGAAGGGGGCGGGGTTTTCAGGCGGGAGCCAATCGCGTGGAAGGGAGCGGGGTTTGGGGGCGGGATCCAATCGCATGGAAGGGTAAGATACAGGGCTGTGCTGCGCTTGGCCGGCCGCCCCGGCCCTCACTCACCTTCCATGGCCGATCCTTGCGGGCTGATGGCGATGCTCCCGTCCCGCTGCACCCCAGCTCTCCAAGGCCGGGGCCACCCACACAACCCAAGGCATCTGCCAAGTGGCAGAGGGAGAGATCCAAATCACAGCCCCGCAGACGCGATTCCTCCCCCTTCCCAGCCCACCTCGGGATCGTAGCCGCTTCCCAAACGAGCGGCGCCACGATCCCCGACCCGGCCACGCGCGCCTGCCCGGGAACGCCGTGGTGCCCAGCGGAGCCCTCTGCACATGCTCCGCGACGCTCCCTCCTTCCCGCCGCCTCTCCTGAGCTGAGCTCCGCAGCCGAGCCTGGGCGTGCGTGCGGGAGGGAAGCCGCCATCGCGGGCTTCCTCGCTGAGTTTGTCCGCCGCCTGCAGGGAGGGAGGCGGGGGGACAGGGCTGGGCGCTGGGGCGGGGGCAGGGGCCGCGGACGGCAGGCCAAAGGGAGATGCCAGGGCGACTGTAGCGACCGGAGGCGGCCAAGGGGAGAGCAGGCGGCTCTTCGCCCTCGGCGCTCCCCGGGGCCAGACGAGCCTCCGGCTGCTGCTTCCTGCGCCCGTGGCCTCTTCGCTGCCGCCGCCGCCCACCTCGCCTCTGCCGCTCTCCGCTTCCCCCTCGCTTGCTGGAACATATTGAAGGGGAGGAAAAGGAAACATTAAGATCAACCGGGAGCTTTGCGGAGAAGCAGAGAGCGGCAGAGGCGAGGCGGGCGCCGGCGGCAGCAAAAAGGCCACGGGCGCAGGAAGCAGCAGTCGGAGGCTCGTCTGGCCCCGCAGCGCGCCAAGGGCGAAGAGCCGCCTGCTCTCCCCTTGGCCGCCTCCGGTCGCTACAGTCGCCCGAGATGCCAAGAGAGCGCAGCCGGGCTGGGCGCCCCATCCCGAGAGGCGGCCCGGGCACCGCTTCTACGTGGGGGAGAATGCAACTCAGCAGAACCCCATGCGCGAGGTGTGGGCGGCTGCGGGTGGCCCCGGCCTTGGAGAGCGAGAGCGCGTAAGAGCGTAAGAGTTTGGGGGCGGGATCCAATCGCGTGGAAGGGGCGGGGTGAGTTCAGCTGCAGAAGAGCCACACTCAAGGGGCCAAAGAGCCGCATCTGGCTCGTGAGCCGCCATTTCCGACCCTTGTCCTAAGCCATATAATCCAACTACATTTTCCCCCTTAATATTTCCAACTTTGCCTTTCCAGTCTCCAATCACAAGCAGCACATCCTGCTTGCAGGTTCTGTCAATTTGAAATTGATCAGAAAATTCATCAATCTCCTCTTCTGCATCAATGGTTAGAGCATAACCTTGGATAATTGTCATATTAAAGGGTTGCCCACAAAGTCTAACTGATATTATTTGGTCATTGTTTGCATTGTAGCCAAGTACTGTTCTTGCTATACCCTTCCTAACTGTAAAAGCAACACTGTTCCTTCTTTGTTTTTCATGTCCTGAGTAGTAAACAGTGTGATCTTCTGTCTGAAAGTGTCCAGTCCAGGTCCATCTCAATTCACTGTTGCCTAAAATGTCAATTTGCATTTTACTTCAATTTTCACTGTATTGAGCTTTCCCATGTTCATGCATCTTACATCCTATGTTCCCAGTATAATTCTATCTTTGCAGCTTTTGATTTTCTTTTCCTGTATGGCAACATCAATAACTAGACGTCCCAAAAACTTTAATTTAGCCATATTATAAACACCATTAGTACTCTGAAACATTCTCAGCTTTTCCTCAATAGCATGTTGAATTCCACCCAACCTGAAGGGCCCATCATCTGGCACCATCATTTTATATTTTCTATCCACGTGGTTTTCTCCTGTGCAATGTGAATTGATGCCTTTGCCATTTTCACTAAATAGATAATCTGCCTCTAGCATGTTTGTATATTTTGCTGCCAAATGTAGGGGCCTGCTTGCTTTAGTTGGGCAGCTGGGATGTCCTTCACAGGGAATGTATAGTCTTGGCATACACTCCTAGGGTACTTTACTCATGCCTTCCATGATGAGCCAGGACTTGGCGGTGGTGGTGCGATTTAGTCTTTAAGGTGCCACAAAATATTTTTTTTACCTTAAGTATGCATTTGCTTAGGATTGGTCTGTGACTCATAAACATTACTTTGCCTAATGATGATGATGTTAATAATAATACTGAATGTACATTGAATCAATATTTAGTTATGTTTAGAGAAGACCTTGAAATTTTGTATTTTAATAAATCTCAGTGATTTTAGTGAGTCTGCTTTACATACAGTATGATTAGATCCAGTCCATTTTATGTATAAGTAACGCTGTCTGTGTTAATAGAATGATCCTCCTTACTGTTCTTATGGTTTCCATTTCATTAATGTGATTTTCTATTAATAATTTACTAGGAAGTTCTAATATTGTTATGTCCTTTATCTTCTCATTGTATCTATCATTTTAAATGAAAACCTTACTGTTCTCAAATAGGGAATTTATAAGAAGTAGGCAAAGAGATCAGGACAAACGGAAAGAAAAACTGTAATTAGTATCTATCATGTTGATAATCTGTGCTATTGTATCTGTCATTTTAATTGTCTCTCCTAAATCAGAATTAAGTAGCATTTCTGCACAGCAGCTCTACATAAAAACAATCCATTGTTCATTGAACAGATCTGTCAAGCTCTTAAACCTCCCTGTTAGCCTTCGGCCACAGAAAATGAAAAGCTTGTTGGGACAGAACATGTCAGCGAAGAGTCCCTTTATATATTCTCCAATAATCGCTCACAATCATGGAGAGGAGCAAAGTAAAAAAATAGGTGAGAAGCTGATTCCTGATACTCATTATTTTTAACATGCATTCTCTTTTTATATGCAGTATCTCACTTGGACTTGCTTTCTGGCTTTTATGCTGCAAATTGAATCAAATAGCTATTGCCGATTTTTGGATCAATATGGTATTTCCTCTTGATTATAGAACTGGCAATTTGGCATAGACATATCCATCTTTGCTTGTAGGATATGTTGTTAGCCCATTGCCACAAGAAACTTGATTTATGTAGTGGTAGTATTATAGATTGACTGCAAAAATTCCTAATAAAAATGCTTTCCTTTTATACTTCTAGAAATGTATTTAGATCTTTTGAACATATTGGTCCTAGTTTACTGAAATAGATAAACTTAATTTCTAGCCTACTTATACCATTCTTTTTGAAACAAGGCAAATTGGTGTGCTATTGGTGTCTTGTCAGACTATATGAATACAAGTGATATTCAAACCTCAACTCCAAATTCTGCCATTTCCTTCCAACCTGTCCTGTCTTGTTTGGTATAAAAATGCTTTAAACAATTTGTAATTGAAGTACCTAATGAGTAGGAAATAGGCTTCCTTTTCTGTTTCACTGCCCAAAATATTTCTAAAATGTGCACAAGAAGATGTATCTAATTATACTTTCGGTGAATTCATAGAGAGATCTACTGGGTTGTTGGTGATCTTTGAGCTTGCTTTTCTTCTTGCAGACCTTTTACAAGGCTATGTAAAATCATCAGTGCATGAGACTGTAAAATTTGTTGTCCTGTCTGTTTGTATATTTCCTACAAGCCTTGATTGTTTCTTCCTTGATGAGGTATTGTTCCAATCCCAATCCTAGCTATGAAACGTCTGCAAGAAGAAAAGCAAGCTCAGAGAACACCAAGAATCCAACAGCTCAAACATGAGATATATAGATTCTCCACTACAAGATATCTAAATTGTTCCACAATGTCTCTGTTAGAGGGATTATTCTGCATTTATTTCTCATTTAAAACTTATCCCTTTTTAAACATGAAAGTCTCTGTATTGCGTGTGGTTTGAAAACATAAGCTTTCCTTAATGTACACTTTTTTTTGAAAAAATGCAAATACCCTTCAAATATGCTTTTTGTACACAGATTTATCAAACCTGCATTATTTTTCAGAAACCTTTATTTATGTATTTCATGAATAAATGTTCTGCTGACCTTTGAATGATGAAGCTAGCAAATATACAATCTGTTTTGGTATATAGTACCAGTTCATTCCACTAGAATGAACTTACTGTATATATTCCTAATTTGAACCAGAATCCAATATGTTTTTAGATCACATCAGCTTTCTTTGTTTTGAGGTCAGATATCTAACTGAAGTTTTAGAGTTGAGTATTACTCAATTTCCCTGAGCCAGTGCCAGCTGTGGCCAGGAAGGCCTGCTCTGCTTCATCTGGTGCACTAGTTGCTCCCTTTCCTGCATCAGGGGGCCCTTCAGACAGTCACTCATGCCCTGGTCACTTCATGGCTTGACTACTGCAATGCACTCTACATGGGGTTGCCCTTGAAGACCACCAAGAAGTTTCAACTGGTCCAGAATGTCGCAGCGTGGGCAATGATAGGCTTGCCTCAGTATGCCCATGTAACATCTCTGTTTTGTGAGCTCCTCGGTTGTCAGTTTGCTTCCAGATGTGATTCAAGGTGCTGGTCACTACCTATAAAGCCCTACATGACATAGGGCCTGGTTACTTGAGGGATCATCTGTCTCCAGTAGTATCTGCCTGACCAGTCTGATCTGGCAGGATTGGTGCACCCCAGGTTCCTTCAACTAAACAATGCCATCTATCAGGAATCCAGAAGTGTGCCTTCTCTGTAGCAGAGCCTGCCCTCTGGAATGAGGTTCCCCCCAAGATTCAAAGAACCCCCACCCTTTCGAAGGGCCCTTCACCCAGGCCTTTGGCAAGGATAATTGATGCCCCTTTTCTTATTTTTCTTTGTTCCCATCCCAGTTTGTTTTCTCTGCCATCTTTGTTCCTTTTGTGGTATTGGGGTTTTTTTGTGTCTTGTTTCTTTATTTTTAAAATATTTCTAACAATTTGTAAACCACTGGAAGTTGGCCGCATATCCATTTAATAAATTATCATTATTATTATTACACCCATTCACTGATGAAGTCATATGGTACATGCTAATTTGCTAACTTGCCCACTTTTTAATGGCGGTGATGGTGGTTGAGTTCCAGCTTCCCCAAATCCACATGCAACATGACTGGCTGATACCAGCCTGTGTCAGACATTGACAGTACACAAGTATTTATTGATTTCTGCAGTAGTTTCAAGATTGCATAGCTGTCCTCTGATATTAATATGCAATTAGGTTTGTTTTCAGTTATCGTTTAGTGTCGGATCCTACCCCTAAAAATAGTTTTTATTATGGTAACTCAATTAGGCTCAATGAAAACATAATTGTAGTTACGTGGTTTCATTCAACTAGTTATAGCTAAAGATTCTCCACTTGTGCTTAAGTTACAACTACACTAAAGGAAGAGAGAGTGAGCGTACATGAGTGTAGGGAATTAGGCAAGTTTTTCTACCCTTGATAACAGGTATGCATTAATGTGTTTGTAGCCCTTTTTTCACAATAATTTTTGTGAAATTATTATGGTGGTTTTGAGAATGGAAAGTTTAAACTGTGCGGTTTTAATAAATCATTATCTAGGTAGCTTTCACTCTAGATTTAGATTTAGATTTAGATTTAGATTTAGATTTAGATTTAGATTTAGATTTAGATTTAGATTTAGATTTAGATTTAGATTTAGATTTAGATTTAGATTTAGATTTAGATTTAGATTTAGATTTAGATTTAGATTTAGATTTAGATTTAGATTTAGATTTAGATTTAGATTTAGATTTAGATTTAGATTTAGATCTCAGGGTTGAATTATTGGAGTTTTCTGAGCTTGCTTCTCTTCCTTCAGACATTTCAATTACCAGGCTAGGTAACATCACCAAAGGATCTGCAGAGAACCCCAAGACCCCAACAATGTTATAATATAGACCCCCACCAACACAGGCAGGACAAACCAGGGTATATGAACAGAGAACAAGTCCCACTCCCTTTTCGCACTGAAGATGTTGCCTAGCCTGGCAATGAAACGTCTGCATGAAAACAACAAGGCTCAGAGAGCACCAAAGACTCCCCAGTTCAACCCTGAGCTACAAATATTCTCTTCGATGTTGTAATATTCCATAATATTTATTGTAGGAGTACTCAAACCTCTAAACCCTATGGCATAGCTAAATACATCATATTAAAACAATAGAATCAATTGTATAAAGGTTTTTATTCTAACAGTGTTGCAATCTGTGATTATGTCTCTCCCCCCTCCTCCATGGGTTTCTTCCTAGCCTCCCTGTAATGCATGACAAATGTTAGATTAGAGGACTTCATTTACCCCTTGAAGGGAATTTTGGCTCTTGGAGCAAGTAGTCCAAAGATGCTAGGTGGCATAACATTCTAATGAATGCCCTTTTCTACCCTTGATAACAGGTATGCATTAATGTGTTTCAGTAATGTATCTCCAGTGTGCAGAGTGTGAACAAAACTCATGCTTACCATACACCATAGATGATTCAGGCCATATGCTGTTTATGCTAATTGTATGTATTTATTTATTTATTTGGCAGAAGTTTGCTAAAGTGAGAGCAGGCCCCAAATAGTTACAAGTGCTTAGAATTGTAGCAACAGTAGTCGTTATGTATTACAATCACTGACCAGAATTCTGCACATTAATAAAATGAGCACATTTTCTGTTTCAGATAAAATAAGCTGCAAACTTTAAAGTTTAACTAGATAACAGGCAATCAAGGCATGTCAAGTTTTATGAAAAGTATAACAAAATTTTGCCACATTCCAGGAAATGGAATTATGCTGGTCTGCAAGGAGAAACTGTACATAAAATAAATGAGAATTATGTGGGTACTTCAATAAATAGGAAGTGATGAAGCAGGCCTTTGTGTCTATGAAGGCACAGTAGAACAACCAAGGGTGTGAATTCAATAGATCCTTCTCCACAGGGACACAATCTCAGCTTATAAGGAACTTTTTTATATTTGCCTTTGACAACAGCTTTGTGAAGATCCTATACAGTATGTTGGAATATTATGTGACAATCTGTAGTAATATGTGATGACAATATCTGACTCTGCTTAAGTGTGTGTCTTTCCTACAATTGGAAAACTAACATTCTGTGTTTATGTTTCTGTAGATTTTCAGTGGGTTCAGGGAGATGTTTGTGAAGTTCAGCTGATGGTGTACAATCCAATGCCCTTTGAACTTCGTGTAGAAAATATGGTACGTTTCAAGCCCCATTTCATCATAAACCCTAGTATGGTTTAGCTGTGGGTATCATTCGAGGCGTGGTGGCTCAGCGGGTAAGATGCCAGGCTTGTGGATTGGAAGATCGCAAGTTCCAAGGTTCGAATCCCTAGCCCCGCGTGATGGAGTGAGCTCCCGCACTAGCTCCAGCTCTTGCCAACCTAGCAATTCGAAAGCATGCAAATGCAAGTAGATGAATAGGTACCACTTCGGTGGGTAGGTAACAGCGTTCCGCGCGTGTCATGCGGCCACATGACCGCGGAAGCGTCTTCGGACAACTCTGGCTCTTTGGCTAACAAACGGAGATGAGCACCGGCCCCTAGAGTCGGACACGACTGCACAAATGTGCAGGGGGAACCTTTACCTTTTTATCATTCGAGGCAGTCATAAGTGGTGATAGCTATGGTTAAGGTGAAATGGGACAAGGGATTGAAGGGGCTGAGGAATCTTCAGAAGGAATCTCAGTATTCTCTGTGCTGTTGGTTGTTCATGTATTTTTCCCTGGGGAAAATAAATAAATAAATATATATATATATATATATATATATATATATATATATATTTTGAATAATAAATTGTGAACATATTTTATTAAAATGAATCAATCTTCAGTTGTGAAATACAAATCAGCAAATCTCCAACAAACCTAGGAACCCTGCATTTCTTCCAACTCGTCTAGGGCAGCTACTCTTTGTCCTGGGCAAAACTGAGCTGCTGAAATCTTCTGAGAGCTATCAGTCCATATATACTGTATACGCACATCTCTGGGGCAACAGCATGGGTTGTGTGTGCATCTGGGTAGAAGTTGCCCCATCCTTGAGTTTGGAACTTTTAAAATACCATTTGTAAGGAATTTGTTGGATTTGCTTCAATAAACAGCTACTGGGAAGATTGCTTGTGTTGATGGTTAAAAGAATGAATATTTAAGTAAATATCAATCAACTAGAAGAATTGTTTACATACTATACATGTCCTAACTGTAATCCTCCCCTGTGATTATATTTTGGTTTCTGGTGCTGCCAAATTCTACTTGTATTTTAAATTTTCAATAGAAGAGAATATATGTAGCTCAGGGTTGAACTGTGGAGTCCTTGGTGCTTGGTTGTTGTCTTGAAGACATTTCATTACAACTAGGTAGTCTATTGCTTCTGGATTCTCCATCCTTACAGGTAACATCATCAGTGCAAGTGAGTGTGGGGTTTGCTCTCGGTTTATATACAGGAGCTTCCCTTCCCGTGTTGGTGGGGGTGGGGATTTCTCCTTGGTAGTTTCTTGATTGGGGTATTGTTTTCTGCTTGATTGTTTGTCTGGTGTTAATCCCTGCTTATCTGGGTGTAGGCTGCTGGAGAGGATGTGTTCTGGTCTTTTTGTTTCCTTAGCTTTTTTTTAATTGTCTCTTTTGAATGGTGTGTAAAGGTGGTTTATCTCTGTGTGTTTATTGAGGGCTGATTTGTCTGAATGCCAGGTATTCCCTAGCTTGGATTTAGCTTGGTCTAGGATAGTTATGGCGAACCTATGACATACACATGTCACGACGTTTTGGGTGACACGCCAGTGTTCAACAACAGCTGACAACAACTGCCACACCCCGGGAAGCCGCAGCTGCAGCCGCCCCAGCCCAGTTCCAGCCACAGTCGCCCTCGCCACCTCCGAGCCCTCTGATGCCCCAGCTCACCTGACCGTCTTCTTGCTCCCTCTTGCGCGAAGCTGGTTCCTGCAGAAGCCACTTGCAATTTGCGTGGAGGGGCGCGAAGGGGCGTGACTTGGTGTGAAGGGGCACCTTTGAGTGAAGGGGTGTGCAGGAGAAATGCAAATGAAGATACTTTCAATTTGCACAGGATGCTAGTTGCAGAGAAAGATGTGGTGAACTCGTAAGGTAAAAAGAGTTGTGATGTGGAGTCCTTGGTGCTCTCTGAGCCTTGTTGTTTTTTTGCAGACGTTTCATTGCCAGGCTAGGCAACATCTTCAGTGCGAAAAGGGAGTGCAGGTGACACAGCGTGCAAAGTTGGGTTAAGCTTTTGGGGCTTGGTATTTTGGGCAACCCAGACCTGTACATTTATGGTTCAGCAGACTGTGTATTCCTCCAAAAATGGGTTAATTCAGTTAAGTAGTTTGTATGGAGTGATGTTCAGCTACTCTAGCAACCCTGTGTCTGGTGATCACATCTAATGGAGGATTCCCTTGATGCTTAATTCCTGCAGGGAACTCTAGGATCAGGTTTTCTCAGTCATGGCTAAGCACTTGAAGAATGTTGGATTTAAGTGGTTGTGAAGTGAGTGGTTACAGCCATTAGCATGAATAGGGCAATTGATGCTAGGTGTGGGAGGAGAGATTGAATAGGCTGGAGTGGCACACAGAATAACACAAGGCCCTTGAGACAGAACAGGAACGAAGTATTTAGATCTAAGTGGGGATTCTGGCCCTGAAATGGGAGTTGGGTGGTGCTTTAAAATATATTGTTTGATAAAAGAATGAATCACATATTTTATGTGAAGTTCATATATGGAGGATTCTACACAGACAATTAAAAGCTGTGAAACTCAAAAAAGATAATTGCAACAGGGAATGGCCAATATTAAGATAACTGTTGCCTGGATTTAAGCACCTTTATAGGTTTTAATGTATTAATTTAATGTATTAATGTAGTAATGTATGTCTGTGAGAGTTGGACCATAAGGAAGGCTGAGCGCCGAAGAATTGATGCTTTCGAACTGTGGTGCTGGAGAAGACTCTTGAGAGTCCCTTGGACTGCAAGGAGGTCAAACCAATCAATCCTAAAGGAAATCAACCCTGACTGCTCATTGGAAGGACAGATGCTGAAGCTGAATCTCAAATACTTTGGCCACCTAATGCGAAGAGAGGACTCACTGGAAAAGACCCTGATGCTGGGAAAGACTGAAGGCAAAAGGAGAAGGGGACGGCAGAGGATGAGATGGTTAGATAGCATCACCGATGTAATGAGCATGAATTTGAGTAAACTCCGGGAGGCAGTGGAGGACAGGAAGGCCTGGCGTGCTATGGTCCATGAGGTCACGAAGAGTCGGACACGACTAAACGACTGAACAACAACAACAAATAGGTTTTAATGAGAATGAGCTGTGTTTTAAGGTTTTCCCAGAATGTTCACCACCTTAACTTGACTAGAGAGAGACAGACAGACAGACAGAGACAGACAGAGAGACAGGATAAAAATATCATAATCATCATCATCATCATCATCATCATCATCATCATCATCATCTTCCAGGACAAGGAAAACAATAGGTGGACCTTAATCAGTGAAAAAAAAAATTGAAGCAATGCTAAATGCACTGTCTCTGTATTTTCAGAATGTATTTACATTGGAAAGGACGTGCTATTTTGCAAACTTTGAAAAGTTTAAAAACACAGATGGTGGGTGGATGTGTAATTATCCTCAGAATCAAGGTATACAAGAATGAATGCTGGTTGTTAAGAGGTTACAGTTGAACCCGTGTATGGCTTAGAAAAGATACTGTTGAATAATTGAGATTACCTAGAAAAGGATTCATAACTGAACTTTGTGACTTAGCTGCTTGATGAGAGGGTATTGATTATGAAAAGCAAGGCGTTTACTGTGATTGTTGTAAGGTTGGACAGAACCTTCTCATTGAGATAATTCCTCTCACCTTTCCAGATAGGTTGAACCGTAAAATCATAGAATTGTGGAATTGGAAGGAATTGCAAGGATCATTTAATCCAACTCTTGCAATGTGCAGGAAATCCAATTACACTATCCCCGAGACTGTCCAGCCTCTTCTTAAAACCCCCCAGAGATAGAGAACCCACAGTCTCCAGAAAATAGGCTGTTCCATGTTGTACAAGTACATTGCTGTACCTATTTATTGTCAGGTAGTTTTTCCTGATTCAGCCTGTTCCAAAATCTCACTTATTTCAAAGGGAATGTTTATGGTATTTTATGCAGTGTAGAACTGCTTGTCTCTACTATTTAACTGGGGGGGTTGTATTTTCCTATATTAAAGTTTGATGTAAAGCTCTGGGCATTGGAAGACTAAAATATCTAGAGGTTTAGAAAAGTAAATTTCTAGTTTGTAACCTTTAGTGTGCTTAACCTTTTCCCACTTGCCTCTGTATCTCCAGCTGTTGTCTCTGTATCTTCTGTTATGGGCTCTGCCCTTATGGTGCTTTTCCTTCACAGTTGTTGAATTGGATAATCCAGTACATTATCTCCTTTGGCATTCAAGAGCTACTATAGTCAAGCCTTGTGTCAGTCGATACCAGATCAGCAGACTTGTTAATTCACTTGCACATAAATCCAGCCAATAGAATGTTCCAAAGGTGTTAACATGTCTCTTAATTAATGGGAAGTTTTTAGTCTGTAGAGACAATACACTGTTATAGAATGTACCAAGAAGTAAGAGGGGATAATATGTTTCCTGGCTTTTTCTGTTGGGTAGGAATTAAAATGTACCTTTTCCACTTTGCAGTAAGATTTTTTGCAAATGTATATGACACACACACACACACGATTGGTATCACATATACATTTGAAGAAAATCTTACTTTTCTTTATTATGCCTTGCAAGAAAGTCTTGCTGTCACAGTTACAAATGTTGGTGGAATTAGCACATCAACAGTATGAGTTGCATAAACTAATTTGATAGTAAAAATGGATTTTTAAAGATGAAACTAACAGTGTAAATGCCAACAGTTCAGGTTCTTCCCATAATCATTCCCTTCACTCAGGTGCTCTACAGGTAATCCATGTATGTACTAAGTTAGGAATGTTTCCCACAGAATGAGTAATGCATATGAATGGCTTTCTACAAATGTACTCAATATAATATACAATAAAATCAATCTAATGCAGCAGTTAAAATGTAGCAGTCGTAAGGAAATTAGGAATAGTGATTACTATTCCTAATAGTATTACCATTCAAATATTTTTAAAGGATAATTTTATTAGCATATTGGTCCAGGTACATAATATAATGTCCTATCTTCAATATGCTTTTTGCTTAATACAACTAAATTGAATTTGCTTTTCACCTCCCCAGGGACTGCTGACGAGCGGGGTTGAGTTTGAATCTCTCCCTGCAGCGCTCTCTTTACCTGCAGAATCTGGTCTCTATCCTGTGACACTGGTTGGTGTTCCTCAATCTCCAGGCCAGATCCACATCAATGGTAAAGATTACTAGTAGGATTTTCTCTACAGTGAGAAGAGTAAGCTGCTGCAAGCCATTTCAGATTGTGTTGATTTTTTAACGAGGCAAGGACTTTTCTGCCATAGGTTGAAATTATTACTGCATCAAAAGTAGTAATGAAAAGGATGAAGTAAAAGCTTTATCTTTACTGAATAGGATTCATTTTAAATCAGTTTTCATCAGCGTGTTTCAAGAAAACGATTCAGGAATCTAATGCCCCAAATAATCTGTTACTAAGATCCTTTGCAGTTCCAAATGTAATCACCAAAGGGTGTGCTGGACTACAGATTATGACGAAGTGCAGAAAATATTATGACCTGATCTATGTCTGCCAGACTGATGTGTGATTTGAAATTTAGCTATTGATTAACTTATGTACTTTTTAAATGTTCTAATACAGTTTTCAACAGAAAACCCCATCAATATTTACTTAAACATGAACAGTTTCAGAGACTGTTCGTGCTGCACTGCGGCTCTGGGGCTTTGCAGGAGGAAGGAGAACGCCTCACAAACGGCCAGCTTCTGCCAACATGCGCTACAGAGCGCATGCCAGAAGCACCCAGTCTCTCCAGGGGCGCTTCCAGCACACCCTCTGCAGCACATGTTGGCAGCAGCTGGCCGTTTGTGAGGCGTTCTCCTTCCTCCTGCAAAGCCCCAGAGCCGCAGTGCAGCACGAAGCCCAGCCCCAGCCCGGCCCAGCAGCGTGGCACAAAGGGGCTTCTTGGCGGGAAGGGCCAGGCCGGGCATGCCTCGCCAGCAGCGGGAGCAAGAAGTCGGCGAAGGCCAGCAGGGGCGGTGGAGCGCAGGGGGCAGGGGTCTCGGAGTCAGGGTGGCAAGGGCACTGCGGCTGGGACTGGGCTGGGGCAGCTGAGGCTCCCAGGGACGGCTTTGCGCTGTGCTGCGACTGAGGGACTTCTTGCAGCCCCAGAGCCACGGTGCGCCAAGAAGCCCCTGAGCCGCATGGTTCTGGGGCTGCTTGCCACCCCGCATGGCAGGGTATAGGGCGGCCAAATGGGCAGAGATGCGGGGGAGATAGGTGGGGGGGGGTTAGAGGCAGTCCCTTACCATACTGAGGCTCGGGGCCGGGAGGGACCAAGCCCAGAATGGCTTGGATTGGGGTGGGTCCTCGGGTAACGACCAGTGGAATTTGCCTAACAATGGCAATGGGGAGTTCCGGGATTGTCGTCACTAAGCAATGCGGTCACGTGACATCACGCTTTACGACTGCGTCGCTTAGCGGTGGAAACCGCCCAGAGTTCCCCGTTGGGGGAGATGGGCGGTTATATAAATTTAATTTAATTTAATTAAATAAATAAATTCTGGCCCCAATTGTGATTGTAAGTCGAGGACTACCTGTAAATAACTCCCTGGTTCCAATAGCTACAGTAGGTTTCCACTTGTGCTTGATGATCATTTCTACTCAATCTCTGACCCATTTCTCATGGTGACAGGCTATCACACCTCAGTCTTTGGAGTCTTCAGTGATTGCCTTTTGGATAAACTACCAGGAATAAAGACCAGTGGCTGTACAGTGGAAGTTATTCCATCTTTACCTAGATTGCAGATTAGCACTTCATTACCAAGGTAAGAATTCTGATGGTTGATTTTCAGGTTGGTAAACTTGGGGAACCTTTATCAGTATCTAAAGAACTATTGGAGTAGTAACACGTGCTTACTAATTGAATATCTTTTTAAAACACAAACTGTTTTTCTTTTTAAAAAAATCAGAATAATTGGAAACAAAACTCCATTTTAATAGTAAAAACAGCATCATTTAAACAGCACCCCAAATCTTATATGAGTGGAAATGAACAAAGCCACATCAGTGAAAGCAGCAGCCACCAATAGTCTTGAGGAATAAAAATGTCTTAACCTGTCATCCAAATGTTAAGAGTTGATGTCGAGTGAAACTGCCGGAGGGAGAGCTTATTTTCTCCTAAAGTAGATTTTAAATAATGAAATTGTATTTGCCCCAGTGCTTTATTATAAATCGCTTTTAAAATGGATGAGGCTTTCAAATGCAATATTGTTTGAGTCCTGCTATTTTAAGACAAAAAAAAAAGTCTTTGCCTTGAAAAGGAGTCACTTGTAACTTCAATCTTTAGAGATTGCAGTTAGAAAATTATCTTGACTCTAGCCCTGCTTCATGTATGGATTTATGCTCTTCCAATGAGATTTCTCTTGCTCACCTCTGCACCCTCCAGCTTTGCTCTGGAGGGTCCTGCAAATTTCAGAAGCAAGTCTTGGGGGAATTTTCTCTGCTTGGTTTTTGTCTTTTATTATGACTAATATTAATATCTGCCCTGAATTGAATGCTCAGCATAGTTTTCTTTTAAAACATGCTTGAAACTGTATTTAGAAACAGATTCCAAATGTCTGGTCAAAGTCATGGTTAAGAGATTGAAATTTGTAAAGGAGAGCAGTGTGTGAGTGTGTGTATGAGAGAAATAATAAAGCTGTCTACACTGTTCCTTCAGCTGTTTCATTACCTTATATGTGCTTTAGACTTTTCGTTAATTTATTTTGGAGGTTTTTTTTTTTTTAAAAAAAGCCTGTTTCTCAGTGCTAAATTTATATTCGAAGGGTAAGTAATGCCTTAATGTTATCCCAAAATAAATTAGCTTTGAGTGTTAACACTTTTGTCAATTCCCAAGGGCAGAAGTTACTTTAATTGTATCTTTCTTTAGCTTGGTTCAGCACTAAGCTTGACTTAGTTTGCACTTTAGATTCGAAAATAAAATTCTCTACAACTGCCTCTACCTGCAGTTGTGGCTCATGCAGTCCCAAACTTCAAGTGTGGCAGGTGAAGAACAGCAATAAAGTGTTTATTGCTATAAAGCAATAAATACCATTGTTTGGATCTGACTGTAATTATGTATTTTTGCTGATTATTAGTGTTATTTATAGTTTTTATTGATTTTAAACTGTTTTATTGTGAACCGCCCAGGGTCCCTCCTTGTGAGGGAGATGGGCGGGATATGAATGTGATAAATAAATAAAAATAAATAAATAAATTGTGCCACCCTAGTAATAGTAATTAGTGCCAAGCTAAAACTTGTGGTTTTAAATGCTGCTTCTGCCATGAGAGTGGATGTTCTTGGGCTGATTGCTCTTTATTCTCTCCATCATCCCCATTTTATTAACAATAAGTTCATAACGTTAGATGATGCTGTTTATTAACACTTTAAAAACATCTAGCCATCTATGGACTTATTGTTAATAATATGTGGATTCATTTTGTAGTGATGGATTCATTACCCACTGGCATCTTTCCTACCATTTTTGAAGGTCTGCCCGTACACTTCAGCCTTCTTCAGGGGACGAAATTACCACCAGCGTGTCTGTCCAGCTGTACAATGGGGAGACTCAGCCACTCATCATTAAACTTGAAAATATTGGAACAGAACCTTTGGAGAAGCTGGAGGTTACATCAAAAATGGTGAACATAAAAGGTTAATATTATTGTTATCCCAACTGCTGTAAAATCATTTCTGCTCCCCACTTGTTTTCTACACCTGCTGGGCAGTTTTGTTTTAGCTTTTTGTCCCCTCCAGTTTCTTTTTCTAATTGGGGTTGCATTTCTTCCGTACTCAGCTGCTTTCCCAGAATCAGTTGAATATCCCTTGAACTTCTCCATGGCTGTGTTTTGGCTACAATGCTGTCAAATATTCACTGTTTGGAGTTATATTCCAGTGCTCTTCCTGACTGTTGGTTTTCCTGTGACGGAGCAGTTCTGGCAACTGTTCAGAACCTGTCCACCTACCTAGATTGGTAGGAAAGGCCCTTCTCTGGCAGAAGCGCCCAGGCTGTGGATTGTGCTCCCTGAGCGGGTACGTTTGGTTCCCACTTTCTCAGTATTTCGGAAGATGGGACAGCACACGCTGCTTTTGCCAGGATCCTGCCTTTAAAGCCTGAAACAAGGTTCAAAAAAGTCTATGAAATTTCATACTCTTCTTCCTAATATGAAATAAAAGCAGAAGTGTTTAAAATTGTATTTGCATGCAATGGCAGTAGCTGGGAAGCTTTAAAACTAGTTTTGTGTGCTAACTTGGCGTTAGTTACGATCTTATCAAAGAAATCTATGTTCAGCTTTCAAGTAAAACATTTTTACTGAAAGTAAATATCTTACATGACATATGATGTAATTTCATAGATTTTAGAGGAATTTGGGGATATAAAGTAAGTCTTCAGTCATCTGAATGGATAGGGATATTTGAAATCTTTCACACACACACACACACACACACACACACACACAGGATCCCCAGCTCAAACTCCTTGGATGCTACCCAGATACTCAACAGCAAGGCTAGATAAGAAGCTTTATTGTATAGCAGGAGGAAGCCATTTTGAGCAGTTAATTGCCCTCAGTCAATATGAGAGGGCTGTTTTCTCTTACAATCTGTCTAAATGATATATACAGTCCACCTTCTCTTAAAGTCTCAGAGAGAGAGAGAGAGAGAGAGAGAAATATACAGGTGTTACATTATGTCATGACCCCATGTACAAGATTTTACATTACTTCCACCACTCCCCTTGGAGAGGCGGGGAGGAAATTTCTCTATTTTTACACAATGTATATCCTCTTTGGTGTTTTCAGTTACATTGACCATCAGTAGACATCATGGTTTCATTCTTATTAGGAAACTTCAGATGTACATAGCCAGATCTTATTACATGGGGTTCAAACCCTCTAACATCTGTCTCTCTCAAGCTTAAAAGAAGGTAAACTGTATAAGACTGTATGAGATACAGATGTTACACTACGTCATGTGGACTGTAGGTGGACTGTATACCTGTATACCATTCTGGTAGACTGTATCTTCCTGCATCACTGCTGAACATGATTTTATGATTGTTTTATTTATTGGTTTTATTGTTGTTTCTCACCTTTCCCACAGCTCAACAGACATCTTCCTTTGTGTTTGTCATGCTAGGTGCTAGGGGGCGGTTGGGTGTTAATATAACTGTCATGCCTACACTGGGAAATTTTAGCTCTCAATGTAACTGTCACTCATACACACATATAGACAGATTTGGGTTTGAATACTACATCAAGATGGATTGAAGGCTCTTGTGCTTTATAAGCAGAGAGATTTGTCTGCACTAATAAATGTAGTTTCTTAAATTTCCCAATAGACAATTTTTACACATGTTTTAAATACTTCACATACTGTGAAGAATTTCTCGTTCATTCTGGGCTTGTTTTGACCAGGACAGAGAAAACCGTTTTCCCCTTTCCAAAACCATATTTTGAGCTGAAATATAGGAACAGCCATTCTTATTACCCTGGGTGGTAGTAGCAGACTTAAGTTCATGAAGACTAATCATATACAACTAAAGAACAAAAAGTCAAGAACTGACAGTTCAAATCTTCTGATATTATACATAACATACAATACTATTCTAAATATGTTTTATGGAAATCTCATTCAGTATTAAATGAAGTCTAATTTTAAAGAAATTTTAAGAGTACATTAAAAAAACAATTTTTATATTCCTTGTTATCTGATTAGGGAGAAAAAACCTTCCCAGTTTATTCATGAAAATAGTGGGAAATGTTATTTAATCACCTTACAGTACCTGTTTTTGTTGTATTGCAGAAACATTGAAGGATGATGGAAATCAGCTTTTTTTTTTAATTTGCCAAGAAATCATTAAAAATCATTAAAATCTCTGGAAATTCAGGAGCATGTGTATTTAATATTGAATTATTTTATTAAAGGGATATATATTAAATGTGTTTCCATTTACATATAACCTATGCATACTTTTATTTTAGGAAAACTGTTTGGTGACTTCTTGAGTTGGAATCTAGAAGATACACTCTCCCAGTTTCCTTTAAAGCCAGGAAGTATTGCTGTATTTACTGTGTACATTAAAGTCAAGCTTGATTTCTCCTGTCAGGAAAACCTTCTGCAAGACCTGAATGATGGTGGGTTTAGAGTTTTATTTTAATACGAAGGGCTACATTTTAATTTTGTCAGGCTTCCCTAATAAGTTAGTAAGTGATATTTGAAAGCTTAAATTAAAACTTTTCTATTTTGCAAATATTCATGGAAATGGCAAAAGCAACTGATAGCTGATCCTACATATGTCTTTAGAAGCAGAGTTCATGTTGCTATTTAATTTATAATAGTTTCTTGCTATTCATATCAATCAGGAAGAGGAAGAGAATTATGTCTTAAGGTTTGTGAAAATAATTTGTAAAAAAATATATTCATGCTCATTTTGTAGATAATACAATCCTGCTTTGCAGACTCCAAAATATATAAGAAGGTTTCTTAGTACTTAGGTACTTAGCCAGGGGGAATGTAAAAAAAACATTCATTCATTCATTCATTCATTCATTCATTCATTCATTCATTCATTCATTCATTCAATATAAAGTGGACTTTGATCAGTGATAACCTGATTTGAATCAAGAAAAAACAAATTGAACCATTTATTTAAACCAAATTTCCAATTGCTACTTCATATATTTCCTAAAGATTGATGCAAATTTGAACTTCAGCAGAACTATATTAATAGATCCCCTTCTTGAGAGACTATCCAAGAGGGATTACAACAACAATTAATTATTGTAACCCGCCCAGAGTCCCTTGCATGGGAGATGGGCGGGGAATAAAATTAAATAAATAAATAAATAAAGATAGATAGATAGATAGATAGATAGATAGATAGATAGATAGATAGATAGAAAGAATGAGGGAAAGATGTCATCTTTGGGCAGGCCATTTTGCATCCTTGATAAATCCATTATTAACTGTTCTCCCTGCCAGTTGTAAGGAATATTAAGCTTAGAAGAGGTAGTTTAACAAGGATGTGGGCAGGATGGGTTGGTTGGTTGGTTATTTATTTATTTGGCTGCCCAACTTGCAAAAATACAACTCTGGTGGCATACAACCATAAAACAAAATCACAATTTGCAACTCCCCCAAAACGACAATAGCAAAAACAAATCACACAATCAGAATGTAACCACATATTCTCAACCTTCCTCCTAACATTTTGGCTCCAATGCCTGAGGGAACATCCAGGTCTTTAAAGCCTTCTCAAAGGCTAACATGGTTGGGGCTAGTAAAATCTCAATGGGGGTGGGAATCAGTTCACAGGGCAGTCACCATAACTGAAGGGGCATGCCTCCCAGGTCCCACCAGATGGCATTGCTTCAGCGAAGGGATCTGGAATGTGCTTGTTCTGTTGGAGTGTGTGGGATGGGCATAAGCAACCAGAGACAGGCAGTCCTACCTCGTCCTCCTTGAAGGGCTTTATAGGTGATACCCAGTGCCATGAATTGTACCTGGAAGCCCACTGGGAGCCAGTGCAGCTTGTGAAGTAGAGGTGTTATATGGGCATACTGAGGTGCACTCATAACTACTGTGGAGTCCTTGGTGCTCTCTGAGCCTTGTTGTTTTCTTGCAGACGTTTCATTGCCAGGCTAGGCAACATCTTCAGTGCGAAAAGGGAGTGGGACTTGCTCTCTGTTTATATACCCTGGCTTGTCCTGCCTGTGTTGGTGGGGGTGTTGTACTCTCCTTGGTAGTACCTTGATTGGGTGGTTGTTTGCTGCTTGGTTGATTGACTGAGTTAATAGTTCCTTGATTAGGGTATATTGTGCTGTTTGATTGTTCCTCTGGTGCTAATCCTGGTGTTAATCTTTGCATATCTTATTGTTGATTGCTGGCCAAGAGGTGTTCTGGTCTTCTGGCTTTTCTATTGTCTCTTATGAATGGTATGTAAATGTTGTTTACCTCTATGTGTCTGTTGATGGCCGCTTTGTCTGAGTGCCAAGCTTCCAGGAATTCTCTAGCATTTTTGGATTTGGCTTGGTTTAATATGCTCACAGTTTCCCAGTTGAAAGTATGGTTAAGTCTATCCATGTGTTGTGAGATTAAGGAGTTTTCATCATGTCTTCTGACTGCTAGTTGGTGTTCATGGATGCGTTCTGCAAGTCTTCTGCCAGTCTGTTCTACATAGTGGCTGTTACAGTCCTTACACTGTATGTTGTAGATAACTCCTGTTTTTTCTTCTTGGGCTACTGGGTCTTTTGGTTTACTTACGATGTTCTGAAGGGTTTTGGTTGGTTTGTGTGCTACAGTGATGCCGTGTGGTTGTAACAGTCTATTAGTAGTTTCTGAGATGTTTCTGATGTATGGCAGTGTAATCCTTTTCATAGCTTCTGTTGGTTTTGCTGTGGTGCACTTTTTGATAAAGTTGCGTGGATATCCATTTTGCTGGAAGATGCTATATAAGTGCTATATATATTCTCTTCGATTGGTACTCATAACTATCCACACTATTGCATTCTGGGCCAGCTGCAGCTTCAGGATAGTCTTCCAGGACAGCCCTATGTAGAATGCATTGTAATTGTCCAATAGTTTTGCATCTCCTGGATTCAAAGGACATATGTCCTGTCAGCAGGACCAGGATTTGGATTTTTCTTAATGTCAGTGTCAATCTAGTAAAACTCATTCTAGCTTGAATTAATAGAGGAAAGAGGAACACCAAACAAGTTAAATTTATTCTTCCTACATCTTTTGCCTGACTGACTTGAGGGCTTTGGGAATAAGGATGATCCAAAATTTTGTTCCTTTCTCAGGGATCATTTATAACCAAGCTATTATTTACTTGATTTTGGGTCTATTTTTGTGCAGCTTTTTTCGTTTTAAAAAAGTATCCTGATATAAGTACCCTGATATAAGAACTTTCTTATGGCTAGTGTGATAGCCATATTAGTTGATCAAGTTAAGTATGAATCTGTGATGTGAACGATTTGGAATTTTCTGATTACCAATGATACTGCTTTACACTTTACTTTGATTTGGCTCACTTCTACCCTCACAAAAATAAAGTAGCGCACGCACACACATACACGACTGACAGGTTCAGGCAGAGTCTGATAGTTACCAAGCATGCAAGAAGAGTTGGTTTAGAGGAGCTGAAAATTAGATGCCTACATTTGGTACAGGTTGTTTATATTTGGAAAATTATCAAACCCTGATCGTTTTCCTAGTTCAGAAATGTACATGGGGTGGGGGTGGGGCAAATGACAAAAGCAGTGGTGCATTGTTGCATTACACGTTTATCTATTTTGTACCGGCATCATGACATCACATACTTTATTTATTTATTTATTTACAGTGGTATTTATACCCCGCCTATCCCCTCCCTAATGGAGGACTCTAGGCGGCTTACATACATATCTACAGTATATACATTATACATTATACAGTATCACCAAGTGTAATTTAACCCGCGCACCAGGAGAGGGGGTAAGGGAACCGGCTCTTCTAAGGCTCTGGACTACAATTCCCAGGATGCCTTGAGCCGGCTGCTGACGTCCTGTTGATGTCACTTCCGGGTCTGTCTGTCCTCACCGGCAGCATTCCAGACTTCCTCCGATCTTTTCTCCGGTGGAACGGGCTCCCCGACAGGACGTAGCACATTCTCCCACGTAAGGTGGTACCCAATTTATCTACTTGCATATGCTTTCAAACTGTTGGGTTGACAGAAGCTGGGGTGAATGGCGAGAGCTCACTTCGCCACGCGGGGATTCGAACTGCCGACCATTAGACCGGCAGTCTTTTTACAGCTCAGCGGTTTAACCCGCTGAGCCACCGTGCCCCTCAAATGAAAGGGGTGAAGCTCCATTGCCATGGTGTAATGCTGATGCATTTTGATTAAGGCATCATATCCTGCTGATGCCTCTCTGTAAGTCCTTTTAAATATTACGGTTTCAGTCAAACCTACTGGAGGGTTGCATAAAGATGTGCACACACATCATAGTACATAGTGGGAGATAACAGGCTTCTGTTCTTACTCCTCTTGTCATGTGTGCAGAAAGCAAAAAAAGAGAAAAAGAAAAAGAAACCATAAAAACAATTGGATGGTCTGCATCTGACTACATAATTGAAATCATCTTCCTTCTCTGCTTCAGTTATGAACTGTTTGGTATTGTACTTTTGCAAATCCATCATAAATTGTGGTGGCTGTGGGCTAGACAAGTCATTTTTAATATTCCCCCAGAACTCTTTAAAACCGCACTAGAAATTCACAGTACAATGCAAAGAAATGTTATTTAGGAGAATACAGTAACAAGAAATGTCATGTACCACCATAACTAAAATTTCCATATTTGGGAGATGAGAGATGGGAATAATTTTCAGTATCATTTATAAAACATGTATATGGCTTATTTTATTTATTTTAAAACATAAAAGGTTATTTTCATTTTCCTAAAAATGTAAAAGGAATTTACATTAAGGTAATCACAAATTTTATTAGATTTTAATTTTACATAGATAAAAGTTTGAAACAGAAAAGAAAATGGAAATACAAATCAAGAAAAAAGAAAAGATAAAAAAGTGTAGTAAAGGAAAAAAGAAAAAAAGATAAAGCTGAAACAGAATTTGTTCAACTTCCGATTTGTATCTGGTCATGGTATTTTAAAAATTTTATCTTACATGCTAGGTCTATATATAATATTAAAGAATATTTCTTGTCTATTACATCAATATATATATATTTTAATCTTCAAATCCCCATATAAGCTTTGCCCCTCCCGCATCTTGTAAATAGTCAGTTAATGGTTTCCACTCTTTAAGGAAATAATTATTTGGATTTTCTTTTAATAAACATGTCAGTTTATCATTCTCTGCCATATCCATCAATTTTAACATCCAATCTTGTATTGTAGGCGATATCTGGTTTTTCCAATTTTGTGCAAAAATAAGTCTTGCTGCTGTAATCATGTATTGCATAATCCTTGTAAATTGCTTCCCAGGTTGTCCATCAATTATTCCCAGTAAGAAAAATTCCGGTTTAAATGGAACTCGAATTTGTAATATATTTTGCATCAATGCATGTATTTGAGTCCAAAATTTCTTTGCAGTCTCACATGTCCACCACATATGGTAAAAAGACCCCTCTTTTTTTTTACATTTCCAACATAAGTTGGAGACATTTCCATACATTTTAGAAAGTTTTTGTGGGGTCATATACCATCTGTACATCATCTTATAAAAGTTTTCTTTTAAATTATAACACAAAGTAAATTTTAACCCTTTGGTCCACATATCTTCCCATTGTTGCATTTGAATATTATGGCCAATATTTTTAGCCCATTTAATCATACAGTCTTTAACTTGTTCCTCTACCATTTCACCTTTTAACAATAATTTATACATTTTTGCAATTAGATGATCATCTGTCTCACATAGTTGTATCTCAAATTCCGATTTGGTTTGTTCAAATTCAAGGTCTTTCTTATCTAATTTAAATTTCTCTACGAGCTGCATATATGAAAGCCATTGAAAACTGTATCCCTCTGATACCAATTCTTCTATTGATTTAATTATATATTGTCCTTGTTCTTTCTTTAAAAAGTCTTTGTAGGTTAACCATTTATCTTTATTTCTTACTTCTGTTCTGTAGAATGCTTCTTGTGTAGAAATCCACAAGGGTCTTTTATAACATAAGATTAATTTATATCTATTCCAGATTCTCAACAAGGATCTTCCAATACAATGGTTTCTAAAGTCCACACCAACTTTAACCCTATCGCACCACAAACATCCATGCCATCCACATCTCAATTCATGTCCTTCCAAATTCAATAATCCCTCATTTCTCAAAACCATCCACTCTTCAATCCAAACCAAGCAACAAGCAGCACAACACAACTTCAAATCCGGTAGACCTAGTCCCCCTCCCTCCCCAGAGTCCTGCAAGACTCTATACTCTACTCTTGGCCTTTTCCCCTGCCAAACAAACCCAGAAATATCTCGCTGCCATTGTTCAAAAGGTTCCTCTGATGCCAATACAGGCAGTGTTCGAAAAAGATACAAAATTCTCGGCAAAACATTCATTTCAATTGCTGAAACTCCACCCAACAATGACAACCGCAGTTCCCCCCAATGTTCCAAATCCTTTCTAATATCCATCCAAAGTGGAACACAATTACTCCCAAACAACTCAACATCCCCAGTTGTTAAATATACTCCCAAATATCCCACCCCCTCCTCCATTGAATATCCCGTTATCTCTTCCAATCTCTCCCGCTGGTGGTAATCCATATTTTTGGTCAAAACTTTTGTCTTCTGTAAATTCACCCCGAACCCCGCTAGCGACCCAAAGTCTTCCAGTTTCTGTATCAATATTTCAATTCCCTCTAGTGGACTCTCCAAAGCAATGACCAGGTCGTCAGCAAATGCTCCCAGCCTACAAACTTCTTTTTTAACTTCAATACCATGGATACCATCATCCCGTCCAACATCTCCAAGCAAAACCTCCAATACCAATACAAACAAAAGTGGAGACAATGGACAACCCCGTCCAGTACCTTCCCGCATTCCACATGGCCCACTAAACTCTCCACCAACAACCATCTTGGCAAATTGTGGAGTATACATCGATCCAATCCACTCCACAAAATTTCCTCCAAAATTCATACCCTCCAAAACTCCGAACATAAAAGGCCAACCCAACTTGTCAAAGGCTCCCCCAGCATCAATAAACATCAAGGCAGCCTGTTCATCACAGTGTTGATCCAAATATTCAATTACGTCTACTATGTTTCGGACATTGTCATGAATCTGTCCCCTGGGCAGAAAACCAGCTTGGTCTTGATGAATAAAATCCCCAAGTACATTCTTCATTCTTTCTGCCAATATCGCTGCAAACATCCTATAGTCATTATTCAACAAAGACATTGGTCTGTAATTTTTAGTTAATGTTAAATCCTGTTGTTCTTTGGGTACCAATGCCACATGTGCCTCTCTCCAAGTCCCAGGCACAACCCCTGTTTCCAAAATAGAACTCATAGTCCTCTGCAAAGGCAGACACAAATCCTCTTCAAAACATTTATAGTAGGCTGCTGACAATCCATCCGGTCCAGGAGCTTTTCCACTACCAACCTTCCTAAAAGCCTTTATCAATTCCTCCCCTGTTATAACATTATCTAACATCAATCCTTGTTGGTCATTAAGAACAGCCAGTCCTTGTCCATTCAAATATTCTTCAATCTCATCCAAGTTGACATCTTGTCTTCCATACAATCCAGAACAACAGTCACGAAAGGCTTCCTGAACGTCCACACCATTCACCAGAGTTCCCCCCCCCATGCTGAACACCAGCAATCAAATTCCCCCGTCTTTGCCTCCTCAACCCATAAGCCAGCCATCCACCTGGTCCACCCGCATATCCAAAACATTCCTGCCCTGCAAACTTCATCCGAGTCTCCATCTCCCGAGCCAACACCATTGACACTTGCCCCTGCAGAAATCCAACCCGAGCGAGCAAAGCGTCATCCACCGGTCCATCTCTCAAACCTAACCCTCCACCTCCAACCCCATCCAAAATCAACCGAACCCCCCCCCGCCCCTTCCTCCCCACCCGAGCACCGCACTGAACAAAATAACCCCTCACACATGCCCCACTGGCCTCCCACACAGCCCGAACACTAGTCCCCCCGTTCAAATTAAATTGAAAACACTCTCCTAATTCCCTCCCGCATACATCAACTACATCATCACCCCGCAGCAGTGACCCACCCAATCTCCATCTAAACACACTCCGCTTCCCTTCAAGAGTCAACACCACCGGACTACGATCCGACAAAGTCCCAGGCAATACATCAACCTCGTCAATATCCATCATCAAACTTCCAGACATCAAAATCACATCCACTCTAGAATGCGACCCAAATCCCCCCGAACAATACGCAAACTCTCCGGAAGTCCCACCCACACATCTCCAAATGTCCTGCAAATCCAACATCTCCCTCAAGCCGAAAAATGCCTGTGGCAATTTTCCCTGTGTTTGCTTCACTTCTTTTTGTGACTGTCTATCCAATCTGGGGTAAATTACCCCATTCCAATCCCCCATGAAACACCAATTGTCATAAGTTAAGTCCAAAAGTTTATCCATCAGGTTTTTATAAAATACTCCTTTATCCATATTCGGTGCATAAAGTCCAACTATCAGTGTTTTAGTTCCTTGTATGTTAATTTCTACTACAATGTATCGACCCTCTTCATCAGCTAATATCAATTTTGGGTTTAACTTTGGTTGTACATATAAGACTACCCCTTTAGTTTTTTTATATCCAGCCGAAATAAATTCTTCTCCAAGCTGTTTTTGAATCAAATATTTAGTATCTTTTTTACAAATATGAGTCTCTTGTAAACAACTTATGTCCAATTTCTGTTTTTTCAAAAAATGAAATATCTTTCTTCTTTTTTGTGGAGCATTGGCTCCATTAATATTCCATGTCAGATATTTAAGTTCCATTGGTGTTTTATTCTTTAAAATCCCTTTGTTAAGTCCACACCTGTAGCTCCTTTCTCAGATAGATCTTCAGTCTTCTCTTTGTCTTTCGATGTTTCTCCTCCTTTTGTCAATTCTCCTTCTGGTAAACCCATTTCTTTCTTGTATTTCTCTAAAAAAGCTTTTGCTTTTAAAATGGAAGTTATTTTGAATCTCTGTCCTTTAAACTCAAACGATACGCCTTCCAATTTTTCCCATCTGAATGAAATACTATGTTGCCTTAATTTGTCTGTAAGGAAAGAATAGTCTTTTCTTTTCCTAATTATTCTCAAGGGAATTTCTTTAATACAATTATTTCCTTCCCTTCTATATTTAATCTAGTATTATAATGCTTCCTTAAGATTTGCTCTTTTGTCACTTTTCTTACGAAATATATCAATATGTCTCTAGGGACTTTTCTTTCCTTAGCATAACGTGAGTTTACTCTGAATATCTTGTCTATCTCCAAATCTAAATCTTGTTCTCTTGTCTCCAAAAATTTAGCTAATTCAAAAGTCATCCTTTCTCTCACATTTTCATCTACTTGTTCTGGAATTGCTCTAAATCTCAAGATGTGCTCCTTCTCTCTCATTTCTGCTAAAGCTGTGATATCTAGATTATGTTCAATCTCTTTAATAGCATATTCTGATTTATCTTCTAATTTTTGCATCTGGCTTTGCGTATCTTTAAGTTCTCCTGACAGAGAATTGACCACTTCCTTAACTGTTTGAATTTCTTTTTTAAAATCTTGCTTAATCTCTCGGGTTATTTCTTTCTTCATATCGTCCATTTTTTTGTCTAATGCTGTAATCTGATCTTCCATCTGCTTCATGGAGTCATCCATTTTCTTATTTATTGCTGTATTCTGGTCATCCATTTTCTTATTTATTGCTGTATTCTGATCATCCATTTTCTTATTTATTGCTGTATTCTGATCATCCATTTTCTTATTTAGTGTTGCAACAGCTTCTAATATCTTTTTCATTTCTGGTAATAAAGCTTCTGAGGCAGATGTAGCAGGTGTAGCAGAATCAATAGGTGATCCTCCAGTCTCCTTCTTCTTCTCCTTCTCCGCCCGTCTCGTTCCCAAAGACGCCATAGCCCTGCAAAAAAGAAGAAAAAAGGGAGAAAAGGGGAAAAAGCACCATATAACAATATAACAAAAATTATTTAAAAAAGGGGAAAAAATTAAAAAAAAAAAAAATTAAATATAATAAATAAAAATTAAATATTCCCCCAGAACTCTTTAAAACCGCACTAGAAATTCACAGTACAATGCAAAGAAATGTTATTTAGGAGAATACAGTAACAAGAAATGTCATGTACCACCATAACTAAAATTTCCATATTTGGGAGATGAGAGATGGGAATAATTTTCAGTATCATTTATAAAACATGTATATGGCTTATTTTATTTATTTTAAAACATAAAAGGTTATTTTCATTTTCCTAAAAATGTAAAAGGAATTTACATTAAGGTAATCACAATGATGCCAATAAAACAGTAAACATTATCATGTGTAAAATTAAGAATAATAAAATCAGTTATCAAGGAGGATTGCAATTAGGCTGATAGGAAAAACAAATGTTTTGCAAATTAAAATCTTTAACTGAAGTCCGATCTCAATGGAAAGATGATTCTACATTTTTGAAACAATGTCCTCCAAACAGTGCCAAGTAAACAGCATGAGGTGCAATAAGCAGAACATTTTCTCAGAATGCAAAATTGCATAGGCTTATATAGAAGCAAATAGTTTTAATAAACCAGAGTATAGTTTTTCAGTAACTTGGTACTAAACTGTTTCAGGGCCTATAGACTAAAAGTAACTCCTTGAACAGGTTGATAGCTAATTGGCAGCTAGAGTCCGAGTCTGAAAGGCTTTGGAAAAATGCAAGAGATATCGGTCCTGATCCCTCATCCCAGCCAGCCACTAACCCAACCAGATCTTATGTATGAGAAAATCGCAGTAGCTGTGTAAAACTCATCACCCAGTTTCTCCAGGGAAGGCTGGTATTCCATGAACCTAGCAGCAAGGGAGTCCTGGCAAGGTTTCCTGACACTATTGGCTCCTTTCCTGGATGGTAGTGATGGCATGGCTTGGTCATTGCAACCATCATTGCTTGGAAGGAGTGTTCTGTGCTGTCAGGCCTTGGCAGTTAGTTCTGCAATGAAGGGGCTTGCCTTTTCAGTTGCTCTTCAGCAATTTTTCCGTCTAGAAGTATACATATAGGGTTCGACTGCCTGGTTTGTATATTCCCATGATAAATCTAAGTGCATGGAATTAATTTAAGCCTCAGTCTGGTTTGGGTTAAATTTAGTTCTCTGAAAGTTAGTTGACCAAGCCAATTCATCCTTTTTATTGATTCCAGCCTAATGGGGTGATGCAAAAAAATTGTGTACAGGGTCTTGGAACATTGTCAGTTGTCTGTCCGTCAGCAGGATAACTGTCCAAACCAGAACAGGACAGGATCATACTGATGTGGGGGAAGAAGAGAAGGGAAAAAAGGAAAGAAAACGAAAAAAATCTCCCCTCCTCATGATTCCTACAGGAGAGACACTCGGGGCAGTGGGTTGGAATGCTGCTGACTGCTCCAGTCTAAGCCCTCCTCCCTCCTGGTCACATGACCAGAGCAGCGCTAATACTAAGGCCTTGAAGAGAACTCCAGAATACGTGCTCTGTAGGTTTTCCTTACCTTGTTTAATTTTCCTATAACACACTTTTGTTGTTGTTTATTCGTTCAGTCGTTTCCGACTCTTCGTGACTTCATGGACCAGTCTACGCCAGAGCTTTCTGTCGGCCGTCACCATCCCCAGCTCCCCAATGGTTGAGTCTGTCACCTCCAGAATATCATCCATCCATCTTGCCCTTGGTCGGCCCCTCTTCCTTTTGCCTTCCACTTTCCCTAGCATCAGCTTCTTCTCCAGGGTATCCTGTCTTCTCATTATGTGGCCAAAGTACTTCAGTTTTGCCTTTAATATCATTCCCTCAAGTGAGCAGTCTGGCTTGATTTCCTGGAGTATGGACTGGTTTGATCTTCTTGCAGTCCAAGGCACTCTCAGAATTTTCCTCCAACACCACAGTTCAAAAGCATCTATCTTCCTTCGCTCAGCCTTCCTTATGGTCCAGCTCTCACAGCCATAGGTTACTACAGGGAATACCATTGCTTTAACTATGCGGACCTTTGTTGTCAGTGTGATGTCTCTGCTCTTAACTATTTAATCAAGATTTGCCATTGCTCTCCTCCCAAGAAGTAGACGTCTTCTGATTTCCTGGCTGTTGTCAGCGTCTGCAGTAATCTTTGCGCCTAGAAATACAAAGTCTGTCACTGCCTCCACTTTTTCTCCCTCTATTTGCCAGTCATCAATCAAGCTGGTTGCCATAATCTTGGTTTTTTTGAGGTTTAACTGCAACCCAGCTTTTGCACTTTCTTCTTTCACCTTCGTCATAAGGCTCCTCAATTCCTCCTCGCTTTCAGCCATCAAAGTGGTATCATCTGCATATCTGAGATTGTTAATGTTTCTTCCAGCGATTTTAACTCCAGCCTTGGATTCCTCAAGCCCAGCATGTCGCATGATGTGTTCTGCGTACAGGTTGAATAGGTAGGGTGAGAGTATACAGCCCTGCCGTACTCCTTTCCCAATCTTAAACCAGTCCGTTGTTCCGTGCTCTGTTCTTACCGTTGCTACTTGGTCGTTATACAGATTCCTCAGGAGGCAGACAAGATGACTTGGTATCCCCATACCACCAAGAACTTGCCACAATTTGTTATGATCCACACAGTCAAAGGCTTTAGAATAGTCAATAAAACAGAAATAGATGTTTTTCTGAAATTCCCTGGCTTTCTCCATTATCCAGCGGATATTGGCAATTTGGTCTCTAGTTCCTCTGCCTTTTCTAAACCCAGCTTGTACATCTGGCAATTCTCGCTCCATGAATTGCTGGAGTCTACCTTGCAAGATCTTGAGCATTACCTTACTGGCATGTGAAATAAGTGCCACTGTTCGATAGTTTGAACATTCTTTAGTGCTTCCCTTTTTTGGTATGGGGATATAAGTTGATTTTTTCCAATCTGATGGCCATTCTTGTGTTTTCCAAATTTGCTGGCATATGGCATGCATCACCTTGACAGCATCATCTTGCAAGATTTTAAACAGTTCAGCTGGGATACCGTCGTCTCCTGCTGCCTTGTTATTAGCAATGCTTCTTAAGGCCCATTCAACCTCACTCTTCAGGATGTCTGGCTCTAACTCACTGACCACACCGTCAAAGCTATCTCCAATATTATTATCCTTCCTATACAGATCTTCCGTATATTCTTGCCACCTTTTCTTGATCTCTTCTGCTTCTGTTAGGTCCTTACCATCTTTGTTTTTGATCATACCCATTTTTGCCTGGAATTTACCTCCGATGTTTCTAATTTTCTGGAAGAGATCTCTTGTCCTTCCTATTCTGTTGTCTTCTTCCACTTCCGCACATTGCTTGTTTAAAAATAATTCCTTATCTCTTCTGGCTAACCTCTGGAATTTTGCATTTAATTGGGCATATCTCCCCCTATCACTGTTGCCTTTTGCTTTCCTTCTTTCTTGGGCTACTTCCAGTGTCTCAGCAGACAGCCATCTTGCCTTCTTGGTTTTCTTTTTCTTTGGGATGTTTTTTGTTGCCACCTCCTGAACAATGTTGCGAACTTCTGTCCATAGTTCTTCTGGGACCCTATCTACTAAATCTAGTCCCTTAAATCTATTCTTCACCTCCACTGCATATTCCTTAGGAATATTAGTGAGCTCATATCTAACTGATCTGTGGGTCTTCCCTATTCTCTTTAGTCTGATTCTAAATTTTGCAATAAGAAGTTCGTGATCTGAACTACAGTCAGCTCCAGGTCTTGTTTTTACCGACTGTATAGATGTCTGCCACCTTTGGCTGCAAAGGATGTAGTCAATCTGATTTCGGTGTCGACCATCTGGTGAAGTCCATGTATAAAGTCATCTTTTAGGTTGTTGGAAGAGAGTGTTTGTTATGCACAGTGAGTTGTCTTGGCAAAATTCTATCAGCCTATGTCCTGCTTCATTTTGTTCTCCCAGACCATGCTTGCCTGTAATTCCAGGTGTCGTCTGACTACCCACCTTATCATTCCAGTCTCCTGTAATGAAAATAACATCTCTTTTTGGTGTATTATCCAGTAGGTGCTGCAGATCCTCATAGAACTGATCTACTTCTGCTTCTTCAGCATCTGTGGTTGGGGCGTATATTTGGATCACTGTGATGTTAAATGGCTTCCCCTGAATTCGAATTGAGATCATTCTATCGTTTTTTGGATTGTATCCAAGCACTGCTTTAGCCACTTTATTATTAATTATGAAGGCTACTCCATTTCTTCTGTGGTCCTCTTGTCCACAGTAGTAGATCTGGTGGTCATCTGATGTGAAGTGGCCCATCCCAGTCCATTTCAGTTCACTGACACCTAAAATGTCTATATTTAATCTTGACATCTCACCAATAACCACATCCAATTTGCCCTGGCTCATAGATCTTACATTCCAGGTTCCTATGGTGTGTTGATCTTTAGAACATCGGATTCGTCGTTCACCACCAGCACCGTCGGCCGCTAGCCGTCCTTTCGGCTTTGAGCTAGCTGCGTCATCACATCTGGGGCTAGTTGAACGTATCCTCTGTTCCTCCCCAGTAGCATTTTGACCATCTTCCGACCTGGGAGTCCCATCTTCCGATGGTATACCGACATATCTTTGGTTGTACTGATCCATTTAGTTTTCATGGCAAGAATACTGGGGTGGGTTGCCATTACCTTCCCCAGGGATCGTATTTAGTCTGACCTCTCTGCCACGACCTTCCCGTCTTGGGTGTCCCTTCACGGTTTAGCTCATGGTTTCATTGAGGTGCTCAAGCTCCAGCACCACGACAAGGTAACGATCTCCTTTGTTGGAGCTATAACACACTACTTCCACCATATTGACCCCCTTTTGCATTGTACATAGTGGTATCAGAGAGAAAAGCATTTTTTCAGCATTTTCTAGAATGTAATTGAAAAGCTGTATTGCGCAGTATCTCACAAACTTGATAATTTTAATAATGCAAGAGAAATACGGTGTACATAATTTATAAGTTGCAGTTGGTGTTCCACAAATTCTTCCAGGCAAAAGTATTATTATAATATATTGATAAAAATCTAATGACTTCGTATTTTAATTAACAGTTGCAGTACTAAATACACAGTGTTTGTTTTCTACTTCATTATAAATTATTTAGTATTAAGCCAGTATTAATAAAGGTAAGTTAATTACTTTGTTGTAATGGATTTTAGATAAAAATATGTTTGCTATTCCATTGGAGGAGTTAGCAAACCCTTAGAATGGAGTTTTATTATCCTTGGCATCAGAAGTTTTAGACCAGAGCTTTCCAAACTGTGTGTCGGGACACGTTAGTGTGTCGGCTTCAGTGTCTGGGTGTGTTGCGGCTGCTGCTGCCTCTGATCTCTGCCAGGATTCTGCGCAGGTCCTAGTGCCTGCCTTGTGCCCTGCTGTAAGAGTGTGTCGCGAAATGATGCCCTGCTGTAAGAGTGTGTCGTGAAATGATGCATGTCTAAAAAATGTCTCACCAACATGAAAAGTTCGGAAAGCCCTGTTTTAGACTGATAGAGTGACATATATTAAAACTAAAAGAGAAATTGTTTGAGGTTATCTGAGTTTTGCTTGTGGAAGCAATGTTAATATCCCTATTTATAGCGAAAAAGGACTGGGCCAGGCTTTCTGAAGCATGAAAACTTTCTTTCTTTCACACGTAAACACACACACATACACACACATGCACAGTCAGATGACTTGTGCTCTTTTATGCTGCAGATAGGCAAAGGAAAGAGCAGAGAAGGTGCACAAAGAACTAGGAAGCTTCTCAGGAGGACCTTCGAATCGCAATACTCTAGGATTGGAAAATGAACTCTTTGGTTTCTGCTTCTTGTGTTTATTTTTCTCTTAAACAATCAGTTCATATCTAGGTTAGGGTAAGGACAGTTTGCCTGCACTTCATAAGCAGTCAGTTGGTAACGGCTGGCTCCTTTTCTAAGGCACGCCCAGGCATCTAACAAAGATCTGGCCGCTAATGTACTTATTTATCTTACTGTTTGAATTGCAAATGAATCTGAGTGCCATACATCCCCACTTACATGAATCATGTTAAAACATAAAATGCAAAATAAAGATCAAAACAAATCAATATCAGATATAACAACAAATATAACAGCTCGTTGAGATTTATTTAAATTGAGTCAAAGCTAAAGGTTGAAATCCATTTTTTGCCTTCGGAAATAACAGGTTAATGAGCTGTGCTGTTCACCTTTCTTCCCTTTAGACAAAAGCTACTTCTTCAAAAGTCAATCCTTTTGATGGCATAGCAGTAAATATATGTTAAGATAAAGGGCTAGATTTCAAAAGGCAGGCTTTTAGTCACTTCTGTAACATGTAGAATGGGAAATGGAAGGTTTTATGTAAATCACTTGTAAAAGATTCTTGGTATAATATAATGTCACAGTGTGGTTAATATTAGGCTATCTGACAAATATTAATGCTGTTTTACTGGGGATAGTTCATACTAATAAATATTTATCCATTCAACATTTATTGAATATTGCATTCTTTGGTCACATTTAGATTTAGCATTTGTATTACTTTAAAAATACGCTGATTTCTTCCTCCTCAATTTCTCTGTTTTCAATATTGCCTTAGAATATTATTCTAAGTATTTCCAAAGCATATTATTCCAATCATGAATAAGCTTTGGACTTATGTGCTTCTTTTTTGTCTTCACCCAGTCAAATTATTTAGCATTGTTAGATCCGGATCAGCTATAGTTTCTGATCACATTCCAAAATCAAAAAAGCAAGCTATGATTCAGTTGTGATTTGCAGTTCTTCCTGCACTTCTCTTCGAGATTATTGTCCCCATTCTTTTCAAACTTCAGTTCAAAAGGTTTAATCTTCTCTTCTTTACACTATGTAAAACGTTCAAATTTATTTGAATCAAATACCACCTTATTGGCTGTGTTTGTGTACCATATAGAACTAAAATTATTCAACTAGATTTTAGACTAATATGTGGTAGAGTTTATAGTTCAGTTTATCCTGTGAACACAGAAAATTGAGTTCAGTAAACTGTGGTTAAGTGTGGGAAAGCATGCCATGGGAACACAGTCTTTAGATAAGAATCTGGAAAGTATCCTAGAAAATGAAAGTGAGATAATAGTAATTTTGACCTTTTCCCTATTTTGCAGATGGAATTAGTGTGAGTGGTCTTCCACTTTCCAGTCCGATTCGACAAGTGATAAAGCCACGTATAGAAAATAAGCCTATAAATCCACAGGAAGCCACTAAGGTTGGTGACTTCAGTCACATTAAGGTAGGTGATCAGCCCTGCAATAATTAGTTCTGTAACTAATAAGTTCTGTAGCTTTCCACTGCAGTGCATATTTGTATGCAAAAGACAAGAATATCTGTAGCTCAGGGTTGAACTCTGAAGTTTTTGGTGCTCTCAGAGCTTGGTTGCTTGCTTGCAGACGTTTCATCACTCAACTAGGTAACGTCATCAGTGCGAGGGAGTGTGGCGTTTGCTGCCTGTTTATATTTATTTTTTAATTTATTATTTGAATTTATATAGCCGTCATCTATATGGCTCTGTGTAGCTTACAAACAAAACAAATATAAAACAACAAAAAGAACAATACAACAATTTAAAAAGCAAGAAAATGACAACATAGAAGCCTATAACATATAAAAAATTCATAAAATTCATAGCTGAGGCAATCACATCTAACAGCAACACTAACCCAACCACCGTGCTTGCTCTGCCACAGTTCCTGGTCCTCATGCCTATTGGCAAAACCATGTTTTCAGGATCTTTCCAAAGGCCAGCAGTGTCTGTGCCAATCTAATCTCCAGGGGGATGATGTTCCACAGGGCAGGAATATGCAGCAGCTTGCCTGCCATTTTTGGTGGGGGTGTGGTTTCCTCCTTGGTGGTTCCTTGATTGTTTTCTGCCCTATTTGTCTGGTGTTGATCCCTGCTTATCTGAGTATTGGCTGGAGGGAATGTGTTCTAGTCATTTTGCTTCCTTCCTAGGTTTTTTATTGTCTCTTTTGAATGGTGTGTGAATGTGATTTATCTCTATGTGTCTGTTGATAGCCGATTTGTCTGAATGCCAAACTTCCAGGAATTCTCTAGCATTTTGGGATTTGGCTTGATCTTTGCATCTGTATGACAGGCTTCTTCAGAAGAACTAATTTGAGTCTACATTCATTTTGCTTTTTTAAAAAAACAAACATATTTTGATAAACAAAACCAAGTCATAAATGAATATATTTGTAGAGCAATTAAAATGGGAAATATCTGGTATATTTCAGTGAAAGATGTTCCACTGTTATTTTGCTATATTGTGCTGCTGCAGGAGTGGCGAAAACTTCATTGAAATGGTTTCCTATGTTGGAACTTCTATGACAGTTCAGGAGTAGTACACAGATTGAGCATGAATGTATGAAACTTGCAGTAAGCAAGCAATCATGGGGAAGATGTAGAACATAGGATTAAACATATAGGATGCAGGTTAAAATACTGATCACACGAGTCATGGCCCGTAAGACTTGACCCTTAGGTTCTACTTTAGGCGAGGCATCCTAACTCATTGTGGGTAAGGGCTGAAGCTAGCAAGATGGGAATCAGTGTCATTGTGTCAACATGGAATAGACCAGAGCTTTCCAAACTTTTCATGTTGGTGACACACTTTTTAGACATGCATCATTTTGTGACACACTCTTACAGCAGTGCATCATTTCACGACACACTCTTAGAGCAGGGCACAAGGGAGGCACTAGGACCTGTGTGGAATCACAGCAGGTTTGGAGGCAGCAAGGCACAAGGCAGGCACTAGGACCTGTGTGGAATCCTGGCAGGGCAGGTTTGGAGGCAGCAGGGCACAAGGGAGGCACTAGGACCTGTCTGGAATCCTGGCAGGGCAGGTTTGGAGGCAGCAAGGCACAAGGCAGGCACTAGGACCTGTGTGGAATCACAGCAGGTTTGGAGGCAGCAAGGCACAAGGCAGGCACTGGGACCTGCCCGAAATCCTGGCAGGGCTCGGAGGCAGAAGCAGCCGCGACACACCCAGACACTGCAGCCGACACACTAGCGTGTCCCGACACACAGTTTGGAAAGCTCTGGAATAGACATTTCCAACTCTCAAAATCTAGAAAAGAACAGCCTAAGGTCTGTTGATTTGAAAAGGCAGAATAAAAGGCATAGGCCTGGGAAGGACGCATACACACATGCACACATATTTTGATTCCTGTCTGCAGTAGGGAGGTCTGTTTATATATTACCTTTTTCTGCCTGCAATACAGGTAGTCTTCACTTAACGACCATTCGTTCAGTGACTGTTTGAAATTACAACGTCGCTGAAAAAATGGACTTACGACCTGTGCCCGAAATTACGACTGTTGCAGCAACCCTGCAGTCACGTGATCAAAATTTGGGTGTTTGGCAGCCTGCCTGCACTTACAACTGCAGGGGGGGTTCAAGTCTCTCCACCCACCTCTCTCCCCCCCCCCCCCATCTCTACCCTTTTGGAAACCCTGCACCCTGCTTTGCAAGGTGGCAAGCCCAGCCTCCTGCCTGCACCGCCTGGCCGCGCTGCCCACCGCTGCGCTGCACCGCCCACCCACTCCGTGCCACCTGCCCTGCCACACTGCCCACCCGCACCACCTGCCCGCACCACGCCACCCACTCACAGGATGGTCTTTTAGGGGGAAAATGGAGGAGGGGTTAGGGTATTTACCTCCTTGACCTCTTGGAAGGATATAAATCTAACAAATAATATTTTAAAACATTGAAGTGACCTTAGTGTTCAGGCAGAATGTGTCAGGCCCAGCCCAAGAACAATGGAGAATCAGTCCATTCAAACTTCAGTTCTTTATTTGCTCACACCGTACAGACAGAATCTTGCCAGACTAATGCTACTCTACCTAAGCTAAGGGGAAATAACCTGGGTGGGGCTATCCTGAACCTCTTTGTTTTCCCACCATTGCCTCCCGGACTGTGCCTCCTCTTATCTCCTCCACCTCCTTGGAATGTGCTCCCTCCTTCCTGAGAACCAGCAGCACCGCCGAAATCCATCACATCAGAGACACATCCCATAACATCACCCCCCTCTTCAAAGTCAGCCTATCCCTCCGAGTTCTCAGGGGAACTGGGCAGCGGGGCTAGAGATGAAAGCGAAGATGCAGTGCTCTTCTCCATTTCTGATAACTCCTCCATGCCAGGTGGCTCTTCCTGCGAAACAGCTACATGATTAGAAACATTCACCCCCCTCCCCCTTGGGAGCTGGATGCCCGAAGTCGACGGCTGAGCCTCCTCGGCCTCTGCGACTCCCTGCCTCTGGGCCCCTTCTGAGGAAATCTCCTGCACACTCACGAATGTCTCTGCTTGCTCGTATGTTTGTGGAATTTCATGGATCTTGTGAGGCCGTGGCTTGTCAGGGAAACACTAATGAAACTGGTACACCAACCTGGGAGCGTGTACATCTCTTGCATTCTCCCATGAGTGCTCTGCCTCCGAGTACCATTTCCAACGAATTAAATACTGATTCCCCTTCCTTCTTCTCCTCGAGTCCAAAATTGTCTCTACCTCGTATTCTTCTTCCCCATCCACTATCACTGGTGGGGGTGGTGGATTGTGGGATCGCAGAGCACTGGGTGGCGCTTCTTTGACCAATAAGGAGCTATGAAAGATGGGGTGTACCTTCACAGAAGCTGGCAGTTGCAAGCGATAAGCTACTGGGTTTACCTGTCTCACAACGGTGAACGGGCCCACAAACCTAGAGTCCAACTTTTTCGATGGCCTGTTCAAAGTTAAGAACTTAGTAGAGAGCCATACTTTGTCCCACTCTGAAATTGCTGGCCCCTCCTGTCTGTGAGCATCTGCAGCTCTTTTATACGCTGCTTTCACCCTTAGCAATTGTTCCTTTAATAGCTCCTGAGCTGCTTGCTGTTCTCGGAGAAAGTCTGCAGCACTAGGAACCGCTCCTTGTTGTGTGGTTGTAGGTAAAACTCATGGGTGGACTCCATACATTGCTTGAAACGGTGACATGCCAATTGATGAGTGTACAGAATTGTTGTATGCGAACTCTGCTAATGGGAGTAGAGCTGGCCAGTTATCCTGGCTGTATGTGCTGTAGCATCTTAGATACTGTTGCAACACCTGGTTTTTCTGCCTCCCCATTTGTGGAAGGGTGGTGGGCAGAGGACAGGTGAATCTGTACATTTAGTAACTGGAAAAGTGCCTTCCAAAATCTGGAAGTATATTGACTGCCTCTGTCGCTTATTATGTGATTAACCATCCCTCTGTATCTAAAAACATGGTCCAAAAAAAACTGTGCCGTGGCTTGGGCTGTTGGAAGTCCCCTGCACGGTATAAAATGGGCCAGTTCTAGTACTGATGTATATCCTTGCACCGGGGGTAGATTGGTTATAAAGTCCATGGAGACTTTATCCCATGGTTGGGGTGGTATGCGTAAAGGCTGCAACAATCCTGCCGACTTCCCCTGAACTGATTTAGCACGTTGGCAGATGTGGCATGAAGCAACATAGTCTTTTATGTCCGAAGCCATTTTCAGCCACCAGTAGTCCATTTTAAAATCTCCCCCAGGCCCAGCCGTCTCATTATCGTGGCAAAGTTGCAACACTTCCTCCCTTAATGGGAGGGGAACATACAGGTGACCGTTATGCCAGAGCTGTCCCTCCTCCAACGAAAATGGGAAACAGTACCTTGTTGGGTCCCCTGGAGGTCATCCATCTGGGCCCTCACATATGAGTCTTGCAGCTGCTGCACCTTGATTCGTGCAAAGAGATCCTCAGCTTGCCATCCTGCTCCCAACCTCTTTGGCTTTCCATCCTTGCAGTGCTGCCTAAAGTTGTAAGGCTGTAATATAGTCGTATGGGGGCTTGGCTGTTGCGCCAAGATGTACTCCGGTTTATAGGAAAGGGCATCTGGTAGTTGGTTTTTGGACCCAGGGACGTATGTTATGTAGAAATCGAAGCGGGAAAAGAACTGACTCCATCTGACCTGCTGAGGGGTGAGTGACTGAGTATTTTGCATTAGTTCCAAATTTTTATGGTCTGTGCACCCCTGTAGAGGAAATGCTACTCCTTCCAGCCACTGTTGGGAACTCTGTGGGTCTGCTGTCCACGGACATCTTGCTCTGAGTAATGAATGTTCTTAATTGGCTTGCTTCTCCCCCATACTTCTCAGGTAAGCTGCCATGGGTCTGCAGAAGCACTGGCGCTGCAGGCTGTTGGGCGTTCTGCCCGACCTGCTGCAAGAGCTGCATCACTGATGCTTGTGGATTATTGACTTGTGCATCCACTTGCTGCTGGTGCTGCAGTAAGGCTCCTGCCAAATGCTGTGGAGTAACCAGTGGCCCTTGGGGATCCGAAGCCATGCTTGAAAAATCCCTCCCTCTTCGATGGGAGTTAGGAGTCTGGCAAGATTGATGTCAGGCTCAGCCCGAGAACAAAGAATCAGTCCATTCAAACTCCAGTTCTTTATTTGCTCACACCGTACAGACAGAATCTTGCCAGACTAAAGCTACTCTACCGAACCTAAGGGGAAATAACCTGGGAGACTCTGGGGCGGGGCTATCCTGAACCTCTTGGTTTTCCCAGCATTGCCTCCCGGACTGTGCCTCCGCTTATCTCCTCCACCTCCTTCCTGAGAACCAGCGGACCGCCAAAGTCCACCACAGAATGTGTCGATTTTGTGTAGTTCCTAAATCGAAAGCAAAAGTCCACTTGCAAAAATGAGGAAGGGATAACTGAGTTAAGTGAAGAAAAGGAATCATCTTATCACCCCAGGTAGCTGAGGATGATTGTCTGTGATGCTGCTGTCGTTTTGGATCCAGAAAGCCCCGAGCAGCCCAAATGGGAGCCGTATTGTTGCAAACGGTCCATCTGGCTCGCCCCACACTGCATTTTCATCATTTCAAGAGTTTCGCATAATTTATTTTATTTTATTTATTACATCGATATATATCCCTTAGGATCTGGATTTAGCTCATAATATTCCATATTCCAATAATTCTTGCCTGATCCTTTGCCTTTTTCTCCCTGGCACCTACTATTGTACTGCATCTATAAGGAAGCCTGAGCGAAGAGAGGTCTGAGAATGCCACCCTGCCGGTCTCGCATGTGCCGTAGATGTTCGGTTTGAACTACGTGAGGGGAGAAATTGAAATTCACCCAGAGGAGGCACGAGAGAGGGCTTCTGAGGCCAAGCGTTCAAATGTAGCCTTGTCAGGCTATTTTTAGACTGCTGCTATCCATCTTGCGCTGTTTAAAGATTCAGCTGAGATTGCTAATAGGTGTATTTATATCCGTTCTGTCAGTCGCCACAGCATGAACTCCTTTACAGATGATAATTCTATTCCTGGAGACCGTGCCATGGTTTCCCTTGCTCCGCACATTTAAATACATGTTGTACATCCACATACTGTTCTGAAACACGCGGTTACATATTAATGTACATTTCTTGCAATGATAAGTTTATGTGGAAACAACCCAATTAGAGCTTAAGGCAACAGTCCATCAGCCAATTAAGGCTGTCTGGCTTTTCAAACAGTTTTTCATGTAAATGTATCTGAACTAAAAGTAGAACGCTTTGAGTTACTTATGGCCAGCGCTGTAATTTTTTCCCCAGAGCTAGAATTTTTATTTGTTTGCTAATTCAGGGGGGGGGGGGGAAGCCCCACTGTTGCTAGGAGACAGATATTTCAGAAAGTGAGCTTGGGCAGGCAGTTGCCATAGCACTGCACTGAATAAATACAGCGTATCTCTCTATTGATTCCCTGGAGTAGTGGCGTCTGTACATATTTAGATGCAGGTGGTGCATTTGATATATGCTCGGCACTGTGGTTCTAGCTGTGTGGAGCTTGGGGACTTAGGCTGAGACTTGAGCCAGTTTTGAACCGGAAAATAGCTTGGCAAAGGAGGAGTGCATTTGTGGTACTTACACCCTCCTGGAAAACACTCGCAATTTGATAATGCAGCTCTCTAAAGATGAAACGCGGATACAGGTAGTCCTTGAGTTATGACCGCTCATTCAGCGACCGTTCAAATTTATGACGGTGCTAAATGAGGGGGACTTTCACTGGTCTGTGAAGTTGTGGCCATCGCAGTGTCCCCGCGGTCACATGATCGTGATCTGGGCGCATGATGACCGTCTCGCAGTTATGACGCTGCAGTGTCCCATGGTCACGTGATCGCAATTCCCAACGTTCCCTGCTGCTTTTTCACCCACCTGCGCTCCACAGCGCCTTCCCGTGGCACCCCCCGTCCCCCTGCAGCACCCGCTGGCCTGCTTGCCTGGGACTCCCGCCTCTTCCTACTTAACGACCTGCATAGTCCTGGGGTTACAACGACAACCAGGACTGCGGGATTGCTGTCTCCAAGCAATGTTTTATGATCACATTGCTTAGTGACAAAAGTTCTGGTCCAATTGCCGTTGTAACCCAAGGACCACCTGTATGCACGTGGAATTACTGGGTTCCTTGGTGAGCCATTGGCTGCTTTTGCATACTACTCAGAAGCTACAGTCGGTCCAGAAGGTGTTGATTCGCTTGTTAGTAAATGAGAGCCACCACAGTCATAACACCTGAATTGCAGGCTCTGCGTTGGTTGCCAGTAAGTTTCTGGATCCAATTCAGAGTGGTCATTTTAACTTGTGAAGCCCTACATGGCTTGGCTCTTGGTAAATGCAAGACTGCCTTTTCCACCTCGACTCATAAAGTACGTATTGCCCAGAAAAAAATGTTAGTGGTCCCCAGGACCAAAAGGTGAAGTGAGCAAGAACTTTAAGGCAGTGCTTTTCTGTTACATACCCTAAGTTATGCAGTAGCTTCCCTCTCATGACCAAGTTGGTGTCCTCCCTAATGGCCTTCCAGAAATTAGTAAAAATGGAACTGTTCTAGAGTATGCTTGGGAGTTGATGAGTGGCCATTTCTGTCTATATTTTATGGTACTATGGTTTTATGATACTGTTTTGATTTTAACGTTTTATTATTTTTATGGATGTAAACTGCGGGAAGTCTATGTAGATTTCAGTGATATATCAGCAAACCTGTCTGCTTGTGAATGTGGAACAGGGAAAAAGTGTTGTTGGTATGAAACCTTGCCTTCTGCTCAGCACGTATAATGTGTGCTGGGTTACTCTGAAACATTCTTTTCAGTCAATTTTCAGAACTGGACATAGTACCAACAGAGCATTGTTAGCACTCTTTGATGAATTCTGGCAGGAATAGGATGGTGGTGGTGTATCTATCCTGGCCTTCCTTGATCTCTCAGTGGCCTTTGATACCATCAATCCTAGTATCGTTCTGGACCATCTTAGGGGGCAGGAGTGGGGGGCATGGTGCTCAAGTAGTTCTCCTTCTTTCAGGGCATTTCCAGTTGGTGTTGGCGGGTGGGTAGAGGTCTGGCCCTAAGCCCCTGCCTTGTAGGGTTCCCCAGGGTTCTACTCTCTCCCCATTCCCATTTAACGTCTACATGGAGCCACTGAGTGAGGTCATTCAGCAGCTGTACATCTCTGCCCCTGGCTGACCAAGTGATTGTGTCAACCCTGAGCTACAAATATTCTCTTCGATTGATGGTGTCAAGTTACTCTCCCGGTGTCTGGAGATAGTGAAGTTAGGATGGCAAAAACTGACTTCAGGTTAACCCTAGCAAGCTTAAGTACTGTGGGTTTCAGGGCTGCCCTAATCTGGAAACTTCACATCATTAGTTCAGGATGGAGTAGCGCTCCCCCCAATAGAACTGGTACACAGCTTAGAGGGCCTCTAAGACTCTTGGTGGCAGCCCTAACCAGGAGGGCTTTTGCACAAATCCATCTCCAATTTTGCCTGTTCCTGGATCAGGGGCCCTGCTCATGGATACTTATGTCTTGGACTGTTTGGACTGTTGCAACATGCTTTACATAGGGCTGTCCTTGAAGACCACTTAGAAGCTACAGCACCACCTAAAAAGCTCTTCACGGGACAGGGTGTTTTGACCTTGGGGATTGGGCCCAAATGCTATGTTTGTATGAGATACTGGTTTGTATGACTTCAGACATGCTATGTTTTTATTTCTGTTTTTTTTTTAATTGTTGCTTTAACCCAATATTAGCTGCCCAGAGTTGCGTTGCACGAGAAGCGTAGCCATAGAAATTATAGTTGGTCTTTGTGCCTAGGAGAGGTTCTTCATTTCATATACTCACCTTTCACAAAAGGAGCGGAATAATAGGAAAGTGATGCTAACATGGCAATGGAATACAGCTAGAAATCCCAAGCATGCTTCCTTTGGAGTAAGAGCAATTTAACTCAGTGAGTTTAAGTAAAGTAAAGGTAAAGGTTCCCCCCGCACATTTGTGCAGTCGTGTCCGACTCTAGGGGCCGGTGCTCATCTCCGTTTGTTAGTCGAAGAGCCAGCGTTGTCCGAAGATGCTTCCACGGTCATGTGGCTGGCATGACGCACGCAGAACACTGTTACCTACCCACCGAAGTGGTACCTATTCATCTACTTGCATTTGCATGCTTTCGAATTGCTAGGTTGGCAAGAGCCGGGGCGAGTGCGGGAGCTCACTCCATCACGCGGGGCTAGGGATTCGAACCTCCAAACTTGCGATCTTCTGATCAACAAGACTGGTGTCTTACCCGCTGAGCCACCACGCCCCTGTAGAAAATAAATTACAGTACTTAAAAATAAATGTTTCTTCGGTTTCTTTCTAGGTGCCTATCTTCTGGATTGCTTTTCAGCCATGTTTGGCTTTTTTGCTTGCTGCAAAGTGGGCAATAGAGGCTAGTTGGATTTTAATTTAAGCCAGCAAGGAACTAAGGAATTGTAATGCTCTTTTTATAGATATGTGACACATCACAGAGATTTGTATTGCCAGCCAAGGAATTGTCAACTTCAGTGATGGATTACCTGAATTTGTTTATTGCAGATTGCTCTCTTACTGGAGGAGCGAAAATATTACTCACCCAAAGAGTATTTCCTTTTGGTAGTAGCAAGAGCGTATTGTGTTCATGTTCAAATGTCCTCTGATCTCTTCATTTTCCTTTCTTCATATGTACAGCAGGTGAATTGCGAGATTGTGTACACAAAGCATTTTGGATTATAAATTTTATCTGAGAGGACTTAATACTCTTTTACACATACATGCACGCATACATACTTCACTAAACATAATTTGAAAATCCTGCAGTAACAGAGTAAATGTCCACAGAAGTCTTCTTCCATGACATGGGCCACCCTGCAATATGAAGTGACACAATGCAGGCTCAGGATTATTTTCTAATCTCTTTGTGAAAACTTTTCTTTGTTAAAAGAGTTAGTGTAGAAAAGTGCAGTTATTGTAAACCACTTTTCTGATGTCTCCAGGGTTAAATGTTGCTGTTATACTCTCAATGTAGGAATGAATAATCATGTTTTTTTTTGGCAATAATAGGCAGACAGTGCTACATACTTAAATCCACATTTTTTATCTTAATCTTTTTTTTAACTGCAGATCAAATTGCTTGGTTGACATTTAAAGCACTTGACTTATCTATTGATGCATATTTTTGTAATCTCATAATTCTTTCTGTTCTGGTATCGTGATCTAAGGTCTTATAAAGTGCTTGTTTTGATGACCCCTAGATGTTTGAAATTATGGAGCAGAGGGAGTATAATTACCCATTTGGAATTTAGCCAGATCACTAGGGTTAATATTACTTTTCTTAGAAAAAGTCATCAGGGAGGTTCTAATGACAGCACTGAGACTCGTGGGGTTTTTACAGGGTTCAAGCAGATTTCCACTTCTCAAGGCACACAGAAATTTTTCTTTGATGTCTTTTTCTTTGCTTGCTTCCTGAAATTATACAGTAGTCTTTGTCCAAATCTCCAAGTTCCAAACTATTTATTTCTCCCTTGCCTTTAATGCCTCTTCCTCTTTTTCTGATTTTCTAATAATTTGGGGGTGTTAATGTCCTCTTTTTGAGAGAGAGAGAGAGAGAGAGAGAGAGAGAGAGAGAGAGAGAGAGAGAGAGAGAGAGAGACTGATTCTGGATTTCAGGAGAGGTAAAGGCATAAAAATGATGATGTTGCATTGATCATGCTTCATTACTTAAAGTGTAATAAGCATTCAGTGGTGTTTGTGACAGGATAATGGGCACTTAAGTGAGTCAGCAGTTTCCTCTTTCGACAGATGGACAGAAGGACAAGAAAAGAACAAGCAATAAGGATTTAATTAAGCTTGTCTATTTAAGGAATTGAAGGATTGTTACTTTCAGTCTTGATTTGATTGTAATATTGTTGAGTAAACTTCAGTTTTTTTAATAGACATTTTACTTTCGGATAAGGGTTGGTGTGGAAAAATCAGAATAGACATATTTCAAATTGCAATATACTATTATTTTGAGACAGGGGCGTGGTGGCTCAGCGGGTAAGACGCCAGGCTTGTTGATCGGAAGATTGCAAGTTCGGAGGTTCGAATCCCTAGCCCTGCGTGGAGAGTGAGCTCCTGCACTAGCTCCAGCTCTTGCCAACCTAGCAATTCGAAAGCATGCAAATGCAAGTAGATTAATAGGTACCACTTCGGTGGGTAGGTAACAGCGTTCCGCGCGTGTCATGCGGCCACATGACTGTGGAAGCGTCTTCGGACAACGCTGGCTCTTTGGCTAACAAACGGAGATGAGCACCGGCCCCTAGAGTCGGACACGACTGCACAAATGTGCGGGGGGTACCTTTACCTTTTTATTATTTTGAGGGTGACTGGTAAAGTCCTTTCTGTGCTTTTAGGAGGAAGATTTCATGTGTTCTCCGAAGGCATAATGGGTATCCTAGAGGTGTGCAAATCTGGAACATTGTGAGCTTGAAACGCACTGTTTTGAGCAAAAAATAGTTGTTTAGAGTTCAAAACAGGTTGAGAACAACCCAAGTGCCCAGATGCAGGTTTAACCTTTGGGAAGGTATTCAAACTCAAAACTGACCTGTCTTGGATTCAAAACAGTTGCTTCGAGATTGAAGTGGTCCTGTTGATCTTGGAACACATCCCGAATGACCAGAACAGTATCAGGAAATTCCTGATAAAATCATGACATACCAAACACACTCAAGGCAGGGCAATCTTGAGTTTTTTCCTCATCTCCTCCTGTCTTTCTGGGCTCTAAATTCATGTTTTCCTATCGGCTACCACATAGCATCTTCAAGGCTATATGAAGAAAGAATGCATTATTAGGGGCTTTTTGGCTTAAAAATGAGGCATATGAGGTGGAGACATGATAGAGTTATATACAATTACAGTCTGTGTTGTGTGAAGAAAGGAGAAAGTGGTGTCAGCTTAGTTGGCATTAGCTTCAAGATACTTGGGATTGTGGGAAGTAATTTTTCCATTTAATATGGTTTGATCAGCCCCCACATTGAAAATTGTGTTCGGATATAGGCAGCATCCTGAGAAAGGTACAGGGAATTGGCACAGGTTCAGTGAAGGGCAATGCAGATGAATAGAGGAATAGAATTAAGCCCTGTGATAGGAGATTAAAGGAACTGGGTATGCTTAGTTTTGAGGAAAGATGACGTGGGAAATGTGATAGCACTCTTCAAACGTCTGAAAGGATGTCACATAGAATGAAATCATGACCAATTGTCTCTATTTCTGAAATCAGGACACAGAATAATGGATTTCACAGTAAGAACAGAAAAACCAATTACTCAGATATGTGGTGGACTTCTCTTTATTGGATGTTGACATTAGATAACTTTTTGTTTAAGATGCTTTAATTTGTGATCACCAAGATGGATAAATTATATAACAACAAATGCTGGAAATGCCATAATAAAGAAGGAACATTTTATCATATTCAGTGGTCATGTAAAAAATAAAAAAGTATTGGAAAGAAATAAACCAAAAACATTCAGAAAATCTTAAAAATAAAATTGAAATAACAAATATTTTAGGGATAATTCCAAAGAGTATAAACAAAAAGAATCACAATTTACTAAGATACATGCTGGCAGCAGCAAAAACTAATTTGGCACAACGTTGGAAAAGTGAAACCTTGCCAACAATACAAGAATGGGAGTCCGAAATCAAACAATATGCAGCAATGGCAAAATTGACCGTATATATTCAAACAGAGTGGGGCGTGGTGGCTCAGCGGGTAAGATGCCAGGCTTGTCGATCGGAAGATCGCAAGTTCGGAGGTTTGAATCCCTAGCCCTGCGTGATGGAGTGAGCTCCTGCACTTGCCCCAGCTCTTGCCAACCTAGCAATTCGAAAGCATGCAAATGCAAGTAGATTGATAGGTACCACTTTGGTGGGTAGGTAACAGCGTTCCGCGCACGTCATGCGGCCACATGACCATAGAAGCGTCTTCGGACAATGCTGGCTCTTCGGCTAACAAACGGAGATGAGCACTGGCCCCTAGAGTCGGACACGACTGCACAAATGTGCGGGGGGAACCTTTACCTTTTTACCTTATTCAAACAGAAGTTCAACTAAATTAAAGCAGAGGTGGCTCCCCTACATACAATACATCACACAGCTAGGCAAGCTTAGACATTTGGAATACATTTTCTAAGAAAAAGCATTAAGTGACTAATAACAATAGACAAGATGATTTAAACAGATACAGCCAATAATCTTCAATGTTTAAACAAAAGTATAAATATTTAAGTAGTGGTTAGTGGTTGGGAACAATGGAAGGGAAGGTGAAAATATGCTCTTTTTTACTTTTCTTTTAGTATTTCACTTTTTTGTATCTGTATTCTTTATCTTTTATCATCATCTTGTAGAATGTAAAGTGACTATATCAGAGGTTCCCAAACTTTTTTTTTTACTTTGAAAGCCTCACATGATTGCAGGAGACTGTGAGGATCAGCATGGGTAGAAAGAAAACAAGTTCAAACTAAATCCCTGTAGGTCATGGTTAATGTTTGTTCAGAACAACCTTGGTTGAGTCACAGTCCCTGTGATAGCTTTTGATGGGGCTGCCATCCTTTTGAAAAAGCAGGGAGGATGACCAACATCAATCCACCTATGACCACGTCTCATAAATAACACATCCATCACATCTGTCAGATGCACACTTTTCTGAAAGTAAGAGGTAGACTCAGAATTTAAATAGAAATATTGGACTAGTAGGAGGATGAGATGGTTAGATAGCATCACTGATGTAATAAACTTGAATTTGAGCAAACTCCAGGAGACAGTGGAGGACAGGAAGGCCTGGCGTGCTATGGTCCATGAGGTCACGAAGAGTCGGACACGACTAAACGACTGAACAACAGCAAAAGGTTTTTTTTAAGCTGTCAACAGAGGCTCTCAGCATAGCTTAGTGGAGGTGATTGCTGCAGAAAAAGAGGAAAAAGGACCAGTAGAAATTAAGAAGAGAAGAAAAGAGAAGAATCAACAGAGCCCAAAGAAGTTAAGCATTTGAATGCTCAGGGAGGAAATGTCCAGGAGGAGAGAAGAAAGTGCAAGTGTACAAGGGTGTGTTGGTTGATGTAAAGAAACTTCAGAGCAGAGGAGAACTTGGAGGGAGTAAAAGAATCAGGAATGAAGAGAAGACGTCAGTAGAAGACATCTTGCCTCCATTGAAGCACAGAAGGAACAGCATTTGGGTGGGCTTAGAAGCCCTAACAGACATTTTCCTCTGTGAGACAGAGAGGCAAAGCATTAGCATAGACCAGAATGGTCCTGCCCCTGCATCAGATCAGTGGGACTTTAGCCCAGAGACAGTCCTTCTGTGAAGTGGCCCCCATGCTTTAGAATACCCTGTCTGCAGAGCTATGCCTTGCATCGTCCCTGCTGGTATTTGGCAAGGCTGTAAAGACTGTATTATTTAAATGGACGTTATATTAATTGCTGAGTCTTGGCTTGATGTAATTGATTTCTGCATTTAATCTTACTGTTGTAAAATGCCTGGAATTGTATTCCAAAATGTGTAGAATAAGAATGGCTTCTATTCCATTTCAAAATTCACTGTACACATAATGAATATTTCTAGAAAATGTGTTAAACTAGTGTCTCGCTGGTTTGGAAAGTATTCTCACTGGCCTAGATCTTCAGCACATCATTGGGGTAGTAAGATTCCTGCCAAGTAAGAGAGATGTTTGGGGTTGGCAGATAGTTGTTCTTCAAGCTGTGTTCCTGTGCAGAGTCAACCTTGTAGTTTGGAAGAATGCAGGATGTTGCACAGCAGGAATAGTTGCTGCCCCCTCACCATTTCTTCTGGGAGCCCTAACCGTTCTCCTCTCTTAGGAACAACATCTAACCAGGTGCGGTGGCAAATGCTTTCTCATTGCCAATTTCAGCTGCCAGTCAGGTTTGCTTCTGGATACAAAATGAGCTCTGTGTGTATTGTATCAGTTGTGCTCTGATGCTTGTATCATTTGTATGTTCTGTGGCCCATTGTGCCGAGGATGATGAACAGGTGTTCTGTCTCCTAGAGCAGGGTTCCTCAACCTCAGCCATTTTAAGATGTGTGGACTTCAACTCCCAGAATACTCCAGCCAGCATTGCTGGCTGGAGTATTCTGGGAGTTGAAGTCCACACATCTTAAAATGGCTGAGGTTCAGGAACCCTGTCCTAGAGCTTTTGTTCCCTATTTCCTGATGTTGTGATTGTGCAGATTGCTTGCATGGTAATGACTTAGTACACCAACTACGACCATTCCTGGACAATATTGGTCTGTGTTTTGATAACGTCACACGTATACTATTGAAATTCATTCTCTGTATGGCTACCTTTGAATAAAATCCAGAAGCTTCCATTGGTGAAATGTATGGCAACCAAGCTGCGAAATGGTGCAAAGCATTATCATCATATTAAAGGGCTGCACGATTTGTCAAGTTTTTTTCTGTGGTTGATTCAAAGTGTTAGTCTTAACATTTAAATTTTTAAACAGCTTAGAGCCAAACTAGCTGAAAAGCCATCTGTTTCATTACAAATCTAGACTAAGATAATCAGGAAAGTCCCTGCAAATCTTCATAATGCATACTGTTTAAAGGGGCTTTTTCTTACATGTATCTGCTGTATATTCTGCTGCTGTACCTGTTGTTGCACTACCATTTTTTAAAATTTAAAATAAGAGATATTCCAGGAAATCTAAGAGTAGAAATATGTATTCCAGTGTGCCTTAGATGTCTACACTCTCATGGGCTTGATATGGTCTCAGCTATTAAGTCAGAGCTGGGTACTGTGTCCCCAGCCATTTGCAGAGTTGACCCAGTCCCACTGCATCTATGTCAGAGCTTTCCAAACTTTTCATGTTGGTGACACACTTTGTAGACATGCATCATTTCGCGACACACTCTTACAGCAGGGCACAAGGCAGGCATTAGGACCTGCGCGGAATCACAGCAGGTTTGGAGGCAGCAAGGCACAAGGCAGGCACTAGGACCTGCGTGGAATCACAGCAGGTTTGGAGGCAGCAAGGCACAAGGCAGGCACTAGGACCTGCGTGGAATCACAGCAGGTCTGGAGGCAGCAAGGCACAAGGCAGGCACTAGGACCTGCGCGGAATCACAGCAGGTCTGGAGGCAGCAAGGCACAAGGCAGGCACTAGGACCTGCGTGGAATCACAGCAGGTCTGGAGGCAGCAAGGCACAAGGCAGGCACTAGGACCTGCGCGGAATCACAGCAGGTCTGGAGGCAGCAAGGCACAAGGCAGGCACTAGGACCTGCGTGGAATCACAGCAAGTCTGGAGGCAGCAAGGCACAAGGCAGGCACTAGGACCTGCGTGGAATCACAGCAGGTTTGGAGGCAGCAAGGCACAAGGCAGGCACTGGGACCTGCGCGGAATCCTGGAAGGGTTTGGAGGCAGCAGCAGCCGCGACACACTCAGACACTGCAGCCGACACACTAACGTGTCCCGACACACAGTTTGGAAAGCTCTGGTCTATGGTTTTTGGCTATCAACCCTGTTTCACTTTCAGTGAAACCGGCCAAGTTGTTCTAATACTTGAGATGGAAAATCCTGGTGTGCCTCTCCTTGTGAATAAAAATGCAGTATTAATAAGACTATTTGCAGCCCTTTAATGAGACCCAAAATCAGCAACTTCATTCTGCCAGCCTAGGCAGTAGGGCGACAAGGTTCTGGAGCAGAAATGTGGTCGCTAGGATCAGGATCAGCCAAAATTTACAAACTTATGGGCCAATTATAGAAGCAAATATGTTGTTGTTCAGTCGTTCAGTCGTGTCCGACTCTTCGTGACCTCATGGACCATAGCACGCCAGGCCTTCCTGTCCTCCACTGTCTCTCGGAGTTTACTCAAATTCATGTTCATTACATCGGTGATGCTATCTAACCATCTCATCCTCTGCCGTCCCCTTCTCCTTTTGCCCTCAGTCTTTCCCAGCATCAGGGTCTTTTCCAGTGAGTCCTCTCTTCTCATTAGGTGGCCAAAGTATTTGAGCTTCAGCTTCAGCATCTGTCCTTCCAATGAGCAGTCAGGGTTGATTTCCTTTAGGATTGACTGGTTTGACCTCCTTGCAGTCCAAGGGACTCTCAAGAGTCTTCTCCAGCACCACAGTTCGAAAGCATCAATTCTTCGGCGCTCAGCCTTCCTTATGGTCCAACTCTCACAGCCATACATTGCTACTGGAAAAACCATAGCTTTCACTATACGGACCTTTGTCGGCATGGTGATGTCTCTGCTTTTTAATATGCTGTCTAGGTTTGCCATAGCTTTCCTTCCAAGGAGCAAGCGTCTTTTAATTTCATGGCTGCAGTCACCGTCTGCGGTGATCTTGGAGCCCAAGAAAATAAAATCTGTCACTGCTTCCATTTCTTCCCCTTCTATTTGCCAGGAAGTGATGGGACCAGATGCCATGATCTGAGTTTTTTTAATGTTGAGTTTCAAGCCAGCTTTTGCACTCTCCTCTTTCACCCTCATCGAGAGGCTCTTTAGTTCCTCTTCACTTTCTGCCATTAGGGTGGTATCGTCTGCATATCTGAGGTTGTTGATATTTCTCCCGGCAATCTTAACTCCGGCTTGTGATTCATCCAGCCCGGCATTTCTCATGATGTACTCTGCATATAAGTTAAATAAGCAGGGTGATAATATACAGCCTTGTCGTACTCCTTTCCCAATTTTGAACCAGTCGGTTGTTCCATGTCCGGTTCTAACTGTTGCTTCTTGACCCACATACAGGTTTCTCAGGAGACAGGTAAGGTGGTCTGGTACTCCCATCTCTTTAAGGATCTGCCACAGTTTGTTGTGATCCACACAATCAAAGGCTTTAGCGTAGTCAATGAAGCAGAAGTAGATGTTTTTCTGGAACTCTCTTGCTTTTTCCATGATCCAGCGAATGTTGGCAATCTGATCTCTAGTTCCTCTGCCTCTTCGAAACCCAGCTTGCACTTCTGGCAGTTCTCGGTTCACATGCTGCTGAAGCCTAGCTTGTAGGATTTTGAGCATAACCTTGCTGGCATGTGAAATGAGCGCAATTGTACGGTAGTTTGAACATTCTTTGGCATTGCCTTTCTTTGGAATTGGAACGTAAACTGACCTTTTCCAATCCTGTGGCCACTGTTGAGTTTTCCAAATTTGTTGGCATATTGAGTGCAGCACTTTAACAGCATCATCTTTTAGGATTTTAAATAGCTCGGCTGGGATACTGTCTTCTCCGCTAGCTTTGTTGTTAGTAATGCTTCCTAAGGCCCACTTGACTTCACTCTCTAGGATGTCCGGCTCAAGGTCAGTGACCACACCATCGTATTTATCAGGGATATTAAGATCTTTCTTGTATAGTTCTTCTGTGTATTCTTGCCACCTCTTCTTAATCTCTTCTGCTTCTGTTAGGTCCCTGCCTTTTTTGTCCTTTATCGTGCCCATCTTTGCACAAAAGGTTCCCTTGATATCTCCGATTTTCTTGAAGAGATCTCTAGTCTTCCCCATTCTATTGTTTTCCTCGATTTCTTTGCATTGTTCATTTAAGAAGGCCTTCTTATCTCTCCTTGCTATTCTCTGGAATTCTGCATTCAGTTGTTTATATCTTTCCCTTTCTCCCTTGCCTTTTGCTTCCCTTCTTTCCTCAGCTATTTGTAAAGCCTCATCAGTCAGCCACTTTGCTTTCTTGCATTTCTTTTTCTTTGGGATGGTTTTAGTTGCTGCCTCCTGTACAATGTTACGAACCTCCATCCATAGTTCTTCAGGCACTCTGTCTACCAGATCTAATCCTTTAAATCTATTCCTCACCTCCACTGTATATTCATAAGGGATATGATTTAGGTCATACCTGATTGGTCTAGTGGTTTTCTCTACGTTCTTCAATTTAAGCCTAAATTTTGCGATAAGAAGCTCATGATCTGAGCCACAGTCAGCTCCAGGTCTTGTTTTTGCTGATTGTATAGAGCCTCTCCATCTTTGGCTGCAAAGTATATAATCAATCTGATTTCGGTATTGACCATCTGGTGATGTCCATGTGTAGAGTCGTCTCTTGTGTTGTTGGAAAAGAGTGTTTGCTATGACCAGCGTGTTGTCTTGACAAAACTCTATTAGCCTTTGCCCTGCTTCATTTTGTACTCCGAGGCCGAACTTGCCTGTTATTCCGGTTATTTTTTGACTTCCTACCTTAGCATTCCAGTCCCCTATGATGAAAAGGACATCTTTTTTTGGTGTTAGTTCTAGAAGGTGTTGTAGGTCTTCATAGAACCGGTCAACTTCAGCTTCTTCGGCATCAGTGGTTGGGGCATAGACTTGGATCACTGTGATGTTGAATGGTTTGCCTTGGATTCGAACTGAAAGCATTCTGTCGTTTTTGAGGTTGTACCCCAGTACTGCCTTTCCCACTCTTTTATTGACTATGAGAGCTACTCCATTTCTTCTAAGGGATTCTTGCCCACAGTAGTATATATAATGGTCTCCTGAATTAAATTCGCCCATTCCTGTCCATTTTAGTTCGCTGATTCCCAAGATGTCGATGTTCAATCTTGTCATCTCATGTTTGACCACATCCAGCTTACCTTGATTCATAGTTCTTACATTCCAGGTTCCTATGCAATATTGTTCTTTACAGCATCAGGCTTTCCTTCCACTTCCAGACACATCCACAAATGAGCATCCTTTCGGCTTTGGCCCAGCCGTTTCACACTTTCTGGAGCTACTCGGAATTGCCCTCCGCTCTTCCCCAGTAGCATTTTGGACACCTTCCGACCTGAGGGGCTCATCTTCCGGCGTCATATCTTTTAGCCTTTTGATACTGTCCATGGGTTTTCTTGGCAAGGATACTGGAGTGGTTTGCCATTCCCTCCTCCAGTGGACCACGTTTTGTCAGAACTCTCCATCATGACCTGTTCTTCTTGACCTGACTTCATTGAGTTACGCAAGCCCCTTCGCCACAACAAGGCAGTGATCCATGAAGGGGAGAAGCAAATATAAAAACATATTTATTCATACTTTTTTGAGAAGCCAGATGAAGATTGTTTTTTTTTAAATAGATACTTTGAGGAGATCAAGATTACATTTCTGATTTTTTAAATTAGGCTTGTTGTCTTACTATTAGTTTTTGATCTTAACATCTCCCTGACAGTTTTTGTTTTACATTTTGCTTCTATGGAAGCACCTTGGATTGGGCTTCTGTTTTTTGTTCTTTGATAGAATGACTACTGATATAGCTGCAGATGTTTGTCCATATTACTAGAAGAGTTAGTGGCTGCTGAAGCCTTTGAATTGACACAGGTATGCCACACTAAATCCAAATTAATATTGTTTAGTTGTTGAAACAGATGAAGTTGTGGTCTGTACAATTCAAGAGTGTGGAGAGAGGGAAAGAATACAATTTGCTTCCCTGGTAGTGGGGCCCCTGTTGTGATTCATTGTTATTATAATGATTATTCTAGTCCGAGCAGTCTGTGTTGTTGTATGTTTTTTATTATTTTTGGATTTTTAGGCTGCCCTGCGTCTACCAGAATAAGCAGGTATAACAAATTTAAAGATGATGATGATGATGATGATGATGATGATGATGATGACGACGACTCCGCTTTCTATATATCCCTGGGAGAATTAGCCAGCCTGCACATTGCAGTGGTGGTTTGATTCAGGTAGTTAATGCTGTACAGCATCCCTTCTCTCTTTGAAATGCAACACTATTCTGCTCACACTTCCAGTCATTATAAGCTAGGCTATTTTCAGCCAGCTGAAATTTAAAATATTCTTCTGCACCTGGAAGAGAAGGTGATTTATTGACCTCAAGTCAATGCTTCGTGAGAGTCTAGTGCTACGCGGTCTGGCTGAGGAAGCAGGAGGGGGGGGGTCAACCATGCATTAATTGCCCAAACTATTATGCAGAATCCATGTTTACGTTTTCTTTCCCTCCAGTTGCTACTACTGCTATGTGATTATACAAAGGGATGATGCAATTTCAGTGCTCAGGGGCTTGATAGGACATTCATATAGATGAATAATTGAGCCAAACGTGTGGCATAGTGCACAAGCTGTTGCTGAAATTCTGCTTACATGCATTGTGTCTAAGAGAAAGCTTTACAGTTTACAGCTTTGCAGAACTACCGTGAGTAATCGTGCCCCAAAACATTTGGTCAGCATACAGCTACACTCCAAGCTCTTTTTGCTCTCAAGGGCAACTAACCTCATAGAAGGCCAGCTTGCTTTAAATAGAGAACTATTTTAAGCATTTTGAATTGAAACAGGCCCTCTGATGTTGTTACTTGGTTTTACATAGATCTTAGCGGCCTCAGATTTATTAGATGGTTTGACAGATGGTCATGCTGCTGAGCAAAGGGCATTTTGGGAAATCACATCATTTGTTTCAAGTAATTTTACAGAAATTATAAAATATGTGAAGAGAATACTTGGTTAGGTGTTTGTGCAGTAGTAGTAGTAGTTCATTCATTCATTCATTCATTCATTCATTCATTCATTCATTCATTTAATTTATATAACCGCCCATCTCCCCCAACGGGGAACTCTGGGCGGTTTACAATAAATAAAATTAGATAAAAGCATAAAATATAAAATATATAAACTAACAATTTATACAATTAATATATTATAAAATAAAATAAAATAAAATTGATTAGTCCTGTGACCTTATCAATTGTTTGTGCATACGTTGAAAAGCAGGTATTTTTCAGGTTTAATCTTCATCACAGCTCATTACATTTTAAACAGTGAGATACCCACAAAGATAATGCCACTACATGAAGTTTCTGTAGGAAATTAAGATTTTTCTTTTTTTTCAGGAAAAAGGGCTTCTGTTCTTCATCTTGTAAATTGATTTTTGCTAAGTCTAGCTATGTCCCAAATGTCCTTTCTTTGCCAACTTTAGGCTAACATCCCTTTTTTCTTTTCCTCAGAGAATGTAGTTCAGACTTCACACTGTGGAATATCTTTCTCACCTTGGTGTTCATTTTTTCCAAGACTATTCTTTTCTGTTCATTTGAGTGGCACTGAAAATTAATTTGTCAATGTTGGGGTCTGGCTGCTTTGATCTGCAAAAAGGAAAAAAGTGCTATATCTAATAATGTTAATATAATATCTTAATAATCCGTGAAAGCTGTCAGGACATTTAATGGTAGGTGGAACCAAGCGGTTCCAGTAGTAGATCTAGTTACTTCCACATCCTCTCCACTTACAGATTCTTAAGCAAAGAATTGTAATCACAGAGCAACTGGAGAAACAGAGGAAGAAATGCTGCTATAGTAATAGCTGTACTGAGAGAAATGTGGTTTTTACCACCCCTTACTATCAGCCATCTCATCCTTACAGTTACCCAAACCACAGATAGGGAAATTTCTGTGGGATTGTACTGGCTTATGGGGTCCAGGCACAGAGTAAACCAAACAGAGTGCAGCGTGTAGGGCTAACAATATTTTATTGTAGCATAAGGCAATAATGGATATGAGTTACATTACCCCTAAACTTAGCGATTTCAATCTTTGAAATGAAGGTTGCTGGTGAAACAAGTTTTTTTCATTCCTCCTCTTCCATTACTTTTTCTGTTCTTTTTTTTTCTTTTGTGTCAGATCTTTTACATTAAAATGCGAAAATATGTATAACACAAGAAATAAAATTAAGAAAGGTGTTTGAAATGGGTTGTGTATAGAGTAAATCAAACTTTTGGAGGGAAAGAGAGATCAACACAACCTCCTAGGTATCTGGTAGAAGCCCCAGTGATGTGAAAATGACTTCCATTTGCATTATGACATCATGGCAGAAAATGGCACAAATTATGTACCTGTGCCATTTCACATCAGTTGTGCAACGACATATTTCATGTTATTTAAGATATAATGTCACTTCCCCTCACAACCCCTTGCCAACAATATTCAAAGTATTGTTTGAATCCATAGAGCAGAGCTTTCCAAACTGTGTGTCGGGACATGTTAGTGTGTCGGCTGCAGTGTCTGGGTGTGTCGCGGCTGCTGCTGCCTCCGAGCCCTGCCAGGATTCTGCGCAGGTCCTAGTGCCTGCCTTGTGCCTTGCTGCCTCCAAACCTGCCCTGCCAGGATTCTATGCAGGTCCTAGTGTCTGCCTTGTGCCTTGCTGCCTCCAAACCTGCTGTGATTCCACGCAGGTCCTAGTCCCTGCCTTGTGCCCTGCTATAAGAGTGTGTTGCGAAATGATGCATGTCTAAAAAGTGTGTCACCAACATGAAAAGTTTGGAAAGTTCTGCCATAGAGCAACCACCCACTGTATAACAGTGGGCAAGTCATACAGTGATTCACATTCTAAAAAGCAATGATTAAGACCCCCCCATTTTTTTTTATCATAACAGTTGAACAATACAAATCCAACTGCACAGGAAAGGGAGCTGTGGCTAACAGCGATAAACTGGCACTTTGGAATGGTCTTTACGACTGCTGCTTTTGGTGTCTTGCGTCACCCATGTCATGCAATACTCCTCTTCCAGTAGGCTCTGGAGCAAGTTTGGAACACCTTTGCATTCTTCCTTTATTAGAAAAATGGGTAACTACCTCCCTACTGCATCAAGAAGCAGGTGGCAATTGAATCAAGAAATCAGTACCCTATCAAACTTAAAGATACATAGGGTGCTAAAGTAAACATAGCCAGTTGGTCAAGATTTTTGTAATCTAACTCCCCTTTTCTCCTTTTAGTAAATAAAGTTAAGAACACTGAAAAAGTAGCTTTTGTGGTTGTGAGCATCTGCTAGAGCAGAGCTTTCCAAACCTTTCATATTGGTGACACACTTTTTAGACATGCATCATTTCGCGACACACTCTTACAGCAGGGCACAAGGCAGGCACTAGGACCTGTGCGGAATCACAGCAGGTCTGGAGGCAGCAAGGCACAAGGCAGGCACTAGGACCTGTGCAGAATCACAGCATTTTTGGAGGCAGCAAGGCACAAGGCAGGCACTAGGACCTGTGCGGAATCACAGCATTTTTGGAGGCAGCAGGGCACAAGGCAGGCACTAGGACCTGCGCAGAATCACAGCAGGTTTGGAGGCAGCAAGGCACAAGGCAGGCACTAGGACCTGCGCGGAATCACAGCAGGTTTGGAGGCAGCAAGGCACAAGGCAGGCACTAGGACCTGCGTGGAAGCCAGGAGACATCAGCAGCCGCGACACACCCAGACACTGCAGCCGACACACTAACGTGTCCCGACACACAGTTTGGAAAGCTCTGCGCTAGAGGTTTGAGAGGCACTTTTCCTCTGATTGTTGCTTCCCATGTTTAGCATGTCCATGAAATAAATATATAACTCTTCACCCAGGTCTTCGGTGACGGAGAGTGAGACCCCTCCCTTCATCACGCTTGCCATCTTTAATCTTTATGTTTTCTGTTCTATTGATTTTATTGTAATTTCTTTGTTTTATTGTTGTGAGCTGCCCAAAGTTGTTGAGAGTCTGGCGGCATGCAAGTTTAATAGATGATGATGATGATTTGTAGAATCCTTTCCTTAGAGTGGTTGGTGATAATGGCACTGTAAGGAGGGAGGGAAGAGTCCAGCTGAGATGGCTTCAGTGTCTACTTCATTTGTCTTCTTTCCCCAGAACAGCTCTATCAGAAATGAAAGCAAGAGTCTAGCTGAGTAATCCTCCATTGCTTTTTGCCTTGCTTGAATTATGATGGTATGATAAACGTATGTATGTATGTATGTATGCCAGCCACCTTGGAGAAAGGGTCAAATATGTGCAATTTTGTGTAATTTAACTGGTTTTGCTAGACACGGGATGGACAAATAATGCATGATGGTTGCAGTCACTGAGTATCTTACTCAACAGTTACTCTGGACTCATGAGATTTTAGGAAGCACTGTGCCCACTTTTCTAAGCATATGTTCAGAAACAGCTACAAATTTGCCTTTGCTGATTTTTGCACCCAGTACCATATCGTATGTATCACTGCATTTTGCAGAATTCTGATATACACACATGTACACACATGCTTTAGGTATATTGTGTTGGAGGTGTTCCCAGCAGTCCAGAAAAGCAGAGATAAGCCAAGATGGGCACATTGGTCTGGGTGAAGCGGTGGCAGGGAAAAATTATAACCATTTGCCTTATTGGTAAAGAACTTTTTGTAATGGGTTACCCACAACTGCTGTTTTATGAGAAGATTCAAAACATGCTCTCCTCAAATTTCTGGATGGCCCACCATTCCCCCCCGCTCCAATGTCTCCCCCAATTCCAAGATCTAAAGGTATTTGTCAGAGAGAGTATCTTCATAGTACTTGGGCAAGCCCCATTATATAACCGTGGCTGTCCACATGTCAATATACTCAAGAAATACATTTTGAAATGGTAGGCATCCACATAAATGCACAGTAAGTCAGTGAGTGATGCTGAGAGAAGTCAGGTGCGAGGCTGAGGAAAAATGCAGCTGCTCTAAAGTGTTTCTGGCAGGTGCTACCTGCCCCCCCCCCCCCCGCGGCTCTCTCTGAATCCCATTTGGTGCCTCAAATCTAATGTGCTGCACAGCCCTAGAAACCAGCTGGACAATAAACAGAGCGGTCTTAGAGTGGATCCAATGACCAGAAGGATGATGGGCTCCCTTTTCGGGATCTGTTCAAGAGGAGACTGGACAGCCATCTAAACCAGAGGCTTTGTTTTGGATTCGCACACTGAGCACGGTGTAAGCCACCTTGGAGAAAGCGATGCTCCGTGGCCCCAACCAATTAGAAAAAGCATTAAATCCCCACCCTCAACGTTTCAGGTTTGGCTTCTTTACATGAAGGTGGTAGAATTCCATCTGTTTCCCCCCCAAGTCATTCATTCATTCATGGAGTATCTGTATATTGCAAATGGAAACTACCATTTGTCAATTTAATAATATTTTCTGTCAATTTGTTATACGCTGCACTTTAGATGTACTTTCAGTGCAGTGAATGGGCCTCTAGCTGTGAAGTGTGCGTTAAGCTTAATGGACATGGCACAGCAAGGTCATGGACACTTTGCTGCAAATTTACCTCACTGCAGGTAGCCATTACTCCGTGAAACAGCTTGGGACCTTGAGAACAGGAAGAGCTGTGCAAAAATGCAGCTCTTCTGCCCCCTATCCAAAGTTTCTTTCTTAAAAAACTGCTAACCCTTTCATGAATATTATGTTCCATTTTTTTTGACATTTTTAGTTTCAAGAATTGTGGGTAGGAACTAAAGTAATTCACTTAAAAAGCAAAGCAAAATCAGCAACACTCCAGAATGCCAGTTTTACGTGAGTCAGTGGGGCAGGACAAGTTATTGTAAATGTTTTATTTATTTATTTAAACAAATTTATCACCGCCCAACTCCCCCAAGGGGGACTCTGGGCGGTTTACAACAAAATACAATCAACAATATACAATTATAAATAGAATAAAATACAAATTAAATAACAATTTAAAATGTAACAAATATAATAAAATCCAATTTTATTATATTTTTTACATTTACAATCCAAAATTTTAAGTTTTCAGCACTGAATAGATACCAATGCTGGATTTCTCCTCCTCCTCCTCCTCCTCCTCCTTTTTATCTTATATATCTCTCTGTGTGTTTGTGTATTTTGTGTGTCTGTGTGTGGTGTGTGTATATATGTCAACTCAAAGCAGTGAACATACCTAATACTCCTGCCTCTTACTCTCAGTCTCCTGGTTTGCCATTGGCTCCTTCCTAGGGCTGAGAGAGAGGGACTGGCCCAAGGTCACCCAGCTGGCTTCATGCCTAAGGTGGGACTAGAACTCACGGTCTCCTGGTTTCTAAGCCAGCACCTTCACCACCACACCAGACTGGCTCTCATCTTGCTGTTACAGCAAGATATATTGATGGATAAGGCAATTTCTTCAGCCTTGTATTCTTTAAGAATCTCATCATCCCCAGCCAATATGAACAAAAGTCAGCCATTATAAAATGTAATCAGACATCTGGAGGACAGCAAGTGATGACAACATTTGTAATCAAAGCATCTGAAGTCAAACATATTTAACTAATTATATTTACATAATTTATATCCTGCCCAATTCCACAAGTTCTGGGTGGCTAACAAAAATGTATAAATTAATTAAAAATTGCAGAATGTTGTTCATTTTTCTTGATGTATTTCAGAATTCAATGATGATATGAATAGTCACTTACTATGTGACTAAAGGGAAAGTCAATTCATTGAGTAGTGTTTTGTTTCAGTGGCTAATTCTCACTACAGTCACCTCATTTGTAGGTTCCTAACTTTGTATGAGAACACATTCAGAACTGATGTCCTTCAGTTTGTATACTCTTCCCACTTGAGTTTAACAGAGGGCATTGTCTCATCATGTAGTTAAATGCTATAACAATGGTTTCATTTCACTTTAGCATCTAGTACATGTTTCTGGTCCAGATTAGGAGACTTGTTCTGCTTTCCTCCTGAAAATGTCTTCCTCTTGGCTTCTTTCGGCCTCTGACACTGTTATTTAAAGGAAACAGCACCTTTGGGATTGCAAATATTTTCCAGATAGAGCAGTGTTTCTCAACCTCAGCAACTTTAAGATGTGTGGACTTCAACTCCCAGAATTCCCCAGCCAGCAATCAGGCAGAGAGGGCATGTTATGGACCCCATCCATGAGAGACTGTTGATTGGCGGGGGCCAGGAAGAGAGCCTTCTCTACCGTGGCCCCCGCCCTGTGGAACACTCTTCCCCCAGAGCTGAGGCAGGCCCCCTCTCTCCTGGCCTTCCAGAAAGGGGTGAAGACCTGACACTGCCATCTCGCTTGGGGCGGGAGGGGGGGGTAATCAGCTCTGGGGGTGGTTAGCACCCCAAAGAGGCCCCCGTGTATTCATGAATTTAAATTAAGATATTGTAATATCACCATATTGGATTTTATATTTTATATTTATATTTAAGAATACCGTTTTTATTGTATTTTAACCTGTATTTATCTTAGTTTTATTGTAAACTGCCCAGAGTCGCTCTTTGAGTGAGATGTTACACAGGTCATTAGACACTTATTTGTTTGGGTTAAGGATTTGAAGCTATCTGAACAATTTAGAAATAAATAGCACCATGTAAGAAATAAAAAGATTTAATCTTTTTACTATTCTGTTTTTAGATGTTGGAAGCCATCTTGAATTTCAGATATTCAGGAGGCCCTGGACACGTTGATGGATATTACAGGAACTTGTCCTTAGGGCTTCATGTAGAAGTTGAGCCATCTGTGTTCTTTACACGTGTCAGTACCTTGCCTGCAACAAGGTAAGTTGTGTTTATTGAGAAAAACATTTCTTCATGTAAGGTGAATAATATTAATAATGAAGGTTAACACCAATTCTGAAATAGTCTTTTTTTCTGCCAAAGACTCAAATAGTAGTGACTTTACTACTAAAATTCTCAAATATTAAGATCAATAGACACATAAAGGCTTATCAGCAATGAATATATAGTTAGATTTGTTGCTTCATCTAATATATTTTTTATAAGAGTAATTCATCAAGAAGTTCTCTTGAACAAAAATAAGAGACAATTTGTACACTATTCCCAGTATACCTTTTTATTTATTAATGGCTTATAATAATATTCATTATGTGCCATCAAGTCAGTATTAACTCTTAAAGATCACATAGATTTCTCCAGGAAAATCTGGTCCTTCTGGTCTTACAATGGTGCACCCATCGCTGCTGCAATTGAGTTCATCCACATTGGTGCTAGTCATCCTCTTCTCTTTCCTTTCACATTTCCCAGCATTATAAACCTCTCCAGAGACCTAGGTCTTCTCATAGTGTGTCCAAAGTATGATAATCTAAACATGGTCATTTCAGCCTTGGGTGAGAATTTTGGATGATCCATTTGTTTGTTTTCCTGGTTATCTATGGTATTCTCAGGAATCTTCTCCAATACCAAAGTTTAAAATTGTCAATATTTCTTCTATCCTGCTTCTTCAAAGTCCAACTTTTGCTTCCATGGAGTGTCACAAGGAAAACCATCGCCTGCACAATTATGATTTTTGTAGATAAAGACACATCACGGCATCTGAGTATCTTTTCCAAGGCTTTCATGGCTACTTTACCAAGTGCGAGTCTGTGGAGTACTTCTTAAATTCTAGTTCCTTTACTATTGAAAGTTGATTCTAAAAGGCAGAATCTATCTGCCACTTCAGTGATGGAAGCAGATGGTCTGTATCCTTTCCAGTCAGGATTCAGACGGGGGTATACTACTGAGACGGCTTTGGTCGCACTTTTTGATGATCTGTGCCAAGTTCAGGATGGGAGTGGTGTGTCCATCCTGGCTCTCAGTAGCCTTTGATACCATTGACAATGATATCCTTCTAGACCAGCTGAGGGGAGTGAGAGGCCCTGCCTTGTGATGGTTTACTCCTTCCTTCGAGGCTGCCCCAAAAGAAGATTACAGTGTATTCCAGAGCTTTCCAAACTGTGTGTCGGGACACGTTAGTGTGTCGGCTGCAGTGTCTGGGTGTGTCGCGGCTGCTGCTGCCTCCTGGCTTCCACGCAGGTTCTAGTGCCTGCCTTGTGCCTTGCTGCCTCCAAACCTGCTGTGATTCCGCGCAGGTCCTAGTGCCTGCCTTGTGCCTTGCTGACTCCAACCCTGCCCTGCCAGGATTCCACACAGGTCCTAGTGCCTGCCTTGTGCCCTGCTGTAAGAGTGTGTCGCGAAATGATGCTCTGCTGTAAGAGTGTGTTGCGAAATGATGCATGTCTAAAAAGTGTGTCACCAACATGAAAAGTTTGGAAAGCTCCGGTGTATTCAATTTAAGAGAGACTCCCATCTCACAAAAAGGAAAGTTAGAAAACCTAATCTGCCCTCAAGATCATATTTGTAGCAACTTCTCCCCCTTTCAAGGTAAATTATTTGGGAAAAATACTAGCCTTCTTTTTAGATAACCACAGTCTTCATCCAGTAGAAAATCTGTGTGATAGTGCAAGAACTCTGTTTTTTGTATGTTTCATATATTTTATATATAATCGGTCTGAAAAGTATTCTGTGAAAGTATGTGTTTAATAATAATTATTCTTACCATACGTTTTGATGTCATAATTTTATTTATTTTAATTTTTCAAATAGTACTCGCCAATGCCATTTGCTCCTTGATGTATTCAACTCAACAGAACATGAACTCATGATCAGCACAAAGAACAATGAAGATTTAGTGTTGCATGCTGGAGAATGCCAGCGGTAAGTTTAAACTCTGTTTCTTCTCTGGGCTCTCCTCTTTTTCAGATACACCAGTTTACAGTATGTCCAGCCTTATATTGAAGAAGATATTTTAATCTGAAAAGTTTATTTTTTCAATACAATTTATTTTTGTACCAGTAAGTTTTGCATTTTTACCTTTAAGATAACATGTGGAGAATGACTGGGGAGGAAAAACAGAAATAAAACAAAAACAAATGAAAAGCAAAATTATAAGAACAATGTCATGAGATATCAGCTTGAGCAAAAACATTACTGTACTTTTAGGGAGAGCAATTCTGGGTTCCCATAAGGATTTCCCTCAGTGTATTTTATTTTGTAAATTAAAAATCAAATAATGATTTAAAAAATTATATTCAGTTTAAAAGCTCCAGTGTACATATGATTTAACAGTATAATACCCTGTTAATACATGCACCACTGCTTCCTTTTCCTCTCCCACTCCCAAGGATGACAGGCCTCTTGTTTTATATACTCATATGCCAGCTGTGCTGACTGATGTTATTTTATTGTAAATTTGGAATGCATTGTTTGTGATCTTAGGCATTTATTATTTGGGTTTTTCTCATTGCTGGATTTAACTCTGTATACCGCCCAGAGTCACTAGTGTGTGATGGGCAGCCATAGAAATTGTTTTTTTAAAAATAATACTGTTTCACTCAAACACTTGCTCTCGATACTCACATTTAGAGAAAAAAAAATAACAAAGTTGCATAGACACTATCAATAGCCAGCTTGCATTCACGATACTGCAGCTCTTGTGAGATTGATTTATCTCCAGAGGGAGGGAAGGGGGGAGTATTGAAATCACTAGTCATACACCTTTATGCTACATGGCTAGAAGGTTGTATTATGGAAATTATTTCACTTTTTTTTCCATTTTCACTTTTTATTTGTCAGAAGAGCACTTCAGATTGTGGGAACCCAGGGTGAAATGCTCTATAGAAGATGGGTGGTGGCAGCGGCTACAACAAAGCAAGGAGGCAGGGCCAGGGTGTGTAGACCCAAAGAACTTGGTTTGGGACTTCCAGCATTTCACAATAGTATAATAGAAAATCTGGAAAATTTAACAGTGCAACTTCAGTCATTTTTTAAATTCCAAAATTCAGTGAAAAGTTAATATCTCCCATTCCACAAAATATGAAAGAGAACTCTAAAAACCGTGTGTATCTGAAAACATCTTTGTAAAACGTAACGGTAGGGCAGGGATAGGTAACCATTTTGAATTGGAGCCCATTTTGAATTTTAGAAGTTGCATTCACACAGTGTCTCCCATGAGAGATTTACCTGTTCACCATAGTGGGCATGGTAAATCACAAATCACTCATTGGCCAGAAGAAACATTAAGTCATTTTCTCTGGATGTTCTATACCTTGCCAGTGGGACTTTTGAGAATCAAAAACATTGCTGAAAATTAACATGATGCTAGAGGTCAGAAAGTTGCTTACCCGGACGTGCACACATGCACCTTCGAGTCAGCGTGACAAGTCCCTGCAGTTTCCTTGGCAAGATTTCAGAAGTGGTTTGCCCCTGCCTTCTACCTGGCCCAAGGCCCAAGGCCCCACAGCTGACTTTGTGTCTCAGATGGGACTAGAATTCAGGCTCTCCCTGTTTCTATTCTGGCTCCTTTAACCACTACACCAAACGGGCTCTCTCTCCCCAGTTTAGGGTGGCAAAACGTTAGATTACAGTTCCCATAATGCCCAGAAACCATGGACAGAAATAATCGGTCTGGAAGGACAATATCTCACCCCAGTTGGGAAGCCAGATTTAGCCCATTACTGTTAATTTGTATCAGTCACTACATTTTCAGAGGAAGAGGGCTCAGCACTTCAATTGGCAATTGGTAATGTTGATTACAACAGAATAGCATTTTCTCATAATGAAATTCAAATGCATCACTTTAAAAAAAAATTAAAATATAATTTTAGAGTTATGCAAATTACATTTAAGTGGGATGGTTTGTTATGGTCTTACTACTAAAGATGCTTCCAGATAGCATTCTTGTAATACTAGTCTAAAGAAGTCCAATTCTTCCCTCTCCACCCACTCATCGTTCTTGAAGACATCATCACCTTTCCAGTATCTGAAAATTAATTTTGTTTTTGGGCAGCTATCTGACAAATTAGCTTTGAGACTAATTCTTGGAGTGATGTTTAGCTATTCCACCCAAACCTTCCTTGTTGTGATTTTTCAATTCCTCTTGCCTGAAATAGTTTAAATATAGTAAATGTGTTCTGTAATGTGTTGCAATACTCTGTAAACACAGAATTACAAGAAAAGATGTGCCCTGTATGTTACAGAACCAGTAAATCAATATTCCATACAGACTTTGGTTCCCTCATTTGAGATTAATAATATAATGATATTAACTAGAATTATTGTTGCGAGTATTATTTAGAATATGCATTTAAGCTGTTTGAATATTAGAAAATGTGGGAGATAGCCATAAGGAGGAACAAAACAAGTATGTCAGTCCTTGGTTCTACCATATGCTTCCATGCATATTAGTAATTTTTTTTTACTAAATGGGGCCCTAACTTCCCCATGCTCTAAAGAACCATGGTCACAATGTAATCTCCAGCTTTCAAATGGGCCTTTTTATGTCACTTTGTATTTTTCTGGAGCATCTCTTAAATATGTAATAGGTTTGTTATTAAGAACGTATTTACTTAATTTTTTTTTCATTTTGTTAATCCTTAACAGTTTGGCTAGATTATTTCTTGTTCACAATGAGTAGACTAATCATGGGTGACTGTATAACACATCTTCAAAAATTACTGAGATTTCCTTTTAGTCTTACTGACTGTAAGGACTGTGTTCTTTGTCAGCATTGCATACTCTGTGTAATAAGGAACTCCTTGCTCTCTTGCCAATGGCGTCATTGTTAAAAATAAGCATTTTGAAAAGGTATTCTGTAACCTGCACACTTAACCTGGAAGCCATGCATCTATCGAAGAGAATAATCGAAGAGAATACAGTGTAAGGTTTGATATGGTCATTTGACTAATCAATAAAGCTATACTACTACTACAGTGTAAGGACTGTAGCAGCCACTACGTAGGACACACAGACAGAAGACTAGCAGAGCGCACCCACGAACACCAACCAGCAGTCAGAAGACACAATGAAAACTCCTTAATCTCACAACACATGGACAGACTCAACCATACTTTCAACTGGGAAACTGTGAGCATCTTAAACCAAGCCAAATCCAAAAACGCTAGAGAATTCCTGGAAGCTTGGCACTCAGACAAAGCAGCCATCAACAGACACATAGAGGTAAACAACATTTACATACCATTCATAAGAAACAATAGAAAAGCCAAAAGACCAAAACACCTCCTTGCCAGCAATCAATACCCAGATATGTAAGATTAACACCAGGATTAGCACCAGAGGAACAATCAAACAGCACAATATACCCTAATCAAGGAACTATTACCTCAGTCAATCAACCAAGCAGCAAACAGCAGCCCAATCAAGGAACTCCTAAGGGGAGAACAACACCTCCACCAAAACAAGCAGGACAAGCCATGGTACAGTATATAAGCAGAGAGCAAGTCCCACTCCCTTTTCACACTGAAGATGTTGCCTAGCCTGGCAATGAAACGTCTGCAAGAAAACAACAAGGCTCAGAGAGCACCAAGGACTTCACAAGCCATGCATCATCCTGTAATGTGGTGGGGGGGAGGAGTACAAATTGAGTTAAAAAATTATCTAAGCTTGTTTTAGCAGCTGCAATCAACAAATAAGTATGAGTGATAATGTTCCTTGCTTTCCCAGGGTATGTCTGATTTACGTGCTAAGTTTTATGTAGCCAGTTTTTCCCATATATATTGCAGTGAATGCTTGGTTGTTACCTCATTCACTCTACTGTTGGCAAAGTAGCTTCTAAACAAGCCCAGTGTGTCTCCTGACAAAACAGTTCCGCAGTTAACTAAACAGTACTTCTGGCAGTTAACCAGGAGGCTAATAGAATCATGTTATGATATCCTAGAGTTCTCTCTAGAAGAAACAAATGCCATTCTAGGATAGTCCGGATAATCTGATAACATTCATATTGATCAACTGTTTTAGTTATTTATTTTATTAAAAAACCCAGTGCTATAATTCTGATTTGTGGCAACCTGACTGACTTACCTCTTCCCTTTCTTACAATAAAAAGAGTATTTTTACTGCAAAAACAGGTGAGCAATAAAAGGAGGAGCCGGACAGGAAGAAAATTGGCAAAGCATATAATTAAATGTGATTGAAAGCAAAGACTAGGAAAAGAGGTGAAGCGTATCATTAAATGCCGCTCTGATTCATTTGTATTTTAGAATAGTTTTGTAAATGCTCTTTTCTGTGGCAGCTAAAGATTGTGCTGGCTGTAGAAAATCTAGGCTGATCTCTATAATCAGTCTCTGGACATCAGAGAAAGCAAGAAGATGGTATTTGATTATTGTTTCCTTGAGGAAACCCGTAATTCTACAGTATGGCGAGCAGAGCTTGCCAGTCATCTGTGCTCTTTCCAAATGCCTTATTCTCCCTTCTGCATAACTGGAGATTTTCTTTTCATTTGTCTCCAAATTGAAATGCTTGTCAGCCAGCAGAACAAGTAGGAGGAGGGTATTAATTTATCATTTATGGCAGTAGGATCAAAACGTTTGGCATTAGGAGACCCATGTACCTCATCAGAAAGTATTAGCTGAAGCTTGGAAAGAGGGATGATCTGATTATGGAAAATAGTGGCAGGCTTTTCCAACTTACCTACATATGCATTCCCAGAAAATAATGAACTCACCTAAGCTAAATGACCCTGATATTAGGTCAGGCAAGAAATACGATGTTGATCCATGTAACCATTTGAAAAGTAAGATGTGTTGGCACCGGCTATTTTCCTAGAATATATTTTTAGAACAGGTATATGGTATGTACCTCTCCCCCCCTCCCCAGCAATTCTGCAAGGTGGTAGTGAGGGCCTTTTTAATGAGATGCCCTCATTATCTGTATCCTCCTCAGCCTCTCCTCTCTGGATTAACGTGATATGCTTGCAGATACAGTAGGAGGTTGTCAGGTGGCAGATTGAAGTTTTCCTTTCTCTATGCAGATCTGTTGGGGGAGAGGTGCTTCAGCTTGTTTCACAACAGAGAGTAAGTCTTTCCTACACAAAGGAATCTCAAGAGTGTTAGTAGCAATCTCCACCCCTTGTTTGCAGTACATATTCCAATAAAAACATAATTATATTCACATTTCTTCAATCCGTGGTGAATCACAAACTTACCTGCTTGTATGTACAAAGATGCTGATGTTAATAACAAATCAAAGGATGCACTGCATACCTCACTGAATCATAACATCATAGAGTTATTGATCCATCAAGTTTCCATCACTATAACTGATGAACTTTTTGTTTTGTGTTAACTCTGTTTTGCTGTTAGATCCGCTGTGAGATTTGGGAGCTTGAGAAAATTAAAAATTCATGATTGAGATACATAATTAATAAGAAAATATATATGCTAGTGCATAGCTTTCCAAACTGTGTGTCGCGACACTTTAGTGTGTCGCGACACACAGTTTGGTGTGTCGCAACACAACCCAGAAGCGGCGGCGGGGGCGTGCACGGTGGCGGCGCAGGCGGCAGTGTGTACAGCGGCGGCGGCAGCAACGATGGCAGCGGTGCGCGATCAGCGCTTCTGCGTTTTAGCGGAAAGCACCAGCAGCCACGCACACCGCCGCCGTGCGCCCCCCACGCTGCCACTACGCACCCCTATGCCGCCGTGCGCCCCCACGCCGCCGCCGCTGCCGCCGTTGGTGTGTCACCAACGGCGGCAGTTTGGAAAGCACTGTGCTAGTGTTTTAGTAAGGTAAAGGTTCCCCCTGCACATTTGTGCAGTCGTGTCCGACTCTAGGGGCCGGTGCTCATCTCCGTTTGTTAGCCGAAGAGCCACTGTTGTCCAAAGATGCTTTCACGGTCATGTTGCTGGCATGATGCATGCGGAACGCTGTTACCTACCCACCGAAGTGGTACCTATTAATCTACTTAATTAATTATTCAGGGAGGGCCTGCTACGGACCCCATCGATAAGGGAATTTCATCTAGTGGGGTCCAGGAGACGGGCCTTCTCTGTAGTGGCGCCTGCCCTTTGGAATATCTTGCCCCCAGAGTTGAGGCAGGTTTCCTCCCTCCCGATCTTTAGGAAAGATCTGAAAACCTGGTTCTGCCGACTAGCGTGGGAGGGGAAAAGTAACAGCTCCTCATGGGGTGGTTAATACCATAATGTCCTCCCTTTTATTTGAAATCAATTTTCCAAATTTGGATTTTATATTTATTTACATATGCTAATTAAATTGTAATTTTATATTTGTATTTTAAACTTGATTTTATTGTAAACCGCCCAGAGTCCCCCGTTGGGGGAGGTGGGCGGTCATATAAATTGTATAAATAAATAAATAAAAAATAAATACTTGCATTTGCATGCTTTTGAATTGCTAGGTTGGCAAGAGCTGGGCAAGTGCGGGAGCTCACTCCATCACGCGGGGCTAGGATCTCGAACCTACGACTTGCAACCTTCTGATCGACAAGCCTGGCATCTTAACCACTGAGCCATCGCGCCCCCTTAGATAATTCAATATAACCCTATAATAAGACACTGAGATCTCTAAATATTAAAACTCATTAACAGGATTATAAACTTTGTGGGTAAAAGGCTAAAATGGTTTCATACTAAATGCTGAGTTGCTGAGCGAGTGTGCATGTGCATATACCCTATATCCATCCCAAAAGCAACAGTGATGTCTCCAACTCCACCACCCCTCTCTGCCTGTGGAACGCACTTCCTCCTTCCAGATACAACCTCCACCCCTTTGCCCAAAGATGGCATTGCGGAGATACCCACCAGTTTTGAATTAGGTATGCTGCCCAGCTTCAGCAACCTTTCTTATTCATCACTCATCTTACTTTGGGACAAATAATTCTGAAAACTTGATAAATACTAGATTTTGCAATTTTATCTTTAGATCAACTTCTGATTTAATATTGATTCAACATTCTGATTTCTTCCAGTGTCATCACAATTTAAAGTAGAAAACCCCCCAACAATTCTTATTTATATCATGGCTTAATAAGTGAGATATAATTAGAATGATTTACTAACTTAAAAGTTTGATTTATTAAGAAATTAATATACTACATGTTCTCATGCATAAATTTGACTGAATTTACCTGCTCATGTTAGGCAAAATATTTTTTGTGGAGATATTTTTTTTTATAGAGAGGATTTTTATTGAAAAGTCTCTTAGATGCATTTTGGAAATGGAACATTATTCTATCTTGCCCAATTTGGTAGCAAGCTACATGCTATTTCACAGCTAATTTAAAAAGTCACTAAATGTAAATACTGTGCATTTCCCCCCCACACATATTTATTTATTAAATTTCTATTACTGCCCATCTCCCCTGAAAGGGGAACTCTGGGAGGTTTACAGTAAAACCAGAATTAAAATTCAAAGAGGAGCACAAATAACAAAAATATAAAAAATACAGTTACGAATAACAATAAATATAAATGGGATAAAAATCTAGATGGCTAAAAGTTCTCTGTCAGTCCTCGAGCGTAAGGGCCATTCTCGGTCTAATCTAGGGCGCTAGCCATCCCTAGGAATGACTATTTCCCCTCCCATTCCAGGCATGATGGCAGAACCAGGTTTTCAGTTTTTTCCGGAAGTCCAGGAGTGAGGGTGCCAGTCTCACCTCCGGGGGAAGAATGTTCCAGAGGGCGGGGGCTACTGCAGAGAAGGCACGCTTCCGAGACCCTGCAAAATGGAACTCCTTTACGGATGGGGTCCATAGCATGCCCTCTCTGCATGACCAGGTGGGACGGGTCGATGTAATAGGGATGAGACGCTCCCTCAGGTAGCCTGGCCCCATGCCATGTAGGGCTTTAAATGTGATAACCAACATCTTAAATTGGACCTGGAAGCAAACTGGAACCCAATGCAGCTCACGTAGCAGAGCTGTTATATGTGCTGATCTTGGTGCACCTAAAATTGCCCGCGCAGCTGCATTCTGGACCAGTTGTAGCTTCCGGATATTCTTCAAGGGTAGCCCCATGTAGAGCGCATTACAGTAGTCTATATGGGAGATAACTAGGGCATGAGTGACCGTTCAAAGGGCCTCTTGGTCTAGGAAGGGGCGTAACTGGCGCACAACCCGAAGTTGAGCAAAGTCCCTCCTGGCCACGACTGCCACCTGCTCTTCAAGCAGGAGTCGTGAGTCCAGGAGGACCCCCAAGTTATGCACCGGGTCTGTCTGGGGTAGTGCGACCCCATTCAGAACTCAAGATGATAAATTCCTAGATACCGAGGTGCCATTAATCCACAGCCACTCCGTCTTACCAGGGTTCAGCTGAAGCCTGTTGTTCCCCATCCAGGCCCCCACAGCCCCCAGGCACCTGGACAGGGTGGTCACGGCATCACTTACTTCACCCTTCATATTTTAATGAAGGAATGGGTGTAGACCAGAGGGTACCTTGCTCCTGAAAGATTGTGCGTGTGTTTGTATGTCTAGGATTGCTACCACTAGCAGTCAATGCAGCTCAGATTTTATGGGGAGAAAAAGGGTTTGCTCTATATGGGGGAATCTCCGTAGAAGCAAAATCACTGGAAAGAGAAGGTTTAGTTTCACCTCTTTGATCTTCAGGCACTCCCAAATCTATCATGCTTATTCCTGGATCTATTGTATGTGCACATGTGACACACAGGCTCCAGCCCAACTCAAGTTATGGCTGGGAATTGAAATGTTTCCCATCCTCACCTTTAATGTCATTCTTTTTGGGATCATCCAGTGTGGCTGTATGAAGATGTTAAACAGTCTTTCATAGCTCTTTTACTGTATGCTGTTTCTTGGGGTAGAAAGAAAAGTATCACATTCTTTAAATAGTGGCAGGCTAACAACAGCATCCGATTTCTTCTGTGACAAATACTGCATTTCTCATTAATGGTGGCTTGAAATTGCCTTTAGTTGCTATAGTAACTATATCAGTTTTACACATAGCATTTATTTTGAGAAAGGTTATTGTGGCAAATGCTAGTAATTGGGAAGCTTTCCCATAGAAGCTACTATTTTTAAGCTATGTTAACAAAATTCTACTTGTTAAATATAGCAAAAATGATAAATCAGCTGTAAATGTTAACTAACACTGTTGTTTTTACCAAACATAGAATAGATTTAGTTTCTGATCAGTGAGTGCAGGAAAGTTGATATTACAGTTGACTCAATTTAAGGACTCTGTATCTGAAATAATGTGTGATATCACTGATAGGTTTCTCTTCTCTTCTCTTCTCTTCTCTTCTCTTCTCTTCTCTTCTCTTCTCTTCTCTTCTCTTCTCTTCTCTTCTCTTCTTCATAGCCAGAGTCTTCTCTAATCACATATAAAAATTCAAGGTAAAAGGATATGGAAATGGGGGGGGGTCATTCTGCCCTATTCCTACCACATAAACTCTCCTCCAAGAATTTTTCTCTCCCTCTTAACTTAATTCTGATATCTGTGATTGAATGAAGAGAGAAAGCTCAGAGAGCAAGACAAAGCCTGTAGCAAGGAAAGGCCATAAGAAAAAAGATGGACTTGACTCATCCCACCCTTTGGCTCTAAAAATAATTCTCTACATCTGCTTTACAGATGGTTGGAGTAAATCTGGTTTAAATCCTAATGGGCTGCTGCCATCGTATATATTTTGAGATATAGCTTGGTGAAAGTACAATTCCAAATTTTGGAAAAATATTTGGGATAACCAAATAAAACACAAGTGGTCACATGGGTACCTGATACAGAAAAACATGCAAAATGTGAACAAATTGAAAGTATCGTAACAACAACAGAAATTGTAAAAGAACTAATGAAGTCGGTGAAGAACTATAAGTGCACTTGGAAAAGATGTGCTTCACGGAGTTTGGCTCAAAGAACTTAAATGATTTTCCATTCTCATCTTGCAAATAATTTCAAACAAATGTTGCAGCAAGGATTAATAGAGGACTGGCTTACTGAACCTTTTTGTTTCATTATGGCCTTTTCGAGGTCCTGGCCTCAGAACTATACAGATCATTCCAAACAGAATTGCACCATTGGAAATATAAAGCTATTGTGATAGTGACAATTTTATTTTAAATTTCCTGCCTAATAATTCTGTGACCTCAAGATTCCTTCTTTTTGGCCTTGTTGATGACATGCTCCTAAAGTTGCTTATTTTCTTCTTGCACTTTTAAAATGCAATTTTGTGTTCCTTTTTGTTCCATCCCTTTGGATGGAGATGTCCATTTTCTGAAGAAAGCTACTTTTTTTCTAAAGGTTTTTTTCTAAAGATTAAACCTTAGTCTTTAACTATCCTGTTGACCTCAAGTGTACCAGAACTTCCCTGACTTGTGGTATATAGTCTAGTGGTTTTTGTTTTAATACTACACATTTGAGCAATTTTGAGCCATTTAAGAAAAGTTGATCCCCTGTCTTTCCCACGTAGCTTATTTTTTTACCTGTCACCTCATTGTAAAAACATGCTGCCTTTTAATGTCAAATATGACTTTCTTGGGAATATTTTCATTTAGATTGTTGATCATAATATGTCTTTGTATAACCTTCAGTTTCTAACTCTTAAATGATCCTCACTTTGACTGTGCAGAAAGACAGTGACCTACAACAGAAAATTTCCATAATAATAATGTGCATTCTGACTCATCAGTATTGGATTTTTTGGCAGTTCATTCTTTTAATCTCCAAGCAATACAGTATGAAGCTGATTTCAGTCCCCAAGGGACAAACCTTTAACTCTGATGACTAACTTTTTAATTCAAATCTGTGTAGAGTAGTAGCAGAAGGCATTATATTTTTCTTTCCCCTTTAAGTGGTGAGGGCACATAGAGAAAACCATATGAGCAAATGTTCCTCTTGTGATAATGAAGCAAGCTCTAAAGCTGGGCCTGGTTCATCTTTTATGGAGAAATCAAATAGTAAATAGAGAGGTTACATTCATGCCACCTGTGTACTTAAAGTAGTTCTGGAGATGGGCAGCCTAGAAATTCAAACAATATTGTCAGTGCATTTATAGCTTACAGGGTTCACCTAACTTGCTGCAACGCACTTACTTCAGTACTTACAGTGAAAATAAATTAAGTCATAAGAATTTGGGATGATGATTCTCCAGGTTATAAAGGCTTAATTTTGAAAAAGTAGTAATAAATAACCTGCTTTTATTTGAGAGGCATAAAGACAAGACATTCAACTTTGGCCCTTTATTGGGGAGATAAATATTCCCAGGCTTTCTGACTCAGAATTGATTTTTTAAATTTATTTACTTTGTATGCTGCCTGTTCCCAAATTCTTTGTGAGGGACAACTGCCGTGTCATGGGGGGGGGGGGGGAGCTTTTTTTTCAGCATTTCTATATGTAAGGACTGTTCTCTAAATTGATTACAGAAAATAAAACATTAAAATAAAAATCACAGAACAAGGGGAAAAAACAGACTTCAGGTTAACAGCTCAATAAAATAGGACGGCACACACTTCAAAAATAATTTGGAAAAAGTGCTTCAGTTTGGGAGCCCAGCACCTTCGTGCTATTCGTTACAACAGCCTGTCGTTTTCTAGGCATTAGGCTTTAGCTGGAAAACATGGCTGCTTTAAGAGTTGCATTGACGTCAGTGGGTGGATTCCTTTCAGGATCAGACGGAAGTCTGAAAACAATAGGGTGTTTTCATGAATAGCAGAAAGGTGCTGGACTCGCATGAAGTCCAAAGCACTTTTCCCAAATTACATTTGAAGCATGCACAGTTCTAATGCATTGTTTCAAGTACGCATAAGGTAGCAAATTTAGTCCATTCAGATGCTCAGCATTTAAAATCTTGGGAAAATCAAAAAGACTAATGTGGTACAAAAGAGACTAAAGAAAAGGTCACGGGGGGGGGGGGAGGTATTAGTAATGTTATCCCTCTGTTCCCATCCACTTATCAGCTACAGCATAAAAATACAACACATATGCAAATGCAGTTATAAACAGCACAGAATACAATATGGAAATGTAAATACCTAAGAAGCCAACAGCCACTCTTCTGAGCACCACTTGTTAATACCATGTTTCCAGAACCAAACACCAGTAGACAGTCTGGAAGGACCTCAATGCTACCCGAATAAAAAATTAACTGAAAGCTCTGAAACAGCCAACGGGAATGTACTACTCTCTAGTCAAGTCAGTAGATCACCACATATGGCAGCTCAGTATCCAGTCTTTGAAACAGCGCCTTAAAAAACGTGCTGTAGATCAACTGAAGTCCAAGAGCGATATATAGGTCTTCAAGATGAAACAAATTGTGATTGTACTCTTTTCAGTAAGGTGACAGAACTGATCAATTCTAGGCGTTCTTTAAAAAGAAATGGTGATATGTTACTTAAATCCAAGAACCCTTCCAAGTTTCACACTTGTGCAGACCTCTAAAACATCGTATTAGAAGTGCTGGAGCAACAGGGATCATTGGCGATCACTCGTAGCCGAGTAAGATTGTCTTCCAAAGGTAAAAGTTTAACGGTGGATCCGTAAGTGGCTGTAAAGGCCAATTCTGGATCCGCACAACCTCCCACAATGAGGGCATAGGTTTCCGGGTGGGAGACGGTCATGATGAGGGTTTGCCTGACGTGCCTTCCTTTTAGCTCGTTTCTCCCTTTCGCCCTGTACTCGTGTTTCTTCAAAGTCCATAGCGCCATTAATAAAGGCTGACCTCCAATTGAAACGCTCATGAGTTAGGGCTTCCCAGTTCTCAATGCTGATATTACATTTTTTTAAATTAGCTTTGAGAGTATCTTTGAATCTCTTTTGCTGTCCACCAATATTCCGTTTTCCATTCTTAAGTTGGGAGTAAAGTAGCTGCTTTGGAAGACGATGGTCAGGCATTCGAACAACATGACCGGTCCAGCGAAGTTGATGTTGGATGATCATTGTTTCAATGCTGGTGGTTTTCGCTTCTTCTAATACGCTAACATTAGTCCGCCTATCTTCCCAAGTAATTTGCAGAATTTTTCGGAGGCAGCGTTGATGGAATCTTTCAAGAAGTTGGAGGTGGCGTTTGTAGAGGGTCCATGTTTCACAGGCGTACAGAAGGGTTGGTAGTACAATGGCTTTGTAAACAAGCATTTTGGTCTCCCTGCGAATGTCCCGATCCTCAAACACTCTACGCTTCATTCGGGAGAAAGCTACACTCGCAGAGCTCAGGCGATGCTGAATTTCAGCGTCGATGTCGGCTTTTGTAGATAGATGGCTGCCGAGATAAGAAAAGTGATCGACATTTTCTAGTGACACACCTTTAAGCTGGATTGATGGCGCTGCGGAGGGATTGGTTCGAACTTGCTGGTAAAGCACTTTGGTTTTTTTAATGTTAATCGAGAAGCCGAGTTTTTCATATGCTTCTGCAAAGATGTTTAGGATAGTTTGAAGATCTTCCTCGGAGTGTGCACAGACTACGTTATCATCAGCATATTGAAGTTCTATAACATAAGTTGCAATTACCTTATTTTTTGCTTTCAGCCTACTAAGATTAAAAAGCTTTCCATCTGTTCGATATATAATTTCTACACCAGTAGGAAGTTTCTCTTCAACAAGGTGCATAATCATAGCGATGAAGATAGCGAATAAGGTTGGAGCAATAACACATCCCTGTTTAACGCCGGATTCCACTTTAAATGGATTGCTTTGAGAGCCATTGTTATTCAGGATTGTTGCCGTCATGGAGTAACCGCAAGATGTTCACAAATTTATCAGGGCATCTGATTTTCAGAAGGATGGTCCAGAGAGCAGTATGATTTACAGTATCAAAAGCTTTAGTCAGATCAATAAACGCCATGTACAGAGGGCGGTTTTGCTCCTTGCATTTTTCTTGAAGCTGTCGTGCAGTGAAGATCATATCCACTGTTCCCCTGGAAGGGCGGAAGCCATTTTGCGTTTCAGGGAGGATGTCTTCTGATACAGATAGGAGATGGTTTGCAATGATCTTTGCCAGGATTTTGCCTGCTGTGGCTAGAAGGGAGATGCCTCGATAGTTTCCACAGTCTGTTCTATCACCCTTTTTAAAGAGAGTGATAATTATGGCATCCCTAAAGTCTGCTGGAATCTCCTCCCTCATCCAGATTTTTTCGATGAGCTTATGAAGTTGTTGTGTAAGTTCAGGCCCGCCTTCTTTAAAGACTTCAGCAGGAATCCCATCAGGTCCACTAGCTTTGTTATTTTTAATTTGTTTAGTGGCTTTGCTGACTTCCTCCAGACTAGGGGGTACTGCAAGCTCATTTCTTATTTGTTTTTGTGGGATTTGCAAGAAGACTTCATCAGCGACAGTAGAGTGACGATTAAGGAGATTGTAGTAATGCTCTTTCCAGCGCAGTGCAATAGACTCTTTGTCCTTTAGAAGTTTAGCACCATCTACTGAGCGTAAGGGATTTGTACCATGGTTTGTTGGTCCATAGATGGCCTTTATGGCATTAAAAAAGCCCCGTGCATCATGAGCATCTGCAAAATGTTGGATTTCTTGGGCTTTTTTTATCCACCATATGTTCTTAAGTTCTCTAGTTCTTCTTTGGACTTCTGCCTTTGCACTGGCGTAGATTTTTTTCTTAACGGCACAGTTAATATCTTTTTGCCATATCTGGAAGGCTTTCCTTTTCTTGTCAATAATATGTTCAATCTCACTATCGTTCTCATCAAACCAGTCCTGATGTCTCTTAGTCTGGTATCCGATAGTTTGTTCACAGGCTGAAATAATAGAAGTCTTCAATTTAGTCCAGTGTTCCTCAACATTTTCAGGAAGTTCCATAGGCAGATGTTCCTTGAGAGTTGATTGAAAGCAAGCTCGTTTAATAGGATCTTGAAGGGCCAGTGTATTCATTTTACGCCTTGGTTTTCTTCCTTGGAGCCTACGATGAGGGACAATCTTTATGGCCATCGTGGATCGAATTAATCGATGGTCTGTCCAGCAGTCATCGGCGCTCGTCATGGCTCTGGTGAGAAGTACATCACGGCGATCTCTAGCACGGACAATTACATAATCTAAAAGATGCCAGTGCTTCGACCGTGGGTGCTTCCATGATGTTTTAAATTTATTTTTCTGGCAAAAGAGTGTGTTAGTAATGACAAGGTTATGCTCTGCACATTTAGTCAGAAGTAAGATTCCATTCGTGTTGCTGTTGTCAACTCCTTCTTTCCCAATGATCCCTGGCCACAAATCAAAATCACGCCCAACTCTTGCATTGAAATTGCCTGGGAGGATAATTTTATCCTCCTTTGGTATCTCTGATAAGATGGTGTCCAGCTGGGTATAACATTTTTCCTTGATATCCTCATCTGCATCTAGTGTTGGTGTGTAAGCACTTAGGATAGTTGCCTGTTGGTTTTTGGCGAGTTTTATTCGCAGAGTTGAGAGTCGTTCGTTAGTCCCAGTGGGAACTTCTGAGAAGAGCTTCACAAGGTCGTTTTTGATAGCAAAGCCTACCCCATGTATTCGTTGTTCTTGTTCAGGCAGTCCTTTCCAAAAGAAGGTATAACCTCCTTTTTCTTCCTTCAACTGTCCTTCTCCTGTTCTTCGAGTTTCTTGGAGTGCTGCTATATCAATATTAAAACGTCTCAGCTCCCTTGCAATAATGGCAGTCCTACGTTCAGGTCGTTCACTATCCATATTGTCTTGCAGTGTCCGTATATTCCATGTCCCAAAATTCATGTGTTTTTTACGACCGCTAGATGGTGACCCCACTGGTCGCGGTAATCCAGTCAGGGAGAAAATGAGGCAGACTATGTTTAGGGCACCTTTTCTAGCCCCCTCCCCATATGGGGTGAGCAGAGTGGATCCTAAATAGGGCTGCTCAGTCGTGGATACAGCTGCTGAACTACTCAACTGCCTCGATCCTTGAGTCAGGGCGACTGAATCCGTATCCACCGCCCATGTGCTGGTCCATGACTAGGAGCTTCCGGATTTCACAGTCCTGCCCCCGTTGCCATTCGTCAGTCGCCATGGGACTTTTGGTTGTTTTGGGTTTGGTGTGGTTGGAAGACGCCTGTGCGTGAATTTGTTTTATGTGTGGAGATCGGTGCACAACGATCAGCACACAACCTTCACAGAAAAAGGCTGTAATCCAATGGCATGGATACCATGACGATTGGTGACCTTTTGTCTGCTGCAGGCTTCATCCGCCTTCGCAGCCGTTGTAACAATACACCTTGTTATCTTCCGCCTGTTCTGCCGTTGAGGACTTTCTTGGATCGTTCTTTGTCTGGTTCCTCCCCCTGGACCTTACCGCCATGGGTGACCCTGCCAGGAGTACATGACTCCCGACGGCTTCGCTCACAGGGTTCATTGGGAACACACAAGCCCACTCACCACAACAAGGTGACGATCCAGCGAGTGAGGCAACAGGGATAATATGCAAAAGTAAATCAGTACGAAATTAATCAGCAGCAGAATAAATAAGATCTTTCCTTTGTGTACTCCTAAACCAGGAACAGCGACTGCTTAAGGCTGAAGGATTGGAAGAATAAAGCATCACCTTATTTTATTAAATATTATCTTCATTAGATATGAAGTGCTTAGAGGATATGAGATCCAGTATGTTAATCAGCAAGAATACAATTGAATACTTGTAGCCATTACACTTTATCATGCAAAGGCTTTAGCACATCTATTATCTGTAACAGCAGTCAGTCCATATTCTAACTGTATTCCTTATACAGGAATATAGGAATCCATGATCCAGAAGTCCATGGAATCATTCTATGTCATCCATGAACACATTCTTTTGTCTTTTTGCTGGTGAAAATGCCAGTACAGTGGATGAAATGGACCAAAAATCAAGGTATAGTACTGGGCAATTATAGGTTAGTGGTTAAATCCATAAAACTAATCTGTAATCCTATCATAGTTGGCATGAGAATGATGAGCACTTATAATCCTTACTTTAGATGTTGGTCCCACAAACAGAAATCTAATGAAAAGTGCCTCTTCTTGAAATGTAAGCTACCAAAAGTTTTGAGTAAAGTCTTGTAGCAGTCTTGTTGGCTGCACATGATGGTAGAGATTCAGGATGTGCAAATAGGCCTATTCAATAGAAGTGCAGAAACAACAGGTTATTGAACAAGGAGCTCTTAGCTGGAGATAAGTGATCTTGATTCTGGAAGCACCAGATCCAGATCTCCAAATGCTTAATCTTTCTATTGCTCTGCACATCATCAATCCATTAACTAAGGATATTAGTGTATCATTACAAAATTCTTGGAGTGTAAAAAAATAGTTGATGGGAGTTATTTTTCTTCCAGATGGTCAGGTTTCCCTGGCAATTATAGATGTGAGAGGTATAGATGATCTGGAATTTAAAACAAAGAAAGAATGGAGATTACCTAATCTGGCCTTGATTGAGTTTTTGGTGTTCTGTACAGATTACAATGGACCCATGGCCCACAGGTGGCATGCACTAATATAGTCTAACACTAGTATATTCTGACACCATAATCTAACATTTTTGTGTAGGGAGCATACCTGATGCTTTTTTCAAGGATCCTCGAAGGCACCCATATTTCCTTAAGGAAGGGTGACCAGAATATCCCCCTTGGGAATACATCTTCATGAGGTGTTCTGTGAAATACACATATATTTAGTTTCTTTATAAGTCCTTTTGTATGCCCATTGGTAACTTGCTCCAACAGTAAGGTGAGAAACTGAGCAGAGATGCCATCAAACTTTTCAGAAGCATAGCAGGACACTTATTTTGAGAAGGTATACAAGTAGATTGTTTGTCAGGTTCTTGTACAGTTTCATTGGCCTTGCAGTAATGTATTGGCTGCAAGACATCCACTTTGGAGATTATGACAGAGGAGAACAATTACTATCTGATCTTTTCAATCCTGTCCAATATACTTTATAATATCAAGCTAGGAAATTATTGCAGGTGTCCTTTAGGAATACTATAAAAATGTCTATGAGAAAGTGCATGGTGTCACTTTATTTATAAGAGAGTATTATTAGATAATTGCTTTAAAAATCTAGCTTCGCTCCTCAGAGATTAAGAGTTATAAATTGGTCTATAATCCAACCCTTCAGTTTCAGATACTCTTGGATAAAACAAATTATTTCTATTGGTGGTAGAGAGTGCGATGCTCAGATACAGCAGTGTGCCTGCAAAAATCTTCCTTAGTACTTAACACTTTGTGCCCTTCTTGACTTTATTTTACTTTTAAGAGATTCTTCAAATAATTGTTTTAAAATAAAAAACTGCTACTCTGCAAAGCTAAGCACCATCCTGCAGTGTCATCTTAATTTATATTAGTGTTTCTGGTGCCACATGGTTTTGTTGTTTATTCGTTCAGTCGTTTCCGACTCTTCGTGACTTCATGGACCAGTCCACGCCAGAGCTTTCTGTCGGCCGTCACCATCCCCAGCTCCCCAATGGTTGAGTCTGTCACCTCCAGAATATCATCCATCCATCTTGCCCTTGGTCGGCCCCTCTTCCTTTTGCCTTCCACTTTCCCTAGCATCAGCTTCTTCTCCAAGGTATCCTGTCTTCTCATTATGTGGCCAAAGTACTTGAGTTTTGCCTTTAATATCATTCCCTCAAGTGAGCAGTCTGGTTTTATTTCCTGGAGTATGGACTGGTTTGATCTTCTTGCAGTCCAAGGCACTCTCAGAATTTTCCTCCAACACCACAGTTCAAAAGCATCTATCTTCCTTCGCTCAGCCTTCCTTATGGTCCAGCTCTCACAGCCATAGGTTACTACAGGGAATAACATTGCTTTAACTATGCGGACCTTTGTTGTCAGTGTGATGTCTCTGCTCTTAACTATTTTATCAAGATTTGCCATTGCTCTCCTCCCAAGAAGTAGACGTCTTCTGATTTCCTGGCTGCAGTCAGCGTCTGCAGTAACCTTTGCGCCTAGAAATACAAAGTCTGTCACTGCCTCCACTTTTTCTCCCTCTATTTGCCAGTCATCAATCAAGCTCGTTGCCATAATCTTGGTTTTTTTGAGGTTTAACTGCAACCCAGCTTTTGCACTTTCTTCTTTCACCTTCGTCATAAGGCTCCTCAATTCCTCCTCGCTTTCAGCCATCAAAGTGGTATCATCTGCATATCTGAGATTGTTAATGTTTCTTCCAGCGATTTTAACTCCAGCCTTGGATTCCTCAAGCCCAGCATGTCGCATGATGTGTTCTGCGTACAGGTTGAATAGGTAGGGTGAGAGTATACAGCCCTGCCGTACTCCTTTCCCAATCTTAAACCAGTCCGTTGTTCCGTGCTCTGTTCTTACCGTTGCTACTTGGTCGTTAGGTGCCACATGGACATTTGTAGAAAATAAAAATGTTGGATAGCTGCAATCCAGTGCTTTCTTTGGAAAACTGCCTACTTGCCTAGAAAGAAGGAGAAAGCTAATCTGGCATAACAGAAAGGATTTAGGGGAAGGATAGAGGGGATGGTAGGGAACAACATGGTTTCTGGTAAATAGGCATTCTGTGACTCACAATTACAATAGCCATCTTGTAAATCGTCAAGTTCCCATGGCAGCTATTGTGTGAGAGCAACTGTATTAGTTCGGTCCCAGGCTTGAGATGACCTTATTGGGTCGTTGTCTATGAATCAATAGAAGGAATATTACTATCTTATTTCTCTGAGCTCTCTTTGAAGCTTTTCATACCATCAATCCTAGTATTTTTGGATTATCTGTGAGATTTGGGAATAAGAAGCCCAGCTCTGCAGCGTTTCAAGTCTGCCTGCCTGCCTGCCTGCCTGCCTGCCTGCCTGCCTGCCTGCCTTCCATCCATCCATCCATCCATCCATCCATCCATCCATCCATCCATCCATCCATTGGCGATCACTCGTAGCCGAGTAAGATTGTCTTCCAAAGGTAAAATTTTAACGGTGGATCCGTAAGTGGCTATAAAGGCCAATTCTGGATCCGCACAACCTCCCACAATGAGGGCATAGGTTTCCGGGTGGGAGACGGTCATGATGAGGGTTTGCCTGACGTGCCTTCCTTTTAGCTCTTTTCTCCATTTCGCCCTGTACTCGTGCTTCTTCAAAGTCCATAGCGCCATTAATAAAGGATGACCTCCAATTGAAACGCTCATGAGTTAGGGCTTCCCAGTTCTCAATGCTGATATTACATTTTTTTAAATTAGCTTTGAGAGTATCTTTGAATCTCTTTTGCTGTCCACCAATATTCCGTTTTCCATTCTTAAGTTGGGAGTAAAGTAGCTGCTTTGGAAGACGATGGTCAGGCATTCGAACAACATGGCCGATCCAGCGAAGTTGATGTTGGATAATCATTGTTTCAATGCTGGTGGTTTTCGCTTCTTCTAATACGCTAACATGAGTCTGCCTATCTTCCCAAGTCATTTGTAGAATTTTTCGGAGGCAGCGTTGATGGAATCTTTCAAGAAGTTGGAGGTGGCGTTTGTAGAGGGTCCATGTTTCACAGGTGTACAGAAGGGTTGGTAGTACAATGGCTTTGTAAACAAGCATTTTGGTCTCCCTGCGAATGTCCCGATTCTCAAACACTCTACGCTTCATTCGGGAGAAAGCTACACTCGCAGAGCTCAGGCGATGCTGAATTTCAGCGTCGATGTCGGCTTTTGTAGATAGATGGCTGCCGAGATAAGAAAAGTGGTCGACATTTTCTAGTGACACACCTTTAAGCTGGATTGATGGCACTGCAGAGGGATTGGTTCGAACTTGCTGGTAAAGCACTTTGGTTTTTTTAATGTTAATCGAGAAGCCGAGTTTTTCATATGCTTCTGCAAAGATGTTTAGGATAGTTTGAAGATCTTCCTCGGAGTGTGCACAGACTACGTTATCATCAGCGTATTGAAGTTCTATAACAGAAGATCCTTGAGTCAGGGCGACTGAATCCGTATCCACCGCCCATGTGCTGGTCCATGACTAGGAGCTTCCGGATTTCACAGTCCTGCCCCCGTTGCCATTCGTCAGTCGCCATGGGACTTTTGGTTGTTTTGGGTTTGGTGTGGTTGGAAGACGCCTGTGCGTGAATTTGTTTTATGTGTGGAGATCGGTGCACAACGATCAGCACACAACCTTCACAGAAAAAGGCTCTAATCCAATGGCATGGATACCATGACGATTGGTGACCTTTTGTCTGCTGCAGGCTTCATCCGCCTTCGCAGCCGTTGTAACAATACACCTTGTTATCTTCCGCCTGTTCTGCCGTTGAGGACTTTCTTGGATCGTTCTTTGTCTGGTTCCTCCCCCTGGACCTTACCGCCATGGGTGACCCTGCCAGGAGTACATGACTCCCGATGGCTTCGCTCACAGGGTTCATTGGGAACACACAAGCCCACTCACCACAACAAGGTGACGATCCAGCGATCCATCCATCCATAATTTTTATAGAAGTTTAGAGAGACAATAATGAAAAACTAATACAAATTAAGAAAAATATAAAAAGAAAAAAATGCAGAGAAAAAGAAAAAATAATAAAGAAAAAAGATATATAAAGAAATGACTTCCCCCTTCATCAAGATAAGTACAAACAATTTCAGTAACTTATCACCACCTCTGATACTTCAACAAAAGATCTGTTCTTCCTATATCTCCTCTCTTATCCATAAACAAATTATAAAGCCTTGTTGTTCAGTCCTAATCAGCAAAAGTCCATTAAATTTTATTTATTTTAATGGTTATATAAATTTAATTAAATAAAATAAAATAATAATTAAGAGTTACCAGACATAACTTACATATTTTATTATTTATTTATACATGCATGCATGCATGCATACATACATACATACATACATACTTCAACTTTTATTACCGCACCATGTCCCCCAGAGGGGACTTTTAACCGTAACCTTTATTGTAAGATGCATATGCATTATGACTTAGTGCTTGAATATTCTTGTTTTTCTTTTCCTTCCCTACCTCTTTACCTTCTGGGTAATTTCTCTTAGATTATTAGCTTGAAAGCAGGGCTTGCCTCCTTATATTGCTATGCAAGCTGCTTTGGAAGCTTTTCCAGTGAACTGCAGAGTATAAATACTTTAAATGAATGGATAAATGAGACTGTTGTTGAACCTAGCACTATGAGAAAGGAAGGGTATTCATTATATGTAGCAATAAGGTGGTTGGACACAACACATTTGACCCAATGATCAGTCTTCCCTCATGGATCAATAACTAGCAAGGATCTTGACTGTATGGATCAGGAGTGGTTGATAGGGAAATAGAAATGCTCTCTCTTACAACAAACTTCTGTGGTATAGTTCTCATTGACATGCACATGTGTGAAGAGAGGAAGAACTCCATTGTTGCTTGGTAGCCAAGTATATTTTCTCTTAACCCACTTGCCTTTCCCAGTGATGATTAATTATAATCTCTTCAATGATAACTTCATGTGTTTTTCTAGAAATGTATGAATATTAAAGATGTCCTCATTGCTGAGAAGCAGCTTTATTGGCAAAGCTCAACATGTGTCTTAATAATCGTAATGTTAGTCTGTGCTCCCTTTATTTATTTATTTGATTTCTAGTTTGTGTTTATTAGCAGAAATACATTTCATCACTAATGTTTCCTGTTACTTAACTGATGTGATGCGTGCTTGTCATGTGACCTGCAAAGTGTTCCATCAAAGTTTGCCAGTAATTATTTCTCTTTTCACTTGCAGCATGGCTATACAAGTTGACAAGTTTACTTTTGAAAGTTACCTAGATTCACCTGGTGAAAGAGCACAATATGCAAACTCAAAGCAACTGGAAGAAGAGAGAAAGCAAGCAAAAAGTCTGGAGATCAACAACAAGTTAGACATTACCTGGAAAATTATATCCTTTTTTCAGAAATTCTCAAGTAGGCTTATGATCTTTAATTCAATTTATTTCTGGGAACGAATCTGAAAAAGATGGTTTAAAATGGAGCATTTCACATAATTGCAGACTCTTAAACTAATTTTAACTAACATTTTAATTTCTTGGTCAGTTTCTTATAACGCCTTCTCATTTTCTGATTCAGTTGAGCATTCTACAAAGTCTTTTGGTTTTATGCTTTAAATAATGAAGAAATGTATTGTATATTGTACATTGGAATAACTCTGAGACTTCCAAGATGGCAGTTTGAGAACATCAGTAAGAAAATAGACAGAATCTGACCACAATCCATTGGATATAAGGAGAAGAAATATGATTAGGGAGATGCTAGAAATGTCTTTGTCCTGTTCCCAGAGGCATTAGAAGTGGCAGACATGCTCGGTAGATTTAATGGAAAGCCCAAAGGTCCATTTATTGGAAGCACCTCTTTGCTTTTCTTCTCCTTCACCATACATTCTTTGTGGTTCTTCATACACAGGCAGTCCTCAACTTATGACTGTTTAACGACAGTTCAAATTTACGACGGCCTTGGAAAAAGTGCTTTATGACGTGTACTTGCACTTACGACTGTTGCACCACCCCCATGGTCATGTGATTGCAGTTCAGGTGCTTGGCAACCGGTTCACATTTATGACTGGTTGCAGCATCCTGAAGTCACATGATCACGATTTGTGACCTTTTTTCTGGTTTCCAGCAAAAAAAGGGCAAAAACCATCCATTGGGGAAGCTGGATTCACTTAACAACCGTGGTGATTTGCTAAACGACTGCCGTAAAATGATTGTAAAATCGGGTCCAGTCATGTGGGGACTCAACTCCTGAACCGCGACTTACAATGGAAATTCCAGTCCCAATTGTGGTCATAAGTCGAGGACTACCTGTATCAACTTGTAGCATTAAAGCATCTCACTATTTTTTTTAAAATAGTAAATTGCCGATCGGTTTAAGCTTTTAAGACCATTCACAGTTGGACTACAGTTGGCAGTAAATTACAGTTCTCCAGACACTTAACCATTGTTTAGCACTTGCCTTCACTTGGCAGAAGACTCTCAGAAGACTCTCAGATAACAACATGTTATTGTTCAGAGCAGAGCAAAGAATTCAAAGCCTTTAAATATCTGCATCCCCGAGTTTATATTCTAGGCTTTTTTCACCCACCCATCTGACGTAATGGATACTTGGTTGGTCTCTTAGTGGCTTTCGGAGGCGGCTATAATGGAATTCTCTGAGCCTGGGAATGAGAAGGCTTGTTTACAAACCAGTGCCAAACTAGAACAGATGTACATTTAGTTTTTCACACAAATGGGGAGCGAGCTCCTCTCCAGATCAAGAGAGAGCAAGAAAAAGGATCAAAGGCATCAAGGACTTCCTTAGTGGATGAAAGCAGGGATAAAGAACATCCCTATCTAGATTCAAAGATTCTGGAACATAACCCCTATTTCTTGTAATAAACCTGGCAACAAGGTTTTGTGGAGGATCTAGCTTTCGTGGTTATTCTTTGGAGGCTTGACAGCAGCTCAGCTCTGTTTACATAATAGTTCCTTGTAGCCTAGGAACTTCTGGTTTCCATCTCACCAGTCTCTGCTCTTACAAATCATAGGTAAGCAGGCTATTATTTTGAAGCCCCTGGAGCAGGAATCAGTGAGAGAAAGTTGGCTTAGTAGAAAGAACAGAGGCAGGTTTAAAGGGCGGACAACCTGGATGGAGTACCTCTGCAGACCGTATTCTGTCCATGGCCCTGATATCAAGTAAACAGGAGTCTTGTTGATGTGCTTATAAGACAAACATACCATAGCTAGGGAAGAGCTTCTGCCCAGCTTCTTATTATGAAACACTATACAGGTAGTGCTCACTTAATGACCATTTGTTTAGTGACGGTTCAGATTTACGATGGGGCTGAAAAAACCTACTTGCAACCGGTGCTCACACTTATGACCATTGCAGCGTCCCCACAGTCACATGATCATGGTTTGGGCACTTGGCAACCGGTTCGCATTTATGACCATTGCAGCATCTCGTGGTCATGTGATCACCATTTTTGACCTTCCCGGCTGGCTTCTGGCAAGCAAAATCAATGGGGAACCGCGCGATTCGCTTAACAACCACATGGTTCCCTTAACGACAGTGGTGATTCGCTTAATGACTGCTGCAAAAAAGGTGGTAAAATCGGGTCAGATTCGCTTAATGACTGCTTCGCTTAGCAACCGGAATTCTGGTCTCAATTGTGGTTGTTAAGCGAGGACCACCTGTATGTTGGAATATATAGATTCTCCTTCACACAGGAGAGTATTGTTTTCGGTTTCTAATACATACTTTTAAATTTTTTTATTTAAACAAGGTCCTACAGCATTTTTTGATTTTTTCAACTATTCAGAATCCAGTATTGGAAGGCGTCTAAATTTTAATGTAGCATGTGCTAATGGCATCTGCTGCTGTCTGTGCAGCAGAATGTTGTTTCTGCTATCCAGTGTTCGAGCAGATGGCACACACTTTTTAGACTGGTTAACATTATTCAGCCTTTTCATTTTATTAATATTTTCTAAATAGGTAGTTCAAAATTAGAGCTCTATTTGGAGTACTCTTGCAACTGAAAGAACAATTCTGGTAAGGAATTTGGCTCGGAGTTTGAAGGAGAAGAGCACTTGTACTCAGATGTAAATTTGAGGAAAATTCACAGATGATTTAGAAAAATGTCTGATGTGGATGAAAAAAGATCTCTGTGGATATTAAGCACCAGCTTACCCTTTTCCTGCTTTTCTTTCTTCATGTATTCTTAATTATATCTATAAAAGGGTGCCATAAGCTTCTGGATCCCCCACCCCCCCATAGCACTACTGGGGGAGGTAACATTAAAATGACCACATATGAAAGGAATGAATAAAGCTGAGAAAAATAGTCATAAACCACCGATGAAAATTAAATTCTAATTAATTAATTAATTACATTAAAATCATCATTAATTTGCAATTTTCTTCACCACTGGTGATTATTCAGTCCAAACATGTGGAATTAAATTTACCACCATACATCATGAACTTCGTTTTCAAAAGCACATTATATTTTTGAATATGTGAAAAATGTCCTAATGATAGTTGAGTGAAGGTAAGTATTTCATGCCATCTCCAGTGTTGTCAAAAAAACCATGTCTCTAAATACCATGAAACAACACCCCCTGAGTTCATACCTGCAGTTTTTCTTGAAACTCGAACATTTTTTTAAAATCTTTATCCCTCCTTTATTATTTTTATAAATAACTCAAGGCGGCGAACATACCGCATACTCCTTCCTCCTCCTATTTTCCCCACAACAACAACCCTGTGAGGTGAGTTGGGCTGAGAGAGAGTGACTGGCCCAAGGTCACCCAGCCGGCTTTCATGCCAAAGGTGGGACTAGAACTCTCAGTCTCCTGGTTTGCCATTGGCTCCTTCCTAGGGCTGAGAGACAGGGACTGGCCCAAGGTCACCCAGCCGGCTTTCATGCCTAAGGCGGAACTAGAAGTCTCAGGCTCCTGGTTTCTAGCCCAGCACCTTACCCACTAGACGAAACTGGCTCTCTTTTATTACTAAAATTTATATTACATTACTAAACAAACAAAAACCCAAAACAAAAAACAAAATAAAAGGGAAGGATTAGACTGGAAAAACATGGGAAGGTTATTACATGGTAACAATAGCAGCTGAAATCTCAATGAATAAATTAAATTAATACTGAAGAAATAGATAGTGTGGAACCATCCTAAAGAAATGATTTCGGCAAGATGAAAATTTCTTTGCTATTTTTGTTTATGTCTGTATGTAGTGTCTGGATCCCATTTTATTTTGCTATGTATTTTTTTTTAATGGTAAAATGTTGCGAGCCTCCCAGAGTCAGTTGGAGTAAAGTGGTACCAAAAAAGTGTGCATGTGCGTGCCTTCCAGTCAGTGTTGACTTTTCGGAAGTGACTGGCCCAAGGTCACCCAACTGGCTTTGTGCCTCAGGCGGGACTAGAACTCTGAGTCTCCTGGTTTGCCATTGCCTGCTTCCTAGGGCTGAGAGAAACTGGCCCAAGGTCACCCAGCTGGCTTTGTGCCTAAGGTGGGACTAGAACTCTCGGTCTCTAGCTTTTAACCACTATACCAAACTGGATAGAATAAAAAAATAAATGATAATCATTACTGCAAAGTTCACAGTGGAAGTAAGAGCAGAGAATTATAGCTAGATGTATTCTGTAATCATTATAAGCATTTTTTGTTAATATAATTTCGATTTGTGAAAACCTGATTTATTTATGCTAAAGTAGGACATTCACTCACCTGTATTTATTCCTATGGGAAATGATAAGTGAAACAGAAACAAACATCTTCCTAATTAAATCCTGTTGGACCTGAGGAAGTGGACAGGATCCTCCGAACTGTAAATGCCACCACATGCCATTTAGATCCGTGCCCTTCCTGGCTGGTAAAATCGGCCAGGGAGGTGACATGTGGCTGGGTCCAGGGGATGATTAATACATCTCTGGGGGAGGGAGTGTTCCCGGCGGCCTTTAAGGAAGCGTTGGTGCACCCCCTCCTCAAGAAGTCATCCCTGGACCCTACCGTACTGGACAATTTTCGTCCTGTCTCCCACCTTCCCTTTTTGGGAAAGATGGTTGAGAAAGTGGTGGCACTGCAGCTTCAGAGGATCCTGGAGGAAGCAGATTATCTAGACCCCTTTCAGTCAAGTTTCAGGCCGGGATATGGGATGGAGACTGCATTGGTCGCGCTTATGGATGATCTCTGGCGAGGGCGGGATGGAGGGAATGCATCCATCCTTGCGCTCTTAGATCTCTCGGTGGCTTTTGATACTATCGACCATGGTATCATTCTGGGGCGGCTCAGGGAGTTGGGGGTGGGCGGGGTAGTTCTACGCTGGTTCACCTCCTTCCTCCAGGGCCGTTCCCAATCGGTGGTGATAGGAGAGGAGAGATCCGACCCACAACCCCTCTTATGTGGGGTGCCGCATGGTTCGGTGCTCTCCCCTCTCCTGTTTAACATCTATATGAAGCTGCTGGGTGAGATCATCCGTCACCACGGGATGAGGTATCATCAATATGCGGATGATACTCAACTGTATATCACCATCCCGGGTGAAGTAAGTGATGCAGTCGATGCACTTTCTCAGTGCCTGGGGGCTGTGGGGCTCTGGATGGGGAACAACAGGCTTCAGCTGAACCCTGGTAAGACGGAGTGGCTGTGGATTGATGGCCTCTCGGGTTCCAGGAAGTTATCATCTTTGGTCCTGGATGGGGTAGCACTGCCCCATTCAGAGTCGGTGCGGAACTTGGGGGTCCTTCTGGACTCACGTCTCCTGCTTGAAGAGCAGGTGGTAGTTGTGGCCAGGAGGGCCTTTGCACAACTTCGGGTTGTGCGCCAGTTGTGCCCATTCCTGGATCGAGATGCCCTCCGAACAGTCACTCATGCCCTTGTCATCTCCCATATAGACTACTGCAATGCACTCTACATGGGGCTACCCTTGAAGAGTATCCAGAAGCTTCAGCTGGTCCAGAATGCGGCTGCGCGGACAGTTATGGGTGCTGTAAGATCGGCCCATGTAACACCTCTGCTGTGCGAGCTGCATTGGGTACCAGTTTGCTTCCGGGTCCAATTCAAGGTGTTGGTTATCACCTTTAAAGCCCTACATGGCATGGGACCAGGTTACCTGAGGGACCGTCTCATCCCCGGAACATTGACCCGCCCCACTCGGTCATGCAGAGAGGGCATGCTAAGGATCCCATCAGCTAAAGAGTTTCATCTAGCAGGATCCAGGAGGCGTGCCTTCTCTGCAGTAGCACCCGCCCTTTGGAATATCTTGCCCCTTGTTGCTGAGGCGAGTTTCTTCACTCCCAACCTTCCGGAAAGATCTGAAGACCTGGTTCTGCCGCCTGGCTTGGGACGGGAATGCCAATAGTTCCTCTTGGGAGTGGCTGGCGCCATGAAACCCGCCTTATTATTAACATCTTTTTGTTTGGATTTTAAATGTAAATTATTGTGGTTGTAATTTTATATTTTTATCTTATCTTATTATTGTGAACCGCCCAGAGTCCCCAGGTGTGGAGGAGATGGGCGGTGATACAAATTTAAATAAATAAATAAATAAATAAATAAATAAATAAATAAATAAATAAATGCATGCCTAAGGTCAAACTGCATAACAAAGTGTTTAAGGGCTGAAAAACAGTAGAGGAAGTGGAATTATTTAGATTATGTCTGCAAATAAGTGTTATGTTGAAATTATATAAAAGGAAGAATGTTATCATAAAATTAGACCACCAACTTCTTCAAGTTCCTTAAAAAATGGTGAGCGTTAAATATAGTTCAACATTTGTATGATTATTGCTAATAAGTACGAAACTTGATACAAAATCAGCTTTAGACCATATTTTTCAATATGTCTGGGTCGCAAGGCTTTTAAGAATCTGGAAAGTTTCTGCTAGTGGGAAAACATCAAACTTCCTTGCCTTTTGTTCTACCATTGTCATGCTCCATGGGAATTATAGGCTTAACACACATTTTGGGGAAGACTTGAGTACATAGTAATTGTAAAGATGTAACAGTGATCAGACTTGATACGGACTAGTTTCACCTCTTCCTGTAATATCTGGATTACTTGGCTCAGAACACAGATTTGTCTTTGGCATAGATTGCTTATCAAACCAAGCTGTGCTTTATGGAATAATGGATTACTTAATACATTAAACTTGGTAGCACGCTAAGCCATAATTATAGTTTACAAATCACAAGGGCTGGATTTGCACCACACAGTAACTGAAACCAAACAGACCACGTTATAGCTTAGCTCAGTGCTTGAACCGAAGCACTGGCTACAACGTGTAGGAGCAGCATCTGCTAAATTTCTCAATTGGCATCTTTTTTCCTGCCAAAAAGGAAAATATTTAAAGAAGACTTTATTGAGGTGGGACCTTGAATTCTTAATGTTATCTCATTCTTTGTACAGGTTCACCCTTAAAGAGTGTGCATACACATGTTTTCTTTTCCGTGTTCCTTAACTATCATTTACCCCTCTTTGAAGCGTGAAGGGGAAGCCAGCGTGGAAGGGATTCTGAATCAGCTTGTCCTGGAGCACCTGCAGTTGGCTCCTCTCCAGTGGGGTGAGTAATGTAAAGACTGATAGTTCCACGTAGTAGATTTTCTGATACGTTGCTTCTTGCTGAAATACTTTGCAAAAGCATTGAGAAACTTTTTGAAAAGTTGAACAATGCAAAATGCCACCCACGCTTTTTTGGGGATCATTTATTAGATAATTGAAGCAAAATGGCTTAGTATGGAATTATTGCCTCTATATTTAGTTCATTTAGTCATGGGAAATCATCCAGAGTAGACATTATTTTCCTCAAAAGCAGTTGCTAAGTGTTGGGTTATAGTTTTGCTGTCTGCTCCAGTGGACTGTAGTTGTATTAAAATACAGCTTTTGGTACTTTGAATTATACAGTTATTGTCAACCTTGTCTAAGTTACGAATTGCTGAGAACGTTCTTTGGTGTTCTGTTCCTACCTGGCTGCCCTTTCTAGAAGTTGGTCTGGGCACTCTATTTTTTCCGTTCCATTATTAGTAATTTGTGGTGGGCCTGGAGGCTTAATTTTGTATATTAATACTATACAATGTATCTATGAAACCATGGGGTTGAATGGCATATGAATGGTTTTGCTGCTGCTGCTGCTGTTGTCTGTAATCTGTTTTTGTTGTCTTACTATTTTAATTTTAAGTACAGGTAGTCCTCGCTTAACGACCCTAATTGGGGCTGGTATTTCTGTCGCTAAGAGAAGCGGTCGTTAGGTGAAACATCACGTGACCGCACCGCTTAGCAACGGCAGTTCCAGTAGCCCCAGTTTCGATTGTTAGGCCAGGACCTCACACTTCTCCTGCCCTACCACGCTCGCCTCTGCTTCAACTCCCCCCCCACCTATCTCTCCCACAGCTTTGCCCTTTTGGCCACCCTGCACTCTGCCAGCTTCACCTGCCACCCCCCGCTGCCCCCAATTGACCTTCGCCAACTTCCTCCTCCCCCTCGGTGCGGGGGCTCTGTCAGTGCGGGGCTCACTGCTGCTGCCGCCACCCCGGCTTCCAGGCTCCTGGCAGGCCTGCCTCGCACATTCCCGCGTGCACATCCGGTCTGCCTGCTGGGACTCCACACACCAGACGCAGCTTGCTGCCTCCTTTCTCCTGTAAAGCCTCGTGAACGGCCAAGAGCTTCCAATGTGCTGAAGCCCGCAGACCAGTTCCCCAGGAGCACTTCCAGCGCACGCTCTGCAGCTCGCTCCTGGAGAACCGGCCAGCAGGCTGCAGCCGGAGGTGGAGGAGAGCCCAGCACCGACAGAGCCCACCCTCGGGCCCTCTGCTCGCTCGCTCGCTCTCACAGCAGTGTGGCGTGAAGCGGCAGCCTCCCCAGCTCGGCAGCGTGGCCTGAAGCCCTAGCCGCAGCCGCCCTCGCTGCCCTGCACACTGTCTTCTTGCTCCCTCTGCTGGTGAGGTGTGCCCGGCCTGGCCCTTCGCGAGGCAGCTGCTAGTCACGCGATGCCTTCTTCCTGAGGCCTCGCAAGGAAACTGCCGCATGCGGCCTTGGGAAGAAGGGCTTGTGCCGCCAGCAGCTGCCTCACGAAGGGCCAGGCCTGGTGTGCTTTGTCCGCAGTGAGAGCAAGAAGACGGCGAAGGTCAGCTGGGGGTGGCAGAGCGCATGGCGGCAGGGCCAGCGGAGGGCAGGGCCGGCAGAGGTGGCGGAGGGCAGGGTGGCCAAAAGGGCAGAGATGAGGGGGGATATAGGCAGGTGGGGGGAGTTGAAGCGCCCCTGCAGTTGTAAGTGCGGATGGGCTACCGAGTGCCTGAATTTTGATCACATGACCGTGGGGGCCCTGCAACGGCCATAACTTTGGGGACCGGGTGTAACTACCATTTGCTGCCGTAACTTCGAACAGTCGCTGAACGAATGGTCGTTCAGTGAGGACTACCTGTAATGTGTTTTGTTACTCAGAAAGCCTTTGAATTGAAGTGTTTTGACATGTTGCTGTGATAATTCTGTCATTGCTGGGTGTTGATGGTACAGAGTGATTATGATTAGATTTGGACATTTGTGGTGGAGGTGGGGTCTGAATTTTGACAGTTTCAAGGGGATCCCTATAACAGTAAGTAGAAATTGGCAATGGTATCTTCCAATTTTGTGGTTTAGTTTAGAAACATTCTGTTCTAGTTTGAAAATCTATTTAGTCATTCTTTCCAATGGAAGGAGCTGGATGTTCATGAGGAGCCATAAAAGCAGCTTGTGCTTTGTGATGCTGTTGAAGGTGATGTGTAATGTTAACGTCAGAAGTTGGGAGATTCTTGGTCAGGGCATGTTGTTGTTGTTTATTCGTTCAGTCGCTTCCGACTCTTCGTGACTTCATGGACCAGCCCACGCCAGAGCTTCCTGTCGGCCATCGCCACCCCCAGCTCCCCCAGGGTCGAGTCCGTCACCTCCAGAATACCATCCATCCATCTTGCCCTTGGTCGGCCCCTCTTCCTTTTGCCTTCCACTTTCCCTAGCATCAGTTTCTTCTCCAGGGTATCCTGTCTTCTCATTATGTGGCCAATGTACTTCAGTTTGGTCAGGGCATCTACCACCCCAATCCTGTGTATCTTCTCAGTGCCTCATCCTAGTCTTTATACTGATGTGATGGCTACATCATCTTTTCCCTACCTGGTTTTGTGTTCCTCATCAGAGCTGTTGGAAGAGTTTGTGCTTCTTGGCCAGATTTGCCCTCTTCTGATGCGAGTCATGCAGCTTTCCTCAAGAAAATCTAAGGAAAGAATATCCAGATTAGCAGTATGTCATGGTGCTGATTCAGTGATTGAGTTTCCACCCTTGCTGCAGATACTCCAATGGAGAGAGCAAGAGATCATCTACCCCAGAACTATGACTTTGAAAAGATGAGAAAAAGAAAGAACAGATCTTCAACACTTGTACGATACATACAGGTGGATGGTCAGACTTCCGTGGTCATGTGGCAGTGAAAACAGCAAGGTGTTGATCACTATTCACTGTTCAGCAATAGTGTCTGTTTTCTTTTTCTTTTCTTTTCTTTTCTTTTCTTTTCTTTTCTTTTCTTTTCTTTTCTTTTCTTCATACTGTATCTGTATATCCCTTATTTGCTAAAACAGTCTTCTCCCTAAGGCTACGTAAGTGTGCCAGTAATTCCAGACCTGAAATCCATTTATTTTTATAGTATTAAGGAAATAATCCATTTGATTGCAGCTGTTTCTAGATGGTTGCTAGGGACAATACTCGCTTTCAGTACAGTGTTTAATGAATGCCTGTATCTTGGGAGTTTCTAATATAATAGTAAGGCTTTCAGTGTGACTACCATTATGAGAGAAGACCAAATTTGAAAGTGTTACTTCAGATCCTCCTTATTGGACCCAGCATGCAATTCACTTGGTAGTAAAAAAAAAGGCAACAGAAGTGTACTTGAGCTGAGAAATCTTCTTCAAAGAGAGAGTCTTGAAAGAGAGGCAAACTGATTGGAACATCCAAATTTTTTTCCAGTTCAGCTTTATCCGAACAATTACAAAAAAAAATCACATGTTGTTGCTTTCCTTCCAGTTAATCACAATCCAGCTAATCACAAACATTTGCAAGTTTACAGTAGTAGGAGACTGAGCACTTGGATGGATATTCTGTTGATTAATTGTATATACATTTGTTTTTATTTAAAATGATGACAGAAGAATCTAATATTTTAAGGAAACTGGTACATAAATTCTTAGGACGTTTTCAGAAAGAAAGCATCAATACTGGAAAATGTTAAAGCTTCATTAGTCAAATCTGCTGTTTACAACCATTTTACTGCCTTTAAATCCTGTTTAACATCCTGACCTAGAGAAACTAGCCAGATATATACATCTGATAACATTAGTCATCCGAGGAGGAGCAATCTGGGAATCTAGCAATAACAGATGGACAGAGTAATGGGAGAGCTAAATAAAATTATTAGGATTAGCAGCTGATTGATTCTGAGTGTTTATAAATTTGCAGTTTGAGATTTTTAGACTCATTTATAATTGTAATTCTTAAGAAGATGTTGGCCAAGTAAAAGGGCTAACAGATATAGATTGATAGTTACGTATTTATGTAACAAAGGTATACAATAACAATACAATTTAGTTTAAAAAAAAGGTGTAGAAAAGAGTATATAATTTGGTAAATAATTTTTTTAAAAATAGTGACATTGGGAAAATTTAGAATTTACTACATTATCTTGAAACAAGTTGTTCTGAAAGATAAGCAAAAATGAAAGGCCTGCCTTGAGGTAAATAAAGTTATAATGTTTTGGCTGACATAGCAGAAGGTCTGTAAAGGAGAACAATATTAGCTTTCCGATTCCTGGAAGATTTATAGTTTGAAGTGTGCTTAAAGGGTCAGGAAATAGACTTAAATGAGTTTTGATGTATCTAATTTAATAATCCAACAGTTGAGTGGTAAGTACAGAAAAATAATACAAAAGTAAAATGTGAAGCAATACAGGTAGTCCTCGGGTTATGACAGCAATTGGGACCGGAATTTCCGTTGCTAAGTGATGCAGTTGTAAAGTGAGACATCATGTGACCACATCGCTTAGCGATGGCAGTCCCAGTTGCCATTGTAACCCCAGGACCGGGTGGGCCATTAAGCAGGGAGAGGTGGGAGTCCCAGGCAAGGAGCATGGGGGGATGCGTGGGTGCCGTGGGTTGGGGGCGCCGCAGGCAGGTGCTATGGAGCGGATGGTCGGGGGCCACGGGTAGGTTGGCAGGGGCCACGGGTGTGTGCTATGGAGCATGGGCAGGCTGGTGGGGCTGCGGGCGGGAGGTTCAGGAAGGCAGGAGGTTGCTACAGAGCCGTAGGGGTCCCCTCGGGCGAAAAAGCGGCAGGAGCGACTTACCAGAGCGACTTGCAACCTTCCCTGCTGGCTTCCCCATAGACTTTGCATGTGGGAAGCCAGCAGGGAAGGTCGCAAATGGTGATCATGTGACCACGGGAGTCTGCAACCATCATAAGTGCGAACTGGTTGCCAAGTGCCTGGATCATAATCATGTGACCGTGGCGGTGTTGTGATGGCTGGAACTTTGAGGACTGGTCGTAAGTACCACTCATTCGATAAAAATGAATGTCTTGCCTAGAATGATATTTTTGTTTCAGAAAATACCTGTTTTGACAACTGACGCACCATTTAAACAGTGGCAGAAGGATACAGTAGATCTAAATTTGTGTGGCAGAGAAAAAAACCACGAGTCATATATAAGGTGTTACAAGATGCAAAGGAAAGAGGAGGATTGGGTTTACCTGATTTGAAACTATTTTGCAGCTTGCTGTTTGGTTTGGATGAATGAGTGGGTGTTACTGAGAAATAGAAGGGTTTTGGAGTTAGAAGGACATGACCTGAGATTTGGGTGGCATCGTTATTTGTAGTACGATAAAGTCAAGGTTAATGTGGATTTTAAAAATCATTATGTTAGATGTGCCATATTGAGAATATGGAATAGATACAAACCCAGCTTGTGCCCGAAAACACCTTTGTGCATCTCAGCACAAGAAGCATTTTATAGACGAGAAATAATAGGCAAACACAAATGGCTAACTTAGCGCGAGATACTAAAATTTTGTCGATGGGAATGTAAAATAAAATCAAGAGAAGAACTGGTGGCAGAGGGATATACTGTAGTTGTCAATGGTTTTCTTATTTACAATTAGAAAGATTTGAAGTAGACAAAAGAATTTATGGTTTTGAACATTGTAAGACGGAGTTTGAAATAGAATTGTGTACAAGTGAGGAACATGTAATTGCTAAAATGTATACATTTTTATTAAAATTTGAAACAAAAGAACAAGTGAAAGAATGTATGATAAAGTGGGATAAAAATGTTGGTTATAACATACAGATGGAACAGTGGGAAAATACGTGGCTGAAAGGATTGAAATTTACATTATGTTATAATCTCAAAGAGAATTTTTATAAAATGATCTACCGTTGGTATATGTCACCAGAGAAACTTTGAACAGTAGCTAAACGAGTGGTGGTAACTCGAAGACTTCCTGTATTTCTTGAAGTCATTTCCATCAAATTTCTAAAACTACAATTTGGTCCCTGTTTTAATTCTGTTTAACATGAATTATTTCACAATCCACTATTCTGTGATTTTCTTCCTGGGCTGGCCTAGTTTTTATTTTATTTATTTTCAATTTATTTACTGTTCAAATTTTGCCACCGCCCATCTCCCCCCAGAAGAGGGACTCTGGTTTTTGTTCATTTGCTTGGTCTAAAGATCACCCTTTTGTAATAGGAAATCCAATCTTGTCTTGCCTGTTAAATCTCCCTTCTGTGATGGTCCTGATCCTTTAGCTATTAATTCAGAGACTCTTACCACAAGCCATCAAAGGATATTTATTTATTTTATTTATTTAATTTCTATCCCGCCTTTATTATTTTGAAAGAGTTATTTATTAAAGCAAGTGATCCTTTCCAATGCAAAGACTAGAGTGAGGAAAAGCCCGCGCAAACAGCCGTTACATCTCCCGCCTTCGTACCAGCCCCCCCATTGGGGGATTCACTTCGTGACAGCCCCTCCCTACATTTTTACAGTTTCCATACCTTCCAGTCACAAATCCTTCACTAACAAGCTGATAGCGCCATTCGGACTGGCCTTGGTGTCTAGTCGTTGGACTAAACAACACTAATTAACATTCCTAACGACCCTGCAGTAATGCCAGACTCCGTCTACCCCCATACTACGCTGGCAGGATGCTTCATCCTGACATGCTGCCCCCCCCCCTGTTCTGCATTTTTATCCCTTTTCTAATATGGATGTATCTTCTTTCAAAACTACTTTGTAAAATCCTACGAGTGGCTGAGTAAGCATAACAGGTTATGGGACTAAGTGAAGCTCTTGATACAAGGAAGTTTCTATTCTTTTCTTTGGGAGATATGCAAATCGTATTATATACTGCATTTTAGAAAACGAATATTGATATGCAAGTATTGCTACTTCTGTTTCTTTTAAAATTCTGCTTCTAGCCTAAACCATTACGAACTAGGGCAAGGTGAATAATAATTTTCACTAATAATGTTGACAATGAATAAATAACCTTCACATTTTCCTTAATTAAGTAACGAGAGTTGTTTCTGTTCAGTCATGTTCTGCTCTCAGTGGAACAAACTGCTAACAAAATAACAGCAGGAGCTAATTTTATGCACTATTTCAAATTTTATCCATGGAAGTTACTTTAAAATATAAGAAACATTATTTAAACAGTTTCTCAGTAACATCTAGACATCTGAGAATGCTGAATTACTCTTTATCTGCAATTAACTGCCTATTTTTTGAGAAATATGTGAAAGCTGGAAAACTAACTTGAATTCAGAAAGTCTGGCATTGTGAAGATCTGAACTGTATCTGTTTCCAAATGGCAGAACACTCACTTGATTCTACACAACAGGGGAACCATAACTACAGATATAAACTTGGTCCAATTAGTAAATGAAGAATAGGATAACCATGCCAAGAAAGTTGTCTGGATGCTCTTGATGCAGCCTTAGTCTTGGTCCTGGTCTACAAGCTTCAAAACATCTCCTGCTCAACACTTAACAGTTCATCTGCTGATATTGTTAGACAGTGTCCTTGACTCCCCAACCATGGGCAGTGCAACTTTGAACATGAGCATTTCAGCATTTTTCAATATCACTCTCTTCTGGTTCAACTCTATATACTAGTGTCTCTGTGATGTGGTACAACTTATGTAACTTGTCCATGATCAGCTATGAATACTTCGTTGAGCTCTGAGCACTATACTGTAAGAACGATTCAGAGAAATTAGAAGGGGTTCAGAGAAGAGCTGTGAAGAGGATCAATAAACTAGAAACTAAGCCGAAGAAAGATTGAAGGAGCTGTTTAGCTTTGAGAAAAGACAACAGAGGTGAGATGTGATAGTACTCTTCAAAACTCAGAAAGCACGTCATATAGGAAGTCAAGATATGTACCCTCTCATTCCAGAGAGCAGGACATGGAATAAGGGGTTTAAGTTACAAAAGGAAGAGTCTGATTGACTATTAGAAAGTTCAACTTAGAAACCAAATACTCAGAGAGGCGATTGGCTCATCTGCATTGGATCTGTTCATCCAGGGGCCAGATAGGGTTCTTTAATTGGATTCTCTGCATTGCATTACATTTGATGCCCTTCCAACCCTATGATTCGGTGTGAGAAACCAGAAGTTAAATCTTTTTGCTATAAATCCTCCAGCCCCCCCCCCCAATCTCCAGTATTTATCTCTGTGCTTATAAAATAAATTACATGGTAGCTGGGATATGATGATAGTTAAAAGTTTTGGATAGGCAACAGATACTATTTTAGAATGAAAAGTGGACTAGAATGATGTAGAGACAAAGAATGAACATGAAACAATTCAGAAAAAGGGTAAAGTTTACTCATAATAGTGCATGAATTTCTTAACTGCTGCATTACTTGCAAAAAATGTATAAAGCAACACATAATTCAGATAATAAAAAAATGAGGATGTTGCAATTTTATTATCTATAACAGATCTGAAAGAAGCTTTTAACATGAGCGATCTACATTTGTAACAGGAAATCTACCTTTCTTCAGAAATATGTTTTCTTTGAAATGAATGACAGCTGGTAGAAGTGTGTGCCTGTTTGTGTGTGTGAGAGAGAGTCGTCATTAAATCAAAAACAGAATTTTGAGTTTTTATTTCTATCTAAATCGTGAGGTTATGGAAAATCCAAGATTTATATTTGGAGCACATGAAAATGTAGCTGTCATTTTTACCAGTCATGACTAGAGAAAGCCAGCAAATGTTTTCTCTAGAATAAGATATTTTTCATCAGCATCTGCTTTTTTTTTGGCCTTCCCTTCAAACACTCTCTTCCCCACCCCTCTTTTTTGGACTGACCTTAGCGAAGTGCAGTGGAGCTCGGCTGGCTTTCAGCTTTCAGATCTGCTTCAGGGTGTAAAAAAGGGAAAAAACCTCTTTATGCTACTAGAGGGGAAAAAATAACCTCCCACTCTGGAAAGTAGAGTAATTTTAACACTGCTTTATACTATAAATCTGGCCTGGCTCTTAGGAAAGATTGGAGTCTGCTGCAGCCATTACCATTGTTATTGTTACTATTATTATTACTGCAATAAGGGGAAAGTAATTCAGCTTCCCTTTGTTTTATGCATGGTAAATATAAAGGGTATGTTTCGGGCACAAATGTAAATCTAGTGGATGGTAAAGCCATTTTTGCGTAACACAACAGACCCATATCTTAATGACAGTTGTATGCTGCGGTTTGCTTTTTTTTTTAATGTGAGTTCGTTGGCATCTGAGAGCTTCTATTTATAGCAAGAGCACAATGATTTCCATTTCATTGTGATGTCTTTTGGTGGCAGTGATATTTTTAGCTGTGAAATTGGAACTGAAGGAGAAAGGTCAGGAATTCTGATGAGGCTAAATTCTTTTTCTTCAAGTGCTGCTGTACATCAGGGGTTTCTCTCTTTCACAATATTCACATCGGTTATTGTGGTACAGAAGATAAAACTTCTAAACAATTCCAGTCAGTGAAATTAAAAGGTAAAGGCTCCCCCCGCACATTTGTGCAGTCGTGTCCGACTCTAGGGGCCGGTGCTCATCTCCGTTTGTTAGCCGAAGAGCCAGCGTTGTCCGAAGACGCTTCCGCGGTCATGTGGCCGGCATGACGCACGTGGAACGCTGTTACCTACGCACCGAAGTGGTACCTATTTATCTACTTGCATTTGCATGCCTTCGAATTGCTAGGTTCGCAAGAGCTGGGGCGAGTGCGGGAGCTCAGTATTAGGATATCTTTGCTACCCAAGCTGTTCAAAATCCTGCACTGACAATCAGAAATGGGGCTTATTGCTTTATTATTTACATAGAGAAACTACATACATTCAGAGCCCCAAGAAGTAAGTACACTGAAGCCAACATTGTTACCTTGTTGTTTTCCCAGTGGGGAAGTGGTGCAAAGTAGCATGTCGGTGAGCTGCTGGCAAAGCAACAAATCTAAACAAATTAAGATGTCCATTTCTCCATATCATGTGCCATTTGTTTTGCATTGTTTTCCGAGCAATCAAACAGCTAATATAGGATATGTTAATGGGGGGAGGAACAAGAGTACAACCTTTGCTTCATTGACCACAACAAATCCTTTGAGTAAATTATTTATTAATAATAATTAAAGGCCACCCCAACCCATGCAGACTCTGGGTGGAGAACAACAATTCCAAAATGTAATAATTAAAAACAATCCTTCATCTTCTTCATCGTCTTCAATCACCATATCTATATATTATGGCCACCCAAACACAACTAAGGGCAGGAAGCCCACTGGAATAGTATAGCTTTAAACTTGCTTCTTCAGAGCAAGGAGGTGGATGGTGAGACTTACTCTCAAGGAGGCTTGTGTTTTCCCCTTCATTACAGGAGCCATCTGTGCTTCCGGGGATAAGATGTTCCAGAGAACAGCAGCCATCATCAGTTAAGCCAGAATGTGAAATATATTAAGGCCAGTGACGCTGCCAGAATACCTTATTATTCTCTTGAGGAAGCTTTAAAATAAATTAGAAGCTACTGTAAGGACTGAGCTTGAAGAAACAGATTGGTTCTGTTAGGAAAGGGAATGAGGCAAGGATGCATATTGTACCCGTATCTGTTTGGCCTAGACCACTAATATAAGAATGGTAGGATTGGATGTGTGGACAGCCTGAATCAAAATTGAAGGTTAAGATATTAATGGTTTCAGATATGCAGATGACACTCCTTTGTTAGCAGAAAGTCTAAACTTAGAAGAGCTCATTATGCAAGTAAAAATGGAAAATGAAAGATCTGAGTTAACGTTAAAATATGAAGAAATTATAGGTAACGTCAGCCTGGATGCTTAATGAATTTATAGTTTTCAGCAAAGAATTGAAGTTGGTAGATACTGTGTTTTGTTCTATTAAGCTGAAGAATAAATATGGTCAGTGTACTAGAAGACAGATTATTAATCTTTAGGAGGAAGGCAGTAGCTAAATTGGATAAGTGCATGAAGATACGAACATTCCTATGACAATAAAAATCAGAATAGTTAAGGCCATATTTTTTTACTTGTAGTTTATAGCTGTAAATGCTGGAATTGAGGTAGAGTGAGAGAAAGAATAAAAGGGGCGTGGTGGCTCAGCGGGTAAGACGCCAGGCTTGTTGATCGGAAGATTGCAAGTTCGGAGGTTCGAATCCCTAGCCCCGCGTGCGGAGTGAGCTCCTGCACTAGCTCCAGCTCTTGCCAACCTAGCAATTCGAAAGCATGCAAATGCAAGTAGATGAATAGGTACCACTTCGGTGGGATGGTAACAGCGTTCCGCGTGTGTCATGCCGGCCACATGACCGCGGAAGCGTCTTCGGACAACGCTGGCTCTTTGGCTAACAAACGGAGATGAGCACCGGCCCCTAGAGCCGGACACGACTGCACAAATGTGCGGGGTGAACCCTTACCTTTTTTTTTTTAAGAGAAAGAATATTGAAGGCCTTTGAATTGTGGTTTTTGAGATAATTATGTAGAGTAACATGGCCTGCAAGTGGAATCACTTAATCAGCCCTAAACCAAAGGAAAGCTGATCGCTCCCTTGGTGCAATAACTAGGAAGGAGAAACTCACATACTTTGGGTGGGTATAGATGAGGGGAGGGTTAGATGGTGGGAGGTACCAACAGAGCACTTTGAAATATAATTGCATTCCTTGCTAGCCATATCCCATTCTATTATGTCCAGTTTAGGAAACACCCCCCAAGAAGGATTCAGCAAGCTGGCACAGGTTCAGAAAAAACACAGAACTAGATACTAAAACCTGTGAAGAGAGACTGAAAGAGCAGGGCATATTTAGCCTTAAGAAGAGAAAATTGAAGGGGAATATGATCACATTCTTCAAATACCCAAAGAAGTCTCACATATAAGGAAACAGACCTGTTGTTGTTGCCCTAGGGCAGTGTTTCTCAACCTCAGCCACTTTAAGATGGGTGGACTTCAACTCCCAGAATTCCCCAGCCAGCATAAAGTGGCTGAGGTTGAGAAACACTGCCCTAGAGTGCAGGATGTGGATTTATATTCTTAATTTACAGAAAGATAGATTCTACCCAAATGTTAGGAATATACCTTTTTTAAAGAACAGTTTAATAGTGGAATTAGAGGTGTGGTGGAAATTTGACAGAAAGGACTGTTGCATAGCTAATTTTGTTTTTCCTGTACTCAGCTGGCTAGTTGAGGTAAATAGAAGATAGTAAAATTAGATTGATAGTGTAAAATTGTCTGCCCTGTGGCACTTCTAATAAAAAGTAAAATATCCAATAAAGCCTTAGAAGAAGTTTATTGCCCAACCAGACCTCATGCAATGCAAACCTACTGGAACTTCATTGTGCCACTTGGGTACAAAAAGCTACAATCTAACTTCCTTTTAAATTCAGACTATTTACTCACTAGTTTAGCCATACTTTCCTGGGGACACTCTACCTTGTTTGTATATTTTATGCTTGTCATTCTCTCTCTCTCTCTCTCTCTCTCTCTCTCTCTCTCTCTCTCTCTCTCTCTCTCTCTCTCTCTCACACACACACACACACACACACACACACACACACACACACACACATTCTCAGCAGATTTTCTGGAGCGTTATTTAGGCATACAAACTTATTTCTGTATTGATACCAGAAAGTTGTTTTTCCAGTTTCCAGTCATTGCAACTTTTTAGTCATGTCTTAATTTGTCCCATTGATACTCAAAGCAAGTCTAAAGATAGATCAAAACTGTTAGAAATGGATCTGTTATGCCTATGATCAGCTTTTTTAGAGTGAATGCAGTGTCAAAAGGCTGGAACATAATTGGATTTGTGAAAGGTTTCCCATCTGCCCTCTCCCAAAAAAGCATTCTCAGGGGCAGGGCCTTATAATCACATGAGATGGAGTAAAGAAACAGACTATACTCTTATTTAGACTGCAAGCAGTTTATATAGGTGTGAAAACTGTAAGTTATCAAAAAAGCAAAATGATGTCTTTGGAGGCTTTCGCTTAAAGGATAGTCAGAAATTTCTGCCTGAAATGTAATGTGTTTCAAATAAAACTGTAATGATCACATTAAATAACAGCAAAAAGTTAATCTTGAATTTCCCTTTGGATAGTCTGTGGTAATGTGTTATATAGCAGAAATGAAATTTACCCATATTTATCTGAGAGGAAGAAAGCCTTTAATGCCAGATGACGCCCTGCCTCTGCAAAGGAAGATCGGACAGAAAAGGCTCCCTTAACATATTGGCACAAATCTCAATTAAATATTTTAGCCTTCTTTTCAGATAAGTGTAGTATTTGTTATTTTCCCACCTTAATATCAGCTCTAGTAGTTCTGTAATCCTTGTATGTCCACATACAGGTTTTGCTTCTGCACAAGAGGCCCAGAGAAAACATCTACGTATAGCTAAATTTGGCTCCCTTTTCCTCTGCAGTTCTTTTCAACAGCCATAAGGTAGCATCTAGAGACTGCTGCTTCATCTATTAAAACAGACATATGCTTCTTTTTTATTTTATTTGTTCTTTTCTTTCTATCAGTGCGGTCCTTAATTCTTTTTATGTTGTTGTTTGACTCCTCTTAGTTTTACCTCTCTACCTTTGATTTTTTTTTTCTTATGGCATCCTAATCAATTGCCAGAGATCCTGAAATCTGCACTTTTCCTCCTCTTTTGTCTTCAGAGAAAATCACGTTGTGATTACAAGGCATTGTCCCTGAGAATGCTTCTTTGGGAAAATTTTCACAAGTCGAATTATGTTCCAGCCTTTTTAACTGTGTTGTACATAGGCAACTAATCAATTAAATGATTTGTTCGATTTATACCCCTCCTTTTTTCAAAAATCCAAAGCAGTACACTTAGCACTTCCTTCCTTTTGCCCCCCTCTGCACCAATCCTCTGAGATACAGTAGTTTGGGCTTGAGTCTGGGTCGTTGAACCTGGGTTCTTTCCAATACCTTTACCACTTTGTGGGTGTGCGTGTGCGTGTGTGTGTGCGAGCACCTTCCAATCACTGTTGAATCCTGGCAACTGCCTGGACAACTCCCTGCAGTTTTCTTGGCAAGATTTCGGAAGTGTTTTGCCCTTGCCTCCTTCCTAGGGCTGAGAGAGAGTGACTGGCCCAGGGTCAGCCAGCTGGCTTTGTGTCTAAGGTGGGACTAGAATTCATGGTCTCCCAGTTTCTAGCCTGGGGTCTTAACCGCTACACCAAACTGGCTCTCTACCGTTACCACTATACCAGTGTTTTTCAAGCTTGGCAACTTTAAGATGTGTGAACTTCAACTCCTAGAATTCCCCAGCATGCTGGGTGGGGAATTCTGGGAGTTGAAGTCCATACATCTATTGAAAAACACTGCACTATACCAGACTGGTTTTCCAACTTAATTAGCCTTTCTTACCTATGCATGACTATGTCTATATAGATCTGTTTATTGTCCTTCTGCAAATTTCTCCTACAACAACAACCTAGTGAAGCAGATTGGCTGGAAAGAGAGGGAGTAGCCCAAAGTCATACAGTGAACTTCTATGGCTGAGGATAGATTTGAACCTGGGAGTCCCCAGTACTACTGAACCAATCACTTGTGTTGTCTTCAGGCTCATTCAAGATACCGCCATTAGAGGAAGTTTGCAACGTCTCTTCAGGGGCATTTTGACACCAGTTGCTCTTCAATTTCAGGAAGATCTGTATAGATTGCTCCTTTAATACCTGGGCTCTTTCCCCAGTTCAAGGCTGTGTAAATATAAGAAGCTATCTTCAATACCAAAACTACAATCAGCATGTGACATTTTGAAGGTCTTGAGAATTTTCATATCAGGGCACTTTTCCATCCCCAGATATTCTATCAGTGGAAGATATTTATCTGTTCTCTTAGAGATTTGATTAGCATTACAATAATCTGTTATTAAAAGCAGAATTGTTGACTTTATCCAGATTACTCATTCAGAGAAGGTGTTTGCTAGGTCTCACTCTTAGTAAGGTAAAGGTTCTCCCCGCACATTTGTGCAGTCGTGTCCGACTCTAGGGGCTGGTGCTCATCTCCGTTTGTTAGCCGAAGAGCCAGCACTGTCTGAAGACGCTTCCTCAGTCATGTGGCTGCATGATGCGCGCGGAACGCTGTTAACTACCCATCGAAGTGGTACCTATTTATCTACTTGCATTTGCATGCTTTTGAATTGCTAGGTTGGCAAGAGCTGGGGCGAGTGCGGGAGCTCATTCCGTCACACAGGGCTAGGGATTCGAACCTCTGAACTTGCGATCTTCCGATCGACAAGCCAGGCATCTTACCCACTGAGCCACCATGCCCCCCATAAAGGTTCACTCTTAGTATATCTGCAAAATTCTTGAAGCCTCTCTGTGGTCCAGTTGCAACTGATAGCACTACCTTTTGAACTGCTCACCACATCACCACTACCACCCCTTTTTTTTTTGTCCTGGAATAGTATATTATTGTTTTCTAGAGCAATAGGAAGATGGACAAATTATAAAATCTGTGGTTTGATTCACTGTTTTTCCTCCTCAAAAGAAACAATACAGGCTTTATACATGGCATTTTATTCCGCTCGGTAGTATCTCTTTTTCTCATTAGAAAGAACATCAGAGTTCTGGTCTCCTTCCCTGATTTGCCCTGGCCTATGAGTCTTTACTGCATATGTTGGGCATTTTGTGGATGTTGGGACTAGGTTTATTCCTTCGTTTTGAAGGGCTCCACAGAGTCATTTTTTTCCTAATCCCAGACATAGGCTGAACAAGAGGCATTGAAGTTTTTGTTTGAGAAATGATGGTGATGGTGCATCTTGCTATAATCTACACGATCCTAATTTCCATGTAGATCTGCTCCTGTCTGCTGGATGCTTGTTTCATGAGAGATGTCTCTTTTGGGAAATCTGTGCTCAGCTCCCTGATACCTTGGCATCTCTCACCACTCCAGTGAACTTCAGTTCAAGGCCAATTGTTACGTTTGTGTGGTTTTTAAGAATGACTGATTCTAGAAGCTGTCCTTTCCTACACAAGTTCAGCTTCACTTTTTGCAAATATAGTTGTGTCTGCGAAATGTCAGAATGATATATGAAAATGTGGAGTTATTGTTTTAGTAGATAGCTTCGTTTTAGTAATGAAATATGTTTTAATAATGTAAAGGCATGATAGCCAAAATGGATACTCTGAAATAATATTTCACTCGGGGGGTGGGGACAGGGAACAGATGGCAAAGCATCATTTGGAACAGCATCAAGAATCCAATAAAGTACTTTATGAGGATTTTTATATACATACGTAAGCATGAACGGATGGGTGCACGTGCTGTTTTGAATTACGCAAAAAGCAGTCTATAACGTTAGATACAACCCATTATTTATACCTTCTTTGGAATCCTGTAATGAAACTAATGCTAAGGATTACTTTAATATATACATAAAAGTACAGAGGAAAGAAATGATGTTGGTTTTATGCTGCTGAAACAAACAAACAAAAAGGTTCAACGATTACAACACAGGTTGTGTCCTTAAAAAGTTTAAAATAGAAGGATTCTTTGTGTATGCTTGCAAAAAAAGTCAGGTAGGATAAACGTGAAAAAAAGATCTAAATCTGTAGCCAAAATGTGCCATTGATGATGAACAGAAGGCATCCAGTTAGTGCTAATTTTAGCACAGCAGGAGATATTGGCAGGAAGCCAGCCCTAAAGTCATTTCAAGTAACATGCATTTGCTTTCAGGTTTGTCTGCCAATTAGAAGTCCTAAAACCCAATTAGTAAAATATTTATTATAATGTTAATAGTGCTTGCAATAGCATTTCCTTATTGTTGCTTGAATAATCTCAAACATATGTTAAAATGAAAGGGCTTATTGTTAATACAACATACATATACTGTCAGGTTGCTTTCAAGTTTTGGTGGTGGTGGTCGTTTCACTCTAGCCTGGCTGGAGAAGTTTTACATTTTATGTCTATAGAATAGCCTCTCTTAAAATTAAACTAAACCATGACGTATTTTGCCATTGGATATCAGTGAGCTACTTTTCCTTATTGCAAATGCCACAAAATAAAATGCATGTGGGCCATCCAGTACAATACGCAGATGGACTTATTGCTGCCCTAATCAATATCCTACCTTATATAAACCTTGAAAGGGGGAGGGGGGATATCACATTGGTGGATCAGTGACGGTGATTGAAAAAATTGTTTCATGATATACAATGTCTGATGGGATATACGCTGGCTTAAAGGGAAAAACCAAGGCTTGAGAATAAACAGACAAGAATGCAGCTTGTTAGGGCCAACAGTGTTTACTGATAGGCATAAGGCAATAATGCAGATACAGCACATTATCGCAATAATGAAAAAGTTGAATATACATGGTACAGCATTGTAAAAGGAAAAACAAAACAAACTTATAAGCAGAGTTCCGTGTATTGATCCCAGGGCCAGAGTTCCTGCCACGGCCTATACCCAAAGCCAGGCATAGCTCACTCTGCCCAGTCCACGGGAAGTGAACACGTGAAGAACTACATGGCTAAAAGACACTAGAAATCAAGAAGTATAGAACACAATTTTGCATGGTTAGATATGCAGTTCTTTCAGCATTCTGATAGGCTGACAGTTAGGTGTGACACACACCACGCCTCAAAGCACACAGCATTGGGTGGCAGTGGCTTGCATCTAAGCACTGAGTTCCCCCCCTCCTTGCTCAGGGGGCCTGGGCAAGGCTTCCCACAGAAGGAAATCAGGAGGATTTGTTCTCATGGGAAGATTTCCATTGCTAGCCATAACATGGTACCTTTTCGCTCCCTATCTCATGAAGATGTAAACAACGCCATTCAAAATTATGGGAATGCTTGTTATCTAGCCACCTGGCGTTCACGTCATCATGAGAACGCTTTGCTGGTAAAGGATGCAATTTGCCAAAACACTTCTCATATGGGTAATCTGACAATGTCTTCCCTCTAGAGCAGAGCTTTCCAAACTCTGTGTCGCGACACAAAAGTGTGTCGCCACACACAGTCTGGTGTGTCGCCACACAACCCGGAAGCGCTGATCATAATCAGCGCTTCCGGGTTTTCCCATGGCGACACACCAACTGCAGCGCGCAAAACCCGAAAGCAGCAGCAGCAGCGCTTCCGGGGTTTTGCGCGCTGCCGCACTTCCGGGTTTTCCTGCGGCGACACACCAACGCCAGTTGGTGTGTCGCCGCGGGAAAAACTTTGGAAAGCCCTGCTCTAGAGAAAGTAAACTGGGACTGTTTCCATAGCTTTCTTCTATATAGGTAGTGCCAACTGGAACTGCCTGAAATTGAGTACCACACACCCCAGCCCTGACTAAAATTCCACTAACCACAGCATCTGCTGACCATTTTTAAAGAATATGCCTCCTGACATCACTTCATTTCATCCCCAGCCCACCACAGAAGCAGTTTACATTCATCTTTGGCTATTTCATAATTAGTTGTTTTCCCTCTTTTTCCATAACAAATCTTGCTGTGTGAATAATCTGTGACACCTCACTGATGATGTGATTGATGATGCAGTCACTGTTCAGTTCCCATTGGTCATTTTAAGCTGCTGCAGGCATTCTCCCCCCTCGGTAGTCCCAGGACAGTTTTCAGGGGCCATTTTGCTTTTGGCAGTGAGAAAGTCTGGGGGGGGGGTGGTTCAAAGCCATCTGTCAACACTCACTCCCCCAGCCCCATCTTATATTAAGAGCAATTGGTGAATGTTTTTCCTGCTAACAAGAAGTCCATTAATTGCACTCCTTAATTTGATGCTTGTTAAATCTGTCAAGACATCCCCACTCACCATCCTTGTTACTGAGGCAGGGTAGAGCTTGGCCAGGGGGGCAGCACAGTTTATGTCAGCATACTTTTCTGATGACTCAAGATCTGCAGGAACTCACATGGACAGCCATGGACCCTCAGTTTTAAGAAGTCTTGATACACATTTAGATACCAGTTCCTTCTTTTAACTGCCCCTTCTGATGAGATAGCTGAAGCAACTTGCAAGATCTTGCAGAAAATCATCTAAAGAATAGGGTAATGTGCACATCAAATCTACATGTGTGAACTTTGATTGCCTCTTCCATATGTGAAAACACTGGTACAAGTAACACCAGCATGCTTGTCGATATAGGCAGTTTAAGCATAATTGTATATTTTTGTTTGTATTCCTATTCGTGTATCAATATTTATCGATGTGCATGTGTATATTGGGTGTATAAACATGTCAAATTCTAAGTAAGTGGATTAAATTATATGCCTCATGTTTAGATTTATGAAGCAATAAAGACTTTCTTAGAGAGTTACTTACTGATTTCATATCAAACTGTGAAAATCAAATGGACCTTGAATTCATTTCATTTCACTCCAGTGACAGTTATTGATGTGCATTGTAATTAAAAATGTCTTCTCTTGTAAGACTGTCAATTCCTGGCTATGCCCTTTTCAAACTTTATTTTACAAGAACAATATAATTTACCTTGCACACCAGCTGACCTTAATGGGTATAATGATGGAAATATTCCCAAACCAGCAGATCACAATTAAGAATGGCACATACCCTATAATTAGAAAGTTTGTATTAAGGGTTGGTTGTATTAATCCTTTAAATATCTTGTTGAAGATCAGTGTTCAAGGAAATATGAGTGTTTGTTTTATAACATTCTGTTTTGGCTTAGTACTGTTGTTCAGTTATTTTATGTGTGTCGCCATTACAGCGTAACAGCTTTATGTCATTGAAGCCAACAGTAACAAAGATTAACTTCTCAATTGCACAAACTGTACGGCATAATAAAGAATGTCTTTGCCAATGATCATAAAGAATAATTCAGCAAATGAGCTAGTTGTGTTTAGAGACAATATGTTTAGCAGTGTCATAAACCCAATGTGGTACTTAATAGAGTGATCACTTTGCCTGTGACTTTGCACGTTCATAGTAAAGATAGTATGGAATATGGAAACCATGCTAACAAGTGCTCTATTTCATACTGCAATTTTTAAATATCTTTTTTTTATTACATTACTGTATATAATATATACTGTATATATATGTATATAATGTGTGTGTGTGTGTGTGTGTGTGTATGTGTGTGTGTGTATGTGTGTGTGTGTATATATATATATATATATATATATATAGAGAGAGAGAGAGAGTATACTGTATATAATGAGCTCTTTGTTCAGAAGTTGACCCCATTAATAATCTCCAAAATTCAAGACCATCTTCTAGCCCACCCTCATTTGTTAGCCTTGTCTATCATAGCTGCTTACGTGCAGGGTTGCAACGATGACCTCTGAAGAAGACAACAAGTAAGCACCTGGTTGCAATCCTCCTAGAGGATGATAACCTCTCTTTTCTATTTGGATCATGGCCAATGTAGAGTTGGCCAACTCTTGGTGAGTCAGGCTTTGTGAACCTTTAGGAAGGCACTTGAAATCCTCCTCCCCCTTTGCCTGAGTGTGCGTGTGCATTGAAAGAAGATATTGCTGCCAACAAGAAGCTCAGACAACTTGGAGGAGGGGGCCCCAAAATAGCCCCCCTGAACCTTCGAGAGTATCTGGCACTTTGACCTTTGGGCAGTGGTTTGCAAGAGCGGGTAGGTCATTTGGGAAGCACCCCTTGAAGTGAGTTGCACAGTCCCAGTGGCCACTTTGTAGCAGCAAGCCTGCACCTCATGTATCCTGGATACACCAAGTATGGAGCATATTATAGATTGTGGTATTTTATCTACCTTGAAAAATGTGATAGAGGACAAGCAGTCAACATGCAATTATTCTAATTTGCTTTTGGTCCCATCATATATATCTTTATTTTCTTCTAAATGTTTCATTTCCTGGATTATTAGGGTTATGATGATTTGTGGTTGGTGGTTCAGTTGTTTTGTTTGCTTGCTTGCTTGCTTTTTTACTTTGGCTGCTGATTATGTGTGTGTCGTTTTTATTGTTATGTGTTTTATGATGTTTTTAACTGTTGTTAGCTGCCCAGAGTCATGAATTTGAGATGGGTGGCCATATAAATGGAAATAAATAAATAAATTGTGCTATTAGTGCTTTGGATGTATTACCTTTCCTCTCACAAATAAAGCTTTCTTTATTAAGGGCAAACATAATTCTGCAATATTATTGATTTGGTTTGATTTGATTTACCCTATATCCTACATTTCCCCCAGGAGTTCAAAGAAACATATACAACTAATTTTCTCCCACAGCCAGAACCCCGTGAAGTACATTGGACTAGAAAGACAGAGTACGACCAGTTCAATCGCTGACTGAGTCTCTGTGGCCAAGGGTAGACGTGACCTAGATCTCTCTAATCATAGTCCAAGGACATAACCATATTACTATGGTTATGGTTTACATAATTATGTAAACCATTACATAATTATGGTTACATAATTACTACACGTAATTCTTATTATTAGAATTATTATTTTATTTATTTATTTATTAGATTTATCACCGCCCACTCCCCCAAGGGGGGACTCTGGGTGGTTTACAATAAAATATGATTAATTAAAATACAACTATAAATAAGTTTAAATAACATTCAAGTAAGACTTATACATATAATATGATAAAATCCAAATGGCAGAATTTTCTTAAAACCGAGGAAAAAGGGCGCTCTGAGGCCACCCTAAGGTGCCAGCCATCCCCAGGAGTGTACACTCTTCTTCCCGCCCCAGGCAAATTGACAAAACCAGGTCTTGAGTTTTTTCCGGAAGTCCAGGAGCGAGGGGGACTGTCTTATCTCCGGGGGCAGAATGTTCCACAGGGCAGGGGCTACCGCAGAGAAGGCACGCTTCCGTGACCCCGTTAGATGGAATTCTTTAGCCGATGGGGTCTGTAGCATGCCCTCTCTGCAAGCCCAGTGGGATGGGACAATGTCATTTTATGATAGCTGGTCTTCCTTTTTGCACAATTGCCTATGGATCACAAAGTTATACTTGTGTATTTTTATGTGTGAGGGTAGTTTCCATGCGTATAAGCAAATATTTAAGGGTTTTCCCACATATCATGGCCAGGCAACTTTGGGGGCCCTCTTAAAAAAACAGAAGCTGGAGAAGGCATGATGATGTCATATGAGAGCAGGACGAAATTATTTTTCCCATTTTGGATTTGGGAGAGTTGGCTTACTTTTTAAACAGCAAAACATATCTAATATATCTAATTTTGTTGAAAAAGAGGAAAATGGCAAAACTAAAAGGAGGCAAGCCACAAGACTTCCAGAAGCAGTGCCCTCACTCTGGACATTTGTTTAGTACAGCTCATGCTATACAAATAAATAACCTGGTTTCTGGAACTTCTACCCGTCTTTGCATTATTTAGTGACCTTGCAGTAGGGATGATAAAAATACTTGTTACCGCTCTTGCATTGTCGTCTGACACCTCACTCCCTATTTTACAGTCCGGAACTGCAGTCTTTCCAGAAGGATAGCCATGGTGGAATGATGGAGAAAGACCAACAAGGAGACTTCTGTCACCTTTGATGGATTCATGTTCCACAGACAGCAGCCCCCTTTACTAGTGAAGACGTTTATGTTATGACAACTACCTTAGTCTTTACCATAGCACCAGATACTTGATTATTTAATCAGCAATGTAACATTGTGTTTGGGAACATTGCTTAAACCAGTTGGCTGGTTCAAAAGAGATCAGCATGCCTGGAAGACTCATTTGCCACAGCCAGCTCATCTCTAATTCATTTTTGTTTGTAGATTCCCTCTCTGCACACACTCTGCTGTGTTTCTGTGGATATAAAACTGAAAAGTAATTAAAATGCCTGTCTCTCAGGTCTCTTAATTAAAAAAAATTGTGTGTTGCAGCAGTTGAAAGATGTGCTGAGAACTCCCCGAGGCTTTCTTTGGCTATAAAAAGAATCTTCCCTTTTTGCTTTACTCTTCTCTGAAAAAACAAAACAGTAATCCACCCTGCTTATTCATCCCTGCTTGGAGTTTGCTGATCCCATTGCAAGACTGAGCCGTTTAAAATTAGCAGCCGCACCGTACCAGCCCATGGGGCGCATTGCTTCATTTAATAAAAGGAAACTGTCAACTCAGCACAATACTTCGCCAGAGCCCTCAGCCGGAATAACTCTCACCCAGTGTTGATGGTTTTTTTTCCATTTTCTCACACAGAAAATTACTTTTAGCAATGAGAACTAGAGATAAAACATATTTTCATCTTCCTCCCCTTACCATGCTGTAATCTCTTCGATTTGCTGTGTGAAATGACATTCTAGCCTTTTCTGATCTTAGTTGAGCTGTGAGCTTTTAGATACTTAAGAATTGTCTCTTGGTACTAAAATGTTCAGGGATAGTTTGCATAGCCAGTTGAACATCTGTCAGATTTATACACACGCTTCTCCTAAGTAGTTGCCTATTAATTATCCACTGCAAGTCAGTTCTACTGGGACTTGCCAATATTTTATTTATTCATTAGATTTGTTTAAGGTCGCCCAACTCCAAAAAGACTCTGGATGGCTAACAATATATCCAGTACGTAAGTTTAAAAAGACAGCTATGTCTTTTTAAACTACCCAGACTAAAGCAGCATTCCCAATAATCAGAAAAAAGATTCGACAGGATCTCCACAAACACCATAACCCCGAGGCCTGGGAACAGAGCCAGGTCCTAAGGGACTTCTGGAACTCTTGCAGAGTGGGAGCCGTGCCTATCTCCAGGGGGAATGCTCTTCCAGGCGGCAGGGACTGTGACAGAAAAGGCACACTTCCCCGGTTCCACAAGATGACATAAACTTGAGGGGAGCTGGAGGGCATGCACTCTGCCTGAACACACTGAATGGACTGAAATAGCTGGAGACAGGCAGTCCCTTAAATAAACAGGCCCTATGCCATAAAGGTAAGGGGCGTGGTGGCTCAGCGGGTAAGACGCCAGGCTTGTTGATCGGAAGATCACAAGTTCGGAGGTTCGAATCCCTAGCCCCGCGTGACGGAGTGAGCTCCCGCACTAGCCCCAGCTCTTGCCAACCTAGCAATTCGAAAGCATGCAAATGCAAGTAGATGAATAGGTACCACTTTGGTGGGTAGGTAACAGCGTTCCACGCGCGTCATGCCGGCCACATAACCCTGGAAGTATCTTCGGACAACGCTGGCTCTTCGGCTAACAAACGGAGATGCCATAAAGGCATTATAGTTAATGACCAGCATCTCAAATTAATTAATTAATTAAATGATCAATTATCAATTAATCAAATTAATCAATGATCCCGGGGCCCCAAACAACCAGAGGTTAGGATTGAGCTGAAGCCTGTTCCTCCCCATCAAGACCTGAACAGCCTCCAGACACCGGGTCAGTGCATTGACTGCATCACCTGTACAGCCCAGGATTGAGATGTACAGTTGGGTGTCATCCTCATACTGACGATACTGAACCCCGAACTGACAGATGAACTCACCCAGTGGTTTCATGTAGATGTTAAACAGAAGGGTTAAGAGCGTCAAAACTGGAGGTACCCCACAAGTGAGTCACCCTAAATGGGGTTGCTGGGTGGCTATCAGAGGACTCAATAAAGGCAGAGATATAACAAAGTTTTGTTGGCCTTATTGCCACAGTGTCGGCCCAAATATGGGCTCTTACTCATGTTTGGTTGGATTTACTCTTTGTCTTCCTCCAATGCTACTCCAGCAGAGGTCAGTACTTCAGGTTGCCCTCTGGAATTTTGAACTATTTGACTAAAATTTTAAAACTTTAGAATGTTCAATGAAACCTAAATAGAATTGTGTGCTATAATCTAGACACCTAAATAGTTTGTAAGCATTCATAGTGAAGTAAGTATACCAATTGAACAACTGCCTCTGTAGCACCCTATTAATGCAGGCTACAGAGTTCCTCATTGGGGGAGATGGGTGGTTATATAAATTAAATTAAACAAATAAAAATACATAGTACAGTAGAATTTCCTGGGCTATCTACCATTCCAACTTAGAAAAAGAATTCCATAGGATGTTGATCAATCAAATGAAATAAATACAGCTTGTAAAGACGTAGGCAGACAGCCCTCCCTCCCTCCCTTCCTTCCAAGATTTATCTACTGACATATTTTCTGAGCCCTGAAACATGCATGGAGGCAAATTCAACTCTATACAGTTTTCTCGCAGTTAGATGCGCAACTAGATATTTTTAATTTTATTTTGTCAAAATCGATTACCCAAGTGGCAGAGATTCTTGACAAATAAGTTAACAGGAACTAAGGTTCTTGCTGGATTTAATTAGAGGCAGTGTGTCAGAACTAAAATGCACTTCACCTGATGAGTTAAATATCATAAGAGTTTGTGCCAGTTGAGAACTTCATACAATATCTTTCATTGATTTTCAGCTAGAGAGCAAGAAAGACGGGCAACTCTGTGTACCAGAAAAGTGGAGCTAGACTTAGTAAGAGGATAAGCTTTGGGGCATTTCCACATAGCCCTGTTTCCACTTCGCACTCCATCCAAAGCATTTTGAAATCAGTTGTATGACCATCTTCAGTCTTGTTGACATTGGAACTTAGCAGGCAGGGAACGCCGTAAACCAATTATTGCTCCTTCCTGCCACCCAATAGAAGAGGGCAAAACGGTAATTTCATTGCCCTCCCCTGAGTTACCGCAGCTCCTGGCATAACAAAAATCCTCTTACCCTCCCTTCACTGAGTCACAAAAAAATCGCTACTGCCCATGTGTTCAGTACACGGGTTTACAAAAAAATCTGAGCCATAGGTACTGTATGAGAAGAAACTTGCCTCGCTGTCAAGTGTCACTCATCCTGCATATAAATCCCTATTGAAAGCTATAATAGCATGGCACTATGGCTTTGCAACCCGGAGTTTTGCAGCCTGGGCACATAGAGTAGAAAAAGAGGATTAGGTCACTTGAACCCAGAAGTTGGAAGGTGAGACGAGGCAAGAATTTGGTACATGCTACTTGAGTCTTAGAAGTGGGTATACATGCTGCTGTGTTAAAGAATTAAGCCGAGCCAACAAGACTGGATAGCTTTTATAGGGAATGTGAAATAGATTATAAGGTTTAAAATTAAAGTTACAATAAAAGAGGGCAGGGTGAGATAGGAATTCCCTAGAATAGAAAAATGGCCTGGCCCAAGCCCTACGGGACTCTAGTCTCACAAATCACAAAATGGGAATTTTGTCATTTGAGCTGCAGTGCAGCCAAGTTGGAAAAAACTGGAATCTGCTGCTCCTGGAGGATAGGACAGGGTGTAATGACCCCAACCTCAATGCCCTAATAAACACTTCTCGATGCAATTCATTGAAATGCAGATTAAGCTTTGTTTAGGATAGATGTTAATTGAAGCACTCCTAAAGATCTGAATGCGGATTCCCGCCAACATTGCTAACTTAACTCTCCGCCTTGCACGCCAATTTCGCAGGCTCGATGATGTCAATGTCGAGCACTTTCCCTCTCCGTTCCCAGCCTCCAGCTCCTGCAGGTGGTTGACCTTGACGCTGCATTCTCCAGCCTCCAACAGAAGCCACAACACGCCGTGCACATTCCCCCTCCCTGCAGTTCACACGCTTACACTAACTCTATATTCCTAATGACAGGATTCAGCTATGAACCCTGACACAGGGACAGAAAGGCAGAGTGGCAAGGCTGGACTGGTGCCAATAGTTCCTGTGTTAAGAGACTATGGTTGAAGGGGTCTGAAGGAAGGATGAATCTGGTACACTTCCACTTGGCATCACTTTTATATTTTTGAGTTTATAAATAATACTGTATGACTTCCTTTTTTTTAAAAAAAGCAGACCTTAAATTCAAAGCAAAAGTCAAATAGATGTTCTTGATGGCATGCAAATAGAATAATGCAAAACAGATCATTTTTATGACAGAATGCTGAACCAAGAGGTTGGGCTCCCCTGATATTAAAATTCTAGAGGCTGTACACATCAAGTACAATTGATATGGTAAGCTGTGGCATTCTAGCAGGAGAAATGGGCTTTAAAATGAGATTAAATGCTCATTTGGCCACCTATATTAGGCAAAGCGCTCATCCATCATACCTGTGGCTTATGAAAGTAAAAACAATGAAAATCCTATAATTTAAAACAAGCAAAGAATTTCTTTTATAGCTTCTGTGAAGGGATAATGTGTCACAGTATGAATTTTGAGTGAATGCAAATAATTATTTACTAATTTTGAAATGTACACAATGAATAAAAGTTAAGTAGAAAAGTTTAACGAGGGATTGTACTCTTAGCCTCTTGTCTCAATAATTCTCCATTTTGCTGGGAAAATTAAGCTAGACCCAGGCAATCCCAAGGCAGAAAAGCAATAAGATGTAGTACTTTTATTGCATTGCTGTGTGCAAGATACTCTCTTCTCAGTAGACATGGAAGTTGGGTATGTCTAAGGTCACCCTTTACTCCCAGTCCTTTCTGACCAGGCACAGTTGTTGCGTTGGCTGCTTAGAACCTTGGCAGGAAAAAAGGACTGTGCACATCAAAAGCAAAGCCACTCCACCCGGGGGGTGGGGGGCAAGCAGAGCACTGCTATTCCTCTTTTCTTTAAATATTCTGTATTTTACAGAACCCATCACTTTGTTTTTATTTATTTATATTTGTGTATGAGAGAGAGAGAGAGAGAGAGAGTGCGACCAAGCTTGTATCTATTCTAGCTTACCAGAACTCACTTAAATTTCTGCAGCTGTCTATTATTAGGTGTGTTGGCAACCTACCTCCCCACATTTTATTTATTTATTTTTATTTTATTTTATCTTATTTATACCCTGCCTATCCCCTCCCTAATGGAGGGCTCTAGGCGGCTTACAATCATGTAAATTCAATTCAATTATACAATCATATTATATTATATTACCGGCGCGATTAGGGAGGGGGTGAGGGAACCGGCTCTTCAACCGCAGGTCGGACTACATGTCCCAGGAACCTTTGCTTCTGAGCCGGCTGCTGACGTCCAGGAAGTTGTCGTTTTTCGGGATCCGCCGTCCTCCGCCGCCATCCACGGGGACCAGCTTTCCTCTTGGTCCGAGGGCGACCCTCCGAGAAGGACGCCAGCAAATTGGCCCACGTGAGTGGTCCCCATTCATCTACTTGCCGGTGGCTTTCGATCAGCTGGGTGGGCTGGAGCTGGGGCTAGTGACGGGAGCTCACCCCGCCACGCGGATCCGAACTGCCGACCTTATGGTCGGCAGACTAGCGGCTCGGCGGTTTAACCCGCTGCGCCACCGCGCCCCTTTTAGTTTGTTTAGTTGTAATTTAGATTTATAAGGCTATTCCACTGAACAGTGACTCTGGGCAATGTACAGATTAAAAACTGATACAGTACTTAGCAAACAAAAAATAAACACAACAGTAAGCAAAATTGGGAGGGAACCAACATACCCTAACCAAAACAGATGCTACCCATCAGATGGGCACCCCCTAACGTATCCCTTGCTTTCAGAGATCATTTGAAAGCTTGCAGGTCAAGGCAGCGTGAACCTCCAGGAGGGTGCTAGTTTAGACTTTGCACTTAATAATTAAGTGCACCCATTTAGGTCACCCTTCTTTCTTGAAAACCCAGGTGTTAAGAAATGTTGATAAACATTTTTGCCTTTTTTCTTAACTGCTGCTGGAGTTCCTCTTCTTTCCTCTCACAAGAAGATTAAAATGACATTGCACAGCAGTGCTGTTTATCCACAATGCCTCTTTCCCTCCCTCTTCTGCAAAGTTTCATAATGCTGTGTAAATTGTTGTGGTGCTGTATTTCTTTCAATTAAAAACATTTTCTGCTTGCATTTACACTTCTTGTTTGTTGTTCTTTTTCACCTAGTTTGCTAAGGGACACACTTTTTTCTTACCGACTGTAGCACAATCATTGCCAAACTAAATGGTTCATATGGCTTTCCTTTATAAACCCTTCTAATAAGCATTTATTGTCAGCCCTGGCTTGTTCTGTTGTTGTTCTTTCTCTTCTGGATTCTCTTGTTGTTGTTGTTTATTCGTTCAGTCGCTTCCGACTCTTCGTGACTTCATGGACCAGCCCACACCAGAGCTTCCTGTCGGCCGTCACCATCCCCAGCTCCCCCACGGTTGAGTCTGTCACCTCCAGAATATCATCCATCCATCTTGCCCTTGGTCGGCCCCTCTTCCTTTGGCCTTCCACTTTCCCTAGCATCAGCTTCTTCTCCAGGGTATCCTGTCTTCTCATTATGTGGCCAAAGTACTTCAGTTTTGCCTTTAATATCTGGATTCTCTAGCTTAGGAAAAAAGCCAGCGATGAGGACTCAACATTTTGTTTCTCACAGTGGCCACCAGATGCCTATGGGATGCTCACTGGGAGAGTGAGTTCTCAGACTGATAAAAGGAATCGCAGTTACCAAGAAAATATACTTGATGCAGACTGGTCCACCTTCACAAAATATGTGCACGTCATCATCTTTTTCCTCTGAAAAAGCTTGAGAAAATGGGCAAGAATCCTTGCCTCCTTAAACTGCCCATCTCTAGGTTTCTCATTCACTGGTAATCTTGTGGGGTAACTGTAAATTTTCTTCTAATAATCACTATTAAACAGAGCGCTCCGATTCTTGTTCTAGGACTATCTATCCCTGTTCAGATTGCAAGGAGGGGGAAGTCTGACACTTGTAAGTAGGAGATGGATCTTCTGTTTGTAAAGCACCTCAAAGACACCTGATCGGCCACTGAGAAACAAAATGCCGGACTAAGAGGGCCTGTGGCCTAATCCAGCAGGACAGCTGTTGTGTTCTTCTGTTCCTGTTCTGTTGCGGCATATCGTTGTTGGGTAGACCTTAGTGTGTTTGTGTGTTTAGGCTTTATACGGTAATTGTGAATAAGCTATGTGTAAGGAGCAATTGCTCTAATAACAGACGGGTGAAGCAGCCAAACACTTACAGTATGTACGTACATTCCGTGATTGGATTTTTTTTAAAGAATGTTTATTGCAAAGTCTTTGCTTACCTGTAGTTTTGGCCAAGTGATACAAGAAACAAAGCTTTTATAATTGGTGGTAGACTATAAATCAGCTAAAATTTACCATGCACCTTATCCAGGATATTATCCCCCCCTCTCCCTTCACCCTCCCCTGCTTCTTCTGCCTCTTTAGCATTCCTGTGTTGCTTCCACAGAACTCATCCTGCAATTGCATTTTGTAGTCTGGATTAGGGTAGCAACAGTAACAGTGAAGTTCACAGGCAATCCTCTACCTGAAATTGCAATACATATTTCATTTGTTTGTTTGTTTGTTTGTTTGTTGAATTTCTATAACCGCCCATCTCCCCCTCAAGGAGGGACTCTGGGCGGTTCACAGCATAATATCAACAAAATACAATAAAAACAGTAATAAAAATACAAATAAAATAAAAATACAATAAAAATACAATAAAATCTAAGTGGCAGGTGGTTCTTAAAGTGACGTTGAATATATTCAAAATATTTTAGATATTTAAGGTGGTTCTAGGGAATCAGCCATCCCCAGGCTTGACCGCTTTCCTTTTTGCCCCAGGCAAGATCACAGAGCCAGGTTTTTAATTTTTTTCTGAAATCCAGGAGTGAGGGGGCCTGTCTTATCCCTGGTGGGAGGATGTTCCATAGGGCAGGTGCTGCTGCAGAGAAGGCTCGCCTCCGGGACCCCGCTAGGTGGAATTCTTTCGTAGAAGGGGTCCGCAGCATGCCCTCTCTGCAAGATCGGGTGGGACGGGATGATGTAATGGGGATGAGGCGGTCCCTCAGATAACCTGGTCCCGTGCCATGTAGGGCTTTAAAGGTGATGACTAACATCTTGAATTGGACCCGGAAGCTAACTGGTACCCAATGCAGCTCACGGAGCAGAGGTGTTATATGTAACGATCTTGATGCACCTAAAACTGCCCATGCAGCCGCATTCTGCACCAGCTGTAGCCTCCGGATATTCTTCAAGGGTAGCCCCATGTAGAGTGCGTTGCAGTAGTCTATATGGGAGACAACCAGGGTATGAGTGACCGTTCGAAGGGCCTCTCGGTCAAGGAAAGGGCGTATTATTATATTATATTATATATATTATAATATATATTACAAATGCAAATTATATTAAATTATATTACAAATGCAAATTATATTAAATTATATTACAAATGCAAAATCTTGCAAGTGATGCTGAGTTTTACAATCCATATTTCACATTTTGGAATTGTAATATTGAGGATATAAAATGAGAGGCGTGTACATTTTCTAAATTTCTAAATAAACCTTATGGACTTGCAGCCATTAGAGACAAGGTTGTTAAAATGTAATGAGGGATATAGAAATGAATTAAAATAAAGCTAGATACAAATACAAAATGTCCCTGATAAGCCAGGAAAAATGGGACAGTATCATTCTAGTGATATTTAAACTACCAACGCACCAAAGAATGTCTTCCATGATGGCCCTACTCTTCAGTCCACATGACATGAAATGGTGAATGAAATGTTTCCATTGAGATTTTAAGCATACTGGTAGTGATCAGTTAACAGAAATTGGTCCAGTGTTTTTTTCCCGCCGCGCTGATGTGAACAGCATCTAGAACAGAGCTTTACAAACTGTGTGTCGCGACATAAAAGTGTGTTGCCACACACAGTCTGGTGTGTCGCCACACAACCCGGAAGCGCTGATCATCATCAGCGCTTCCGGGTTTTCCCACGGTGACACACCAACGGAGGCGCGCAAAACCCGAAAGTAGCAGCAGCGCTTCCGGGTTTTTGCGCGCTGCCGCAACGGCGGCACTTCCAGGTTTTCCCGCGGCGACACACCAACGGCGGTTGGTGTGTCGCCGTGGGAAAACTTTGGAAAGCCCTGATCTAGAAGGTTCATAACTATCAGTTTTAAACTCATTTATGGCTGTTTTAAGTACTCAGTAGTTTGTTAGCAGTGATGTGGAAGGAGTGCTAAATGCATTTCATGTTTCAATAGTGAAAAGAGAAAATATATCTGCATACTGTATACTCTACTGTCATCTCTTAATAAGTACACTATAGCAGTAATAAAATATAGTTATATGACTGAGGTTACTTCTAACCTATTGATAGTGTCAGGTTTTAAAGTTTTTTCTCAGTCAAGCAGGTTATATATTATAAAAGCTGTTGCATTTATATTTAACTGTGTTTTATAAAAAGCTGTTTTATACAACATTACTTTTTATACAGCATTAATTTCATGGCAGTATTTATATACAGTTTGCTTCCTACAGTTTTAAATTGCAGGGCAATCATTCTGACGTTCTTTGTAAGAATAAACATTTTAACCTATTATTTAAGCTGGTCTCCAACTGCAACAGATAAAAACATTACATTGCTCTTGCTGAGGTTTTGTCTTCCCTTCTTTGTATTTATCAATTCAGCACATTTATATCCTGCTCTGCCGCCTCGCCTGGGAAGGGAGGGGCAACATTCAGACCATTCAGACCGGGTTCTTCTGGAGGGCCTTTGGCGGACAAAGTGGTTTTTAGCCCCGCTGGAGGTGTAGTTTCTGTGAAATGTTCTCATGGTGTTAAGTTTTGTACTCTATTAGGTTTTAATCCAGTTACTGCATTTGGAGTGTAAGCTGCTCAGATTTGCTTGCAAGTGGAATATGTCGGCTTATCAAGGTAGGCCAGGTCAGGAAACAGAATCGCAAAGGCTCCTGGAACTCTCTTGTTGTGGGATATCATAACAGAATCTTGAAAGCCTACCAGAGTTTCCCTCTGCCCCTCTTATATAAAAGAGAATTGAGGAGAGGTAACTTTGGGCTTCTTTCTTGTCCTCTCCTCTTCCTCAGGGCTGAGCTGAACCATTCTTAAATTCCTTCTTCAAGGTATCTCTATACTCCTCTACAAAGCAGCATATAAGTAAATTGACTGATTGACTGAGTGAGTGAATGAATAAAGCCCCTTATTATTATTCAAAAGGAGGTTGTAAGAGTGGATCTGTAGTAGTATAGTGGTTAAGGCATGGACTGGTACAGGGACGTAAGTTCTTGTCCACCCTTAGCCATGGAAGCTCCCGGTGTAACTTGGGCTAGTCACTCTCCCGCTGCTCAACCTACCTCACAAGGTGGTGGTTGTGGGTATAAACTGGAGGTGGGAGAGCTACGTATGTCACCTGTAGCTCCTGCATTAGCTAACAAATAAAATAAATTTTAATGCTTGGGAAAAGAAGGGGAGGGGAGGGGAGGGGAGGGGAGGGGAGGGGAAGGGAAGGGAAGGGAAGGGAAGGGAAGGGAAGGGAAGGGAAGGAAAGGAAAGGAAAGGAAAGGAAAAAGGAAAGGAAAGGAAAGGAAAGGAAAGGAAAGGAAAGGAAAGGAAAGGAAAGGAAAGGAAAGGAAAGGAAAGGAAAGGAAATTATGACAAGAACTGTTCATCTCTGTTTATAACCTGCCTGGTGGAATTTATATATCTATCTATATCTATATCTATATATCTATATCTATATCTATATCTATATCTATCATCTATATAAATATAAATATAAATATAAATATAAATATAAATATAAATATAAATATAAATATAAATAATATAAATATATTTATTTATTTATAATTTGATTTATATCACCGCCCCATCTCCCCCAAAGGGGACTCTGGCCGGTTTACAAAAAACAATTAAAATAACATATCATAAATATAAGTAATTAAATTAGATATACAATAAGTATAAAATCCAAGAAGCGGCAAACTTGTGTTTAAAAGGGCTCTATGGCACCAGCCATCCCCCAGTATTAACTAGTATTTAGAAAGAATTCCTCTCAAATGCATTATTTGTTGTTTATTCGTTCAGTCGCTTCCGACTCTTCGTGACTTCATGGACCAGCCCACGCCAGAGCTTCCTGTCGGCCATCACCACCACCAGCTCCCCCACGGTTGAGTCCGTCACCTCCAGAATATCATCCATCCATCTTGCCCTTGGTCGGCCCCTCTTCCTTTTGCCTTCCACTTTCCCTAGCATCAGCTTCTTCTCCAGGGTATCCTGTCTTCTCATTATGTGGCCAAAGTACTTCAGTTTTGCCTTTAATATAATTCCCTCAAGTGAGCAGTCTGGCTTTATTTCCTGGAGTATGGACTGGTTTGATCTTCTTGCGGTCCAAGGCACTCTCAGAATTTTCCTCCCAACACCACAGTTCAAAAGCATCTATCTTCCTTCGCTCAGCCTTCCTTATGGTCCAGCTCTCGCAGCCATAGGTTACTACGGGGAATAACATTGCTTTAAGTATGCGGACCTTTGTTGTCAGTGTGATGTCTCTGCTCATAACTATTTTATCAAGATTTGTCATTGCTCTCCTCTCAAGAAGTAGACGTCTTCCGATTTCCTGGCTTCAGTCAGGGTCTGCAGTAATCTTTGCGCCTAGAAATACAAAGTCTGTCACTGCCTCCACTTTTTCTCCCTCTATTTGCCAGTTATCAATCAAGCTGGTTACCATAATCTTGGTTTTTTTGAGGTTTAACTGCAACCCAGCTTTTGCACTTTTTTGCACTTTTGCACCGAGTGTTTGGTAATAACAAAAATGGCTTTCGGAACGCTTATATTCCTTCCTTTTCTTGGTTAAGAGCTAAAATAGAAGCACCAAAGATATTTTTTGCAATACGCTATAGACAATACTACCTGTTCTGTAGTTTAGCAAAAGAAGATTCTGCTCATTCTTTTAGCTTTAAGATATCAATATTTAAACCAGGTAAAGCAACGTGAATTGTTGCGCTATATTTGAGGCATGTTCCTAATAAATTCAGAATGGTTTCTACTTGACCTTTGTTTCAAAGGTTGTCATATTTTTTTGGTTTTGCCATTATGCATTGCTTTTCATTTCTTCTTGTTGCATCTTCTTATCCAACGCCAACCCCAAATGCAGAAACTTCTAGTTTCAAAATGAGGGCATTGTGAAGTTTCAAGAGAGCGGAAAGTTGGCCTCAAGAAGTCTTTCTCTCACCTCAATCTGAGTCGCTTTGAAGGAAATTTCTTCTTGTCCTTACTGACTTGTAAGAGAAGTCTGTAATGTGAAGTCGCAGGAGTTTGTGAAAACAAAGAACGGAAGATCATAATTGATCTTTTCATTTTAGAAATCTGATCTGCAAACTTGGGAATGATAAAAGCTGATCTTTTAGAAACTTCCTACCTCTGGCTTTCTCTCCCCCGTCTTCACTGGTTTCTTACCTGTAAAATACTGTAATATATTCATTTATTTGCTTGTACTTGAATTTGTTTTAAATTGCTTGCATATTATTTTTCATGCCAAGACGACACACATATCTGTAAATATCAGTCAATAAATATCAGTCATTAGAAAGCACAATAAAGGTAAAGCATTAGATAAAACTAAGAAATTAGAAAGCATATAATTTAACTTGCACTGATAAGGTTTAAAATATTTCAGTTATGAAAGTAAATGTCTTCATGCCCTGCTTGGACATTATATTATACTAAATGCAGAAGGAAAATGATGGGGGAATGCTTTAAATCTATAATTGCAGGGGCAGAATTATAATATGTGATGGAGAATTAATTTGCCCAATTAATAATCCAATTAATTTAACCGCCCAGAGTCCCCTTGTGGGGGGAGATGGGCGGTGATATAAGTTAGAAATAATAAATAATTTAAGTCCATAAGTAAATCTTCAGTCAGCAAAAGGGAGGAAAAACAGCTTTCAAACAGGTACTATCTGAGCTCAGAAAAATGTGCAGCTTTAAGAAGCCGCTGATGCCAGATCCACAGCACCATTGCCTGCTTCACATTCAAATACTACGTACCACTACTTCCAACATGAATTCCATTCCTAATGATATGTAACAAAATTCTTTAATCTTCCATGAAAAATATTCCTTCAAGTAAGTTAACATTAGCAGTCTAAAACGATGAAAAATGTCCATAACTAAAAATAATATAAAATAAAATATGTACGTACAATGTATCTAATGAAAATATAATGCATTTATATTATTATAAATATAATATAATATTTATTTATTTATTTATTTTCTATCCCACCTTTATTATTTTTTTTATAAATGACTCATATATACAGTACTGTATATATAATGCATTTTTGACTGCAGCCAGGAAATCAGAAGACATTTACTTCTTGGGAGGAGAGCAATGACAAACCTCAATAAAATAGTTAAAGAGCAGAGACATCACACTGACAACAAAGGTCCGCATAGTTAAAGCAATGGTATTCCCCGTAGTAATCTATGGCTGTGAGAGCTGGACCATAAGGAAGGCTGAGCGAAGGAAGATAGATGCTTTTGAACTGTGGTGTTGGAGGGAAATTCTGAGAATGCTTTGGACTGCAAGAAGATCAAACCAGTCCATACTCCAGGAAATAAAGCCAGACTGCTCACTTGAGGGAATGATATTAAAGGCAAAACTGAAGTACCTTGGCCACATAATGAGAAGACAGGATACCCTGGAGAAGATGCTGATGCTAGGGAAAGTGGAAGGCCAAAGGAAGAGGGGCCGACCAAGGGCAAGATGGATGGATGATATTCTGGAGGTGACGGACTCAACCGTGGGGGAGCTGGGGGTGGTGACGGCCAACAGGAAGCTCTGGCGTGGGCTGGTCCATGAAGTCACGAAGAGTCGGAAGCGACTGAACGAATAAACAACAAATAATGCATTTGAGAGGAATTCTTTCTAAATACTAGTTAATACTGTCAAATAATTAGTTCATTGAATATATAACTAGTGCATGTTCTCAGAATTAACCTCTGGTTTTGATTTTGTAAAGTTTTGGGAGGAGTGTGTTTGTGTGTGTATGTATATATATATATATATATATATATATATATATATATATCCTTTGATGCAACCTCAAAACTACTTTTGCAGCATGTGTAGCCTAACATAATATATCTGCATTATATTTTTCACATTCTGTTTTAAAACCACTAAAAACTGCAGGCGAAGGGTTATCATTTTGATGACAATATTTTTTCTCTCTCCTGCTCTCCCTTTGAGAGATTAATAATTCTTTCCTGATTAATAATTTTAATAAAAGCTTTGTGAGCACTTGGTGGCCTTTTCACAGTTAAATACATTAGTAATTTTTACTTCTGAATAATGCATATCTTGTTGTTCGTGGAGAGGAAAATGTAGTTCATTTGCACTGTCTTCATTTAAACAATCCTTTTACTATACTTACACTTTATTTATAAAGTTTATCAAGCTATAACTCTTTTTGCTCTTGTTTCTGTTCTTTTTTTAATCTTGTTTTATTATTTCAATTGAACAGAAAAATGCATTAGTTTGTTTAATTTTTGGTGATTAAATAACAGAAAAGCCTGCCTATCATACATGTACTAAATAGCATTTTATTATTTTTGCTGCCCATCTGTTTTCAGATTTCACATATGTTCTCTCAAAAATGTTTGGTGGCTTATTTCTTTTTCAGCATAAGGCTGCTTTCTTGCTGCTCTGAATGAAGGCACCATGGCATTATCAACACATTTTTGAACACATCCCTTATTAAATTTTTGAATCACTGAATTGTGTTCTCTGTATCTGCATGATAATTCTTTGCCCTTTACTGATTATCTTTGCCTTCCCACTCTATTATTAGCAGAGCTATATTTGGCCTCTTGGCTCCCTCCAATTTGTTCTACTGTAAGTCAACGTTTCCCACACTTTCCTAGCTACCACTCACCTAAAAGTAAAGATACTCTTGAGTCAAGGTTGACTCCTGTGACTGCAGGGACACACCAGGCACTTGGCTTAGCAACAATATCTAAACCAGGGCTTTCCAAAGTTTTTCCCGCGGCGACACACCAACCGGCGTTGGTGTGCCACCGCGGGAAAACCCGGAAGTGCGGCAGCGCGCAAAAACCCGGAAGCGCTGCTGCTGCTTTCGGGTTTTGCGCGCTGCAGTTGGTGTGTCGCCGCAGGAAAACCCAGAAGCGCTGATGATGATCAGCGCTTCCGGGTTGTGTGGTGACATACCAGACTGTGTGTGGCGACACACTTTTGTGTCGCGACACACAGTTTGGAAAGCTCTTATCTAAACAGTTTGCCATTGCCTTCTGGTATGCCCTGCCGGTCTCTAATCCAGGCATTAACCAGGCCAAGACAGTTGTTTCTAAGCCCAGGTAAGATTAGTCAAGTGCTGCCACCTGCTGAAATGCATTTTACTTAGACAATCACTCAAAAAGAAAAGCAAAGGAATACACAGCCTCAAATTCTGTGCAGGGGAGAAGAGTAAGATAATAACTGGGACAGCTTCTTCCAGTCTTCTTCCAAATCATCAGTTACACTCTTCAGCTTCTGCCCTTTATTTAATAAAGATTTAACTTTTTACTGCTCCCTTGAATATCTCCATTGTCCAAGTTAAATCTTTATTTAAAACCCCTGGATTTTTAAAGTGTTGCGTGCAAAAGTTAAACGTATTTGGACACTGGGATCCTTCTCCCTCTTTACAAAAGGCAAAGCATTTCCCCCAATCCTAATGGAATCTCTGCTGAAGCTGATGAAGCATCTGCTGAAGCTTCTTAATGGGGTCGGGTTAATTTTTTTGAGCCAACTTTCCTGGACTCTGTATGTATGTTGGAATGGAATACATGTATACAGTACGTGTGATAGCAGAGAGTTCGTGTCAAACCCACTGAGTCAGGAGCTCTGTTGCTGCTGCCTTCCCAAGGAATCACGCAGCATCTCTAAGGATGGATCTCATTGCAAGCAGATTAGTGCCCAATTCAGACAATTGATCAACTCAAATGGACAGTGAAGAGCTTCAATATATAAACATACCAATCATTCTACCACTTTTCCAGTGTTTTCCTTTGGCCAGTCAAAATGTAACTTTACATTCCCCTACCCCCACCCTGCAAAACATTGTCCTCAACCTGGGAAACCTTCTCCTTTGCTGGGGGGAGGGGACAGGTAGTTTGAAAAAAGTCTGTAAGACATGTGAGTGTGTGGCTCTGGACAAACGCATCCCAGCATGATTATGCCTTTTACTAAATCCTCTGCTTGCTTCTCTTACTCAAAGGCACTTTGACCCTCACACTGAATAAGATCTCCATCCCTGTCATTTTGGGCTGGAGAGAAAGCCACCACTTTAGAAAGTTCCTCGTTTGTTTTTAACTGGAAGCATCTTTCAGTGGTTTTACAAAGACTCACCCGCTTGAGTAGTTAAGCCTCCCAACCTGTAAAGTCCAAGAAGACATATATTGTTTTGGAGGCTTTAGTTGGTTTGTGTGCTACGGTGATGCCGTGTGGTTGTAATAGTCTATTGGTTGTTTCTGAGATGTTTTGGTGTATATAAACTGAGCAAACCCCACACTCACTTGCACTGATGATGTTACCTAGTTGGGTAATGAAACATCTGCAAGCAAACAACCAAGCTCTGAGAGCACCAAGGATTTTATGCAAATTCCAGTTGCTACTCAGTTCTTGGTCAAGAAAATTGACCAAAATTAATTTAATTTTAGTCAATTAATTGACCAAATTAAATTCCAAAGGAAGCATGATTTTATTTGTTGGTTCATTAATTTTTTAAAATCACTTTAAATGACTTAGCAGACTTAGATCTGTTACATTGGTTTCTTGTACAATGAAGGCTCAGCCCAGGATACAGAAAGAAGTTCAGGCAAATTCATAGGGCTTATTCTAAAGTAAATAACTATAGGGTAGCAGACCAAAAAGTAATAAACTTGAGGATGGAATGCATGTTTTTCCATGAATCACCATTGTAGTACTTTCACCTATTCTACACTTACTTAAATAGTCTGAAAAATTTTCCACATCTTCCTGGAATGTTGAGCCAGATCTGGGGAGACTCGAATCCCAATTCAGACAGGAAGTTTATTAGATCAGCCACTCTCTCTCAGCCTGAATTATATTTAAAATCTGTTCCTTGTTTGTTTGTTTGTTTGTTTGTTTTTTAATGGGGGGAATAGAAATGTAATGGCTACATAAAATTTAATCATAAAGCTTACTTGAGAAGAATGAATAATGAGTTTATAAAATATTGGCTCATGAAATACCAGTTGAATTATTAAAGCATTTTGCTAATCACTGTCAGTTGTAAATTAGATGTGCTAACTGTATGCTTTGAAATTTCACCCAAACATAGAGATTAAATTGACAGCCTATCTTAATATTATTAAATTTCTGCATGTGTTACAATGAATAGGCATACTTTTCTGTGTAAAACAAAATCAAGCAAATTTGTGAAAGTTCTTTGCGTTTTAAAAGGAAGAATAAAAAGTAGAACCTGCTTTCTATGTATATTTGTGTTTGTGTATTAAGACGCCAGGCTTGTTGATCGGAAGGTTGGCGGTTCGAGACCTGAGCATCACGTGACGGAGTGAGCTCCCACACTCGCCCCAGCTCTTGCCAACCTAGCAATTCGAAAGCATGCAAATGCAAGTAGATAAATAGGTACCACTTCGGTGGAATGGTAACAGCGTTCTGCGCGCGTCATGCCGGCCACATGACAGTGGAAGCGTCTTCGGACAGCGCTGGCTCTTCGGCTAAGAAACAGAGAAGAGCACCACCCCCTAGAGTCGGACACGACTGTGCAGGGGAAAACCTTTACCTTTACTTTTTTATTTGTGCCAATTAACTTTCCCACTAAATTGAGAGGACAAAAAGGGAACACTGTTCCCCACTGTTGATGGGGGAGATATAAAGTACATAGAAGGCATGTAAGACCAGGCTTTTAGTAAAAATCATATGACATTCAAGAAACGATTTCCCCATTTTATTTGAGAGACATTCTTTTAAAAAGAGGCAGAAGAGAGACTCAACCACATTTTTATCATTTAGGATTCTGTAATTATTTTAATACGAAGAGTTTTTTAAAGTGGGCATTGGAGTTGAAGAAATTATGAACCTTTGAATTTTGCAAAGTTAATGGTTGAAAAAAATACTGCATTTGAAGTAATAGAGGAGAATGTCTGGTGACTATTTCACCCCCAGGTATTTTTGACACTTGAAACTGGTTGCCTATGGATACCAGGTGAACTGTTAAATCCAAGTTTAGTTTAATAGTCAACTGCTGTCTTTTCTTCCCTCTTGCTGTTTCAAAATGGATTAATGTTATTGCTGGTGAGGTTGTGATAAGATTTTATTTTACATGGATTGCTGTGGATTACCATTTTTGTTTTCATTAGGCTTTATTCTAAGAGTCTGAGCCCTAGAATTTGCCTTTTCCCAAAATGCTGTCAATTACTTTTTCTGTATTATTTTTGTTATGAGTAACAAAACCTAGAAATATTCTAGGAAAAAATAATTTAAGAGCTGCATTAAGTCTTAATACTTCATTACTTTGAAAGCATAATCTTCAAAAACTTTATTCTGTTCTTTAGATACTTTCTGCTTGATCTGCATCTTTTTAGACTATAGAAAAATATGTACAGCTTATAACTAAGGGCTCATTGCAATGGGTGTTTGTATGCAGCGGGTTCTCAGAAGACAATGCTTTTTCTCTCCATCTTTATATTTATTTATATAGACATTTGTATATTAAATCAATAGATCAAAACTCAAACGTACAAAGGCAAACCATAAAAAAGCATAAAATAAAACCTCCAACCATTAACCATTCCATCAAGGCAGCTGTCATCAGCATTACTGTCAACAGCCCAACAGAACAAGATATTTAATGCCTTGCAAAAGGCTAGCAGCATGGGAGTCTCATGTACCTTAGAGCAGGGTTCCTCAACCTCAGCCATTTTAAGATGTGTGGACTTCAACTCCCAGAATACTCCAGCCAGCATTGCTGGCTGGAGTATTCTGGGAGTTGAAGTCCACACATCTTTAAATGGCTGATGTTAAGGAACCCTGCGTTAGAAGGAAGGGTATCTCATAGTGTAGAGGCTGCTTTTATATCTTGTTTTTCTGTCTACCTGAGACTCAAGGCAGCCTATAGGAATTAAAAGTATAAATTTAAAAGATTAGAATAAAAACAATTCAATTAAGATTTAAGACAATTTTAAAATCAGTATGATTACCATGTCTTCCATTGAGTTTTGATTTTAACATGGGGAAATCTGAGAATCTATTTGTAGTGAAATAGACTAAAGGATTATATTCTGTGGACTTCAGAGTTCTGCTCCCAGGAATAGAGAGTTGCTTTCTATCAAAGCAGACTGTTGTTTCATTTAAATTAGCACTGGATGTAGAATATCTTCATTAGTTTTAATTCAGTTTGATGAAAAAGAATTTGCAGCTAAATTTTCCTTCAAGGGGAAGCTGGATTTTGGGAAAATTGTCAGGAATGTAATGTGTTGTTTTTGTACCTATATATGGCAAGTTGGTCAAGGAGTATGTGTGAATATTATGCCCTTCATTGACTGATCTCTTCTTTACCAATCTGTGGTTTCCCTAGTTTCTCAGGTTTCAGCACTGTAAGTGCTCACCTTTTCACCTCTGTGAAGGAATCCTATCTTTAGCAAAATTGTTGGAGAGTTTCTCCGTCCACTGGAGAAATTATGAGATATCCATCTAATACCTCTACCCATAGATTTGCTTTAGAGCGTTAAAAGGCCATTAGTACCCGGATATCATCTAAATTGTCTAGAAATGGACTTGCTGTGTCTGTGTTCTTCAAGGGTCGGTGGAATACATTCTGTCCTTATTTGGAGAATTCATGGACTGAATCTGGGTCCATCTGTATTCAGAGCATGGGTTCTACCTCGGAGAAGCAGAACTACCATTATGTTGCATCATATTTAATCTGAAAGCTTTTGAAAAATATTGAACCACAGCTACAGTTTTCCCCCCTAAATCCTTACATTCTAAAAGCAATGTTTTTTTTAAAAAATGCTGTATATTGTAACTTAACAACTTATCACAACTCTGGTGGTTGCTATTTGTTTTGATTGTGTTGTCCTTTCATTAGTTGGATGAGTCCGGGGTGTAACTATGAAGCTGTTCCATTCTATTATGTTAGTCTAGTTCCGAAAATTGATGGAACTTAATCAACATATGTACTCCTTGGATCTCTGCAACTTTTAATATTATACATAAAATCATTGCCATTCAAGAAATAAACAAAATGTTATACCTGTTTAAAAAGCTAATTCCAAAGAATATACAGGCCCTTTTCCAAAAGTGCACTTAATGATATTGGAGTACAGCTGCACACACTGTTCTGCACTTTGCCAAGTGAGAGGCACATTAGAGAAGATAATTTGCCAGATCTGTAGACGTACTTGAGACCTGTAGCAAAATCATCAGTGTATTCCAGGGCTCCTCTCCGCTGTTCCACGCATCCTGCAACAGGAGCTTTGTACAGTACATCTGTTTTGATCTTGTGAGGATCACAAATTTTCAATGGAAGATAAGTAGAGATATCCCTTTCCATTTCCTGAGGTCTTCCAATCTGTGTTAAAAGGGTTTGGCAGAAGTTATTTGAAAATTCCCTCTGAAATAAAAAAAAAAAGCAGCAGTGTTTGAGATGTGGGTTCTCTGTTGCTTGACCACAGCAGAGAGTTTGTGATGGAGAGGCTTGATTTTTCTGTTTCCCTTTTCCTCCAGGGCCTTTTCTTGTTAGGCCAGAAATGCTTAGCTATTCCTATGACATGACTGGTTGGCTTAAGACTTAGTTTGCCTATGTATGTATTAACTCGTTTTTGGTGTTGCTGTGATATAGACACCCTTACCCCCCCCAACGTAATTAAGCACAGGGCTGATTTTCTATACCAGAGCTTTCCAAACTGTGTGTCGCGACACAAAAGTGTGTCGCCTGCGGGGCCCAGATGTGTCGCGTCAAAACCTGGAAGCGCTGATGGCGCGCCATCAGCGCTTCCAGGTTTTCCCGTGGCGATACACCAACGGCGGCACGCGAAAATCCAAAAGCGCCGCACCACAGCGGCGTGCAAAAACCGAAAGCGGCAGCAGCGCTTCCGGGTTTTTGTGCGCTGCCGCAATGGCGGCGCTTCCGGGTTTTCCCGCGGCGACACACCAACGGCGGTTGGTGTGTCGCTGCAGGAAAACTTTGGAAAGCCCTGTTCTATACTATCATTTTCTCTGTACTATTTCTGTTAACAACAAAATCTGATGTTCGCTAAGAAAGGGTATGGCACAGATCCTCTTTATAAAACGCCTATTTTTACAACACAGTTTATTGCTTCATCATTTTTAATAAAATATGATTATAGTTGCAGCCTACAGATCAATAAAAACTGCAGCCAAAACCGGTTAATTACCTTCTTAGGACAAGTTAGACACAATTCTGAGACAGGAAGAGACAAAATTGAAGATCTATTGATCCAAGATGTTTGGCTTCAAAGACTAGATTACCTTGCATCTTTTCACCAACTGTAGAATCAGAATATAATAGATTACTCTCACTGTATTGAATAATGGTAATAAAGCAGTCTCGGAGAATTTGAAATAACAGTTTGATATTCATTGTTAACAATTTTCACTCTTTTCTATATGTTTGCTTTTTGGCCATATTAGTCTTGGAGATTCTGAATGGTGATGTTCTATTATATGCAGTTATTAAAGCCTTTAACTCTGGAGAAGACCCAGAACTAAAATAGTAATGAATAATGGCACTAGAATCTCTGTCTGCATGCAGATCTAATCTAAGTGGGCCACTTCCAGTATCTTCCAGTATCTCCTTCTGAGTGGCAGAATTTCAAATCTGTATTTTTTTATTTTATTTTATTTATTTTTATCCCACCTTTATTATTTTTATAAATAACTCAGGGCAGTGAACATACCTAATATTCCTTCCTCCTCCTATTTTCCCCACAACAACCCTGCGGTGAGTTGGGCTGAGAGAGAGTGACTGGCCCAAGGTCACCCAGCCGGCTTTCATGCCTAGGACGGAACTAGAACTCTCAGTCTCCTGGTTTGCCATTGGCTCCTTCCTAGGGCTGAGAGAGAGTGATTGGCCCAAGGTCACCCAGCTGGCTTTCATGCCTCAGGCGGGACTAGAACTCACAGTCTCCTGGTTTGCCATTGGCTCCTTCCTAGGGCTCAGAGACAGGGACTGGCCCAAGGTCACCCAGCCGGCTTTCATGCCTAAGGCGGGACTAGAACTCACAGCCTCCTGGTTTCTAGCCCAGCACCTATTTTGCAGTACAATTTGAAGCAAACTATGTTTGGATCCCCTTCATGGATCGCTGCCTTGTCGTGGCGAAGGGGCTTGCGTAACTCAATGAAGTCAGGTCAATATGGACATGTCATGGTGGAGAGTTCTGACAAAACGTGGTCCACTGGAGGAGGAAATGGCAAACCACTCCAGTATCCTTGCCAAGAAAACCCATGGACAGTATCAAAAGGCTAAAAGATATGACGCCGGAAGAGGAGCCCCTCAGGTCGGAAGGTGTCCAAAATGCTACTGGGGAAGAGCGGAGGGCAATTCCGAGTAGCTCCAGAAAGAGTGAAGTGGCTGAGCCAAAGCCGAAAGGACGCTCAGTTGTGGATGTGTCTGGAAGTGGAAGAAAGTCCTATGCTGTAAAGAACAATATTGCATAGGAACCTGGAATGTAAGTTCTATGACTCAAGGTAAGCTAGATGTGGTCAAACATGAGATGACAAGATTGAACATCGACATCTTGGGAATCAGCAAACTAAAATGGACATTAATGGGCGAATTTAATTCAGGAGACTGTGGGCAAGAATCTGTTAGAAGAAATGGAGTAGCTCTCACAGTCAATAAAAGAGTGGGAAAGGCAATACTGGGGTACAACCTCAAAAACGACAGAATGCTTTCAGTTCGAATCCAAGGCAAACCATTCAACATCACAGTAATCCAAGTCTATGCCCCAACCACTGATGCCGAAGAAGCTGAAGTTGACCAGTTCTATGAAGACCTACAACACCTAGAACTAACACCAAAAAAAGATGTCCTTTTCATCATAGGGGACTGGAATGCTAAAGTAGGAAGTCAAAAAATAACTGGAATAACAGGCAAGTTCGGCCTCGGAGTACAAAATGAAGCAGGGCAAAGGCTAATAGAGTTTTGTCAAGAGAACACACTGGTCATAGCAAACACTCTTTTCCAACAACACAAGAGACGACTCTACACATGGACATCACCAGATGGTCAATACCGAAATCAGATTGATTATATACTTTGCAGCCAAAGATGGAGAAGCTCTATACAATCAGCAAAAACAAGACCTGGAGCTGACTGTGGCTCAGATCATGAGCTTCTTATCGCAAAATTTAGGCTTAAATTGAAGAACGTAGAGAAAACCACTAGACCACTCAGGTATGACCTAAATCATATCCCTTATGAATATACAGTGGAGGTGAGGAATAGATTTAAAGGATTAGATCTGGTAGACAGAGTGCCTGAAGAACTATGGATGGAGGTTCGTAACATTGTACAGGAGGCAGCAACTAAAACCATCCCAAAGAAAAAGAAATGCAAGAAAGCAAAGTGGCTGACTGATGAGGCTTTACAAATAGCTGAGGAAAGAAGGGAAGCAAAAGGCAAGGGAGAAAGGGAAAGATATAAACAACTGAATGCAGATTTCCAGAGAATAGCAAGGAGAGATAAGAAGGCCTTCTTAAATGAACAATGCAAAGAAATCGAGGAAAACAAGAGAATGGGGAAGACTAGAGATCTCTTCAAGAAAATCGAAGATATCAAGGGAACGTTTTGTGCAAAGATGGGCATGATAAAGGACAAAAAAGGCAGGGACCTAACAGAAGCAGAAGAGATTAAGAAGAGGTGGCAAGAATACACAGAAGAACTATACAAGAAAGATCTTAATATCCCTGATAAATACGATGGTGTGGTCACTGACCTTGAGCCGGACATCCTAGAGAGTGAAGTCAAGTGGGCCTTAGGAAGCATTACTACAGGGCTTTCCAAAGTTTTCCCGCGGCGACACACCAAGCGCCGTTGGTGTGTTGCCGCGGGAAAATCCGGAAGTGCTGATGATGACAGTATCCCAGCTGAGCTATTTAAAATTCTAAAAGATGATGCTGTTAAAGTGCTGCACTCAATATGCCAACAAATTTGGAAAACTCAACAGAGGCCACAGGATTGGAAAAGGTCAGTTTACGTTCTAATTCCGAAGAAGGGCAATGCCAAAGAATGTTCAAACTACTGTACAATTGCACTCATTTCACATGCTAGCAAGGTTATGCTCAAAATCCTACAAGCTAGGCTTCAGCAGCATGTGAACCAAGAACTACCAGAGGTGCAAGCTGGGTTTCGAAGAGGCAGAGGAACTAGCAATCAGATTGCCAACATTCGCTGTATCATGGAAAAAGCAAGAGAGTTCCAGAAAAACATCTACTTCTGCTTCATTGACTACGCTAAAGCCTTTGATTGTGTGGATCACAACAAACTGTGGCAAATTCTTAAAGAGATGGGAGTACCAGACCACCTTACCTGTCTCCTGAGAAACCTGTACGCGGGTCAAGAAGCAACAGTTAGAACCGGACATGGAACAACCGATTGGTTCAAAATTGGGAAAGGAGTACGACAGGGCTGTATATTATCACCCTGCTTATTTAACTTATATGCAGAGTACATCATGAGAAATGCCGGGTTGGATGAATCACAAGCCGGAGTTAAGATTGCCGGGAGAAATATCAACAACCTCAGATATGCAGACGATACCACCCTAATGGCAGAAAGTGAAGAGGAACTAAAGAGCCTCTTGATGAGGGTGAAAGAGGAGAGTGCAAAAGCTGGCTTGAAACTCAACATTAAAAAAACCCAGATCATGGCATCTGGTCCCATCACTTCCTGGCAAATAGAAGGGGAATAAATGGAAGCAGTGACAGATTTTATTTTCTTGGGCTCCAAGATCACCGCAGATGGTGACTGCAGCCATGAAATTAAAAGACGCTTGTTCCTTGGGAGGAAAGCTATGGCAAACCTAGACAGCATATTAAAAAGCAGAGACATCACCTTGCCGACAAAGGTCCGTATAGTTAAAGCTATGGTTTTCCCAGTAGTAATGTATGGCTGTGAGAGTTGGACCATAAAGAAGGCTGAGCGCCAAAGAATTGATGCTTTCGAACTGTGGTGCTGGAGAAGACTCTTAAGAATCCCTTGGACTGCAAGGAGGTCAAATCAGTCAATCCTAAAGGATATCAACCCTGACTGCTCATTGGAAGGACGGATGCTGAAGCTGAAGCTCAAATACTTTGGCCACCTAATGCGAAGAGAGGACTCACTGGAAAAGACCCTGATGCTGGGAAGGACTGAAGGCAAAAGGAGAAGGGGACGGCAGAGGATGAGATGGTTAGATAGCATCACCGATATAATGAACATGAATTTGAGTAAACTCCGGGTGACAGTGGAGGACAGGAAGGCCTGGCGTGCTATGGTCTATGAGGTCACGAAGAGTCGGACACGACTAAACGACTGAACAACAACAACAACAATGTTTGGATGAATGTGTTTACAGAGTTCCCATTTCAGAATCATGATAAATCAGGAATCTTGCCACCGCAAGATCTCTAGAAGCATGTTCAACTTGAACCCTCTGTCAGAATTCCTTTCAGGCCTTGATAGTAAAAACAACAATTTGGAAGTCTGACAGATATGGAGAGGAGGGGTTACATGAGCATATAAATGCCTCAATTTAGTTACTGTGTGCAGCAAAGATCTATATATTACCATGTTACAAACTCTACAGGTCCAGTTGACCATTTGGTGGTGCAGAAAGATGTTCTTAATCGTTCTTGTTTCCTTGGGAACAATTTGGAAGTGCTTTCCATTGCCTTCTTCCAGGCTATTTTTTCAACTTTTCAGTCTGGCCTACAACCCTGGGTTTTTCCCACAATCACCCACCCAAGTATCAGTGGAATTTGATTGCTTGGACTTTACAAAATCGGCCAAGGTCAGGTCGGTGCTGCCACCTGCTGTGCCATTTAATAGTATAGTGATGTTTAATTGGCTAATTCTACTCATGATTAAGTAACCACGGTGTTTAAATGTCTAATTATATCTCCTTGAACTATTTAATTATATCAAGTTGGTATGCATAAATTGGAAAAATGAAACCTCATTTGCTCAAACATTCCACAATACGTTATATCCCTGTTTTCTTATCGCCTGTCACAGTTACTGTTATCACTTCAGCATTGCTGCAAGTTATTCTTACAGATTCTAGTATACTGTATATTTTAAAGTGATTTAGAGTAGCAAATGACATTTTGTGCTGTGAAGTGATGTAAGCAGAGAAACAGCCCATATTTAACACATCATCTTGATTACTCATGTTGATGTTACAAACTTTTAACTATATCCTTAGGTAGAATTGTTCTTCCTGTCTAAAGTTAGAATGGTGTTTCTGCTTTGATTTCTGCCTTTGAGAAACTAGTTGATCTTTATTTTCTCATTGATGGAGGTTTTCAAGATTGAAAATGTATACGTCAAGGTACACAAAAATAAAATCCTTGGATGTGTACCTAAATGGTAATTTCTGAAATGCAGAATATGTGAGTCCCATTATAATTTCCCTTAATATTAATTGGTCATCATCTTGAGTGTTTTTGTTATAAGCTGGAAAAAAAACCCAGGTATTTGATATACATATGTGAAAAGCATTATGGCTTGTGTTTACTACCTCCATTCCTGTTATTTGTCTTCCGCTCCCCTCATGCCAATATCCATGTCATGGAAGGAGAGAGGGGGAGTAATAGGCAGTGGCTCCTTTTGACATAAGTACTGTGTAAAATATAAGGGTCTCATAGTTTCATCTCATCTTTGCTCCAGAGTGATATTGGTGGTGTCAGAAGAGCAGAGAAAATTAGCTCGGCAATCTTTGTATAATTTCCTTGATTAAGAATTACTCGAAATTTTTGCTGTTTTATATCTTTCTATATAAAATGTGACTGAACATCATATTGGGTCTACACCACGGCAGTAACAAAACCTCAGTACACTTCCACACTGGTTGCATTTTCAGATGACTATCCAGTGGTCTTATTTAGTATTGCCTGCTCTCTGGGGAGCAACAGGGTGGAAGAGATCAACCTGCAGGCCACTGTGGCTCATTTATAAATCATTTTGAAATCAAAATCACTCACATTCACTTGGATTTGGACACTGGCTGGCCAGAATCCAATGAGATGACAGGGGGATGTTTTGAAAGCTGATCTGGGATTTGTCTGAACCTGTCAACTTTGAGAAAGTAGACATGGTTCTCCATGAGATAGGCTCTGCCAATTATTATTATTCTTATAATATTTTTATCCCGCTTGTTATAAAAAAAAATCCCTTCTCACCCCTATGGGTGGTATGTGTCTTCCTCAACCTCGGATCCTCTACCAAAGGCCTGGGAGTTTGAGGGTTCTGCGCAGGATCTTAGCTGTTCCTAGCACTGCACTCTTCTGGACAGAGAGCTCTGATGTGGCTCCTGGGATCTGTTGGAGCCACTCTCCCAGCTTAGGAGTCACAGCCCCAAGGGCTCGTACTACCACTGGGACACTTTCGCCTTCACTTTCCACATCCTCTCCAGTTCCTCCTTCAGGCCCTGGTACTTCTCCAGCTTCTCATACTCCTTCTTTCTGATGTTGCTGTCACTTGGCACCGCTTGTCTACTACCACAATGTCTGGTTGATTGGCCAGTACCTGCTTGTCTGTCTGGATCTGGAAGTCCCACAGGATCTTAGCCCTGTCATTCTCCATGACCTTCTGTGGAATCTCCCATCTGGATTTCGGAGGGTCTAGCGCATACGCTGTGCAGATGTTCCTGTACACGATGCCAGCTACTTGGTTGTGCCGTTCAGTGTATGCTGTTCCTGCCTGCATCTTACACCCTGCCACTATGTGTTGGACTGTCTCTGAGGCCTCTCTGCACAGTCTGCACCTTGAATCCTGTCTAGTGTGGTAGACCCCTGCTTCTATGGATCTGGTGCTTAGTGCCTGTTCTTGTGCTGCCATGATCAGTGCCTCAGTGCTGTCTTTTAGTCCAGCCCTTTCCAGCCACTGGTAGGATTTCCCAATGTCAGCCACCTCAGCTATCTGTCGATGGTACATCCCATGCAGGATCTTGTCTTGCCATGGCACTTCCTCTGCTTGATCTTCCTTCCATGAATGCTGCTGCCTTAGGCATTCTCTCAGCACCTCATCTTTAGGTGCCATCTTACCGATGTACTCCTGGATGTTCTGGGTCTCATCCAGGACAGTGGCTTTGATGCTCACCAGACCCCGCCCACCCTCTTTCTGGCTGGTGTACAGTCTCTGGGTGTTGGACTTGGGGTGAAAGCCTCCATACATTATGAGGAGCTTCCGGGTCTTCACATCAGCAGCCTCCATGTCCTCCTTTGGCCAGCTCACTCTACCGGCAGGGTATCTGATGACTGGCAGGGCATACATGTTGATGGCATGTATCTTGTTCTTCCCATTCAGCTGGCTCTTCAAGACCTGTCATATCCTTTGGTGGTACTTGGATGTTGCTGTCTTCCTTGCTTCCTCATTGTGGTTCCCATGTGACTGTGGGATACCAAGGTACTTGTAGCTGGTCTGTATGTCTGCTATGTGGCCTGCTGGTAGTTCCACCCCATCAGTCTTAACTACTTTCCCTCTCTTTACTACCATCCAGCCACACTTCTCCAGTCCGAATGACATCCCAGTGTCCTCACTGTAGATCTGCGTCAGGTGGATCAGTGAGTCGATGTCTCGTTCACTCTTAGCATACAGCTTGATGTCATCCATGTAGAGGAGGTGGCTGATGGTAGTTCCACTCTTGAACTTGTATCCGTATCCAGTTCTTGTGATAATCTGGCTGAGGGGGTTGAAGCCCATGCAGAACAGCAGTGGGGACAGTGCATCTCCTTGGTATATGCCACACTTGATGGCCACTTGTGTGAGCTGTCTTGAATTGACTTCCAGTGTTGTCTTCCACAGTCCCATTGAGTTCTTGAGGAAGGTCCTTAGTGTCCTGTTGTCTTTGTATAGTGCCAGGCATTCACAGATCCATGTGTGTGGCATTGAGTCATAGGTTTTCCTGTAGTCAATCCAGGCTGTGCTCAGACTGGTCTGTCTAGACCTTGAGTCTTGGGCGACTGCTCTCTCTATGAGCAACTGATGTTTGGAGCCTCTGGTGTTGTTCCCAATGCCCTTCTGAGCTGTGCTCATGTACTGGCCCATATGGTCCTGCAGGTTGGTGGCTATGATGCCTGATAGGACTTTCCATGTTGTGGGGAGGCAGGTTATTGGCTGGTAGTTGGATGGTGTTGTCCCCTTGTTGGGGTCTTTCATGATCAGCACTGTCCTACCCTGTGTTAGCCAGTCTGGGTGGGAGCCTGCTGCTAGTGGCTGGTTCATCTGTGCTGCTAGGCGTTCATATACTGCTGTTAGTTTCTTTAGCCAATAGGTGTGGATCATGTCCGGGCCAGGTGCTGTCCAGCTCTTCATGTTCTTGACCTGCTGTTGGATGTCTGCTACTGTGATGGTGACTGGTTCCTGCTCTGGGAGATTTCTGTGGTCTGCTCTCAGGTCCTGCAGCCACTTTGCACTGGTGTTATGTGTCTTCTCTTTCTCCCACATGTTCTTCTAGTACTGTTCAGTTTCTGCTGTTGGTGGCTCTGCTGTTACTGTGTTGTTGCACTGCAGTTGGGAGTACACCTTGGATGGTTCTTTGGCGAACAGGGCATTTATCTTCTTGGCCTCTGCTTCTCTAGTGTATCTCCTTAGCCTGGTAGCCAGTGCTGTGAGCCTTTGTTTAGCAGTCTCTAGGGCTTCAGATGGAGTCAGGCCCTTGTATTTTTTAGTAGCCAAATCTTATCCTTAATCTCTACACCCTTCTGTAGCTCTACCAGCTGACTAACTTCTCTCCGAGTTGCCTTGATCTTAGCCTCCAACCTCATTTTCCAGGGAGGGTATGTACTGCTGTTCTTCTTAATAATGTAGCTAAGCATCTCCAGGATTACAGTGGCTGTAGCGTATGCCAGTTCATTGGTTTGAGTTATAGTGGTGGTAGGGATTGTCGTGAGGGCTCTAGCATACTATCTGATGGTACTTCTCCACTGAGCCTTGGTAATCGGTCTCGAGAGTTGACTGTAGCTAGTTTATCCATGATCTTTTGCCTCATATCAGCTGCTGTGCTCTGTAATGGATGGGGTAGCAGTGACATTCCAGCCATTTACACCAGAATGAAGTTGCTGGTGAAACCACATTCACAACCTAGTGCTGCTTGCTCTCATGTCTTTGCCTCCTGGTTTGAACACACAAGCTACCGTTCTCCTGGATCAGACTGCTGCCACCATCATTGCCTCTAGGACCAGTTCTGAAAGTGGGAGAGATAAGGAGATGTGAAAGTGTGTTCGGTGGATGAAGATTCCCTGGCTGCATCTTCAGTTAAACTTAAAATTCAAAACTCAGAAAGATGGAAAGCAATATACCCATAGAATATAAACTAAACTTCCATCTGTTCTGGATGCCTACACCCAACCCTTTTGGACACCATCTTGGTTGTAGTATATATACCTAGATATACTGTACATCTTGACCCTAGGCTGACCATGTGATACTATCAAATCTTGTTCCAGTGTCTGGAAGCTATGGGGGTCTGGATGGGGAAGAACAAGCTCAAGCTCAATTCTGATATGACAAAGTTGTTGTGACTATTTGGACTGCCCAGATCTGGAGACAACTCCATCTTTAATCCTGAATGGGGTTGCACTGTTCCCTTTAGCAGTGATGTGCAGCTTGAGGGTCTTCTTGGAATCCTAGCTCTTGCTCAAGGAGCAGATGACATCTCTGACTGGAAAGGCCTTCACACTGATTGATCTAGTGCACCACTTTCCCCCATAACTGGACCAGGAGGCCTCTAAGGCAGTCACTCATGCTTTGGTAACCTCCCATTTGGACTATTACAATGGGATCTATATGGTGCTACCCTTGAAGACCACTAGGAAGCTGAAGCTGGTCCAGAATGCAGCAGCACGGGTAGTTTTGGGCATGCCACAGTATGTGTCATAGCCTCAAGACCAGGCTCCAAGACACGGGCAGATTGGGTCCCGCCGGGCACCGCGCCCACAGATTCAGCAATAGCAGTCCCTTTGTCCGCCAACACTGACACCTCCTCAGGTCCCTCCTTGGCCAGCAGTGATCCCTTTTTGGGCAACATTGGTGCCAAGAAACGGGGAAGACACCCTGTCCTGAGAGTCCTGAAGCCTGTCAAACCAAGCGCCTCGCAAATAAGCGGCAAGATGCTGACTCTGCAAGCAGACCTGGAGCCTTGTTATTGGCAACCTCTGAGCAAGAGAAACTTCAGCTGTGCACGCTCGGTGGGGAGAGGATTTAAACTGCGCACGGACTACTTCCATTGCTGGAAGCAACTTTGACATCTGGCTTCATACTTCATAGTTTTTGTTTTTTGTTTTTTTCTCCGGATTCCTGCTACATTTTCAACCTTGGCATGTTCTTGACTAAGTCTCTGGCTCTTCCCTGACCCAGCTTACATCTCCTCTTCAGCCTCCAGTAAGCTGTTGTGCACACACTCCTGTCGTCTCTCTCAACTGCCTATGCTCATACTCTACTTGTGCCTCTTCCTCACCTATCTGCTGCTATTTTTCCAGCCAAGCTTTCCTGATGCCTCCACAAGCCTCGCTGCAAGTGCACTGCTCCAACCACCCATATCAGCATTATGTCGATGAAGGTTCTCAGTCATCCAGGTGGAATTGTCTGTAGCTTGAATCATGTCAACTGGATTTCTATTTTCTCAGTGGAAACGTTTCGCTCCTTATCCAAGGAGCTTCTTCAGTCTGAGCAAAGTTAGTAAGGGAATCCTTAAATATGTTTCTAGGTGGCTGTGTGACCTTGCACCTGGGGCTAGGTCATGGTTATATTGAGATGTTATTTTAAGTCCTTTTATCATCTAAAGGAGGATCGTTAAGATCACCATGCTGCTGTTGAGCTTGTGAAATGGTCTTAATGTTCCTAGGCACAGAAGACAAAGCAGGGAGGAAGATGGGGGAAAGATTGTGCCTGAGGCCCCCACCTCTATTCAAGGAAGGATTTTCCAAGTTGGCATAAATGGATTCCTTGACCCCTCTCTCAAACCACCTATCTTCTCTGTGCCTAGGAAGATTAAGACCATTTCACAAGCTCAACAGCAGCATGGTGATCTTAACGATCCTCCTTTAGATGATAAAAGGACTTAAAATAACATCTCAATATAACCATGACCTAGCCCCAGGTGCAAGGTCACACAGCTACCTAGAAACATATTTAGGATTCCCTTACCAACTTTGCTCAGACTGAAGAAGCTCCTTGGATAAGGAGCGAAATGTTTCCACTGAGAAAATAGAAATCCAGTTGACATGATTCAAGCTACAGACACCCATATCAGCACTCGCCTCACCCCTCTCCTTGCTTCCCCACCACTGAATCTTCTACCAAGCCCCTCCCACCGTGTGTGTTTCTTCCCCAGCACCTCTGCAAGCCTCGCACACAAGTGCTCACACTGCGCCTGCATCGTGCCTGCCAATTGCATGGACATTTACTCCCTCCCCCGAAGCCAGGACGCAGAAGTATGCCTATGTAACACCTCTAATTTGTGAGCTGCACTGGGTACCAGTAGGATTCTGGGTGCAATTCAAGGTGGTGGGTATCACCTATAAAGCCCTTCATGACATAGGACCTGGTTACTCGAGGGATACTTGCCTTCCATGGTTTTTGCTCATCCTATGTAATCCGGCACAGTTAGCGTGCTCCAGGCTCAGCTCCATCGATCAAGCAAGGTCCTGTATTGTTTGTTGTGGACATAAGCCCAGCGAACTCTACCAACATCTCGACCAGTAAGCAGGCTCTCAACAGCATACTTGTTGTTATAGCTATTAGCCTTAGGAGGTTTCATCTTACTAGAAAAACACAGTAGACTAGGAAAGCAGAAAAGTCTTGTTATTTTTAGCATTTCACATGTCCATGTATGAGTTCTTTCAAAATACTTTGAGTCCTTCGTGCAAGCCCTGTCAGGTCTCCCCAATCCACTATACTTCAAATCCACTGAGATTCTTGACATTTCCAGCCCATGGTGTCCTATGTTCTATGATAGCTCAGAAATTCCAGTATTCGAATTACCAATATTTGCAAGGCTTCAGGTTGGAGAAGGCTACCTTAGATCCTTGTTGAACTGAGTTTGATCTCTTTCTAATGCTGCTCCTATGGGGACAATTCCCATTTAATCTAGTTACTTTCAGGGTGTGTATCAGTACAGTATGTGACTACTGTATATCGCTTTTGAACCAAATTACACACCCGAGCTAGTTTTTGAATGAGCCTTTACAGTATAACATTTCCTCACTACTGGTGGAAGACTATTATGTACTTGATAGCTCAGGCCATCTGGCTCATCTCTTCTATAACTCTTTGCCTCATTGATTCTCCATCTAATTTAGAATCATAGCTGAAAGTCTGCCTTAGATTCCCTTATTGCAAATATAATATACTATAACTTTCAGTTTTGTCTCTAGTGCTTTCTTTCTTTCTTTAAACTTTATTATTACTTAACCTGATTTTGCATTTACCATCTGGGAATGAAAATAAGAGTTTATTATTATTTTGACTTGATGTGCTTTAACTCAGGGTTGATTAGACAAGCTTGCAGGATCTATTGTGTTGTGGATTTGTTTTTGTTTGTTTTTTACTAGAAATTTAAAATCCACCCAGGAGAGCCAAGTTTGACTCAAGGTTTTAGATCTGGAGGAAGAATTAAGGAACTAGGTTCCACTGAGCACACCATCCGCTCAGGAATTTGTGGTCCAATTTCAGACTCAATTCAGGCGCCATTTCATTTTTGTATTATACAGTATTTATTTATTGTGATGGTGGTGTTATTAGGTGCTATGTTTTAACTAGACTTTCAAGGATTACTATAATGGCAATTCTGCAATTGTGTATCAAAGTATTCAAGTTAAACTGATTGTGTGTAGCTACATAAACTTTTTTTTTTTAAAGAGTGGAAAGCAAGTGTCTAGCTGCCAACGCTTTGCACATTGTCATATGTTGTGTATTTTCTCTCTGCTATTGCACAATCATTCTTAAATTTTCCTTTAGCTTTTGCTGGAGTATATATTTATTGAAGTTATTACCTGCTGCTCTTTCAACTGTTGCTGTTTCATCTGTTGATGTACATTTTACTTTACTTAATTTTCAATATGACCTTTGTTATTTATTAATTCTTATGGGATTTTGATTAAATAAACAATATATAATATTTAAAATATTCAAAAAATATAAAATAGTAAATAGTAAAACCCATGCCAATTTAATATTATAAATGTTAAATAAAATATCATTTATAAAATAATTGTTTTTTAGATTTTATTATTTTTATAAATAACTCGAGGCGGGGAACATACCTAATACTCCTCCCTCCTCCTCTTTTCCTCACAACGACAACCCTGTGAGGTGAGTTGGGCTGAGAGAGAGTGACTGGCCCAAGGTCACCCAGCCGGCTTTCATTTCTTCCAATGTTGAAGTCATTTACCTTTCTTTTAGTGATGGCTTCGGATCCCATCACTAAAAGAATTCCATCTAGCGGGGTCCAGGAGGCGTGCCTTCTCTGTGATAGAACCCGCCCTGTGGAATATCTTGCCCCCTCAGGTGAGGCAGGCACCGTCACTCCTGGCCTTCAGAAAGTCGTTAAAGACCTGGTTCTGCCACCTTGCCTGGAATGGAGGAAATAATAGTTCCTCCTGGGGGTGGTTAGCTTAGCAATATCCTCTTTTTAAGAACATACCATCTCTTGGATTTTTATTTTTTATTTTTATAGTATATTTTAGATGTATAGGTTTTTAACTTTTTATAATGTGATTGTAAACCACCCAGAGTCTGCCATGGTAGAGATGGAGTTACTGGTGATAACTCCAATTAATTAATTAATTAATTAATTAATTAATAATATTAATTGTTTATTAATGATATGTGTTTCTTTTCACTTAGATCCTGAGAGTTATCTGTGATCATGAGGATTCAATTTATCCAATTTCCTTTTTCTAGTGAAGAATGGGACATTTTGCTTATGGTTTTTTAAATTATTAATTTTCTAGTTTTCACTTTAATGTCCAGAAATATTATCACTAGGACAAGATTCTGTTTTTAGATCATTAGCAGAGGACCCTGTTTTCACCCCAGGCAGCACAACTAAATATTTAGGCTGAATTACAGTCATAACATCAATTAAATTGACTTTCAGAAACATGATATCAAAGCATCACTTTATTTTCTATTAGACTAGAAACAAATTTAATGTGTCTGGTACATGGTCCTGATTGCTGCCACACTGAAACTTGATTTCTTCTGTCCTTCTGCAAAAAATGATCATATCTAAGAACAGATGCAGTGTTTACTTCCCTCAGTGCCCTTCAGAAGGAAAGTGTACCTTAAGGCTGCAACTCAACTGGTTATATTTTAATCACCATATAAAAGTTTATTTAACCTATTAATTTACATATTTATTTATTACCGATACTTTTATGCTGCCCATTCATCTTACATTCTAGGCAGCTTACATCCAGTTGTACAATAAAATAAAAATTAAAACATTCTCAGAAACATAAAATATCATCTCGGACTTCCGGTGGGGATATAGCGGACTGAACAGCTGTGCTCGCGGGTTTTTCAGGTTCAGGCAGGTTTTTCCTGAAGCCCATGGGTGTTTTTCCGGTAAAGGAAAACACTTAGAATCATCCCATCTGTCCTCCGGACAGCTGCTTGCAGGCAGAAGACCGCAAACAGCGTTCACGCTCGTCTGGTAAGAGCAGCCGGGAGGCTGGGATGTCACCATTTCCAAGCTGCGCTGTACCCTTAAAGGGACACTAAGACCAGCCACCCCATTTCTAAATCACTAAATAATATAAATTTATATTTTTTAAAGTATATGTACCCTAAGAGACGCTTTCTACAGCAAGGATAAGCGGGCTCTCTTGGCGCTTATCATTATTTTGGGGGTTAATTTTTAAACATTCTTTTTAAGTTTTGGCTTGTTTTCCATCCAAGGAGGACTGAGAGTAAATAATTGTCTCCCTGTTATTATTTTTGTACTAAATTTGAAGAAACTAGCATTTTCCTATACGTTGAATTGGCTGTTTTGAACTTTCAGTTTTCTGCTTCTACTTTTCCTGGGGAATTGTCTGTTAATCTCACTTTCACTTAAGTAAACACATTCCTTTATATCAGAGCTTTCCAAACTTTTCATGTTGGTGACACACTTTTTAGACATGCATCATTTCGCGACACACTCTTACAGCAGGGCACCATCTCGCGACACACTCTTACAGCAGGGCACAAGGCAGGCACTAGGACCTGCACGGAATCACAGCAGGTTTGGAGGCAGCCAGGCACAAGGCAGGCACTAGGACCTGCGCAGAATCCTGGCAGGGCAGGTTTGGAGGCAGCCAGGCACAAGGCAGGTACTAGGACCTGTGTGGAATCCTGGCAGGGTTCGGAGGCAGCAGCAGCCGCGACACACCCAGACACTGCAGCCGACACACTAACGTGTCGCGACACACAGTTTGGAAAGCTCTGCTCTTTATATCTTTGACTTTTGCTGGTTAAGCTCCTGGGGGCGCCATAATCTACTGCTTGAGACATGGAGGATCTTAAACAGACTTTCTCTGAGTTCCATCAAGATTTTAAGCAGATTTTTTCTGATTCTTACCAAGTTTTTATGCAAGGCATTCAGGACATTGTGGAAAATATTAGCTTTAAAATGTCTCATCTGGTTGGGGATGTTGTGGATGAAATTGAGGAATTTAACAGCGACAGGAATGTCTCTTGACTTCTGATGAGATGCTGGATGAAGATTGGATAGTTGAGTTGAAGAAATTAAAGGGAGAGATTGAGTTGCAAGCCATAAGTGAAATAGATCTTTTGATAGAGTGCCTTGGAAAAGAAGGGGTTATTATGTATGGGAGGTTTCTTGAAGTGAAGTCGGAGTTCTTGAGGGGGGCAGTTGGGCTGTTTGATTTCTTTAAGAAAAAAGCTTTGTACGTATTGTGGGGATATGTAAATGCTTTGGTCTATTTCGAAGTGGGATAAGGGTTTAAGAATATTTAACTGAATTACTTTAAGGGTTTGACTGATTTCATTTATCTTTACTGATTTGGATTAAGATTAAGGCATAATAAAAGAAATAATGTTTGGTTTTGGGTTTGACATAATTAAGATTATTAAAATTGCTGTATTAAGTATAATGGTAGATAATTCATATGTTTTTTTTAGTTTGATATTTATTATAGTAGACAGGAATGTATAGAATAGTAGTAGGAAGGAAATAACTATATTTATTTATTTGTTTGTTTGTTTCTTTGTTTGTCAAATTTCTCTGCCGCCCATCTCGTATACAACCACTTTGGGGGGCTTACAGACAATAAAATGACAGTCATTAAAAACACTACAATATAATATAAATACATGTATAAATACACATAAAAACAGATAAAAGTCTAAAAATACAAAAATATAAAATACAAAAATTCAAGATGGGCATAGGATGTTATCCTTGGCACGATCACAGTGCCAGCCACCCCCATGAATGGCTATCCCCCCTCCCATCCAAAGCGAGGTGGCATAACCATGTCTTCACCCCCTTCCGGAAGGCCGGGAGAGTGGGGGCCTGTCTTGCCACTGGGGGTAAGCTGTTCCAAAGGGCGGATGCCACGGCAGAGAAGGCCCTCCTCCTGGACCCTACCAGTCGGCAATCCCTCATGGACAGGGTCCGTAACATGGCCTCTCTGCCTGACCAGGTGGGATGGGTCGATGTAATGGGGGTGAGGCGGTTCCTCAGGTAACCTGGACCCATGCCATGTAGGGCTTTAAAGGTGATAACCAACACCTAGAATTGGACCTGGAAGCAAACTGGTACCCAATGCAGCTCACGCAACAATGGTGTTATATGTGCCCTCCTTGGGGCTCCTAAGACTGCTCACGCAGCCACATTCTGGACCAGCTGTAGCTTCCGGATACTCTTCAAGGGTAGCCCCATGTAGAGCACATTGCAGTAGTCTATACGGGAGGTGACTAGGACTGTTCGAAATAAATGTTATCTTTGGGGGAGAATATGTCTATGAAGGTTCTCAGTCATCCAGGTGGAATTGTCTGTAGCTTGAATCATGTCAACTGGATTTCTATGGAGCGAAACGTTTCCACTGAGAAAATAGAAATCCAGTTGACATGATTCAAGCTACAGACTTTGGGGGAGAAGTTGATTAGGAGGTTTATATATGTATATTCTTTTCTTTTTTAATATAAGGGGAGGGAGCAACTATACTTAGTGATTTTTATAATGTGCCAATGGTATGATTTATAGAAATAATGTGATCTTGGTTTAATATAGAGTAAGAAATTGATTATGGAAAATTGTTGTATATCCTTGCTGTTAAAAGTTGGAAGTCACTTCTTTCTGTAACTTTTTTTTTAAATTCTCTTGTGTTTCTACACCTTTTTAGTTCCTTTTTTTCTTTTTCTCTTTGTAGTTTTTTGTTTTTGTGTAGTTTTTATCTTTGCTTGAAATTTAATAAAATTCTTATTAAAAAAAAGAAACATAAAATATCATCTCAAACCTAGATGCCAACCACAGCTCAAGGTTTTCAGAGAGAGAGATTTTAACATAGATAAAAGATAAAGATGAATATAAAACAAATTAAGGAAAAAAAGATAAAAGAAAAAGTGCAGGAAATAATACAAATAGAAAAAGATATATAAAGAAGCGACTTCCGATCTTCTTTACAGCAGTTACAAACTTGTTATCTCTCCTCCCTCTTTAAAATTATATTACATGGTTCCCTTCTTCCCATATTCAACCCTTTTTAATCAGCAAATCCATAAATCACCAATTCATTTTTTTCCAATTTTCAGCAAAAAGTCCATAAGGGGTTTCCCGCCATTTATACAAGTACTTATTAGCTCAAGGTTTTCTTCCAATCGTGTGGCACCCCCTGCCTGAAAGACAGTACTGTCTTAACACTGTTTGGAAATGACTCGACCTTAGGGAGGAAGCTGTTATACCGTAGAGGGAGAGGGCTATGACCAAGAAGGCTTGTGTCTATTCCCCACCCCTTTATATCTTAAAAGGGAGGTACTTATTAGGAACTAGATTCTGTTAGAGCAGACTATCCTAAAGATATTGGGGTCATGAGCTAGAGACGGCCTTATAAATGACAACCAGTGTCTTGGACTCAGAAGCTTATTGCCGACCAATGCAGCTCCTGCAAGGTTGGTATTACTGTTGTACTTGCTTTTACTCATTAGCATATGGGCCACTGCATTTTGTCCCAGCTGTAGCTTCCCAGTTGTCTTCCAGAGTAACCCCATATAAAGAGTGTTGGAGTCCTCCAGGTGAGATGGTAAGGGCACGCACCTGCTCAAGCCTGGGCCCCCGAGTCTGGGATGGAGCCCGTTGCTTAGTTATGTTGAGTGTTGGATTGTGGCTTTGTAATTTTTCCCCCCACCTGCTATGGATTTTATAATTTTTGTGTGTCTTTATTATTTTTAATATTGTGAGTCACCCAGAGTCACATATGTGAGATGGGTGGCCATATGAATCCACTAAATAAATAAAAGCATATGCAACAAGCAAATCATTTTTTTAATCCTTATTTCTGGGCTAAATAGCAGCATTCCTTCTAAATGAGGGGAAAAGGAAAATGCTTTTTAAAAATAACAGTATAACGTAATGTTTCTGAACAAGTCTACTGAAGAAACATGCATTCAAAATCATATAATCATTTTTACCTGTATTTATACTTGTATTGATATTGTATTCTAGTGTTTTTAATGACCCTCATTTTATTATCTGTAAGCTGTCCAGAGTCGTCGTATACGAGATGGGCGGCAGAGAAATTTGACAAATAAACAAATAAATAAATATAAATTGACGAGATAAGTAAACCAGGAGTTGAACTGGTTCTTCTAGACCTTGTTTCAGGAGTTACTGTTTCTCTTCCTTATCCACGGATTATTGAGAGATGGGCATAAACCTATCAATGCTATGTTGCTGGCCAGCTCCAATACTCAGTCCTCCAGGACGCAAAGGATAACCTTAAGGGGGATGCAGCTTATCCAGAATAGAGTCTCTCTTCTGAATCTTGAAGCCCCATTTCTTCAAGACTCACATTTAGTCCTTCACAGCTTGAGACAGAGGCCCCGGATACGACCGACCCTGAGCTTGCATTGAAAAAAGATATATAATTAAATATCATCACCATGCTGATGACCTCTATTTCTAGACCTGTGCATGATCCTCTCCAACAGTTTCTTATAGATGTTAAACAACAACAGAGACAGGATAGATCCTTCTGGGACCCCTCCCCAAGTAATCAAGCGGAACCAATATTTTTTTCTAGTAGCACTTGGAGAGATAGGAATGGATCCACTACAATTGAACAAACACCCTAACAAGATACTGTGCCCCTAAGTATGAAATGCCAGTGAGAAATCCAGGAGAGTCAGTTGGGTTCTATTCCCCCTGCTTCTCTTCTGATATAAATCACTTATATCTCCATGCTAAATCTGGATGTAAAGGCAGACTGAACATGATCAAGATTTTCTGTTTCATCTAATGGCTCTCAGAGGTACAGCACCAAGTCTTTCTCTACAAGCTTAACTGAATATGACATATTGGTCACTGCTCACTGCTGTTAAAATTGATTGGATACAAAATTAGTTTCTAAACCAAGAGCTTCACCATCAGTCCTTTAAAGTAAGACTGCCTAAAAGAAGAAGGTACTAAAGATCTGAGTAATCATAGTCAGGATGAAATGTTTAGAAATCTTTACATGCTCGGGAAGCTTCTAGCAATATAGGTAATGATGCAAACAGATGCAAGGACTTACTGACTTTCTCAGGAGATAAACTAAAGTCTACCGGATACACAAGTCTACCGGAAATCTACCCACACTAACCAAGTGCTCCATTACCAAAGCAACAACCGAACCTCCCACAAGAGAAGTTGTGTAAGAACATTATTCAGACGAGCACTAATGCACTGCAGCAACCCAGAACACCAGAAAAATGAAACAGATCATCTATACAGCATGTTCCAGCAAAATGGATACCCACACAACTTTATAAAAAAGTGCCTGACTACCCAACGCACTACAACACAACCAACAGAAGCTATGAAAAGGATAACACTGCCACATATCAGAAACATCTCAGAAAAGACCAATAGACTGTTACAACCACATGGCATCACCGTAGCACGTAAACCAACCAAAACCCTTCAGAACATCTTTGTTGTTGTTGTTCAGTCGTTAAGTCGTGTCTGACTCTTCGTGACCCCATGGACCATAGCACGCCAGGCCTTCCTGTCCTCCACTGCCTCCCGGAGTTTACTCAAATTCATGTTCATTGCATTGGTGATGCTATCTAACCATCTCATCCTCTGCCGTCCCCTTCTCCTTTTGCCTTCAGTCCTTCCCAGCATCAGGGTCTTTTCCAGTGAGTCCTCTCTTCGCATTAGGTGGCCAAAGTATTTGAGCTTTAGCTTCAGTATCTGTCCTTCCAATGAGCAGTCAGGTTTCATTTCCTTTAGTATTGACTGATTTGACCTCCTTGCAGTCCAAGGGACTCTTAAGAGTCTTCTCCAGCACCACAGTTTGAAAGCATCAATTCTTCGGCGCTCAGCCTTCCTTATGGTCCAACTCTCACAGCCATACATTACTACTGGGAAAACCATAGCTTTAATTATACGGACCTTTGTCGGCAAGGTGATGTCTCTGCTTTTTAATATCTTAACGTCTTAAGTAACCCAAAAGTCCCAGTAGCCCAAGAAGAAAAAACAGGAGTTATCTACAACATACAGTGTAAGGACTGTAGCAGCCACTATGTAGGACAGACGGGCAGAAGACTAGCAGAGCGCATCCACGAACACCAACTAGCAGTCAGAAGACATGATGAAAACTCCTTAATCTCACAACATATGGACAGACTCAACCATACTTTCAACTGGGAAACTGTGAGCATCTTAAACCAAGCCAAATCCAAAAACGTTAGAGAATTCCTGGAAGCTTGGCGCTCAGACAAAGCAGCCATCAACAGACACATAGAGGTAAACAACATTTACATTCCATTCATAAGAGACAATAGAAAAGCCAGTAGACCAGAACACCTCTTTGCCAGCAATCAACAACAAGATACGCAAAGATTAACAGCAAGATTAGCAGCAGAGGAGCAATCAAACAACACAATAGACCCTAATCAAGGAACTATTAACTCAGTCAATCAACCAAGCAGCAAACAACAGCCCAATCAAGGAACTCCTAAGGGGAGAACAACACCTCCACCAACACAAGCAGGACAAGCCATGGTACATAAACAGAGAGCAAGTCCCACTCCCTTTTCACACTGAAGATATTGCCTAGTCTGGCAATGAAACATCTGCAAGAAAACAACAAGGCTCAGAGAGTACCAAGGACTCCATAATAAACTAAACTGCCTTATATTTGTTATTTATTTATTTATTTATTTATTTATTTATTTATTATTCAAATTTATCCCCGCCCATCTCCCAATTAAGGGACTCTGGGCGGTTTACAGGACAATAATTAAAATCTATATATAAAATTACAAACAATATAAAATAAGTATAATCCAGATGGGTAAGATATTAGTTAAAAGGAAGGACATCAATTAAGGGATTAGCCATCTCCATGAGAGACTATCCCTTCCTCCTTCCCATGCCAGGCGGCAGAACCAGGTCTTCAGCTCTTTCCTAAAGGTCGGGAGGGAGGAGATCTGTCTCAACTCTGGGGGCAAGCTGTTCCATAAAGAACAGCTAACAGACATCCAATTATATTTGATGTCACACCCTCACCCATCCCATGTCATAGGAGCCTGAGTTGGTTGAGAATGGTGCCCCTACAACCAATGCTATATTTAAATTTCTGCAGATTTGCCTGTGAGGAAGGAGGAGGCAGAAAATTGTGATGGGAATAGGATTAGTCCTACTGGTTGCATTTCATTATGTGTGGAAACAATTAGCAGCTGCTCAGAAGTGAGTACAGCAATCAGCAGATGATATTGCTGCCTTAAAAGAGCAGCATGTTTTCTTGCAGAAAGTGTCGCAAGGGGCTCAGCAGAAGAACAAATCAGTACTATGGCAATTCAGTTTGCCAGCCCAAGCAATATAAGGAGAGGTATTTGTGATATCTCAAAACCTGGGGTAGAGACTGGTAAGACTCAAGGGAAAAAGACATATAGAATGGCAAAGGAAACGTGTCTTAAACAACAGCTAGCCCAGGCTGCTGTGATCCAGTAGAAATCCTAGGCAACTACTCTTCTGTTGACCAGAATTTTCAGAATCCAGCAAGAATGATGGACCTATGGAATGAACACTTTGTTCATGATCCTGGTCTAGCTGTTGGCAGCCAACTTTTACAAGCAGAGCAAATTAAAGCTGCCATCAATCCTACAGAGGGAATATACTGCACTTACGCTGTCTCAGCAGGTACTTGGCCTGTTTTATGAGTATGCTGGTGATATAGAGGTTCTTGATCTGCCTCCTTAGCAGAACTTCTCTTTAGAGAAATGCCCAGCATTTCTAAATTTGAGCCACTATTAAAGCTTTTCCTTGAGGGGATTTGGCAAACGTGAACTCTAGTTTCTTCTCTTGCTCTTTGAAATGAGTCCTGGCCACCTGTTAAATCCAGTTCCAATGTTAACCTTGAAGATGAGTGTACTGTGATAAGGGAAATAACACAGTGAAAAGGGAAGTTGTAATTAATCGGAATAGCTAATAGGATCTCAATCCTTAATTACAAAGAAGGGGAGGAGGCCAAAGCCCTTTTTGTGAAGCTTGGTATGAAAAGCCATGGTATTTCAGTCCTGCCTCTGTCTGTGGTTCTGTTAAATAGGATTGCATGTAGAATTCCTGCTTGGCATGAGGATATGAAGGCAATAATGTAAAAAAAGAAGTTATATTTATGCCAGGAGTGGGGAACCTTTTTTCTGCCAAGGGCCATTTGGATATTTATAACTGGGGACCGGGGGGGGGGGTTTCTGGGATTTCCACGGACCAGGGGCCGGAGTTTGCGGGCGGGAGCCAATCACAAGCACTGGGAGGCGGGGTTTGCGGCTGGGAGCCAATCGCGTGGAAGGGACGGGGTTTGCAGGCGGGAGCCCCGCAGGCCTTATATGGCGTTGCCCACCCCTGATTTATGCTGTCTACAGCAAGTGCTACCAGGCTAAAGCGTTTATTTTCCTAAAACCACTGAGTTCAATTTCAGATGTTTGATTCATCAAAGATCTTGTTTAAAAGTTATAATGTTGACTAAAATATTTCAATCTTTTGGAAAAGTCTGTTAGAAGGGGTGGTAAATGCAGACTGTCAAGCTGGCCGATGTGTTGTGAACAATGGTCAGTCCAGCAATCTCGCCTTTAGCCTCACCTTCTGATGCCTTTTATTCTGGAGACAATTATTGTAAGAAATGTGTAATTATGTACTTACGCATTTACAGATTTCTGGAAGAATAAAAAGCAACCTCAAGAAAGGAGGGAGGATTTTTAAGACAGATGACAGAATTTGAAACACTTATACAAGAACGAAGACCACCTATTAGGATGTACAGTATATATAAATTACTATTAAAATGTGACATGCAGACAGGACAGGTAAATAAACTGTATGATAACATAGATGCAAAATTGTAAAGAAACAATTATATTACAACAATGGGAGGACTTACGGAAAAGCTCAATAAAATTTACCCCAATCTATAATTTAAAACAAAATTGGTACAAAATTAGTACAAACTGTTTTACAGATGATATATGACTCCATCCATAATTGCAAAAATCGATAAATCATATATTAATAACAGTTGGAAATGTGATATAGAAAGAACATTTTATCGTATGTGGTGGTCATGTAAAAACAATAAAAAGTACTGGTAAGAAATACACAGCATTATTAAAAAAAAAATTCAGAACAAAGTTTGAATTGAAACCTCAGATTTTTTCTACTAGGAATCTTTCCACAAGAAATAAATTAAAAGTATCATAACTTATTAAAATACATGCTGACAACTGCAAGGACAAATTTGGCCCAACATTGGAAAAGAGAGACTTTGCCGACAATATCGGACTGGGAAACCAAACTTGGGATATACATAGCAGTGGCAAATTAACAGTATACATCCAAAACAGAAGTTTGACTAAACTGAAGCAAGAATGGCTTACAGTATAATATATTACATCTAAGCATAGAATACGTTTTTTAAAGGGAGATGTTTGATGTCAAGATAGTAACCTGAAGCAGTTTTCATGTTTATAAGTAATATGATGTAATCACCAGTCGGGTACAGTGGAAGGGTATTTAGAACTTAATATTGTTTTTACTGATTTTTCTGTATTTATTTTTGTTTCATATGATTTATTTTAGATAATGATAAATAGTGGTGACATGAATATAAATATTTAGAATTTTGTAGTGATTTACAATTACTGCATTACAAGTTGTAATATCACAATTACAAGTTGATACAATTATTTTAGTTTTATGTATTTAATTATTTAATCGATGAAATCATGAATTTTATGAGAAAAAAATCCACATCTTTGTGGCGGAAGGAAGGAAGGAAGGAAGGAAGGAAGGAAGGAAGGAAGGAAGGAAGGAAGGAAGGAAGGAAGGAAGGAAGGAAGGCCTTCCTGCCTGCCTTTGGAGCTACAGGTACTGAACTAATCCTAGAGAAAAAATGTGCAGGTCAATTAATGTAATCAGCCCCATCATGTTGAAGAAGCGTTTAGCAAAGCACCTGGAGACACCTTTTGGGTTCTCTTAACAATGTTGTTTGTCGTATTTGTTTTGATTCAACCAAAGTAAAACACCAGGAGCAATCCAATCATTTTCCTACGGTAGCACTACATGGCGGAGATAAGCACAACTCTGGAAATTCTTTGCTGTAATTGTTAAGCTGTAGGGAGCTACCTCAAATTGAGAGCAGGAATCTTACAGAGACTTCATTAACAATATTTTGTGAGTTGAATAAGATAGGGTTACAGGAATTTCAGCATATGAGTTGTTACTGCTACAGAACTCATTTATTTCGTGAAATACCTGAGGGCAGACTTATTCCATTTCATTGGACAGGTAGCCCCTGCTTACCGACCACTCGTTCAGTGACCGTTCCAAGTTGCGACTGCACTGAACGAGTGGTACTTATGACCGGTCCTTGAAGTTCCAGCTGTCACAGCATCCCACAGTCACATGATCGCCACTTGCAACCTTCCCTGCCGCTTCCCACAAACAAAGTCAATGGGAAAGCTGGCAGGGAAGAGCGCAAGTCGTTCTGGTAAGTCCACCCCCCTGGCCTTCCTCCCCTCAGCTTCCCTGTGCTCATGCCACAGCACAGCACCCCCTCCCCCAACTCAAGTGCGGCCTGCTCTGGGCCTCCCAGGACCTCCCCCTGTGGCACCCCCCCCTGCTCCTTTCCTGGGACTCCCGCTGCTTCCTGCTTAACAATGCACGTGTCTTGGGGTTACAACGGCAACCAGGATTACCTGGATTGCTGTTGCTAAATGATGTGGTCACATTATGTCATGCTTTACAACTGCATCGCTTAGCAATGGAAATTTTGGTCCCAATTGCTTTTGTAACCTGAGGACTACCTGTAATAACACCTCCTCTTTGCAGGAGACGGACCTCTGTGCAGATAGTGGAAAACCTTGCAGCTGTCTTTTTACCAAACTGCCTCCTGAATCTTTATCAGGCTTCAAACCAACTCTTACAATAACATAAATGTTAAAAGACAACATTTTCTAGGGCCTTGTACCAATATGACACAGTATATTGGGGAATTATATTAAAAATTCATTGTGAACAAGTTCACCCAAGATACAGAGGATTTTGCAATGCATTAACTGGTGGGACATCTTTTCAGAATGGGGTCCCACACTGAAGTACGTTTTGAACTTGATGTAGTATCCTATGCTATTATTTCTTGTATTCATTATTTCTATTTTTATTTGTCTGTGTACAGTATATTAAGGTTAGATACTTATATTCTCAAGTGAAGAGCCTTAACTTTTTCTATATGGTTTGGGAATTTAGGGATGATTACCCAGTGATGTACTGTAATTGCCATTCAGTGAAGTTTACCACCTTGACCTTGAAGGAATGTATAACATGCTCAATAGCTAATGTGTATATCACTGAGACAGCATGGAGATGGCTTAGCTTTAGAAATTCTCCCTGGTGTGAAACTCAGTGTAGGCTTATAGAAGGCAATGCCTGATGGCTGTTGGTAACGATCACTCTGTTGCTATTCCCCAGGGTTCCCAACAACAGAAAGGAAACTAGCTGTATACCTCCGTAGAATTTGGAGATAATGAATAGACTAATTGGAGAAAGACCAAGGACACATCCCTGCTAGATCCAGACTGTGATCCATTGTTCATATACAGTATGGGAGATGACATCCATAACTTTGGCTTGGTCTGTGTTTAATGATGCCTCAACTTATCCACCTTTGTTTAGGGATAGAGTGATGGCATTATGGGGACACGGATGGCTCAGCAGGTTAAACTGCTGAGCTGTAGGCTGCAGATCAGAAGGTCTGCAGTTCGAACCCCATGCAACGAGGTGAGCTCTCGTTGTTGCTCCCGGCTCCTGTCAACCCAACAGTTCGAAAGCTTTGCAAGTAGATAAATGGGTACCACCTTAAGTGGGCTAATTTGCTGGCGTCCTGTCGGGAAGTCGGCACCACCGGAGGAAAGGATCGGAGGAAGATCAAATGGCAGGCGGTGACGACGGACCCGGATGCAACAGCTACAGGACGTCAGCAGCCGGCTCAAGGCATCCTGGGAATTGTAGTCCAGAGCCTGGAAGAGTTGGTTCCCTTACCCCCTCCCCTCACGCGCGGTGAAAATGGTGATTTGTGAATTGTATAATTAATGTATATATATGCTTGTAAGCCGCCTAGAGTCCTCCATTAGGGAGGGGATAGGCGGGGTATAAATACCACAATAAATAAATAAAATAAAAATTAAGATCTACTAGATAACATGCTAGATGTATAGAATCACCAGTCAGAAAGGGAAAGGCAGGTTTGGTCAACTTCTATGTCCTGGAAAGGAAGAGAACTGCTACATCAAGCCTTCAACACTAAGCCTTACTTTCCTTACTTACTTTGAGAATACTATTGACATGCTTTACAGAACTGTGTAAATGAGCAAATAAGTTTGAGATTTTATAGCATATCTGCTTAAGCAAAATGGGCTATAGATGATTGCCTTTCTGTTACTTGGCTAGCTTCTTAGAGGCCACTGGGGATTTCATGTTTGCTTTCTTTATTCAGCTAAAAAAAAGCTTGATTTTTAACTGGAAAAAGGCAGGTTAGTTATCCATTTGTTCTTATTCATAATACTGTTTGATGATGGTGGAAAGATTGCTGTGGAGAAGGAACTCAATTACTGATGAATTTAGACTTCATAGGCTTTAAAAATCTTAATCTCTGAATACAAAGTAATTTGTTCCTTTACAATATGTTCTCTTTTCCCTTGAATTCCTCATTATTCTCATTTGAAATAGAGACTCAACTGGCCCACAAGAAGAATAAGCTATCCAGGATATTAATTTAACAGACTTGATTAAAAGGGCAGAGATGTGGAGAGATTTGTATTCTATACTGCTTAAGTATTTCAGCACCTAACCACTATTTTACTGAATAATTTGTTGCTATGTGAGTTTTTTTGTTCTCAGACTCCTGGTCTACAAATATTTAGATTTCATTGTGCAAAATTTAACTGGGTTTTTTGTTTCATTCTGTTTTTAATCCAAACTGAGCAACTCAAGCGAACACTGCCTCCCTCCTTTTTTCCTTAATCCCAGTGGCTGCCTCATCAGCAATCAATTTTGATTGATTGATTGATTGATTGATTGATTATGTACCATCAAGTAGATGTCAACCCTTAGCAACCACATAGATAGATTTTCTCCAGGAGGATTTGTCCCCAACCTCAACCTTCAGGTCTTCTGATGGTGGACTGTGAGCCCATAAACCTTGCTACTTTGATCGTCCTCTTCTTCGCTTTCCTTCCACCTCTTTTTTTCTCCCAGCATTGGAGACTTCCTAAGAATGCTGGATCTTTGCATAATGGGTCCTGCTGATTATGTTTTTATGTTTTATGGTTTTAATCTGGTTTTTAATTATTTTAAATGTTACTGTTGTTTTATTTGTATTTTGTTTACTGTTTCTTGTTGTTTTAATTATGTGAGCAACCCAGAGTCACAAATGTGAGATGGACGGCTATATTAATTGAATGAATGATAATTTGAGCCTGGACATTTGTGCTTCGAATGAGAACTCTAAACAAATGGATCATTTGTTTAATGATCCACTTGTTTGTTTTCTTGGTTACGCATTGTATTCTCAGGAATCTTCTCCAACACCAAAGTTCAAAAGTTGAAAAGCGTCATTACTCTTTCTATCCTGCTTCTTCAAAGTCCAACTTGGGCTTCCATAGAGGGTCACAGGAAAAAAACATTGCCTATATGAGTCTGATCTTTGTAGGTATAGACATATCCTGGCATCTGAACATCTTTTCTCAGGCCCTTCATGGCTGTTCAACTAAGAGCTAGTCTGTGGTGTATTTCTTAAGTAAAGCTGGTTGCTTTAGTGTTGATAGATGATCCTAAAAACCAGAAACGATCCAACACTTCAGTATCTTCATTATCAGTTATAAAGCTGGTTGCTATACCTGTTTATATGAGTTGGGTCTTTTTCATATTTATATTTTCAATGTTAATGCCCATTCCTCTAGTTTGGAGATGTCCTTTTAGGAATTTTCACCATCTTTTTTCTTGTTTGTGTGTTTCAACCATCTAAAATAATTTTGTGTGGTCAGTGAACAAATAACCACTGCTCCCTTCGAATTCCATGTCATATCGGGAACAGCTTAAAAGCTAGTTATCCCAACAAAGTTATTTGGGGAACTTGACTGTTTGCATCTTTTCACTGGAAGAAGTTTATTTCCACTCTCTCTTTCTTATGCTTGAACCAGTTGCTAATCCAGGGCTTTCCAAACTGTGTCACGACACAATACTGTGTCGCCTGGGGGCCTCAAGTGTCTCGCATGACAACCCGGAAGCGCTGATGAAAATGCCCTCGGTTCCGGCAGGGAGGCGAAAATCGCACGCGCACGCTGCCGGGCCGCCTGGGGTGGAACTTCTCCGCACCGATCAGCTGTGCGCTGGGAAGCCCGGCAGCGTGCATGCGTGATTTTCACCTCCCTTCCAGAACCGAGGGCATTTTCAGGGTCCCCGGAGCCTGCCCTTTCGACGGGGCAGCCCCTGCCGCCGCGGCAGCAACCCGGAAGCACCGCCAGCGGCGCTTCCGGGTTTTTGTGGGCCAGCCGTTGGTGTGTCGCCAACGGCAAAAGTTTGGAAAGCCCTGTGCTAATCCATCTCATGTTCAATTTGCTTAGAAATCTCCCCAGAAGACTATGAAGAGTATTTTTTAAAGATTTTCCAGTGAAACTTCTCTTTTAATGGTGTATATTATTTATACACACATTGTCAAAGTTAGGGAGGCAGGACACATCTTTACAGAAGCCATGTTATGCAGGGAACTCTAAAGCAAACCAAACAGCACTTAGATAAAAATACATTGAAAACGTCTAAAATAATCACAAACTGTAAGGATGAAAGGATTTAGTATTACACATGTGTTTTGATTTTGAATTCTGATTTGTGGCACTTTGCCTTGACGTATCTCATCACTAAATTCTCTGTAAAAATGCAATATATAGATTCAGAAACCCATATGCATAGCAAGCAGAAGGATTTATTCTTTGGTAATAAACTGAAATCTTTTTGCAAACAAAAAAGAGTCCACAGTCCAACCCTGAGCTACATATATTTTCTTCTATTGAAATGAAAAAGAACATGCTGTGCACAGAAATAGCTTAAAGCAAGCAGAATTACAATATGGAGAATTTTTTTAGATGGCCAATTTCAATTGAATTATTAAACATTACTGAAGAAGCAGGATCATATAATGTTTACTGAAATGCATCTTTGATGATGCGGTGTAAGTACGTGCTCATATTTTTCTCCCATCCAAGAGTCAAATATATTCCTTGTATTTTAAGCTGACTTCTCAATATTTTTCTAGCTGCTGGGAGGAGGGCGTGTAGAAAGGTATTTAAAGGGGCCTTACTATGTAAAGGGTAACTTGGTTTTTCCAAGCAGTCTTGCATACCTGTGCGCATGTTGAAGAATGCGGTTCCAGGAAGCTGGTTGCTCATGACGAGTCCTTCTAGTAGCTCTCAAGGAATTTAAGGATACTGAATTGTTAATGGTTTCAGTAATATTTTAGTGTACTCGTAGCAAAAGCAGCACACATGTCATGAGCAATCACATGGCTTATATCAGCATTTGGGAGAACAGTGCTGCCACGTTTAAGGGAAGCCAAGGCAGGATTCTCTCTGGAGAATCCCACAATAGCGCAGCAGTCCCACCATCCCTTACGCAGAATGGTTTTCTTAATTATCCAGCATGCTTATCCAGATGCTATGACGGGAGCCGGAGGGTGGGCCATCTTCGGGGAAGATGCCCCCAGTGTTTACTACCTGTGGCATGT